>LT669794.1:41203051-41803051 GCA_900128785.1 Arabis alpina | reverse complement strand
TATATTACATACAACTAGATACCATAACTTATAATGATTTTTATGCGCATATATGTGTATAAGTTTACTTTGTTTCTATTTTTAGTTAGGTTTTCTTTTATTACCTTTGAAAAAATGTTCAGCCAAACCCTCCTCATATAAACGTGACTTTGTACTCCCAAAAGTAGCTTTGGTCCAAAACCCAAAACCCTTTGAACAAACTTATGCCTCAAAAACATATACAGATTTTTAAAATTTGTCCTACCCCAAGAACACATAAAATTTATAATTTGTCCTTTTCGTTTACACAAATTTGGGTCTTTGTGTACTTCTACAGAACCAATTAAATGTCAAAATTTTCTTTAAATAATGATAGAGATAAGTTATTAAATTCACAGTCAACGTCATGGTTTGTCCGCTCCAAATTTTCCATATGATTTGATTTCAAATAATGAATATATTACTTATATATCATTTTGAAAACGTTACTTCAAAAAGAAAATTGCTATTGACAGTCTAAAAACCTCTATAGTTAATGCAATAAACTATTTACTTTCCAGATAATAATAATCTTATTGTAATACACTTACCTAAAATAAAAGAGAAATTTGGAATAATAATCTTATTGCCTTAACTAGGCCTGGGCAAAATAACCTGAACCTGCGTACCCGAACCTGGACCCGAACCTGTAAGACCCGAACCTGGACCCGACCCGAAATTTTAGAGGAACCTGTATGGGTATGTTTTTAGTACCCGAATTTGAACCTGTACCCGAACCTGTACCCGAACCTGTACCCGAACTTGAACATGTATGCCTAAGTCTAGTAGGTCAAATCTACCGAAGATTATGATAAAACAGATTTTATTGATATTGTTTTCTATAATCTTTTTTATAATATTGTCATAATACTGATAAAAATAACCTTTACAAATGAGTTAAATGTTTTACTTTTATTTGTTGTTACGGGTTCGACTTTCCAATACCAATACCAACACCAAAACATCGATTCCTCAAAGGAATGGAATCCCTAAAATTTCAAGCTCGATTTTTGCAAATCCTTCTCGAGCTCGACCACACTCGTCTCTTTTATCATAGGCATCTTGAGTTTGATCTACAGTTATCATCATTCTCTTTATAATCTTGCTTCGATTGATTCGTGATTCGTCATTGATTCTTGTTCCGTTGTTCGTCTATCTAAATGATCTGTTTCGATTCGGGATTCGTCATTGACTCTTATTCGTTTGTCTAATTGCTTTGGTTACATTGATATAGTTGGAACCTGTACCAGAACCTGTACAAGAACCTGGACCCGAACCTGGACCCGAACCTGTGTCTTACAGGAACCTGTATGGGTATGTTTTTAGTATACCCGAAGGAACCTGTACCCATTAGGATCCGAACCTGGACCCGACCCGAATACCCGAATGCCCAGGCCTAGCCTTAACATTTGCATTCTCTTGTTCATATATACTATTCTCAATTTTGTTTCACTCTGAAAAGCAAAGCACATTTGTCAAACTAGACCAAAAAAAATACAACCGTTAGTGGCATAATCGTAAATACCCACAGATCTAGAGGGCAAATTTATAATCCCGCCGGAATTTCAGTCTCGTAGAAAGCCCAACAAAAACTCGCAGTCCAAGACGCGCCTCGTTAGACACACACGTAAGACAAAAAAAAAAACAATAGGCTCTCTCCTACTCAAATTTACAAAAACACCCTCAATCTCACTCCCTCGTAGGGGTATTTTCGTCTTTTAAATAGTCTTAATTAAAATTCAAATTTTCGAGTCGTTACAAAAACCGGAGCGTCCAACAACGCTTTTTGTACGTTCGTTCATAATACGGTGTCGTGTTACCGTTTTAGAAAATTAAATTAAATAAACATTTTTCCGTTTTGTCTCTGAAACAGCGAAATTTGTGCCGTTTTTTTTCCTTCTTCTTCTTCTTCGATGAATCAGTGAGAATCCTGAGAAAATTAGGGTTTCGTATAGTCGTAATCTTCACGTATTTTGCAGAATCGATCAGTGAGTTTTGGAGTTGTGAGGAGAGAGAGAGAGAGAGAGAGAGAGAAATGGAGATGGATGAAGATATGGAAATCGAATCAATGGTGTTTGATGTGAGAGATATCGATTTGGAGTATGAGTTTGATGCGTCTCGGTGGTATGATTTTACTCGGTTAGAGTTACCGGCGGAGTCTCAAGCCGCTGAGTTTTGGTTTCAGTCTGCTCCGTCGTATCCACCTTCTCGTGAGTTTCATCATTCACTTTTTAATCCTCGAGTTCTTCGATTCCGTTTCTATGCTTGGCTATTTTGATCATACATTTGCTTATTTACTTCTTGATGCCTTGGAATCATACTTTCTTGTTCTGTATATTAAGATCAAGGTGAATTTTGGTGATTAATTCTATGTATTTTTGTGTAGCATTTGTAACGAAGCTGTTACTTAGAGAAGAGGATGTTTGTGATGATAAGACTGAGGCATCAACAAGATCAGAGGCTGGTGAAGTCGTCGAAGAAATCTTTCAGCATTCAAGTTACTTAGCCACAGATTTGAATAAGACAGGTGAATATGTAGGAATGTTTGGATCATGTAACTTGAGTATCGTATGGGGTTGGATAATGGAGTAATGGGAGTAGAAAGGTGAATAACACAAGAAATGTGTAGATGCTAAAAAGGTATATTTGTGTTTTTTCTTTTTCCAGGAAATGGAATGCGTTCTGGGATTTTCAACTCTCTACAAGGTAGTAATTTGAAGAAAACACCATATCAGTCCATATGCAAAGGTGATCATTTTGTTAAAGTAGCAACATTACTATCCATGTTAGTTCAATTATTGTCTATGCTCGTATAATTAATGGTTTCATTAGTTTCTTAGTAGCTTCAGATGTGATCCATCTTACTTTTGACCATTTTTAGTAATCAAACTTGTTGCCCTGTAAGGTAATTATGTATCTACAGAGTGTGTTCTTAATTAATTATGGTGTTACTTTCTCTATTTATAGCAGGGCCGACAGTTAGCAATCACAAACACACCGACAAACCGAAATTCCGACCTAAGTCAAGCATTAGGCAAACTCCAAGGAGCTCAACGTTGATGAGACCTACTGCTAGCCAGTTAGCAAAACAAAATAATCCCAGGTGAGTTTTGGAGCATATATATTGGTATGTTTCTTCTGTCAACTTAGTTTTATTCGCTTAATGTGTATCTTCTTTTGTTGGTATAGTAGAATACATATGCAAGTGGATCCAATTCCTGAGAAAGGCGTTTGTGGGACATCTGGTACTGAAGTTCAAGCAGCTAAAAGACAGAAGCTTGATGGAGGTCTTCTTCGCAAGGTAGAGTGTAGCAGTTGAATAGTGTGTAGTTTCTTATAACAATGTACTAGGTACCTGAATTTAGATGCTGAAGCTTGTGGCAACCAAAGTCATTTATGCTCCTAAACTTTCTTTCCTTTTCAGGTTGCAGATACAAAGTCGGAAATGAATTTTATCCACAAGGCACCTAAGAAGGTTTGCTTACTGTTGCTTTATATTGTGCTGAAATTGCTTATAGAGTCTAAGTGTGTCTGTATATGGAATATTCAAACTTTCTCGGTGGAAAAGTGCTCTTACTGAGATGTGCTAAATGGTTTTGCAGGATACAACTCTTGATAGAAACGCACAGCATGCCAGGACTAAGATTACTATCCCACACGAGCCTGATTTTGCTACATCACAGAGGGCTAACAGAATAAGGTTAGGGCCTAAAGGTTTGCTGATATTTAACTATTACTGCCTAGTTCACATCTCACAGGTTGTTTTTATAATGATTATTTCAGGCAAAAGAACGATTCGAAGTTAGAACAGGACTCAACATCTGTATATAGATTTAAAGCACGTCCATTTAACCGAAAGGTTTGTAACTTTGTATCTGCTACTAGGCAATGTGATAGGAAATGATTTCATTATCGTAGCCCAGCTCAAGCTCGTGTTTGTGTTCTGTAGATATTTGATGCTCCCTCATTGCCTATCCGGAAAAAGAGTACTCCAAAGCTACCAGAATTCCAAGTAAGCATTACAGAATGAATTCCTCTCACCTGCTAATTGTTTCTGCGCCATACAGTTGTATCATACTTAATATTATACTTCTTGTATTTCCTTATCAGGAATTTCATTTGAAGACTTCAGAAAGGGCTATGCAACATTCGTCAACAGTAACAGCAAGATATTATCAGGGGAATGATGTGTCTAAGGTAGCAACAATATTGCTTTACATTAGTTTATGCATTGTCTTGTGATCTTAGCATTTAAACAAACGTGATCCTTCTCAAAACGTTGCCTCTAAAGTGATCAAAATTTCTTATTGATAGGTATCAGACAAGTCTAATACGACTGGTGTGCTTGACGGTGTTAATAGGGATAGTAGGAGGTAATTCCTAAGAAAATCACAGAGACTTAAAGAGGGTTGCCATTTCACGTAATTGCAAATGTAAACTTGGAAGTTGAATATTTTGCAGACCAAGCGTCATGGATACACCTAAGCATGATATCTCGGAGGGAACACACGTTTTTAAAGCTCGTCCTCTGAACAAGAAGGTACTATCCTTTCTCGAGTCTCATTCGCTTACATTATGATTTTCATACCTAATTTACCTTTTCACTTCTGCAAAACAGATACTTTCAAGCATAGGAGAGATTGGAGTTAACAAAAATACCAAGCGAGAAACAACAGTACCTTTGGTATGCTAGTCTTACGAATTATAATCTGTGCTTAGTCTTCTGTTTGTTTTATAAATGGAGTGTTTTCTTATGAGTACATAAACTGTTTTCTGAAATGCAACACAGGAGTTTAGTTTTCATTCAGAAAGGAAAACTCAACCAGATTTACCGACAGACCTTTTCAGTAAGGTAATGTATGATCTTTCTTAAACGAACTGTCTAGTTATTTGAATAGTCTCCTAGTTTCTTGACTTGGTTCTTTTAAACTTTATAGCTCTCCATCAAATCCGAGCTCCAGCCAAACAATGGATCTCGTACTAGATTTCTTCAACAAAAGGTGAAGCTTGTAAAAACTCAATTTCACTTGGTTTGTTTTTTCCTATTTCCAAGTCTAATCATTGAGTTGCAATCTTTTCTTGGTTTTATAAGGGCTTTAAGGAAAATAGAGTGAACTCTTTCCAAGCAGGGAATGAGGTATGCTTTAAACTCCTTAAAAATCCCCCAACCACTCACAAGAGACTTTTCTTAATTTCTTGAAACTGATTGATATACTCTCAATCTATTGCAGATAACAAGAATGGCAGCGGGAAAACCGGTCTCTTCAGCTGGACAACAGATACAATTCGGTAATAGCGGAGTAATTCCTGAAACAAATCAGCAATGGACGACTAAGAGGTAAGCTAGTGAACTCACTTATGCAACCACTATGCATTGGATCAATCACAGAGATGTTCAGTTTTTGATTTCATTATTTTTCTCTAATTTGACAGGAGCTTTGGCATTCGCTGATGGAATCATCATTTGTACATTCGTATTTGGTTCTCTTCTCAATCTGATCTTGTGGGTATAAAACACACAAACCCTTCGACGCAAAAGCTAACATTTTGGAAGCCATAAAAAGTAGAGCGAAGGAAGAAGAAGAAGAAGCGGGGATTCTTCAGTAAGGCCATAAGTTCTCTCTGTCATTTCCCTCTCGCTTTGCTTTCTTCGGCATCTCTTGTTACATTTAGTAGCATCAAAAAGGGGGAAAAAAACAGGAAATGTAAATCAGGAATACTCTCAAGCTCTTTTAATACAACAACATGGTGGTTCATAAAGAGATGGAATGGTTTTTAACATCAAATACAGGATAAAGACACACACACGAGAGGAGACAGAAACTCTGAACATTAGAGTTTTACATAAAGAGATACAAACTTGATTAATCCTTTTTCTCAGGCACCAATTCCTCTTCTTCTTGTTCCTTCCTAAACAACTTATGCTCAATATGTTGAGCAAATGTCCTTGGAGGAAACTTAGCCGGAGACTCATCACTCACCATTTCCGGTAACGGCTTAAGAACAATCTTATCCTTTGGTGGCTCGCAAAACACAGCCCAAGAAATCCTTACTTTCTCCTTATTCACCAACCCGCGGTGAAGTATACTCTTATACTTCCCATTACTAAGAATCTCTAACGTATCTCCAATGTGCATCACAATGGAATCAGGAACACATTTTGCAGTGACCCATTTACCCTCGTAGAATAGCTGCAAACCAGGAACCATGTTGTGGAGTATGAAGGTTAAAGCGCTTACATCGGTGTGAGCTTCCACGCCAAGTGCTAGCTCAGGCTGAGGACATTTTGGGTAGTAATTTATCTTCATTTGTAGAAGAAGCTCTTCTAAACCACCAACTTCTTTCTCTAAGCGGTCAGGCTCTAGACCTAGACCGACCGAGAGTGCCTTGAAGACCTTTGTTGCTAGCAAACGAAGACACTTCGCGTACTCACTCGTCGCTTCTCTACAATCATCATCCAAAAACGTTAATCAAAGATTATATAACCAAAACAAGATTTTGATATTAAAGCTTACATGTAATCACTTGGTGTCTTAGGCCAAAGAGATAGGTCTCTCTTGTCTTCAGGATAAGCAAGATGAAAGAAGTAATCTTCCCACTCCAATTGTCCACTCGCGTTATTCGCTAATTTACTTCCATAACCTTGAATCTTCCCGGAGGCTTGATTGTTTGCGTACTTCTCCTTCTCTTCCACGGCTAAACCGAAAAACTCTGCTCCGGATTTCTTCACACGCTCCATTAGATCAATGGAGATTCCATGGTTGATCAAATGCATCACTCCCCAATCCAAAGCCGCCTTTTTAAGATCATCTACGCATTTCTCGCGGATCTTTTCATCTTCTGATTCGATGTTTTGTAAATCAATTGTTGGAACTTGAGGACCGTCTTCTTTCTTCTCTTCTTGAAAAACATCGTTGATGCTCTCGAGCTCTTCTTTCGGACGAATGTATTCTTTCGGGATCGATTTGATTCCGCTCATTGCTAAACTCTCAACTCTTTCAACTGCAACCATCTTCTCTTGTCTTTTTTTATTTTTCTTACACTCTCTTTTGTATTTGTTGTAGGTAAATAAAATGTGGAGCAAATGCTTTCTTTATATAGGACATATTTTATTTGATTTTGGTTAGAGAAAGAAGAATTAAGTAAGGAATTAAGAAGTGTAGAGCTAGCTACCGGTGGTTAGTGATTTGTGTGAGGAAAAGGAGGTAAGTGAGTAGTGAGTGTGTGAGACACTTCACGGTCAACGGGAGAGGATGGTTTAGGGTTGACTGATTGGTTTCACCAATTCTATGATCCAACGGTCAAAAAGACAAGTTTCAGAGTTCTGCTTTGGTGTGGGCTTGGGTCACTGATTAATTCTAAAGGCCCAATAAAAGAGGCCTATTAGGATAAATCAATTTATTGTCAACGTAATTACTTGGCGTTCTTCGTCGTTTGTGTTCATGTGTTTACAAGAGTGTATGATACCATTTTTTACATCAGAATAACATAACATTAATTAAATTTTATTTCAATGTTTTATACTATTTGTACTTAACAAATTCTAAATATATATATTTTTTAATTTCTTTAT
Source organism: Arabis alpina (assembly GCA_900128785.1). Classification (NCBI taxonomy): domain Eukaryota; kingdom Viridiplantae; phylum Streptophyta; class Magnoliopsida; order Brassicales; family Brassicaceae; genus Arabis; species Arabis alpina. The sequence continues at coordinate 41,795,460 of LT669794.1, read as the reverse complement.
GAATTATTAGTTGTAAAATTTACGAATTGATCTTAATTGTTTTACTTTTTAAAAAATTTAATCAAATTTAGCAGATATAAAATAGAACGGTGGAATCAACTGATCTCATGGATCAACAGTAGAAGATCTCTAATAACCTTTGATCTTAAAAAAGTGGCTTTAGACTAAGGAATAATGCATTTGATCAACCAAGGAATCTCCATTGATGTAATGGAGAGCGTGTGAAGAAAACCGAATAAGAGTTTTTTTGTTTATATGAGTTTAATGTCATTAAGTTATTTGAGGATGTCTGATTCGCATATGAATTTTCTAACCTAGTGAACTACGCCATAAAGTAGCTTTAACGAGCCCGTGCACTTGACCTGCATGTTCTAGAATATGCCAGAGAACAAGAATGGTCTAAGGTTTTATTTAATCTAGTTTCAGTGTAATCTAATATTTCTTAAAATTTAATCAAATATCTAAAGGAATTGTTCTTTATAATAATATACAAGCAATCCATGACTAAGTAATCGGAGTAAAAAAAGTTACCGTATATTCAAGATGGAAACACGGATGAATGATTCTGTTCATATCGATGAATATATTATCAAATCTGGAGCTATTTATTGGAGTACACATTTGTATCTCCGGTTTAATTGTACATATTGGTTCAATTGTATAAGTATGGTTAGTATGTAAATATCGGTTAGAGTAGTTAGCTGCTTCTATTAATTAATTAATTAAGTATGGTTAATGAGAAAGATACGGTGATATCTTCCGAAATTAGGTCATCGACATCGATAATGGACTTGAGGTAGCGTTTGGCTAGCTAACGGTAGAAGCTAGGCATTCCTATGGCTTCTTGTGATTTCTTGGTTTCACTTCGACCGAGACGGAAGAAGAAGTGATATAGAAAACAATATCTCTAATTCAATGAGTAAGAAATAAGAGAGCGAGAAGAAGAGATAAGAAGAGATTTCGTAAAATATTTTAATGTAATTTTTTGTTTTTATGATAATGGGTGGTATGCCAAAACTAAATATCAACCACTTCCTTTGCTTTTTTCACATCTTTAGAGGGTGTTATTCAATGATGGATTTTGACAGAGTTTAAATCTAATCAAAATCCACTAATTTTCAATCAATGATTTTAAATCATACTTTAAAATCCGGTGTTATTGGATATGATATTTGTAAAATCATGTCTTAAGGATTTTAAAATCTTCTGTTATTCAATAGAAGATTTCAAATCTCTAATTAAAATCCACTGTTATTCGAATTTAAAAGATTTTGGAAGTTGAAATCACTTGAGGAGGGAGTTTAGTGAACAAATATTTAAAAATCAAATCTCAAGGATACTGCAGAGATTTTTAGAATCCACCCAAATAAACTCCATCAGAGTTTAAAATTTCAAGGATTTTAAAGCTTATGGAATTGATTTCAAATCATTCATCCAATAACAAGAAAGAACTTTAGAAATCTTCCTAAACCAGGAACCCTAATTTACAATAGATTCATTCGTTAAGAGAGACTGACTTGATCTCCAAGTCTCGCTTCTCTTCGTTCTCCATAAGCGATTTCATCACCACCGTAATCTCTCTCTGTAACATCAGTTTCTGTTTGGTTTATTAAAGCTTGAGTTTTACTGTAGAGATATATACTATATAGACAAAGTAGGATTTGTGTGTTTTATTTATAGCCGTTGCACTTTTCAGATTGACGGTTTATTAGTTTTTAATTAATGAAGTTTAATTTTTTTGACCGTTGGTACTTTTACAACGTTGGGATTTGTTTAATCATTTATTTATTAAGTTAATAATTTCAAATTACATATTAAGTTGTTTTAGTAAAGCAATTTTCTTTGTTGGTTCACTACAATAACAACACACGATCTCTATACAATGCTATTGGGCACGTGTAAGTTAAGCGCTTTGTATATGCGCGTGAGACAAAACTAACCGGAGATTGGGCTGTATCTTAGTGGGCTTTTGGTTGAAGGATAACTAGTATTCGATTAGGAACCGCGTAAATATCAACCGCGATATAATTCACATGCTATTTTTTGTTCAAATGATTTTTTTGTAAATCAGAATTTTCATTTTTTTCTGTTTATAATATAAAAATGCTGACGTGGAGATTGTATTTGGAGAGGAAAAAAATAAAGAGATGAGCCTAGGAATTCATCTCCACACCTCTCTTATCTCATAACCTATTCCCTCCGCAAATAAATACTAAAAAAATCAGAAGCTCACAGTAAACAACACAGGTTCTTCAGAAAACAGAGGAAAGTAAAAAAAATGAGTAGCAAGATGGCTTTTGCTTTGACAAGCCCTCGTCTTTTCTCCGCCGTTTCTCGCAAACCCACCTCTTCTTCTTCTTTCTCTCCTTCCAGGACACACTTGCCTCAGCTCAGCCATGGAAGATCCATCTCCACCAAAAAAAGATTCCTTTTACTCTCTGCAAAAGCCACCACTGAACAATCAGGTCTTGATTTTCTTGGCTTCACATTTGGTTCTCTAAAGTTGTAGCCTTTTAGAGTTTTAGTGTAGATTTTTGAAAGTACTGATTAGTCACTAAAGTATACTACTTTCTACGCTTGATGATGAGACTTTTGAATGCTTTGATTGGTTCAATTCGGTTTAGCAAAGGTTGTTTGTATGTCAATAGGTTCGCAGAACTTTATCTTTGATCCTTTAAGTTCTGAATTAGACTTCTTTTTGTGTTTCTTTCAGGTCAAGTTGGAGGAGACGACGTTGATAGCAATGTTCTACCTTATTGTAGTATCAACAAGGCTGAGAAGAAAACAATTGGTGAAATGGAACAAGAGTTTCTCCAAGCGATGCAAGTAACGCTACGAAACAACCGTCAAAACCATGATTTTATACACGAATACTTACAATATTCAAGAGCCTGATAGTATTTGGTTTTCACCTATTGTAGTCTTTCTATTACGATGGCAAGGCGATCATGTCGAATGAAGAGTTTGATAATCTTAAAGAAGAGTTGATGTGGGAAGGAAGCAGTGTTGTCATGCTAAGTAATCATCTATGAATACATTTTCATATCCTTGTTAGGGCTTGTTAAGCGTAAAGTTTCTGATCGTTGATCGGTTTTGGTGTACGTAGGTTCTGATGAACAAAGGTTCTTGGAAGCTTCGATGGCTTATGTTTCCGGAAATCCAATCCTGAATGATGAAGAATTTGATCAGCTTAAATTGAAGCTCAAGGTTCTATTCTTCTTTATGCTTCAGTCAAAATAGACATATCCTAAGATTGTTTCCTCTTAAGCTATTGTTTCTGTTTCTATAGATGGATGGGAGTGAAATTGTGTGTGAGGGTCCAAGATGCAGTCTCCGTAGTAAAAAGGTAAACATAACATAAGATTTCGTTCTTCAGGATAGACCGTAGAAAGGTATCAATGTACAGTCTTGTGAACTTTCTTAAATGCAGGTGTATAGTGATCTTGCTGTAGATTATTTCAAAATGTTATTGTTGAATGTTCCAGCAACCGTTGTCGCTCTCGGACTGTGAGTCTCTACAACCGATTCCCTACCTCTCTTTCGAACATTGAAATCATTTAAAATCCAGTTTGCTTACATGTTTTCTTTCAATTGGGTTACTTGCAGATTTTTCTTCCTCGACGACGTTACAGGTTTTGAGATCACATACATCTTGGAGCTACCGGAACCATTCAGTTTCATTTTCACGTGGTTCGCTGCCGTGCCTTTGATTGTATACTTGGCTCTGTCCATCACCAAACTTATCATCAAAGACTTCTTGATCTTGAAGGTAATTGAAAACCATTACTCAGATTCTCCAAAGCAAAAGCCAATAGTCCTTTATGAAATGTTTTTGTTTCTTAGGGTCCTTGTCCGAATTGTGGAACGGAGAATACCTCCTTCTTTGGAACAATACTGTCAATATCCAGTGGTGGCAAAACAAACAATGTCAAATGCACCAAGTAAGATTCTAACTTTAGTCTTTTAGTTCTGGCTTCAAAAGTTAAATACATAACAGTATTTGAATCTTTGATCATATCTGTTTATTTTGCGGTTTTAGCTGTGGAACCGCGCTGGTGTATGACGCGAAGTCTCGGTTGATCACATTGCCTGAAGGAAGTCAAGCTTGAACCCTGTGAGGTATACCCATCTTCACTTTATAGTAATTCTTGATTAGTTACTACTCTCTTTGAGTGAAATGTTATTCTGATATTGTAAAATTTGATTTTTCTTTTTTAACAAGATGAAGATGGAAAAAAGAAGAATGGGTTTTGTCAGAAGCAAAGTAGATTTGATGTTTGTATATGTAAGATCTTCCATGTTAGCTCTCTCTCCTTCACATGTTTTCTGATTTGTAAGTATATTGTGTAAGCAATATCAGAAATATTATATGAATACTTCTTCATCAACTTTTTTTATCGGTAATATAGCCATTACTATAGTTAAATGAAATCTGATCTAATCTGAACTAAAGCTAAATCTTGTTGAAAAAAGTGTTGGGATATCAATTCAAGTCCCGCATCCGAAGTTTAGACAAACAATGTCTAATATATAAGGAGATATCCAACTTAATTAGTATGATGCATTTTGGGAAGAAGTTCAAAGATAAATTCGTGCGGGCTTTGCCACCTTGAGTCCAAAGCGGATAATATCATACTAATGGAGGAGTTAGACATGGGCTTAGATAGCCCACAATTGGTATCAGAGCCAGGTTCAGAGAAGTAGAGATATCAATCCAAGTCTCACATCAGAAGTTTAGACAAACAATGTCTAATATATAAGGAGATGTCCAACTTAATTAGTATGAGGCCTTTTGGGAAGGACCCCAAAGATAAATCGTGCGGGCTTTGCCACCTTGGACCCAAAGCGGACAATATCATACTAATGGGAGGAGTTGGACATGGGCTTAAATAGCCCACAAAAACCAAAATAGAATCTTGCCACCTCTAACCGTAGATACATTCATACATAGATGGTATTAGCAAACATACTACCCCATATGGTGAGAGCCTGGCACATTGAGACCAGTTTTCTCGCCAATAAATGCAAACCACTTTGATGACATAAGAAGATGCATCTTAATGTCACTAGAAATTATACATTTTTAAGTGTGCTTTTTGTGTAATCTTTTATTAGTTTATTAAAAATATATTCAAATATACTATCCCATATTAGATAGTTTTATATACAATAATAAAAAAATTTAAAATACATGGATCATGTTGATAGCATATATAATGGTACCAAATGAAATTACAAACAATCATATTAATAATAAAGTACTTTAAATTATCACCTATACTAGATTTTGACCCGCGCCGAAGCACGAGATTAAATATAAATAGGTTAATAAATCGATTTTAATATATATATATATATATTTTTAATATTTAAATGTGTATGACAAACCATAATATTTTTAATATCTATAAACATACTAAAAATATATATCTTATGCATAAAAGTAATAAAAATGAATACATTTGATTAAACATATGTTGATGCCATTAGTTTTGATATTTTTATGTGTAAAATTGATCAAAACATATGCAATGTTATTTATTTCAGTATTGTTTTCATTGTAAAATTACTCTTCATTATATATAAATTATAGACCATATAAATCGTATAAATTTATCATATATAATAAACAAAACCAATATATATTTCTCAACGATCAAATGTATAAATATTTGTAGTTGTAATTGATATGTATCATAAATAATATCACAGTAAAAATATTTTATCTTTTACTAACTTAAATACATATACATACACAATAGATAATTTTGTTATAAATAATAATAAAAATCTTGTTAATAAAAATTAAATAAATGATATGGTAAGTTTAAAATGCAGTAGTATGGTTACAACGATTTATACAACCAATAGTATTTTGGTCACATACTTACCCAAATCTTTATAAAAAAATAATTAATAAATAATTAAAATTATAAACCAAATTTAGGTTTTTAAAAGCAAAAGTCAAAAGCACATAACGAATCACTTCACTCATTGTTGCAAGGTTAAAATGCCTCGTATAAGCATCCAAGTATTCCAATATTTTGACTTGGAAGCTACTTTCGCCTCTACTTAGACATGAAAAGTTGGAGAATTTATATGTTACTCAAGCCAATTGTAACTTAGCCGTCTCGTGCGTACATTTTCTCCAAATACTTCCAATAAAGATTTGTGGTTTGTGACTGCTAAATACATAGCACCAACTAAACCGCTTATACCCGTACCTATGATAGCTACTCTAATAAAAATACATGTATCGTAGTTGGAAGCCATGCTCATAGAGAATACGAAAGAGATGGGATATATACTATGAAACAATTTAGGTGGAGAGTGTTTGTCAGTCTGCATAGACCGTATTTATAAAGTGTTCTCACATCGGATCTTCTGTATTCGAGTCGGGTATGTGTGTTATTAGTGAGCATGTGAGTTGAAACATTTGGTTTTAGTTTCGAGGAGGTTTGAAATATATGTTTTATATTGCGTTGAGAAATTCGAATTTAATTTAGTATTAACAACATACAAATTTATATTTATGTTTATATAGTTTCATTTTTTAACATTATGTCATGTACATATTATTAAAACAAAAAAACTAAACTACATAACACCAAAATGTTTTAAACATGATTATGGAAATTATTAAATAAATAAGACCATTATTTAGTTTGACACCGAATGTTACAATCTAAAATATATAAAAATTCATATTCAAATAATTCATGATTTTCTTATATCTTAACTTAGTATTAACAACATAAAAATTTATTTCTTCTTTTTATATATTTTCATTTTTAACATTATATCATTTACATATTATAATTAATTGAACTACATAACGAAAATATTTAAAACACGATTAACTCAACATTACATAAATATGACTATTAATAAGTTTTACAATAAATATCATTATTTAAAACGGATAAAAATGCATTCAAATAGTTAATTAATTAATTTATAGTATCTTCACTTATTATTAAGTATTAACGACATCATTTTTTGTTTTTTGTTTATATAATTTTTTTTTTAACATTATATCATTTACATATTATAAACAACTTAACTATATAACACCAAAATATTTAAACATGATTATGGAAAATTAACTCAAACTACATTACATAAATATGACCTTTATTTAGTTTTTCATCAAATATTATTATCTAAAACGGATCAACATGCATTTAAACATAATATGGTATTTGCTTGGTATTTGAAGCCACATTTACTTAGCTTAATGGTCTACATTGCCTCATACTCCTCCAAAATCAATGTTGGTTATTAATTAACATGGTGCTATTTGAATAGCTTAAAAACTTGTCTATACTAATTGAACAACAAAGAACTCCAAAAATGTTACATGATGGTTGTTTCAAAAAAAAAAATGTTACATGATTATCATAAAAATCTAAAAGTGCGTATGTTTTATAAATATATATCTAACTGTTTAACAAAATAAATACATTTTATCGAGAAAGTTCATTCTAAATTTATAATTGCAAGACTTGAAGCTTCATAAAAATGTGTAATGGTTATCAAACAATTTTTCATTGATTGTCTCTTCTTAGTTTTCTTTGTTTTAGTGTCTTTGTTGTGTATTTTCGGTTCTTTATATCTTTTGGTGGATCTTTAGTTTGTGTTAGATCAGCATAAGCAATGTAGATAATAAATCAAATGTGATGGAACATTTCCAACGAAGAGAAAGATATTATTAGTAAAACTTTATTAAAGTATATATATTATTTTGTTGAAATGTGAAATTTATTAATCAATTAGTACAAAATTGGAAAGGAAGAACAAATATGAAAGATATTGTGTGAGAAATTAATATTTGACATATAAAAGACATGTTCAAATATGATTGATGTAACCATATAGATTTAATACTTTACTTCGAGTTTAAACGATTCATAAAAATTTGATTTTGTATACGAAGCTAACATGCCAAAAGCATTACAAAAACAAATAATGTAAAAATGTAAGTTAATGACTTTCGAATTTCATCCTTGTATGTCATGTTGATAGCATTGGATTTCTGGTCAAAATTCAACTCTCTCAAAAAGAGTAGAAATAGTTCATGGTCAAATAAGACGAATGAGAGAAATTTGGAGCCTTTACTTGTACATTATGAGATTTCATGTTACTCATGTTGTATAAGCAAATTTGATCTACGACAACATGCATGTTCGAGTCCTATATTTTTTTTATTTTTTTATAATCTTTTTCACTTTAACCCATGAATTTCCAAAACTACTCTTCAAAACTTACATCTCCTAATAATTCTCTGCTTCTACGACAACATGCATGTTCGAGGACTAATAACTCTGAGCTTTCCTTTCTAGCTTGCCAATTTTAGAGATTTATTGCTTGTTAGATTCTCATAACCGGGAAAATTGACCAAATTTTGGTTGTGAAACAAAACCGGAACACATTGTTGAGGATCGTTAACAAATACAAAAACCCGTAAGTAGCAACCAGTTTAAAGTTTCTTGAAATAGTTAAATTTCTTCTGGTAGTTGCACGTTGTTTAATTTCTTCCACGTAGACAAATTCAAATTAAATAATCTTTCATTTTGTTGGAAAAAATGCTCTAACAAATAGGCCATAATCCAAAATAACGCTAAAACATCTGATAATTTGTTTTAAACCTTAATTGGGGCCAGAGTAATTTAACACTTAAAATTCTTCTAAATAGAAAAATTATGGATCATGATTCTACTCAATTCCAAATATAATATTCATTTATCCACACATCATATAAAAAGGTATAATTTTACAGCCAGCTAGAAAAAGAGTGTAGATAGTCACACTACAAAAATGAGTTCATCAGTTTATTGCATGATGTAATTTCAAATTTGGAACTTCAATCAACTATTTTGCCTTTGATTATTATTTTTTTGTAAATTGTTTCGGATTTCGAGTAATTCATTTAGAATTTCAGATATTTTTCATCATTTTGGATACAATTTTATGATTAAAGGTACAATTTAAGAATTTTGAGTATTATATAATTGATCCGAATGATAACCGTAATTTTTCGTATAATTGTTAATTCTCATAATTAATAACGAAATCGATCCAGAATCGATTGAAACCAAAACCGAACCGAGACTTTTTTATTCATATGGATCCTAAATCTTTTTATATGAAAGACCTAGACCTGATCGATATTTATATGAAACATAACTGAATGCGTAGGCATAGTCACGATATAGCGTTACGTTAAGATATAGTTGTTCAATTATATCCCTACTTGAAAGAGACGAAGGTACACTAAATAATATTTGAAATCAAAACATTTGGAAGAAAAAAAGCTAAAACATTCACACTTTGATAAACATTTTAAACTAAAATTAATACTTTTGCTAGCCTCAAATGGTGGTACATACTACATGCACCAGTTTTTCTTTTATACTATCAACACGACACCATCTCTCATTACCATATTCTCTTTACCACATGTTACACATTAATTATACTGCAATCACCTTCATTATAGAGCATCATTATAGGTGATCCAATTAGAGTATCATTAGGATTATTTTTGTAGTAATTTTATTAGTTGAGACTGAATCTGATACTTTTAGTTTTTAAGTATTTATTGGTGATACTTGTCATAAGAATTAAAAACTAATTTATATTTAGAAAAATTAAAATTAAAGAATAATCAAATTAGTATGGATAAATAAAAAATATGTGATAAAAACACAAACACAAATTTATAATGGTTCATAACCTAGTAAAGGTGAATTATACATCGTAAAAACAAAATAAAACAAAAAAATGCATATAGTAAAATACAAAAAAAGGTAAAAATAAAACATGAAAAAGATGATGATGAAACTTCTTACCTCGGTTTATTGTCCAACTCTGCTAAATTTTTGCCAAATATGCTCGACCAAATCAACTTTCAATTGTAGATGAATTTTTTTCTCACGAACCCGAGCTCGATTCGCCAGCATATTATTCGCAACTGTGATTGTTGTTCTAGCAAATGCGTAGTTTATTTGTGAAGCCGAGCTTCCTTCTTCTCGGGTGAATTCTAGCGGATTCGTCGGAATCTCTTGGTCTCGTTCGTCTTCTACTATCATATTGTGCAATATGATACATGCTTTCATTATCTTTCATATTTTGACCTTATCCCAACTAAGAGCTGGGTTTTTGATAATTGCAAATCGAGCTTGCAACAGTCCAAATGCATGCTCGACATCTTTTCTGACACCTTCTTGATGAGTAGCAAACAATGAAGCTTTTGGACCTTGGGGCTGAGAAATCGATTGGATGAAAGTTGCCTATTTCGGATAGATACCATTTGTGAGATAGTACGCCATATTGTATTGACAACCATTAACAATGTAGTTGACCTCTGGAGCTCGACCTTCGAATATATTATCAAACACTGGTGAGAGGTCAAGAACATTGATATCGTTAAGAGTACTTCGAAGTCCAAAAAATGCGTGTCAAATCCAGAGATCTTGTGAAGCCACTGCTTCTAGCACGACTGTGGGTTTTCCATGTCCTCGTGAATATTGTCCTTTCGATGCCGTCGGACAATTCTTTCATTGCCAATGCATACAATCAATGCTTCCTACCATCCCGGGAAATCCCCGAGTCGCTCCATTTTCCAGCAATCGTTAGAGATCTTCTACTGTTGGCCTTCTCAGGTACACATCTTGGAATAAAGTTATAACTTCATCCACAAAATAATCTAAGCATTTGCCGGCAGTTGTTTCACCGATGCGGAGGTATTCATCCATCGCATCAGCTGACATACCATATGCTAATCTTCGAATCGCGGCTGTACATTTTTGTAGAGCAGAATGACCAGGCCTCCCGGTAGCATCTACTCTCTCTTCAAAGTATCGCACCTCATTGGAGAGTCGACCAACAATACGCAAGAATAATGGTTTCTTCATTCTAAAACATCGTCGAAATTTATCAGCGGGATAAACTGGATGGTCACTGAAGTAATCATTCCATAGTTGATTATGGACATCCTCGCGTCTTCTTTCGATAGGTACTCGTCTTTTTCTTTCTTTTTTCGATGTTTCTTGTTGAAGAACCTCTTGTACACATTCTTCATAGCCTTGATTCCAAACTTGATCGAAAGTTTCTTCCCAAATTTGTTCATAATTCTCGTAATTTTGATAAAAATTAGGATCATCGTTTGGGAAAGAAGACATGTTTTCTTTTGTTTGATAATTTAGAAAAAAATTGTAAATCCAAAATATGAAGAGAAAATTTAAGGTTTGTGAGAAAGAAAGTTTTTGACAAAGAAATAATGTGAGAAAGAAACAAGTTTGTGAAAAAGAAACAAGTTTGTGAAAAAGATTTTGTGATAAATAAACAAGTTTGTGAGAAAGATTTTGTGATAACAAAGAGAGTTTGTGAAGAAACAAGTTTGTGAAAAGAAGTTCGATACTAAATTGTGTTGAAGAAGAAGTCACATTTATATTACATGAAGCAAAAACTTACAACAAAAAGACAAACACATTACAACCATAAGTTGTTCCGACTATATTACAAGCACAACTTGGGTGTTCGGAAAAATTACAACCACAAATATTACAAACATTATTACAAGCTACTATGCTTGTGAAGAAAACCGACAAGAGACAAGCTTCTTGTGAAGCAAACGGACAAGAGACACAATGCACACTATGCTTCTTGTGAAAGAAGTTCCCACCTTCTACTCTATGCCTCTTTTTCTGCTCCAACTGCAATACAAAATAGACCAAACAAGAACTACATTAAACCAAATATTAGTAGCATTAATTGAAACAGAGTGTAACCAAATATGTTTAGCATTAACTGAAACAGAGTGTAGCAAGAAACAAACAAGAAACAAAGGCAGAATAAGCTTACCTTGTTCATTAAACATCTCAGCCATTAGCTTGTTCTTTAGAATGAGTTCCCCTTCCGAGAGTGGTTCAGCTTTGGCAATAAGACACTCAAGTATTTTCTGCTTGGAGAGTCTTTCTTTAGTTTCCAACTCTTCCTTCTTCACCTTCCACATCGATTCAAGCACCTTTAAGGTGCTAAAACTCCCCTTTGGTTCTTCACTCTTTCCCTTACCTCTCTTCGTCTTTTAGGATTTCCCAAACATGTTCCAAGTTAAACTTCTGCGTCTGGTCAGCATAGTACATCTCGTAAGCTGCGTCCATGTAGCTCTTGTCATTCCATCCACTATGGTAGGTACGCTTCACACACTGATGGCAGCCATTGAACTTGCTAACCATCTCATTCATTTTCGTCCACTTCTGCTTACATACATTGGCCGATCTCTTTCCACTTCCTGCAGGATTTGCAGCATAGCATGCTGCAACTCTTTCCCAAAATGTCCCTCCTTTCTAGTCATTACCCACTATGGGATCTTTAGAAGTGTTTAACCAAGCACCTGCAAGTGCTTTCTCTTCAGGGACTTTCCATCTGACCAAGGGTTTCTTTGGCTTAGATGAACGTGTATTGCTAGAATGGGATTCTGTTTGGTTAGAAGGGGATTGGGTTTGGTAAGAAGGGGGTTGTGTTTGGTAAAAGGTTTCTGGATAGATGGTCTCACCTTGGGTGTTCAATAGCTCGGTGAAACTCAATGTGTTTACAGGATTTTGAGTTTTAGATGACGTCGATGAATTGGTAAAATTCATATTCATTTTGGTTCAATAGGAAAGAGGAGTTAAACAACAAGACAAAATAAGTTTTCAGATGAATGAAAGAAGAAGAAAATCAGTTTGCTGAGGAATTAAACAAGAAGAAAACAAGAAGAATAACAGTTTTGAAGAAGTAATAGTCTAATACGATGTGATTATAAACCAAACAACTCAGTACATGACCAAGTTGAGTATTCATTTCGGGTTAGGTTTGGTGTTTGAAGTCATTGGCTTAACTGTCCAATGTCTCTATCACCAATAAATACCATTAAGTTTAAGTAGTTCAGTTTGTAGCTTAACTAGTTTAGTTTTTTATTCAGTTTTGTTCATGTAGTTACCTAACTCTAGTTTTAGACCACATCATAACTACAAAGAAAGCTGATCTTTGATTCATATCCTTGATTCAAAACCAATTTATTTCAGTTTTACTTTTTCTTTTTGTTGAATGAAGAAGTTTATTACTTTTATTTACTAGATAGTAAATATATGAAAAGCTTATGTGATGTTTTTTTCAAGGGTTTTTTTGTTTATGATTTATATCTGTTTTGTATACAAGAAAGAAAGGAAAAATAAATGCAAAAACAGAGAAAGCTTGAGTCTGAGTCAGAGACTTCAAAGAAATTTTACTCAAGTACTCTGATTGAGTCTCCTCAAATATACCAATGATCAATGTTTTAAATCATATCTATAAACAACGTCCAATGAGTGACTGTTTTATAAATTACGTGGTTTCTTTTAATTTGTTTTAAACCCTTTTAGTAAACCTTCCAAAATCAATTCGGCCTTAAAACCATATTCTATTTCAAAGGACACATCTAAAGTGATCGTTCAAGTGGACCTAAGTTTTCTCAACGCAATTCACAAGTTCAGAAACATGTTCTTACCATACCAACCCTAAGTTTAGTTTAGTAATTACCATCAATATCAACACAAGTAACAATCAACCACTAAACCTTTTCCCAAAACAAATCACTCAAACACTTCCAACAAATCTCACTTTTAGACACTAAACCTTGAACAAAGATTGATGTTTACATGTTCTGTATGATTAATCAATTATATTTACATGTTCTGTATAATCTTTGTTCACGCAAATCACAGAATCAGACAATCACATGACCACATGATCTTCTAGACTCAATCATCAACACACAAATACAATGAAACAATCAGACAATAAAATGATCTTGTAGATTCAATCATCAAGTCACAATCAAAGAAACAATTAAACAAAGACAAAAGCATAGAAGAGATATCGAGCAATAGAGTTGTACCTTTGTTGTTGTCTGACGAAGACTATGTTTGTTAATGTTCCACTCTCTTACAAATCTTTCTACGATCGAAGTTCTCATCTGAAGAACAAAGACAAAACTCATTAACCAAACGAGAAATCAAAGAACAAAGACACCAGAAAAAAACTCTAAAACAGAAAATTATGAATCGACAGATGAAGACTTATCTGTAATGCTTCGAAGAGACGACAAAGCTCTAGATATCGACTTATTATTCAACGACTTCTCACTATTGTCTAGAAGAGACGAGAATCGAAGAGGAGTGAAGAGAATCGAACCGGATCGAAGACGATCGGATTCGTCCTCGATTTCTCAGAACATAGATGAATCGACGACGAATCCGATCGATTGATCGTCTGGAAGATAAGATTATCGAAGAAGAGAGAAGCGGAGTGAAGAGAATCGAACTGGATCGAAGACGATCAGATTCGTCCTCGATTTCTCCGAACATAGATGAATCGACGATGAATCTGATCTATAGATCGTCTGGAAGATAAGAGTATCGAAGAAGAGAGAAGCGGAGTGAAGAGAATCGAACCGGATCGAAGACGATCGGATTCGTCCTCGATTTCTCCGAACATAGATGAATCGACGATGAATCTGATCGATAGATCGTCTAGAAGAGAAAAGTATCGAAGAAGAGAGAGGAGGAGTGAAGAGAAACAAACCGGATCGAAGAAACGATCGGCGGCGTCGCGAAATCGTCGGAATCGCCGTCACCGACAGAGAGAAATTGGTTTCTCTCTCAAATCGCGAAAATGAGAAACAAATTCTGGTTACTCCCAAACCTAATTTTTACCAATGGAAAGCTGCCACGTGGCAATTTTTACTGTACAAATTGTATCCGTAATCTGATACAATTAGGCCTGCGGAGAAACCCAAAAACAATATAAAAATCACAATTGGGTTCAAAAGAAACTCAAGTTTAACCTATCTATAATGATGCTCAAGCAATGCATAGTATCAATTCGGGTGTCAAAAATTTCAAACGGTGTGTAACATAAAGAGATTACAAAGAGATTGATTGATAATAGAACTAAAGTCAAGAACATATAATGAAAGGACAGACAAAGGTTTAAACATTACACAAAAGAGGAAAAAGTCATACGAATATTAGCACGCCAATGTCTCTCTTTTTTTATATAAACTAAATTACTTTTTTTTCTCTTCCTTATTTTCGAATTATAATTAGGAAATTAACACAGAAGTGTAATCATGAACATCATCTTCCCATGCCTCCATCATCATTGAACCAATTTTCTCTTCCACTAGACGACCTATAAATTGCATTTATGTAATTATGTTGATACCATACCCATAAAACATTTATATATCTCTACGTTAAAACGGTCATATATGCTTTATTTATTACATATTTCTTCTAAAAAAGGTAAAAAGAGAAATCTGATAAATGAAGTGTAAGTGTTTATAAATGATAATGTCTGTCCCCAAAACACATCCCCACAAAGTAAAAACTCAATTATCAAACTTTCCCTTTCTTCTTCTTCACTTCCTCCGCAAACCCAAGAATCTCTTGATCCTCTTATGGATTCATTCTCTTTTTGTAGCCTGATCATACTTCTCTTATCTATGCACAATTCTAACTCTCAAACGATTCAATCTACACATCTTCTAGATCTCATGATCAGAGATTACACCATTCGAAACTTCAAGCTAAATCTTAACACAGGAATCACTCAGAAAATCCATCTCCCTTCCAATTTCTCCAGTATCGAAATCGATACGGTCAAGTTAAGATGCGGGAGTTTGAGAAGATACGGTGCAAGAATCGGAGAGTTTCACATCGGTTCAGGCGTGACGGTTGAGCCATGCCCGGAGAGAGTTATGCTAGTTAGACAAAACTTTGGTTCAAATTGGTCTTCAATCTACTCAACCGGTTATAACTTAACCGGTTACAATTACAAGCTCGTGTCACCGGTTCTCGGTTTATTAGCTTACAACGCTAACCCTGACGGTGTAGCCACAAACCCTTACGAGATTAACGTTGTGGCCACGGATCAAAACCCGATCTTGATCGATTTCTTGAGCAGCAAGGCAAATAGTACCCTTAACCCTAACCCTAGCCCTAAGAAGAACTCATCACTGTTGTGTGCGTGTTTCACAAGCAACGGTAACACTTCATTTAGTGAGCAACTTTCGGCTTATGTATGTAAAGGGACAAGACAAGGACATTACGCTCTCGTGACGACAGAGTTACCTCCAAGAGATGATGTCGATGACGGTGGCGGTGGAATGGTGACGTCATCGACAAAGGTGAACGGTGGAGGAGGAAGGTTGAGCCGGTGGAAAGTGGCGGTGGGGAGTGTGATTGGGTCGGGGATTGGAGCGATACTGTTGGGAATGTTGGTGGTTGCGATGTTAGTGAAAGGGAAGAAGAAAGCTATGAGAGAAGAAATGGAGAGAAGAGCTTATGAAGAAGAAGCTCTTCAAGTTTCAATGGTGGGTCATGTTAGGGCTCCTACTGCTTCTGCCACTAGAACTCTTCCTAGTATTCCCAATGATAGGTATAAAAACAAGTCATAATTTGAATATTAATCCATGATTTTTGTTGTTATATATAATCTGTTTTTCTTATTTTTCTCAATTTTTCTTTGTGTTAATGAGTTCTTTAAAATAAACTTGGGTAATTAATTACAACATATATGATTTTACTATACTCAATATTTACAAAAATGATTTTACTATTCTGAATATTTTTAAAATGATGTAGTGACATTTTCGTAAATAAATGGTGTATTTTATCGCCAATACTTTTATCTTATAACATGCATTTTCTTAATAATTATCATATTATTTAATTTAATGATGTGTTATTTTACGTAATATCGCATTTTAAACGCACATATTTTTAACATACGTCATAGAAAACACTTACAAAAATGTAAATTATGCTACTCCGGCAAATAGATAGTAAATATTCTAAAAATGAAAATTTATTAAATTTATATTTCTCTTATTTTAAACGGCTAGAAACTTTTGTTTTCTTTTTTCTCTCTGCAAAAGTAAAGACTTTTACAGTATAGAACATTTTCTTTTCTTTTCTTTTCTTTAGTTATATATGGTCACTTTCTTTTTAGTTATATATGGTCAATACAATTACCAATTATGCTACTTTTTTTTTAATAGTCACTGTAAGCCTTTGTTTTCATTTTGATTTATAAACTCGTTTTCTATATTTCTGATTTCGTGAACCAAAAAATATCATGAAAAAGTTTATAGAGTTTCCACCTACACGTCAACAAGGGACCTCTTCTTAATTAGTTTGTTAGCTATTATTGCTAACGCAAAAGCTGTTTTCATCAAACATCGTTATTACATGGAATTTCTCTGTTACTTTTTCCTGATTTGTTTGATTCTCTTTTGTTTTTTTTATTATACAAATATTTTTCCTTCATTGCTACAACTGTCTAGTTTTCTTAATTTAATGTATGCAATGTGACAAAAAGAAACAAATCACTTCCGAACGTGAGACGTTAAAAAAAACAAATCACTTCTTCATTACAACTTGCAAGTCATATTTATTCATTTTATTAAAGATTTTGTTTTTTTTCCCGTTTTTGAGTGATTTTTAGTTTAGTTTATTAAGAAATTTATTTGTTGTTAAAGTTATTAAGAAGAATTGATATTAAATATAGTTTGATTCTATTTCGTATAAATGTAGCTTTTTATTCGGTTGACTTCTTGTTCTAGATTTCTAAGTTTTGATTTTGTATTGTATCTCAATATTTTTGGTTATGAAATACAAAAAATCAATTTAATAAAATCCAGATCTAATATTTAGCATTTTAAATTATAAGCTGGCTTAGATCTATGAGAGTTATGAGTTATCTACTTTTATTTGTCAACGCCATTAAGATTTTAAAGATCACTAGATTTAAACAAGAAAATGGATGAAAGTGGAGAATAATAATTAAAATAACTAGCTGTATTAAGTCAAAACTAATTGGGCCTAACATAAAAGCCCATTAACCCTTCATCTCTAAATCTAACGGTTTAAGATCTAATCAGATACTAATCAACAAAAAACCAAATCAGATCACACACTTAATTACGCATCACTTAACATGTCGTTTTCTGTTTTTTCCCGGGAAAGGAAAAAATAAAAAAAAATAAGGAAAAAGGTAAAAACGAAAAAAAGATTAAAAAAATAAAAAATAAAATTCAATAAAAGGACAAAGAGAGCTTCGGAAATCTGAAGAAGAAGAAGAAGAGAAGTCAAAACCATAACCATGGCGAATGTGACGACGGAGACGACGACGGCGAATTCATCTTCTCCGGTGAATCAATCACTAGAGTCACGAATCAATCGATTAATCAATGCAAATCAATCTCAAACACCATCAAGGTCTATATACTCTGATAGATTTATACCAAGTAGATCCGGATCCAATTTCGCACTCTTCGATCTAGCTCCATCACCGATTAAAGACGGTAAAGAAGATGGAGCTGGCTCTTACGCGAATCTGTTACGTGCTGCGATGTTTGGACCTGAGACACCGGAGAAACGAGATATTACTGGATTCTCTACGTCGAGGAATATTTTTCGGTTCAAGACTGAGACGAATCGAGGTTTAGATTCGTTTTCTCCTTTTGTGAATGATGATGTTCCTGGTGTTAGTCATAGTCCGATCAAGTCTCCAAGGAAGGTTTCGCGATCGCCTTATAAGGTTGTGTTTCTGTGGATCGTGCATTTTGATTCGAATGAATCTGGATCATGTTTTTTGTGGATTTTTAGTAGATGTGCATTGTGTGATGATGGTTGTTTGTATAATGTGTGCAGATTTGGGTTTTGGAGATCTTTGATTCTTGATTTTGTTGAGTTTTTTTGTTTGATTTCATTGATGCATGAACGATTATGTGATCTTGGTGTTGTTGAATTGGATTTTTTGTTAGTGTAGAGTGATCTGATGAAACCATTGTTGAAGCATGCTTGGATTTGGATACAGATGATAACAGAGTTTTTTTGTGTTGTTAGGTGTTGGATGCACCAGCATTGCAAGATGATTTTTATTTGAATCTTGTGGATTGGTCTGCACAAAATGTTCTTGCAGTGGGATTAGGGAACTGTGTGTATTTGTGGAATGCTTGTAGTAGCAAGGTGAGTTTTTTTATTTGTTAATTTGCGAATTTCTAGTAAAGTTTGAATTGGTTTTGATGTTGGTTTCTTCCTTGTAATTCAACAGGTAACTAAGTTATGTGATCTTGGGGCTGATGATAGTGTTTGTTCAGTTGGTTGGGCGTTACGTGGAACTCATTTGGCTGTTGGAACTAGTACCGGGAAAGTGCAGGTTCGATCTCATTTATTTTTTTGGTTATGTGTACGCAAGGATTTACGTTACTTTTCAACTTTTTGAATCTTGAAGGAATATTGTAAAATAGTTACAACATGATATTCATTGGTAGATAGGATGGATCATCATGTTTTTTCTTAGAATTTTAGGAGGAACTTGTGATTTTCTTTCTATGGAATATTTACTTCATTGTGTTTTGATAGATATGGGATGCGTCGCGCTGCAAGAGAACAAGAACAATGGAAGGTCATCGACTAAGAGTTGGAGCCCTGGCTTGGAGCTCATCGGTTCTATCATCTGGTAGCAGAGATAAGAGTATTCTCCAGAGAGACATTCGGTGTCAAGAAGATCATGTTAGTAAACTGACAGGTCACAAATCTGAAGTATGCGGACTCAAGTGGTCTTTTGACAACAGAGAGTTAGCATCTGGTGGAAACGACAATCGGGTATGTACTATTGTTTATTTTTTTGGGGTTACATTAGTCCTCTTTTTAATAGCCAACATGGCTAACATGGTTTTTAAAATTTTGCAGCTTTTTGTATGGAACCAACATTCAACACAACCAGTTTTGAAGTATAGTGAACACACTGCAGCGGTTAAAGCCATTGCTTGGTCTCCTCATGTACATGGGCTTCTTGCTTCCGGTGGTGGTACTGCTGATAGATGCATACGTTTTTGGAATACAACAACAAATACTCATTTAAGTTCCATAGATACTTGCAGCCAGGTAAATTACTTAACTCGACTGACTTCACAGAACATTATGGACAATTCACGGTTAGTCAGTTATTAACTTTCTTTGTTGATGCATATGACAGGTATGCAATCTAGCTTGGTCTAAGAATGTAAACGAGCTGGTTAGCACTCACGGATACTCCCAAAACCAAATCATTGTTTGGAAATACCCAAGCATGTCCAAAGTAACAAATCTCTCTAATCTTTTGACTCTGTATATTACTTACTCTCCATGCTTAATCAAGGATTCATGGTTAACCGTCTGTATTTTTCTGGTTCAGATTGCAACTCTGACCGGTCACACATTCCGAGTTCTATACCTTGCTGTCTCACCTGATGGACAGACAATAGTTACCGGAGCAGGAGACGAAACTTTAAGGTTCTGGAATGTGTTCCCTTCCCCAAAATCTCAGGTAAAAAAACAAACAAACTTAGCTACTACATCTTTAGTCACTGATCTCTAAAATGATTCGATATGTTTGTCTTTTACGCAGAACACGGATAGTGAAATCGGGTCATCTTTCTTTGGTAGAACAACAATTCGGTGAAAATCTTTTTCAAACACCAACATATATGTTTCTTCATTTCTTCAACAACAGCTTGATCAAATTGAAGTTGGTCTTCTCAACCAACTTTCTACACACAGAGGAGAAGTCAGTAAATTCTTTTTTACACGGGATGCAAAGAGATCTAACCCTTTGATAATAATACAAGATCAGGGTTAGTCCAAAGATGCTCAAGAATTTTCTTTAAAGGATTTATTTCAATTGTATATCTTTATTCAAATTTTTCCTTCATATATCATACAGAAATTTTATTGTATTTACCTTACGAACACAAACATTTTGATATGATGATTCAAATAATAAATGCAATGCAACTATTTGTTGCCGTTCTTTATTGTATTGTACTTCTTCTTTTCTTGCCTAATTTAGGTTAGGCAACTACACGTAGTAGACAGATACGAATGGGGTCAATGAAAAAAAGTCTCAACTCTTAACATTATTTTGGCCATAAATTGTGAAGAAAGATACCAAATAATTCCAAATATATGATTTGGAATCATTAGAAGTAAGAAGTGGCTGGTACGCTTTGTAAACCAGACAAGTCTTTGCCCTCACACTCCTCTTATCTCTTCTCCTTCACGTTTCTACTTACTTTCACGTGTTATGTTTCATGATTTTTCATAACTCACATATTTCAATATTTCTAGTAATTTGTTGTTCTGTCATTCCATTGTTCATATAACATACCAATCTATCACCTTTAGTTACTAATTAGTGGCGAAATAACATTTTGATCTTGTGAATAAGAGAGATATTTACTCTAACTCAAGGCAAAGACACAGTAGCAAGTAAAATATGTAACATTTTAAAACATAATTTTGTACTATTTTACCTACAAATAATCATTATTTTTCCTATACCAACATTACTATGTACACCAACCAAACCAATATTTAGATCCACCAACAGATCTTCCATTTTCACTTTACAAACCACCAAAAAAGATTTTTAAACTTGTGTTTCGATTAAAATCACTAGAGTTTCTCCGGATTAGGAGCAGGCATTCCTTCTGGCTGAGTCCCAGAGTAATCATTAATAGCTTCACTACTGAGACTATGAGACCATGGAATCGAGCTGACCGATGGGAAACAACAGCTGCATTCGTCCGCGCATTTAGCCTCGGGAAGGGTTTGAGTCCTATGACCATCAGGTGAAGTAGCTTCCCAAAGCGGACCCCAACATTCAACTCTGTTGAACTCATTAACATTAGAATGGAAATAAACCCAAACAGGAGCTTCTTGCAACTCAGGAAAATTATTCAACAAGTTCACATCTCCATGCACAAACGCCTTCAACACCTAAACATACACATACAAATCCAAAACAATCATTAGTAATCAACATTCGTTTGCATGAAACCAATAGTAAAAGGTTTCGTTCGACTTCGGAAATTTACCACAGGTAGTTCTTTGCAAAAGATGTAGTATCGAAACTTCGCAAAGAGATCTAAAAGGAAATGGCCACCGCTTATGTGACAGTGAACGTGAAGCGACATTTGCCCTTTCACTTTCTTCCATTCTGCCACAACTTCATCTCGGTATATCCTATTCGCCCATCCTTGCAACTACATAGAAAAATTTACATACATCAACTTCTAAATTGCTAAAACCATAAACCCTAAACTAAACCCTTGAATGGTTTCAAGATTGTAAATGCGAACCTTTCTACGAAAAGTGTAAGATTCTGGTGAACATAGACACATCACAGAGACCATATATAAAGTCTAATAATATACATCAGCCTCAACTACTAGCTTCAAATGCTAAGTTACATTTAAACCTATAAACAGAGGCTTGTACATATGTTAAGAGCAGAGAGAGGTAATTTTACCTGAGAATTGTTAATGGAATGAGAAATAGCTAAAGTTAATTTAGCTGTAATGTCACTGTGAGTAAGAGTGTAAGTTCTTGGAAGTGTTGATGGATGTTTCTTCTCATCAACACCTAAAAACAATACTTTCAATTTCGATGATTCGAAAATCGCCGGTCCAAACAATCTTGCCATCTACACCAAATCCAAAAAGATCAATCATATTCTCTTACTAAAAGATTCAAGAATCATTTCTAAGTACTCAAATTCCTTTAATCCAAACATAGATAGATAATAAACAATCACAAACCAAAAATTCTATAAAAATGATTTGAAAACGAAAATTCTTACAGGAACAATTGATTGATTCTTCCTCTTGGATCTTTTATTGGAGACAAAGAGTGAGTTGCAACTGTTACTCCGTTTGTCTGAATAACCTGGTTTCGGCTTTGTCGGTAACAACAGATTCGCCGACAAACTAAACATCTCTGCTCGCTTGAACCAAAATTCAAGCTTCAATTTTTAAGAATTAGAACCTAAAGAGATAAACCACTAAATACAAAGAGACCCAAATCTCAAACCTCACGCGATTTCTTGCGTGTTCATACACTGAAACCAAGAAAGCTTGTAACTTTAGAGACCAAAATCTTTTCTTTGCTTGAAGCTTTAGCTTTGAGGAATATTCTTGTTGTTCCTTGTTCCAGGAATTTAGGGTTCTTTAAGATGCGTATTGGGTTGGTTCTTGTGTTGTTTAAAAGGGGTTGCTTCACGTTTCACACTTCTGTGCCTAAATCTATACACTTCTTTGGAATTTTTCTGAGCATGAGAGAGTGCCACGTGTATTGACCAATCTCTTTGCATGAGTTTCGCATGTGTCCTCATGGTGGGGCTAACAAGTGGCTTTAACAGTTTTTTTTGGATAACTTGGCCATCTCGTTGGGACAATCAGACACAGATTCGGTTCTGACCGAACCTCCTAGCTCATGTGTACTTGTCAAACCCAACCTGTCCGGTTTACTTCCGGTTAATATAAGTCTATTGGTTCATTCGGTTCAAAATATGACACATCATGAGACACCGATTCTCTAACATAGGTAACAGGGGTAAAAAGGTTCCTCAAAAGTAAGGTCAGATGTACATTCTTTTTACAACAAAGAACAAATGTAACCTCACAAAAATGTCTTACTACTCAAGTTAAATGGCAAAAAAAAATGGGCTATTTCTATAATTGTAATTATCACATTTATAAAGCAACTGGTGGATTAAATGGGTGGATTAACAAACAAAGTTATTCTAATAGGGACTTTAATCTCTAATAACCTTCCTCAAGATTTTTTAACCTAACTAACTCTCTTTAACCTAACTAACCCTCAACTTTCGTCTTCACTCAATTTACCCTCACTTTATTATAATATATCTATTAATCTAATAATCAAAATCTAAATAAATATCTAATTAATACATCTAACAACCAAAACCTATCTAATGCTCACACGTGGCCTTCTTCTTCCCCATTTCTCTCTCTCGGCTGCGTTTAAGAACAAAACAGAGCAAGAAGAAAACATTAATTCAGTCCAATTCTTCATCACTGCCTCTAATTAAATTCGAATTTAATTACCCAACAACCTAAAATTAACTCTAACCTATCTATACTCTCCACGTAGCTTTCCCTTTCCTCATTTCTTTCTCTCTGTGTTACGGTTAAGGAAACGGAGGAAACAGAGGAAGCTCCAAAATCGATTATTCAGCTCTTCCTCTCTTCCTTGTACGTCTGTGTTTGTCATTTCATCTCGTCTTCATTCTCTTCCTTTCTTTTCTCTTAATTAGTGGTAAAGAATATCAACGAAAAACAGAGTAAGCTTCGGATCCGGAAGCTTCCTCCTCTAAATCGTCCGATTCCTCCTCCTCACATCGTCGCCGGTCTTCTTTCTTCTTCTTCCTCTGTCTATCTCGCTCGTCGTCGTCATTGTTCTTTGGTTCTCCATCTCCGTTAACAAAAAAAAGGCAATGCATAGGGTATTATAATGAGGAGTAAAAGCACACTCTGTTCTTCGTTAGACAATTAAATCTGCATAACAAAGGTATGATATTTACGTATTTGTAATTTGTGTTTAGGTTTTGTTTTAATTTAGGTTTTGTTCTAATTTTGGAGATTTGTTTGTAATTTAGATAATATGTATTGTTTTAAAAGGTTTTGCACATTGGACTTGTTTTGTAAGTCTATTGAAGGGATGTGATAAGTTGTTTGGTAAAATTGCAGTTGAATCGTGCCGAATCGTGCTGATTAAAGGGAAGCGGAGGTAAATCAAAAGTGCAGATATAACTGGTAATACTAGATATGAATGTGTTATTTTATTTTGGTCAGAGTCTCTGCCAGATATGACTGGTATGACTAGGTATGAATGTGTTATTTTATTTTGGTACGAGTCTCTACCAGATATGACTGGTATGACTAGGTATGAATGTGTTATTTTATTTTGGTCAGTCTCTGCCAGATATGACTAGTATGACTAGGTATGAATGTGTTATTTTATTTTGGTAAGAGTCTCTGCCAGATACGACTGGTAATAGTAGGTATCACTATGTTTTTAGGTTTCTAATGCTCTCTGCCATATATAACTGGTATGAATGAGTATGACTATGGTTTATGGTTTTAGGTTTGTTCTTCCTCTTTCTTTTTTATTAATCTTCATGATCCTTAAGTCCATATATATAGCTAATTGATACTTAGGGACCACACAAAACATATAAAGTTTAATAAGGAAATTAGAGAAAAACACATTTTTTCCTAAAATATACCTCATACATAAGGATAATGTATGAGTACAAACCTCATTGTTATGTCAAATACGCAAAAATAAAGTTATTTTACATTTGAATACACGAAATGATAGTAAATATGTTTCAATGATTACATTGGAGTAGTCCTACTGAAAAATATATGATTTCACCTAAATATGACTAATAATACGTGAAAACCACGAAAGTATGACTATGTGTAAAGTGGTCATACTAAAAAACTAAGTATGACTATGTTTAAATTTTATATATTATTTAATAGGTTTGACGACGCATGTGTTAAATATGCTTATTTATAATAATTTTTAAAACTTTTTCACATGTTTATGCTCATTTCTTAGTTAGACCAGTATGACCAGTTTTCTATTTTATATTCACTTGTTAGTTAGACTAAAAAATTGAATTTCATTCAAAGTCATACTTATCAATACTATTCATATCCATTTGTTCGAAGCACCTAAAAACAAGTAAAACAATACTAGTTAACAATCAAACTTAGTATTATCAATTATATGATTCCATGACAATTAGACGTAGTAGTATTAGTTGTATTAAGTTAAATTCATATCACTAACAGTCAACAAAATCCACAATACTAGCATTTAACAATTTTGAATTCATACCAAAAGACAGTAGTACCTAGTAACACCATTATGACCTAAATCACTTATCATAAAACACGAGTTTAACATTATAATTTTTTTTTGCTAAGTACCTAAAAACATCAATTTACCATTTCTAATATTTTACAACCTGAAACATCATTACAAAGGGCACATCAAATATTCTAAATCAACATTCAACGTCATTTATTTGTTCTCTTGCATGTCCTTCTTTTCTCAACTTCCACTTCAGCTTTAGGATTTCTGGAGGATTTGTGGCTTCTTTAAACAACGGTTACATACTAATTGGGCATTTAAGTGCAAACATAACCTGTAAAAAAACATATCAGTAAAGAACGATTCCTTGTTGTTATCGTAATGTAAACAAGAAATTAAATAGTTTTTTACAGCATAATGGTGCTAAGTTTTAAATTGAGAAATGAAACATAATCGAGACTTTGACAATAGGAAACACAGAAGAATAACAAAACTTATGATCTAATTCCAAACAAGAATACGAGAACATTATAAACGTACGATTTCATACCTTAGTTTTCTCATTAATTGTTTGTCCATGTGTTCTTATTACTTCTACTTCGTCTTTCACGCAGACCATCTCGAGATAAACCAACCGATAGTTACTGGTTTCTATGACGTGTAAGAGCTTTCATCATATTCATTACCTTGACTTGATACAACTTCAAGTTCTTCATAACCAACCAAACTGAGAACAAAAATCAAGTTTTTCCTAGCCAACCAAATTGAGAACCACAATCAGAACACAACAGATTGTTTAATTTATTGCAAAAGAGATAAAGTTTAAGAAAAAACTCATTATTGGATAAAAACTCTCTTTCTATGAATTAACCTTTAGTCTAACATCAATTACAAAGAACCATGATTTGTAAAAAATAAAATCTACTCTAGAAGAAGATCCAAACATAAGAAACACCAATCCCAACACGTTGATCAAAAGGATTCGAGAAGCAACTATAAAAAATTAGTGGTTTTGATGATTTAGACCAAACTGATATAAAATTGCAACCCAAAACTTATTCGAAATCAAAATCCTAATTTGGTTTTAATTCCATTCTAATTTTTCAATTTCAAATCTGATACATCTCCAATTCATATCAAAATCCGAAATATTTCCAATTAAAATCAAAACCCTAGTACCAATCAAAACCCTATAAACTTTAAAACGAAAACCCATTCAAAATCAAAACTTTTTTTGGAAATTAAGAGATGTGATTGAGGGAATTACTTACGGCTTACCTTGAAGAGGTGGGGAGACTGAGATGTTAATGATGATGTATACGCGACGACGATTGTGACGATAACTGCACTTGAGATCGACGGAGACGAAGAACAAAGAGAATCGCCATGATAAAGAGAGAGGCGGAGGAGGGTGTCGGGAAAAGCTTAAATGGAATTTGGGAATCTTTTTTTTTTTTTTTTTTGATAGAAAAAGATAGATTATGTAATATACCTGATTCATTAAGGGTATACTTGATTTTAACCATACTTTTGATTAAAAATAATTCAAAACAATTTTTGTTTTTATAATAAGGTCATATCAGATTTAAAGTTTGTATTGAGGGTTATTTAAGATTCAGGTCCTAGAATTTTGTCATATGAAAAAGTGATTCAAGAAATTCTCTTATATTTATTTTGTCAACTGAAATTCTTTTATATAAATATCCAACTATTTGGAAAAATTCGTAAACCAAAAAAAATGAAGCATGGAATTATGACAAAAGTAAACACAAAAGCTGTATCCTAAACCATAGCGAGATAATGTAAATAAGTATGAATTCAAACATTTTGTATTATCAAATTATATATCATTTGAGCAATTAGACTACATGAAGTGAATTATGAGAATCCCCGCGCATGAAGTGAATATATAAATTTTATAGAGACAATTTTATATAAAATGAATTATGAGCAAACATTATTCTAATAAACTCATAAAGTAAATATATAAATTTTATACACAAGAGAACCCGCTCATGCACGGGCTAAATCTCTAATTATAAAATAAAGTAACAAATTTCTCTTTGGTCATTTTTTCTTTTGTTTGCTTAATTTTTTCATGAGTTTTGCTTAATTTTTTCTTGAGTTTTGCTTATAGATTGTTTTTATTTTATAAATTTGATGTAAAAGTCATTTGTTATTTAATTTATATTGAGTTATTGTTGTGTGCATTTTTAATTGTTATCTCTTTCTTTTAACTTCCAAAATAAACATAATTTTAATTTTTTTACTTCCAAAATAAACATAGTTCTGTGAAACTTTTAAATTTACATAATCTTATCAAATGATTGTTTTACAGGACAAAATGTTAAAAACATATATATTCAAACATGAATTCAATTGTTCTTGCCATTATCAAGGACGAAATGATGTTTCTTATTATCCTCCGTAGTAAACTATTGTTTTTTCAACCTCGTGAAATTTTTTTTTTGAATGATACCTATTTGGTTGCTAATGATATTAAACTCCACACCAAATAAGTGTAATACATTGCTTTTACATAATTTTTTATTAGATTTTTTCACATTGTATTATTGATGAGAAATTGCAATACATTGTTTTTACTAATGGCAATACACTTTTTTAACTAAATTAAAGGGCTCCTACATATAGGCCACCTATTAGACCTTTATTGGCTAATACAATGTAAATGGAAACCATACATTGTATTAGCCTCATTAACAAATGATTTTTAGGAGATTATGCATTTATCTTCTTTGAAAATGAATGCAAAATCTTCTTTTGGAACAAGAGCTAGAATATGAACAACATTAACATGTTAAATTAGGGTTAATTATTTTTTCTGTATAAATATGTTAGAATCCTTGCTCTTGTAAATTATTTAGAAATATACAGTTATTTCAGAACACTTTCTGTTTCTTTTGTCATATATCAAGTTTATAAAGCATTTTCAAAAGATACATGTGAACATTAAATTTAGGATGTGAAGGTGTATCTCCAATGGTAAAAGTTTATACGAAACCTACTTTTTTACTAGCTAACGAACTAAAAATGATACTCCCTCCGTTCTTTTTTTATTGATGTTTTAGAGTGATTTTTTTGTTTTGTTTAGATTGATGTTTTCAATTTTCTATATAAAATTAATTGTGATTTTGAGTTTTTGACTGTTTAAATTCTGCAGTTTGTTTTGTAATTGGTTGATTTTTTTTGGAATTGATGATAAAACATGTTTTATTTTGAAAAAATTAAAAATTAAATGATTTCTTAATTTGTGTGTAGAAACCTTAAACATCAAACAAAAAAGAACGGAGGGAGTATTACATGGCTATACGTACATTTGAACTAAGATAATGTATATTACTATATTAGCTACAACAACAAAAATATAATGCATGATAACATGAACGAACAAAAAAATTAATGTTGACGCATATCTATCAATTATGTTAACATTTTTTGTTTATCCACAATAGAAATCACTATTATCTTATAAAAATATTTTTTGAATAAATTAAAACTCTATGCGAATTCAATTATCTATTCCAGCAAAAATCATGTTAAAACCCAAAACAAAATTCACATATAAAACCACTATCAACTTGACCAATCGTTACCATTTGGGATTTATTTCTCTTTTTGGTTTACTTCATCGACACAAACCCATCAGTCAAATGATCTCGCTTCATGGAGGATGTCTCTTCTCCACTCGTAGCGGAATCTTTAGCAATCCGAGAGGCTCTGATCCAAATTAAAGATCAAAATTACAGAGAGTTGAACTTTGTTTCAGACTTAAAAATGCTGATTAATATCATCAATACGAAGAGTAATCAACTCGAGATGTTCGGAATATTGCAAGACATTGCAAAACTCTCCCTTGATCACCATATCGTATCTTTCTCTTTCATATCTAGAATCTGTAATGCCGAGGCTGATGCCATCGC
This sequence comes from Arabis alpina, assembly GCA_900128785.1. NCBI lineage: Eukaryota > Viridiplantae > Streptophyta > Magnoliopsida > Brassicales > Brassicaceae > Arabis > Arabis alpina. Next base: position 41,765,759 of record LT669794.1, on the reverse strand, counting down.
GAAACAAGCTTTTGTACCCGGGTTCGGTTTTAACCGGTCGAACCTGAAATTTCGGTTTAATTATTAATGCATTTCTTTGACAAGAAATTAGGGAAATTAATTCTGACTCGGTATTCCCTTTCATCGCCACCTTCAATTATCTAGGAAAAATTCGACCTTTAGCAACATTTGCAGACGAAAACACTTGAGAGTACATTTTGAAACAAACCCTTGTGATGATAAAGACTTTGGTTTCTCCTTATAGTGTATGTCTTCTCTACTCTTGATTATTCAATTCAATATGACCCATTTTTATAATTTATTTAATCCAGCATTGTTGTGTCCATATGCGTCTCTGTAAAAGTCTTGTGATTGATTCCTTTGTATTTAGGGATTTAGATCTCAGAAACTCAACTTTGACAAATCTTGTAAGAAAGTGAAACCGAGAGCTGTATCAATGGAACTCACAATCACTCAACCTGATGATTGGCATCTTCATCTCCGTGACGGTGATCTTCTTCAAGCTGTTGTTCCTCACAGGTTTCATCTTTTGCTTTGGCTGAATAAGGTGTTTCCTATGGAACCATTTTTGATGATTGTGTTGTTGTGTATGATGGTAAAATGGTTTTTTTTGTGTGTGAATGTGTGTAGTGCGAGTAATTTTAGGAGAGCGATTGTGATGCCGAATCTTAAGCCGCCTGTTACAACCACTGCAGCTGCCATTACTTACCGGGAATCTATTATGAAAGCTTTGCCACTTGGGAGTAGCTTTGATCCTCTTATGACACTTTATTTGACTGATAAAACTCAGCCTGATGAGATTAAGCTTGCTAGTAAGTACTAGTGTCATTGTTTGTCTATCATGTTGCAAGTAGTCAAACATTGGTAGCATTGGTTTTGCTTAGTTCTGAGTTTTGGTTTTTAGGGGAAAGTGGTGTGGTTTATGCGGTGAAGCTATACCCTGCTGGAGCAACAACCAACTCTCAAGATGGTGTCACGGACTTGTTTGGAAAATGCTTACCAGTATTAGAAGAGATGGTCAAACAAAACATGCCCTTGCTGGTAGATTATCACTCAGTACCATTCGTTCTTGTGTTTTTTTCTTTTAGATTTGTTTTGTCTAAGTAGAGTGTATTGGTTAGGTTCATGGAGAAGTGACAGATCCGAGTATTGATGTCTTTGACCGCGAGAAAATCTTTATTGAAACAGTTCTGCAGCCTCTAATCCAACGCCTTCCAGAGTTGAAGGTAGTGATGGAACACATCACTACCATGGATGCTGTGAATTTTGTTGAGTCTTGCAAAGAAGGTTCTGTAACTATCTTATCTTTCACTTCTTGTCTTTTGGGTTTTGTTTTATCTGCCTGGCTCATACGCTTTTGTTGGTTCTAGGGTCTGTGGGTGCAACAGTCACACCACAACATCTCCTTCTGAACAGGAATGCTCTTTTCCAAGGTGGATTACAACCGCACAACTACTGTCTTCCAGTTCTTAAAAGAGAAATACACCGTATGTTCTTCGCTTTCATCTAAACCTTTAAGATTTCATGTCTTACATCTGCTTTATGAATATCATTGCTTTGACTTTACTGTGCAGGACAAGCCATTGTTAAAGCTGTAACTAGTGGAAGCAAGAAATTCTTCCTCGGCACAGATAGTGCTCCACATGAACGGAGTAAAAAAGAAGCATCTTGCGGATGTGCTGGTATTTACAGCGCTCCTGTGGCCCTGTCCTTATACGCCAAGGTCTTTGATGAGGTAAACGTTGTAACTTCAAACAATTTACTTTCCCGGGTTTGGAGTTTCCTTATGTTCATAGCTATAACTGCGTTAACATTCAGGCTAGTGCGATTGACAAGTTGGAAGCTTTCACAAGCTTCAATGGACCTGATTTCTATGGCCTCCCGAGAAACTCGTCAAAGATCACACTGAAAAATTCTCCTTGGAAGGTTCCAGATGTTTTCTCCTTCTCCTTTGGGGAGATCATCCCTATGTTTGCTGGAGAAACCCTTCAATGGCAACCATTCTTCAACTAGTGTAGTGGCTTGGAGTTGTCAATTTTTTTTGTTCTCTCAATTTAGAGCAGCCTTTGTATCTTTTGGATTGGATTTTCCTACGGCTGAGTAATTCTCTGCATTTTTTGAGGAATAAAAGCAAGATACCAAGATTGTTTATTATATGTTTGAATCTGTTTATGTTTTCTCCATTGAATCTAAATGACAGTAGACATCAATCAGAGTGTGCCTGATGTCTATTCTTCCCGGCGAAGATGTCCCATTCTCGTTAACGTTCGGAAGAATTTCTGTTGGGCTAACTATAGATGGACTCATTGGCCAAGGTATGTGTTCCTCTGTATTTATCGATTCACCTAGATTCTGGTCGTGTCTAGATGGATCTGTGTAAGATACTTTCTCTCCAGTTTCATCCTCGGTTATCATGTCCTTTGCTGTTTGGATTTGTCTAGCAGAATGATCATGTAAACTGGAAGTCTCGTCTTCCTCATAAGACTCAGTATATGAATTGTCTTCGCTCTTGGAATCTGAACACTTTCTCTGCATGTACATCATATTTTATTTATGATTTCTGCTAAAACACTCGAGAAACCAAAAAACCAAGAAACCTAAGATTAGAGATACCTGCACCGGTGTTGTGAGAGAAGAATCTGCTGTAATTGACTGAACAGGTTGAGGTTCGTCTGTTCTTCTGATTTCAGAAGCTTGCTTTCTAGTTTCATCACGCATTTTAATGTTGATTTCCTTGCTGGGAGGGTATTTCGGCAGATAAGATGGATCACAAGCCAATGGCTCGGTTGTAAAGTACTGTTTCATTTCATGGTGGAAATGGTTAGGAACACCAAACCAACATTTTACTGAGGAACATGTGAAGGTCTAAATCCAAGTACCTCGCTCTTGAGAGCACTAGCTGCAGTGCCTCGAAAATCTGGATCTATTGAGAGCAAGGTCTCTAGAAGCGAAATAACAGGAGCTGGAAACTCTTTGAATGTCTCTGCTATATGTGATCCATAAGGAAACATTGGTCTCAATGGAGTCGGAAGTTGTAGCTTTAGTTTTGTCCAGTAATCCTCTCCAGGCGATCCGCACAACTCGAATATCTTGTGCAGTTGTGCTATCTACCATCAGAAGACAGAGAAAAGTCGGAGGTCTGAGGCTTTGGTTACATCATAAGAACAAGATCGACTGGAATTTGAAACGGTTTACCTCGTTTTTTCCAGGAAGAATAGGCCTTCCTGCGTATAATTCACCAATTACGCAGCCTGTGCTCCACAAGTCGATTCCAACACCATAATGAGAAGCTCCAAGCAAAAGTTCAGGAGGTCGATACCATAGGGTTACAACATTGGTAGTCAATGGAACACTGTTATGAGGATCGAAGAATGTGGATAAACCGAAATCCGCAATCTTGAGAACTCCATTACTATTTATCAGAAGGTTTGAGCTTTTTATATCCCGATGAAGTACATGATTAGTGTGACAATGATCAAGCCCTCTTAAGAGCTGCATCATGTAGCATTTAACCTGATAGAGAAGAAGAAGCGAAATGTGATTGATGGCTACAAAACTTTTGGATATATAGAAGCTCTTAAACAGTACCTGAGGTTCTGAGAAATTGGCACCAAGTAATGAAGAGAGTCCCAAAAGGTCATGTTCCATGTACTCAAAGATCATGTAGAGGCTAGAGGAATCGTGGTCTATTAGCATCAAGCCTTCTAATTTGATGACATTTGGATGATCCAGCTTGCGCAGGATTATGATCTCTCTAGCTATTAACTTGATGCTTTCTGAGTTGTTGATATCAAACCGGATTCTCTTCAAAGCTACGGTCTTGTTGCGGAGAAGATCTTTAGCTTTGAACACTTTACTGAATGTTCCTCCCCCTATCTGTTGCATATACAGAGAAGAAGTCTGTTTTATTAAATGATACTCATCAACAAGGAGAGAGAGATAAAGAGAGAAACTTGTTCTTGCTTCTGGAAGTCGCATTCACGGCCAGGAATCCAACCGACGAGGCTTTCACCAGCGAGGGAGATAAGCCACGGTGGCCAACCAGAGGCAGCTAATTCCGATGAGCGAGGATGAGAATTATCAACAAGAACACTTTCTTCTCTCTTGAGCTCCTTGGGACCTAATTGATCACTCATCTTCAACAATTCTGAGACATTTTGGGCTTGATCATCATCATCGTCATTTGCAATTATTGTTTCCGAAGGAAGGGGTTGGAAGCGAGGAAGACGGTTTTCCGGTGACCCTTTTGTTGCCGGTTTCTTTTTCCGAGAAGAAATGATGCAACCCATATTGGCAAAAAGCTTGAGGCCCACGGTACTTCATTGTGTAACAAAGAGATGATGCATTGTGAATATGATGAAGAGAGACTGAGAGAGAATATAGAAACTGCAATAAACAAAAGCAATCTAAAACAAATAAAAAGTGAAAAAGAGGAAATGTCTGAAATCTGAACAGAACCAAATTCGTCCGAAAACGACATTACTCTAAAATCTAAATCCAACTTTTGCTTTAAGGGACACATTGGCGTAGACCATACTCCAAAAGACTAAGTGGCTAATCATTTTATTCTCTTTATATTGTTTCCCGATTCGGTTTGGTTTGTGTTTTAACATATTAATAACATCAACCCAAAATGGAAATGATAGTTTGAAAGAAAGAAACTAGGCCTGAGGTATTTGGATATTCGATCGGATTTGGGTCGATTATTTTGATTTTTCGCGTATTCCGGTAATGGGTTCGGAATCCGATCGGATATTTTATAAATTCGGGTCGGGTTCGGAACGATGACTTCGGTTTCGGTTATATTCAATGTACAATCTATCTGAAAATACATATTAAATATGAATTTGATCAGAACTTTAATTGATTAAAAATTTCAAAACAAAAATTCAAATTAATATAGATATCAAAGAAAGAACTCGATTGTATTAGTTTTTACATGAATTATCCAAAAATATCCGAGAAAATATCAAAAACAAAATTGTAAAAATTCAAATAATGTTAATAGATTAGTTATTTTTATCCATATATAATCCATAATATTTGAATTAACTAAAAAATTATAAAAATTATCTAAAATACATGAACATATTCAACCTTACATCCAAATATCTTTAGTTAATTTATATTTGTGGTAGTTCCGATACTCGTTTGGTTATTGGTTCGGTCCGGGTTCGGATTCGAGTTTTCGGGTTTAGGGATATAGAACCCGATTGGATATTTTACATATTCGGATCGGGTTATTTGGGTCGGGTTTCGGTAATTAGGTTTTGGATTTTTTGCCCATCCTTAGCTTGAATCTAGAACCGAACAGAAATTAATCTATACCCGATGTATTTATGTGGGTCTAAACTTTCTAAACCCGACAAAATCTGTACCGGATAAGACCAACTCCGACTCGAATACATGTATATTCAAGTCTAAGTATATTTTGTCAAATTTTTAAGTAGTATTTCAAAATGTTTTGTGTTGTTTATGATTCTTTTTTTTTATAAGTTATTTTTTTTAGATTTTGGGGGAAAAAAATTTGTTTTAAGTACAATTGAACCTAGAAGAATTTAGAACCGAACATGTATCCGAAATATTTTGAATATATATCGGTACAATTAGATGTGATCCGTTCCGAACTTATACTCATAGAATCCAAACCTGTACCCGTAGAACTCGATACAAAACTTTACAAATGCCAATATAAATATACAAATTCATCAACGATGAGTTGGTTTAGTGGTTAAGCTCCTTTGGTTACCGAAAATGTATGGATTAAGGAGATCATAGGTTCGATTCACGTTGGGAGGGTTTGCTCTCCAAAATAGAGTTAAATTATATGGTATGAGCCTCGTCTTAAGAAGATGTATGGGGCCCACGGACCTTAAACTTTCTAATCATAAAAAATAAATACAAATTCTAGACCCGATAGGTATCTGATAAAAGCAGACTCGAACCCGACCCAAATACCCGTATGCTCAAACTTATTTGAAACGAATCGAAAGATGGGCCTGTTGGGCCTATTTACAACATAATAACCCACGCCCCCATTTAGCTAATGTATTTCCTAGTCAGTAGTTACCTTTTTTAGCTTATCGTACACTCTTCTTGAGTAGGTAGGGGGAGAGAAGTGTATATAAGAAGATTTGTCTACAAACACAAATGTAATTTCGTATACATTCCTTGCAATCACTCTTAAAACTATCTTCTCTTCATCGTTCTTCTTCCCCAAATCTCTATTAGGTTTAGGTTGTGTGCGATGTCTTGGTCCGAGCCCCGATCCGCAACGAAGACGAAGAAAAGGAGAGTCGAGGAAACGGACAAAACCCTAGTTGTTCCTGTATCTGAATCATCCAAAAAACCCAAATCAGAAGATAGGGTTTCCCAACTAAAGAGCAAAATCGGCTTGCTTCAGAAGAAACCAGACAACTTCGACCCCGAAACTGTATCTTGTTGGGAGAAAGGTGAGAGTGTACCGTTTCTGTTCCTCTCCTTAGCCTTTGATCTCATCTCAACTCAAAGTGGCAGTATTATCATCACTAACATTCTCTATAACTTATTGAGAACCGTAATCGCCACTACACCAGAAGATTTAGTCACTACAGTTTTATCTAGCAGCCAAGGAGATTGCACCTGCTCATAAAGGTATCAAATTAAGAGTTGGTGATGATATCATTGTCAAAGTTATCTCAGAAGCTTTTGGTAGAACCGAGTCACATGTTAAGAAGCTAAGTACTGACTACTGAACTAGGAGACTTAGGACTTGTAGCTAAAGGAAGCCGTTCGAGTCAGACTATGCTTTGCATGCCTAAACCATTGACTATTGTCAAGGTTGTAGATACACTTAAGAAGATTGCAAATGAATCTGGAAAAGGTAGGGAAAAAAAGAAGAAAGATTTAGTCAAGACACTTCTTGTTTCAGCTACAGATTGTGAACCTCTTTATATAACTCGTTTACTCGAGGCAAAGTTACGGTTAGGGTTTTCGCGGCAGACTGTTTTAGCTGCTTTGGGACAAGCGGCTGTATATAATGAAGAACATTCTAAGCCACCAAGAAATATCAAGAACTAGATTAAGGCCCGCGTTCATACGCGGATAATCAAATTAAAAATTATGTGTAAAAATATTTAAATTTTAATTAGTAACCCGTTGAATAGTGAAAATATTTTGAAATACTATTCAAATATGGATTTTAAATAATAAGATATCAAATGTTTATCTTAATTTCATGTTTTAATCCTTATCATACCGATTCTAATATAGATATAAATGTAATTCAACTCATATTCTTAATAACAAAAGAAAACATACTATATTCTTACCCATGATACATATATATTAATTATGTGACAAAATCATAAAATAATTCAAATAATATAGAACTAAATTAGAAATGTTAAAAAATTCCAACACTGACACAAGTAAAAAAAAAATTATATGTTCTAATATTCTATAATTATGTTGAAAAGTATGTTTAGAGATTTTTGTATTCTTTGACATGGTTGTAATCTTAAACTTTTAAATTTAGATATTCATACATTTTCTAATTATCTTATGTTTATTTACTCTATCTTTTTATCACTCAATTTTTTCTTTTAATATTTTCATTTTTTTAATTTATGTTCTCTATTTTTTTATTTATATTGTTTCTCAACCTCTTTTTAATACTTATATTCTCTCGATTTTTTTTAGTTTTTTTATCATTATTAGTTTAGACTATAATGAATTTTATTTACTTTTCTAATTAGTTTACACTACTACATTTTTTATTTTTTCTAATTAATTTGGACTATTAGGAATTTTTTTTTACAATTTGGTTAGTTACTTAACAATTATTTTTTTGTGTGTTTTCCATTATTAATTTTTAGGAATTGTTCTTTTTACAATTTGGTTAGTTACCTAACAATTATTTTTTGTGTTTTTCATTTTAATTTTTTTAGGAATTTTTTTTTTTACAATTTATTTAGTTACTTAACAATTATTTTGTTAGTTTCCTACTTTTAATTTTACTTTTTTTAACTAATTTTAAAATTTAACACATGTCATCATCTCGATCATTATTCGACACATGTCATTATCTCATGAGTTACAATTTTGAAGAACTCTCCTTTTTATAATAAGATCATTTAGATGAAGCTGCGAAGATTGTGAAAGAAGTATACTCTGTGGTTCCTATCTATGATGTTATTGTTGATGCTCTTCTAAAGAATGGTGTGTGGGATCTTCCTAAAATTTGTAGCCTTACACCAGGTGTTCCGATTATAGCTATGTCTGCAAAACAGGTTACAAGTTTAGGTTTGGTATTTGATAAATTCGGAAAAATTGTGTATTTCTCCACGATTACTTTGACATACACATATATAGAGCCTAATTGTTTACCTCCGCACCAATGTCCCTGAATCAAAAGTTAAATGTCGATTTATCTCTCAAATCAATTTTGATTCGGTTTTAGTGGTTACCCGAGAAAACAAAAAAATATCGAGAAACCCAGAATTAAATCGAATCAGAAACCCAACACAAAACCACCATCAAATATATCTTCTTCCTCGATCGTCTTAAAAATAAATCGGCTCTGAAACCTTCTTCCTCTTTTTTCGATAGTGTCTTCCTCGAGACGATTGCGTGTCTTTATTCTTCATCATCTTCTTTGTCCATGGTCTTCAAAATCGTTTATTCTCCAGAAGCATACCACATCTAACTTGAACGCCACAAGTAGCTTCGAATCCAAAATAGTCTTGTAAATTCAGATCCGAAACTCTTGGAATTTTGTTCTCCTCATCACCGAGGAAACTTTCATAAGCCTTTTCTCCACCAATCTGAGAGAAAGGAAAATCGGAGGAAGGAGACGATAATTTTGAGTCCTGGAGATGGGGTCGAGCTTCCATGGCTTTGATGGAGATAGTGATATAGGATTTTTTGTCATACGATTTCGAAGTCAAATTTGTAAAAATAAACAAAAAGTGGAGAAAAACCACATGATTTTGAAATCTTTTCCAAAAATTCAAGTAAACTTAAATCTCTCTCTCAATTTGTTCCCTTCTTACAGCAATTCCTAGATCCAATACCATCTGAGCTAGATTTCTTTTCATTTCTCTTACTTCTAATATCATATATGTTCATGACGAGGAGAAGACGATTCAATTTGGTTTAATAATGAATTTGTTCATCTATTCAATATTCACATATTTCAATAATGAAGAAGACCAAGAAGAAGATGATCGGGTTTTTTGTTTTATTTTTGCCTCATAATCGCTTCTTAGTCGGTTAAAATCTGGTATTAATCCGATTAATTTTTTTCTAAATGGTTAAGTTATGATTTCAAAAACTGTTCTTGTGGGTAAATATGCATTTAATTTTGAATTGAGAGAGATATATGCATGAAATTTTGGTCTCGTGGAGATCGGTAAAGAGGGTAAATTTTGGATTCCATATATGTGTATGTCAAAGTTGTCGTGGAGAAATACACAGTTTATCCAATAAATTCAAGGACACTGAGTTCACTTGTGAATACAAATACGATGGTGAACGCGAACAGTACATTATATGGAGGATGGTACATTCGAGATATTTAGTAGACATGCTGGAAGAAACACTGACAAGTTTCTTGATGTTGCTCTTGCCTTATCAAGGTATAGACTTCTTGGTATTAAAAACATTAGACAGAGCCAATCTTTCTATTGAAAGTTAATGTAATCTATTCTCTATGTAGGTTAAAGAAGCATTGAAAAAAAAATGCCTTTGAGAGGCGATTTTTCACTCAAGGCTCAACCCTAGCAGCCGCGCCGCCTTACCTCCGATCTCCTTTTCCGACGTGCGGTGTCGGTCACCGCCGCCGGAAATAGGACCATCTCTGCCTTCTCTCCTTCCTAAGCTTCTTAGTTTTGGGTGTTTCGATGTTACTTGTTTCAAATCTAGATTTTTGTTTTGCTTGTTGTGGCCTTCGCCGCTGGTTTCTCTTTCGGTTAGTACTAGCTCGGGTCTCTTCCTCTACTCTCCTTTGTAGTGGCTTAAAGACGAAGACTCTTGGAAAAGCTTTGTCTCTGGTTTCGGATTTAAAGCGTGTTGGAGGTGTTTGTGTGGTTCTCTGGTTCTGGCCACCGTCTTCACCGTCCACCTGTTCACGCCTTGGAAGCTTCCCATCTGTTGCTCCGGTGTCGGCAAAACCTACCTACGACGGCTCCTCATTCTTGTTCTCATTCAAGTGGATGGAAATAGGCTGGGGTTTCAAGTTGGATTTGGGTAATGGCTTCACACGCATGGGAATGTTTGTCAAAGTTGGCTCAACAATACGGTTAGTCTTTGTCGATCTTTGCAGTGTGTTTAGGACAGGTACGGTCTCTGTGATCTCCTGGATCTCCAACATCTTGAATTTTGCTAGATTTTACCTTAGGTTTGGACGATTATTCTTGAGCTTAAGGATCCAATCAATTCAATTACCTCAGTATGAGGCTTTGTGGCTATCTTTTAGCTTTCATTTACACTATTGTGATATGGTCAGGTTTTGTCTTTGCGCTTTGGTTTCCTTTTTGCAATACTCTACTGCAGTATGCAGGTTATCATCGGGTCTCTCCTTGACCCTAACAATCGCCTCTCTTGGGATTGTTGAAAAAAGAGCTCTCTTCATTGTCTTTGCTCCATATACTCTTGGTATTATGGACACATTTTGCTCTGATTACTCCTTCATGGAGGTTGTTTACACCCAATCCTTCTCTCTTGTTGTGTGGGATTGTATTGTGCGGATAAATGTGTTGGAGTTTATTTTGCTCTTTGCAGAAATTCTGACCCTTAAGACCGTAAGGAAGATTTCTTTGCCAGCTTTGCTAAATAGTGGTGCAGGTTGGATCTTCACATTGCAGAGGAATAACACTCTGCTCCAAGGCTCTTCTCCGTACCAGTTTGTGCTGTCCCTTCTGGTAGCCGAAACCTTGGCTTTCAAAGCCGCAATTCATGCAGCTAGAGTTTCAGAGTTCAGAGAACTATACGTTTCCTCGGACTCGCAATCTTTGATCAATCTCCTCTCAACTGGAGGTGTGGTTAACGAGCTGAAAAGCCTTCTTCACGACATCCATTGTTTGTTAAGATCCTTTTCTTCTTCTATCCCTTTTACTTATGTTTCCTGCAAAGACGATGTGATTGCGGTTAGTTTGGCAAAAGAGGCAATTCGATTGCTCTCAGCCCCTATTATGTAATCTTGCTTATGTTTTTAATGAAAAATTTGGTTTGAACAAAAAAAAAAGGTTAAAGAAGCCGTCTGCGTAGGTTTTGAGAACTCGAGCCCATAATGTGAATGTTAGTGATATCAAGGTTGGGGTATGCATCTTTGCTTTTGACATGTTATATCTAAATGGCCAACTACTTATCCAGGAGAATCTGAATACTCGCCGAGAGGTGAGTCATATCAGTACCATAATAAATGTTATTCTTTTTCTTCGATGTCAGTAAAGTTGTATAATCACTTGTTTGCTATTGCTTGTACCAGAGGCTATACGATTCATTTGATGAAGATCTTGGGTACTTCCAGTTTGCAACTGCTTTAACATCCAGCAATGACGATGATATACAAGAGTTTCTGAAAGCTTCTATTGACACTGAGTATATATCTGACACTAGCCTTTTATCTCCACATATATGTAATTGACCTCTGCCTCGTTATCTCTCTGTGGTTTCAATTCTTCATCCATCTATGTTATTTTACAGTTGTGAAGGTTTAATGATTAAAACGTTGTACTCGAACGCAACCTATGAGCCTAGGGGTGGGCATAAAAACCCATAACCGAATAACCGAACCAAACTGAACCGATATTATGGGTTTTGGTTAGATCCATAACCTACATACATTACCTATTGGTCATCTTGAATATTAGTCCATAGGTATCGGTTTGGTTTCGGTTATAACCCATAACCGAAATCAAAACCGAATAAAACCGAAACATTATATACATTATATATATTAGCCACATTTAATCTCAACATTGTAAACATTAGACCAACTATATTTAGAAACGACATCACTAAAATGTCAAATCGACTTTGGTTTCACTTTAGTTTGATATATTTGTCATGTTTTAGTTTCACTTTGATTTGATACTATCATATTATGTTTCAATTTCATAAATAAAGATGTCTTAGTTGTACTTAAATATGTTGACGTCTTTGGTGAAACTTTAAAATGTGTTGAATGTGTTTGTAATATTTTGGTTTCGGTTTCGGTTTGGGGTATACCCATAACCAAACCGAACCAAATATATTTCGGTTATTATATGGACTTTATTATTATCAAACCGAATCAACCGAAACCGAACCAAAACCGAAATATACCGGATCGAAACTAGTATGATACCTATATGGACCTCTTCCCCATAAAACCGAAAAACCAAAAAACCGAAAAACCGAACCGAAACCGAACCATAACCGCCCACGCCCACCCCTATATGAGCCTGTAAAGTGAACGAATAATTGGCTAAAACTGAAGAAGGACTATATGGACAGTAGCATTGGGGATTATGTGGATCTTGTACCAATTGCTGCTTTCCATGGACGTGGGAAACGCACATGTGAAAACCATTCGAAGCAATATGTGTAGATTGATACATTTTCACCCTTTGATGTTGTTAACGATAAGTTATATGATTTCCTTGTAGGTTTCTTTGGTTCATTTTTACTAGCGTGCTACGGAAGAATTCCAGAGCATTTGTAACATTGGTCAGTCTTATGAACCCTTGACATTTCATTTTTTTGTATGTCAAGTATCTCATACTTTGGTTTTACGGATTGTGCTACTAGGTACTGGATTTTCTGAAGCAGAGCTTCAAGAACTGTCTTCCAGTCTTTGCTCTAAAGTGATTGCTACTCCAAAAGTAAGACTTACTTCTGCCCTATTTATTTACTGCAATAATATCATTTATATGTTATGTTGTTGGAGTTCTTGTTAATTGTAATGATTTAAATAATCCAGCAATACTACAGTGTTAATGATAGTCTCAGTCCAAATGTTTGGTTCGAGCCAACCGAGGTAGGATTATGTTTGCCTTGTACTAATATCTATCTTATGGGTCCAAGTGTGTTGATGCAAAGCTAAAATATATGGTTTTGCTTAAGGTGTGGGAAGTGAAAGCAGCTGATTTGACAATTAGCCCTGTGCATCGTGCAGCTATCGGAATTGTGGACCGTGATAAGGTTCAACATTATCTAACTTCTTATGCTTCTTTGCTTTGATTCTTATAAGCAATTGACCTGTTTTTAATTTTTTGTTTGGTTAAAAGGGAATATCTCTACGTTTTCCTCGTCTAGTCCGTGTACGGAAAGACAAGAAGCCAGAGGAAGCAATATAACACCCCGACCCGGCCTTCCAAGGCCGCGGTCAAGGCGTTCAAGTTCAGGCCAATTCCCGGCCGAACCTCATGGTTCTGTGCTCATATCCAGGTACCTATGCCTCTTTAAGGCATACATTCCTTTGGACCTTTACTTAGAATACGCAGCGGAAAATCCTTTCTATTCAAATTCTCTAATGGTTCTAAGTTCATTCACCTGAACTAATCCTTAAACCGGTTGAGTTCATCCGTACCTTTGGACAGCCCATTTAGCATAGTATAGCCTTATTCGAAATCACTCGGTCTAAAGCGTTCATCCTATCTATCGGCCTCCGTTTGGTTTAAGATCTATCATACTCGGTCAATTTTCGTAAGTCTAAGCATCCGGTTGTTCTCTAAATTAACCAGCCTAGAAGGATAAAGCCTTACCTTAACCAATCCGCAGATATTACTTGTCCAGAATCCGTATTCTGGTTTGCCTTTTCTCTCAATCGGCTTGAACGGATCCCTTCGTTACTTAGTCATTCAACCAACCATCTCCACTGACCGCGTATATCAAAGAGACCGATCTTTGCCCGAATTCGTGGTCGCACCCTTTCGTAACCGCACCGCTTCGCGAGTCGCACCCGTTCGTGGCCGCACCACTTTGCGAGTCACACCCGTTCGTGACCGCACCGCTTCGCGAGTCGCACCCGTTCGTGGCCGCACCACTTTGCGAGTCACACCCTTTCACGGTCGCACTACTTCACGAGTGGCACCCATTCGTGGCCGCACCACTTTGCGAGTCGCGCCCGTTCACGGCTGCACCACTTCACGAGTTGCACCCTTTCACGGCCGCACCGCTTCACGAGTTGTACCATTTCACGGTTGTACCGCTTTACGAGTCGTACCTTTTCACGGTTGCACCGCTTCATCGGTGGTCTGTCCGGATCACCCATGGTTCCTGTGATCATCGCGGATCACTCATGGTTCCGTGATCACCGTAGATCACCCATGGTTCCCGTGATCATCGCGGATCACCCATGATCCATGTGATCATCGCGGGTCATCCTTGGTTCCAGTGATCATCGCGGATCACCCATGGTTCCCGTGATCATCGCAGATCACCCATGGTTCCCGTGATCATCGCGGATCACCCATGGTTCCCGTGATCATCGCGGATCACCCATGGTCCATGTGATCATCGCAGATCAATGCATATGCCGAGATGCCTATATCATGCGGTCTAATGACTTAGACGAATTCTGAGACTTGGCCCAAGGTTCACCGCATCCGGTTGGGTCGAGTCACCGAATTCGTTAAGATACCTAAGCGACTCGCCTTACCACGGATCATCCTCAAGCCTAAGTCTGAATCCGACAAAGACTAAGCCGATCTAAGATATCACCGAGTCTATCCTAATAGAGCCTTTGCCCGAGCGAGACTTCCCCGAATCACCGGTGGTCTCGACTCCGAACATCAAGCCAAAGATCCGCACCAACCTTAGCAACGCGTACCGAAGGGGCGTTTTACCGCGTCTCGCCTTCTGGCGACTAGGTATCCCGGTGAGATCTCTCCCGAATGACCGCCAATCCTTAGTCGTTGTAAGCTTTCTCGGTAAACCTTCCGCCTTGGTGTTTCTCTCAGTGTTTCTCTCTTTCGAGTTCTTTCCTTCGAGTTTTCTGAGAATTTTCCCTTGTTATGCGTGATGCCCAAAAACTGACCCAAGGCCTTCTTTATAGGCGATGATTGAATGGTAGTTACCCCAAGGCAACCGTTCGGCCAGAACCAGCGAATGGGTGTGAGTGGATCTTTGAAACCTTTCGGCCTTAACCGCTCAACTGCCCATAACCGCTCAACTGCCTTTAACCGCTCAATCAACCAGTTAGCTAACTCAGCTGTTGAACACTCCTTTCAGCTAAGTTGAGCTTCCCGGCAGCTGGTCCAGCTGTCTCGCAACTACTCCAGCTCGCTATTCCAGCTAAGTTGAGCTGCCACCCAGCTCACTTAGCTTAACTAGCTAGTTCATCCAGCTTGTTCAGCTCACCTAGCTAGTTAAGCTATTTGATTCGCCATTGGATTCGCTTATTCCTTAGTCCTTTCTTGACTAGGATCTAGCCTTTCCCAAAACAAACAGCCCCGGTATAATGATCGCGGAACGCGGACGTTACAAGCAACATCATCGGACCTGGTGAAGTCTCACCTTTAACCACAGTCATATAGGGTTGTAGTACTAGAAAGATTATCACTAGGAGGCTGGTTTCTAATTTTCTCAATTTCGGTTGCATATTTTCAGATTGCTGAAATGTATCTAGCTCAAAAACACAATCATCCAAGCAATCAAGCCAAAGGTGACGAAGATGAATGAACAACTGTAATTTGGTGTCAAAGCAGATTTCCTTGCAAATGTTCTACATTGCTAGCTTCTGGATACTTAAATATGTAAAGCTGTTTTTTAGATTAAGTTATGAGTACTTTTGGACAAACGCCCTGATTCGTGACCCGTATGCACCACCCATTGCTGAGGGTAATGAAATATTCCCTGTTAATATCAAGCCAATCAAGCGGCCGATAGACTACACGGTTAATGGAGAGAGGCATGTATCGAGAAATATGTGATGGGTGAACAAAGACATGATACGCAAAGAACTAAAGTTTTTTGATAGGGCATGGAAAAAGGCGAAGGATGAAAGAATAAATTATGATGCATACGAAATGGCCAAAAGGAAAGCAAAAGCCAAGGAAAAAACATCTTTTTCATGGGTCATGGATAAATTAAAGGAACTAAGGAAGCTTAAGAACGTTTAACATCTTAAGCTTCCTTAACAGCCTTGGACTTAATTAGAGTTTTTGTAGGCTTTTCAAACATTCTAAAAACAAACAAAAAGGGTTTGAAGACATATAAACGAACATATCCTTCATTTCTAACTCCTTAAGATTAAAGGCATGTGATACAAATTAGTAAGAAAATATGATAGAAGGGATTTACGTCATGTCCTTTGGTTGATCAGTTCCATGCTAATGATAAATGACATGATAAGAACAGAATTTTGTTAATCAATTAGCTCGAATATTTTTTTTAAAATAAATGATCATTCCCTTTGAATGTAAATTGACCTCTACTAGGATCTAAGATAGCAACAGCCCCATATAACTTCACCTTCATATGAATGAACCTAACCATCGAGATTGAAGCTTACCAGAATTTTAAACGTGAGTTGAAAAGTAGAATCTTCTTTTCATGAAAGGCTTTTGTTATTTGCTTACAAATCATAGTGTTATCATTGGTCAAATGTCGAATCTCCTCCAACTCGTTAAATTAGATCAAACATCTTTCCACAGCTGTTTTGTGATTGAAGTTCGGTTCTTTTATTGTGCACTCTCTTCTACTCAAGCTCAGCTGAGAGATTTACATTCCTTTAATGACACTCTTCATTAAACCCAAAAGACGTATCCTTTCATAAAAGTTGATTGAGAGGGTGAGCAAACTTCAAGAAAGTCTTGACAAATCTTCTATAGAAACTACTATACCTAAGAAAACTGTGTATGCTGACATTTGTTGGTGGTTGTAAGCTCACCATTACTTTGATCTTTGTTTTATCTACTTCAATCGATTTCAATGATATTCAATTACCTAGGAAAATCTCATCTTTCAACATGAAGTGGTATTTCTCCCAATCATATCTTAAATAAACACAAGTGATGGATAATTATTTTACATGTAATATTTTTATGTTTAAGTACTTGATTAAGAACAAATTAATACACTATGTTGATCAGAATTTATTGACATATCATAGAACTTTGGACGAAAATACATAAATACTCCCTCCGTTTCTTAAAGGTAGATGTTTAAGATTATGCACACTTATTAAGATAACGCATTGATTTCTACGAAATACAGTTTTCAATAATGTTTAACCAATAGTGTTTCAGTATTTGTCTTGAAGGTTGTAAAAACTCTATTTTTTTGGAACAAATTTTTTTTGTAAAGTTTTTATCTTTTAGAAACAGAAGGAGTAGGAAAAAGTTCATACAGTAATTAACAACATTCTTTTTGAAGTTGCGAGATTAGCTTTGAGGAAGGATTTTCTTGAATTGCCTTGTCTCAGGAGGACCAATGAACAAACCAGTCTCCACTTCCATGTCATTGTCATCTATGTTCATTTCTGATGATGATGGTGTTGATGATGATGATGCTACTACCATTGCACCCATTCCACGACACTTTTATTTACACAATTCACCAAAAACTCTTATTCACAAAACATTTACATTTCATCATCGTAAGAATAATGCTAGATTTTATGACTAGAGAAGTTAGCCTTACCTTCTCCTTCAGTTCTTTGTTTTCCTTGATGAGCTTCCTTTCCTAAAAAAATTGATATGGAACAGAGAAAAAAAGAAAATTTAAATCACTAGATTTGAAGTATATATTGAAATCGGAAAAGAAAATGATTGCTTACATAATGATCATATATTAATGCATATATGTTTACGCAATTTATGAATTTAAACAAGAAGAAGCTAAAGAAGTATGAATTTTGCTTTACCTCTTCCTTCAACTTCTCAATTTGTTCACGGAGCAATTGGTACTGAAAACAATTGAATACAAAAATAGATGTAAGCAAATTCCCATAGAAATATAATTGTGTGAATAGATGTAAGCAAATTCCCATGCAAATATAATTGTGTTAGGCCATTTATATTCCAAAGAATCCTGAAACAATATATCTTTACTTATACTATCAGCACAAAAATAGATGTCATCGTGAGTCGTGACGATGATATATAATACGATTAGTGAGGCCATGCAAACCATCTACGTAGAACATCAGTTATATATAAAGTCATGCATGGAATGCCATATACCGAAACTAAAGAGTAGGGGTGGGCAAATTACCCGTAACCGAATTACCGAACCGAACCCGACTCAAATTACCCGATCCGAACCCGACCCGAATTTATAAAATACCCGATCGGGTTCTATGTTTCTAAACCCGAAAATCTGAATCCGAACCCGGACCGAACGGATATCCGAACTAACACAAATATAAATTAAACCAAAGATAATTGGATGTAAGGTTAGATATGTTCATGTATTTTAGATAATTTCTATAATTTTTGGTTCATTTGAATAGTATGGATTATATTCGGATAAAATTAACTAAATTATCAACACTATTTGAATTTTTTTTTTAAAAAAATTGATATTTTCTCGGGTATTTTTGGATAATTCATGTAAAAACTAATAAAACCGAATTTCTTTTTCGATATCTATGTTCATTTGAATTTTTGTTTTGAAGTTTTTGATCGATTTGAGTTATGTTCAAATTCATATTTGAAGTATATTTTTAAATAGATTGCACATCAGATATAACCGAACCCGAACCGAACCCGAAGTCATTTTATCCGAATCCGATCCGAATTTATAAAATATCCGATAGGGTACTAAACCCCATTACCGAAGTACCTGAAAAACCGAAATACCCGACCCGAACCCGATCGGATATCCGAATGCCCAGCCCTACTAAAGTGTATGTTAGGTGTTTAATAGAACATCATGTATTTTTCTAAATGGCGTTTTTGGATAGTAAAAAAAATGATCAAAACACATATTTTCACAAACGAGTTGAGTTTACCATCACTAAATTTGAATAATTAAATCATTTTTTAAAACATGCTCATATCATTTCCATCATGTGAAGTAAACATAAAATATAGTACGTCCATGTACCCTTCATATTCTACAATCGATGAAATACGAGAATAATGGGTTAATCCTAATTTCATCTATCAGTTGAAATGAGTGTATGTATAAATGAAATCGGTATTGTGATTTTTCATGTTATATGAACATTTGGTATGATAAATATTGTTAAAAATACCTTCTTAGCTCTTATCCTGGTCAAGCTTCGGTCCAATTGATTCTCTAACTGTTGCAGCTCCTCAATAGAACATGCATCAATACCTTCTCCATGCAACTTTCTGCAATGATTTTAACATATTAAATGATCTTGATCTTACATTTTCTATATCATATCAATAATGTTTTTTATAAGGTAGATATGAGTTCCAAACCGTTTAGATATCTCGAGCTGTTCAATCTTTTTTGTCAAACCCTGTGTTTCATCTCTCGCTTGCTGTAAAGTAAGTATTATATAGTCGGTGAAACATTCAATCAAACGCAGGAAAAAATAATCTTTATTAAAAAAATTATTACTCATAATTAAAATCAAAGGTTGGATAAGAGTTATTTACCTGAGAATTATTATCTCTCTTATGGCTACTCCCAATTTCTTTTATTCGTTTCTGGTATCGTTCTATTGTTTTTGCTATACTGAAAAGAATCAAATAAAACCAATCAAAGAAACGAAAGGAAAATCTGGAGTCATTTCAATAAATTATTAATCATTACATCATAACTCTATGTATTCCTTCCGTTTCATATTAGTTGTCATTCTATGGTTTTTATTTTGTATCAAATTAGTTGTCGTTTTACATTTTCAATGCAAATTTATGATTGATTTTCCGATTTTATCCATACTTTTTTAACTTATTAACTACACATATCAAATGAAAAACACATTAATTAGGGGTAAAACAAATTTTTTAAATGTTTTCTTAATTGACGTGAAATCACATAGAACGACAACTAATATGCAACGGAGGGAGTCGTAAATAAGAGAAATGTTCACGTGAGGATATCATTACTGGCATTCAAAAATATAAAACCATCATGACCGTTATTATTGGTTCTATACATAGGGGAAAAGAGCAACAAAGAGAATCATGTAGGTATGGCTTATTTGCATTGTTCCCAAAAGTTAGGATTTGATCTTATGTTTCGAGGACGGAGGGATCATATCTTAATATATTTGGTCATGATACTCCAAAATTGTCCAAACAAAATGCTTTTATTTGGTTAAATGAAACAAAAGATTTATTCACCTTCACTTCAAAATGAAGAAACTAGAAAATTCCATAGCAATATTGTTATTAAATTTTATGATTCAACAACATGCACCCATATTATACATATATACACCTATATATATACATACAGAGACAGGCAAATACATATGCACATGGACATGCGCAGATCTATATTGAAATTAATGAGCTTAACTCTTTAAAATATCATTAATCAATGGGTTAATTAACCACTAAGATTCTATGGTTAAGAATGCCTAGTTAATTGTGATTAACCTCTCTTGGCTTTGCTCAAAAGTCACTTAAGCACACGTAAGCCTGATCCTTGTACAGTTTACTCTGTCTAATCGGCACATAAATTATTTATAAAAAAACCACATCATAATTATAACACAGTAAATTACATTAAAATCAGAGAAAACATAGAAAAAAAATGAATATAATTCTGAACTACACTACACACATGCGCTGACTCCGTCACTTTCATTGCTTAAGTAAACCGTTGTGTATCTGAAAAGTGAAGCAATATGGCTCTTTGTTGCCTCATTGGGACGAGCATAACATGTGGATATTAAATATTATAATTGATAATTTATGTAATTATACTCGTATAGTTATATTCTAAATTAAAATTCTTTTAATATAATCATAAATTACGTTTTGTTAATGGCGGATAAAAAAAAATAAGTTTAAATATTCGAAAAATTATAAAAATAATTTATCTAAATAAATGATAAGGTTTAAAATCATATTTGAAATCTTATATATTTTGAAACTGAATCTATTTTATAAATAAACATCATTATTTTTTTTAAAGTATTATTTTTTTAAAATGCATTTCTTTACATATTTGATTATTTTAAAATAAAGATCTAGTTACGAAATTTTAAATATGAATCTTTACTTTACAACATGAATTTCAGAAAATACAATTACATACACTAACAAAATATTCTGAAAATAGGTAACATAAATAAAATTAGTACATTAACTAATAGAAGGTGTGTGTGTTATTATATAGTTTTCGGATTTGCCTTTTCTGAAGTAATAACATTTTTGGAAGGTTGAACGTATATTTAATTTTAATTTTAAAATAATTTCTGGTTTAAAATTTATTTTATTTTTATATATAAAGTTTTATTTTTGTGATGCAACATTTATTTTGTTTAACATAATGATATTTATATTTTGCTTTTCTTTTTAGCGACTTACCTAAAATTTGGTTTGACTTTTAGAAATATGTTAATAAAACAATAAAAAATGTTAATGTGTATTTATTATATTGATTTAACATAATGATATCTTTATTTTAAATAGAATATTTTAACACGTGTCATCATCTTGATTGATAATAGACACATGTCACGATATGATGAGTTATAATTTTGACAAAGTCTCTTTTATATAATAAGATATATACACACATATACAAAAGAAGCATGTAGACTAACATAAATAACTCTATACAAGTGTCTTATATCATGTACTTCCTACTCACCATGCTTAGACATTGACTAAACCAAACTCTCACACACACTCATATATGTATGTAGAGAGACTAAAGAGACACATGGTAGTGACATGTCTAATTAAGGAAATTTACCGTTAATTCCAAGTACGGCTATTTTGCCTAATTCATGAAGATCCTGAATATGTATGTATATAGGCCTAATTTAAGTAACTAAGGACACTGCTCAAAAGTTATATTAGCATTGAAGTGTGACTCTTCTTTGCTATAAATGGATAAACATCAAGTATCTAAAAAATAAAGTTGTTTCCATATCAAAAAGATCTCAATAGAAGAGAGTGAGGGCGAGAGTCAGAGATATCAACTCATCTACAGCGAGAAGTGTCTCACTATATATACATACATATACATCATAGGTTGCAGTGCTATGTAAATCTGGTAACTAAAAATTGCAAAAGATTTATAAGTTTCAAGCCAAGAAAAGTCGGATCAACTTGATCTACTCTTCTTTGTTTTCTATAAAAGAATCATCATTAATTACATCACACTCTCTTATCATGATTTAATCCATCGAATCTACTAATTAGGGTGAAAATAAGACCGGATTAGCCTCTAATCAATCAGTGAAAATAGAAGAGAGAGATTGAAGATTATGTACCTAGAGCTAGAGAACTCATAGAGTTTGGATCTTGGAGAGAAGACGACCAAAGCAACTTCAGCATCACAAAGGACAGATAATTCGAAAGCTTTCTTCAAAAGACCATTTCTTCTCTTGGAGAAAGTCACTTGCCTGCTCGTTGCGTTCTCTATCCTCTTCATCTCCGTCTTTCCCCTCACCATAGCTTCAATCTTAATCCTAATCCTGATCCACCAAAAAAGAATATTTTTCTCCATAAACGAATAATAGTATCAAGAAACCAAGATCCAATTAATTAGATGGATAAGATTTAATTAGAAGAGATACATACTCAAACTACAAAGAACATCAAGAGCAACAGAAAATCTTTTAAATATTTAACTCAATAAAACGACTAATAGTATCAAGAAACCAAGATTTAGCTAATTAGATAAATAATGGTTTAGAAAAGATGCATACTACTACTAGAAAGTGACCAAGAACATCAAGAGTAACAGAAAAAATCATTAATTAGACCTTTTCCAGAAAATGAACAATTTTGTTTCTATAAATAGAAAATGGATCAAGGGAAAAATGAAGACGGGTTTCGAGATTTACCCTCTTTGTATGTGTATGCGCTTGAATTGATGTGTCTTTATTTGTGTATGTATCTATGTATGTAGTTAGAGAGAGATACAGAGAGATTTGGGGAAGAGGTTGTGATACAGATTGCTATCAACTTCTTAAGAAACCCTAGATTTGTGATGGAGGAGAGAGAGAATATATTCCTAAAAAGATAAAAATTTTACAAATTTTTTTTGTTCCAAATAGATAGATTTTTTACGGTTTTCTATGCATTTTTACAAACTTCAAGACAAATACTGAAATACTATTGGTTAAACTTTATTGAAAACTGTATTTCGTAGAAATCAATACGTTATCTTAATAAGTGTGCATAACCTTAAACATCTATCTTTAAGAAACGCAGGCACTAGAAAAGAAGAGAAAGTGATATTTACTTTTTTATGTTTTATATATTTGATAATAAATAGACTTATTTGTTGCTTTTTATTTAAAAGATTTTCCCATTTTCTCTTATGCCTATGGTGGTCTATAACCCTAGACCTGACTAATTTAGCAGTAGTATATTGCCCTTTTATTTTTAGAGCCGGCATTACGTAATTTCTTACTTCTTTTGGTAAAAAACTTTAATTTATGAAATTTGTAAGGCTAATATATAACAGAATAAGTACAGTAGTTATTGGTTGGTGAAGAATATGTTCCGATGGGATGACATCATGACAAGGTTCATGTTGATAATGAATATGATAATTTTTTTTTTTTTTTTTTTTTTGCTAAACGGTAAATATTTCATTAGAAAAACAATGTTCAGGTTTACAAACAAGTTTATAAGTCTAATTCATGATTCTATGGCAAAAAAATAAAAACATGGAGATCATAATACAAACACAATTTTTAGTCTGTCGCTCAACATAACGCAAAGTCATGGAGCCGATGAAGTGATGACGATAAAATTATTCTTTCCGAATCAACCAGATGCAATGAAGAAGCAAAGCAAACCGCGAAGGCCGAGAAACTGTCGCGAGCATAACTAGAAACTATTCCGTCGAGGCCCAAAAGTGAGTGGTCAACGGAATAGATCACACAACCCTCGATCACGCACTCCTCTCGCATCACGTGAGAGAAACTTGATATACACATCCAAGAGCAAACCCAAGGAAGAAACCTCGCTGACTAAAGATTGCAAACGGAATAGCTCACCCTACTTGGCTAGTACAGAGCTGGATAAGACAATAAGAACTCACGCAAGCACCCTGAGCCTTACTAACTTCTCCAGAAAACAAGCTAAAGCACTCGCACCCAAAACACAATGCGCACAAACAACATTAAACAAACGACATCTAAGGCTAGCAACAACAACACCAAGGTCTAACCACTTCCAAAACTACCAGGCACATAGAGAGCCACACAGAGAAATGAACCTATAGCCACCACCGGCAGCTGAACGTAACTTAGGAGGCAACACCGAGGGTAAGAGAAGCGAATCCTGCGATCAACATAAGATGAAAACAAACCCGAGAAGCCACATTAAACGCCATCAAGGATATCAATTGTTGTCCACAAAACAATGATCCAAAAAGCAACGACTAAAATATCGAGTCCTAACACCAAAGGAGGAGACCAAGGAAAGCGGCTTCGAATATAAAGCTCAAACACCAAACTCTGAGAACGTGACAAAGAGACCGAGGCTCTAATGGCATAAGCAACAAAGAGAGAGCAAAGAGCCACAAGACTCGCTGGAGCATCTCCGTCACAGCCACCAGAGATCCCAAGATGCCATAACCCAGAGAAAAACACTCCTAACCAACAACCAGTGAGAACAGAGGCTAGCACTCGTCTTGCAAAAATTCCATCCTCGATTGGGTTCTAAGTCGGAGATGAAGCCTAATCACCGGAAAGAAAGGAGGCACGGCGGATCCACCAAATCGATTGGAAGATGTCGAAACCGGAATAAGAAAAAAGAATATAGATCGGAGTCACCGGACGTCGCTCTAGCGCCGATCTAGTTTCTTAGTCGCCGGAGACGCAAGATCAGAAGCAGATCTAGGAGTAGATCTGAAGAGGTCGACAAGCGTGAGGCAAGAAGAGGTCTTTAGCTAGACCATGCGGTAGTCAATCGCCGTCGACTAGAGATAAAAAAACCGCAAGACAAAGCCCTCTCACTGCGACGCGGCCGTCACGCACTTTGAGGCTTCCGATCAATCACCGCGAGAGAGAGAGAGCAGCCCTAGCAGATCGGAGGTGGTTAGTTCCTAAGAGTAACAGTAACATAAAGGGGAGAAGAGAGGTGGCCTCTCACAGCGCCAGCCCACACCGGACACCAGAGAGGCGAGCAAAGCTTATCGACGGCGAAAACTTGGCTGAGCTTTTGGGAGAAAAGTCGCACGCGCGTTGATCACACGCGCCGACCTCAATTTATTTGAGGATTTTTTTATTATGTGTGTCTATGAGAATATCTTTTGTCTAGGATTTTTATTTTTTTTTGCTAAGATCTAGGATTTTTATTTAGTCGTTTTTAACTAAATTATGAATATTTTAAGTATTTACGATCAGTATTTCACTCAACAAACAAACAAAAAAGATCAGAACTTCTTATTAGTTTCTTCTATAT
Organism: Arabis alpina; assembly: GCA_900128785.1. Taxonomy (NCBI): domain Eukaryota; kingdom Viridiplantae; phylum Streptophyta; class Magnoliopsida; order Brassicales; family Brassicaceae; genus Arabis; species Arabis alpina. The sequence continues at coordinate 41,740,272 of LT669794.1, read as the reverse complement.
GATTTAGTAGCTTATCTTATTAGTAAATCGAGAGATTTATGGGATAATTGAAAAATACAGTTGGTATAATTGCAGATTTTAATACCTCTAGAAGATATAGGAAGCTTTGGAGATACTTAAGTTCCTAGATGAGATCTCGACACGTGTGTATGTTAACCGACAACCTATAGATCCGGTGTCCGTCAAAGTGGGTTTCTTAGTCCATTTGTGAACAGCCAGCATCTCTGTCGGTTACCAGCTCCTCTCGGACAAAAAATAATTCAAATTAATAAGCTCATTTTTGTATTTCTTACTTTTACTACTATTTTAATCTACTCTTATGTATTGTACAAATTTAGATAGTAATGCGCATTACACAACAATTAGTATTCTAAATACAGTTCACAGCGTTTATGTTTTATGTTTCAGGTTTGCTAATTTGCTTTTGCCAATTACAGTAAAAGCTCTATAAAGTAATAATGTTGGGACCACCAAAATTTATTACTTTATAAAGTTATTACTTTATAAGATTTCTTTGTAAAATATTTATAAATCTCATAAAATTTCTTTTTATATAAAATATGAAGTTTTCTTTTAAATTTTTTATTTTGTATTAGTTTTTACAAACAATTTTATATGTTTTCCATTCTTTTTCTTTTGTTTTCCATATTGTATTTGTAAAAAAAAATTATAAGTACACTTTTCACGTTTTTTTTTTCTTAGCTATGTTTTGGATTTTTATACGATATAATATTATTTTATGATATTATTGGAACTATATATTTATATAGGGATTTGAAAAAAGTTAGTATCTTATTATTTTATTGAATTGTGCCATATTTTGCACTTGCCCTACTCGGAACCGGCAAAATTTATTACTTTATCGAGTTTATTACTTTATCTAGTTTTTAGTGTATATGTGAATGGTATAAGAAATATTAACTTTTAACCAAGGAAAACGTTGACATATTTTGAAGTTTTGAATATTTGGTTTCGGGTTTATTGAAAATAATATTTTATTTTATTTGAAACTCCGACAAGTTATTTGGACTATTGTAAATCATATTCAAAAAAACATCTAGAATCGATTTGGATGACATGCTATTTAAGAAAAACACGTAAAAAAATTCAGCTAAAAAATTAAACTCAACACCAAAATATTTGCCTAAAATTAGTAAATACAGTGACCCCAAACATATATATATATATATATACTAGGGATTGTCCACGCATTGCGTGAAATTTAAAAATTAACATGGTAAAATATGCAATAATTTATTAATTATTTGTAAACATAATATTTAATAAATTTAGTGTTTATAGTAAATAACTATCTAAGTTAAGGTTAAAGGACATATACTATGTTATATATTAAAAAAAAAGGTTATATGTTTGTTAATAAAAATTACAGCATATGGAAAGCATTTTCTTTGATACAAAATCCTTAACTTGTCTAAGTGGTCAATTTTTTGCATCAACTAAGTTCGTAAAAATCTATTGATCATAAAAATTGTAGTATGTTTTACTTCTACCAAGACATGTGAATCATCTCAACACATGCATTGGAATGCATCTTTTTGTTTATTTCATAAGAATCTTGAATTATAAGGAAAAAATAATTGATGTTTGATTGTATTTTTCTCTCTTTTTATTTGTGGATTTATTGTGATTTTTATCTTCCACTTTGATTTATTGGTTAAAATGATTATGTTTTCCAGGATTTACTATTTTTGGTGAAGTAAGGTTTACTCTTCGTTGGACAAAATAACACAAATCGTTTTAATTGCATTATAGAATGATTGAAATATATGAAAGCATTTTTTAAAAATGTTTTAAAGTCTAAATTTCTCCAATTAGATTTTAATGTTTTAACAATCATAAAAGTCTTAAAATCATTCACTAATTTATGTGGAAAGTCTTTGTTACAAGTGTTACTTTTTTAAACACATACTATTTTTAGTTGCATTAAAATCTTAATTTTTTAGGATAGTATCGGATTTAATAAATATACTATACTCCCTCCGTAATTTTTTATTTGATGTTCTAGAAAAAAAAATTGTTTGTAAAAGATTGATTTTTCACCTTTTCTATGCATTTTTAATGTAATCATAATGATAAATTGTAAAGTTCAACACATATTAATTGACTTTACTGATTTACTATTGGTCAAAACTTATAGAAAATTGTTTAATGCAAAAAATAAGACATTTATAACTAAGTATTAATTTGTTTTCTTAATATGTGTAAAAAATCCAAAACATCAAACAAATAAGAACGGAGGGAGTATATTTTTCAAACCGTTAAAAAAGTTGCAAAATTTAGAATCATAATTTTTTTGTGAGTATCAAAGAAAAAACGAAAACAAAGACCAAACTATATTTTAACTTGTTGAATTGTAATAATTAATTGTTAAACTTAAAAAAATTAATAAAAAAATTAAAAATGTCAAATGTCAAAAGAGTAGATGACACATGGCAACCTCTCATGACTTGAAGTTTTAGGAACCTTAAAATATTATATAAGATATATATATTGATGTGTATGACTAAAATTTTGTTTTATTGAAACAGTTATGAATCTTTATTTTAAGTATATTGTATGTTGAAAAATCATGTACATTTTTTTACATGTTTTCAAAAAAAATTGTATTTATATAACATTGAATATGAGTTTTATGCAATAAAAATACTAGGCATGGGCAAAATAACCTGAACCTGTGTACCCGAACCTGTAAGACCCGAACCTGGATCCGACCCGAAACTTTAGAGGAACCTGTATGGGTATGTTTTTAGTAGACCCGATAGAACCTGTACCCGTTTGGACCCGAACCTTTACCCGAACTTGAACCTGTATGTCTAAGAGTAATAGGTCAAATCTACCAAAGATTATGATAAAATAGATTTTATTGATATTGTTTTTTATAATTTTTTTTTATAATATTGTCATAATACTGATAAAAATAACTTTTACAAGTGAGTTAAATGTTTTACTTTTATTTGTTGTTACGGGTTCGACTTTTCAATACCAACACCAAAACATCGATTCCTCAAACGAATGTAATTCCTAAAATTCCAAGCTCGATTTTTGCAAATCCTTCTCGAGCTCGACCACACTCGTCTATTTTATCATAGGCATCTTGAGTTTGATCTACAGTTATCATCATTCTCTTTCTAATCTTGCTTCGATTAATTTGTGATTCGTCATTGAATCTTGTTTCGTTGTTCGTCTGTCTAAATGATCTGTTTCGATTCGTGATTCGTCATTGACTCTTATTCGTTTGTCTAATTGCTTTGGTTACATTGATATAGTTTTATACATTGACAAACTTCGATTGATTCATACTATATGATTGTTGTCTTGTTGGTTTGTTTGTGTTTCAAATGCATTTTTACAGGTTCAAGTTACAGGTTTTCGTTTAGATTTTGGGTATAAATATATCACAAAACCTAGACTCGAACCTATTTCTAGAAGGAACTTGTAAAATTTGGATATTTAAAAAGTTTAATAAGTTGGAACTTGGACCCGAACCTGTGTCTTACATGAACATGTATGGATATGTTTTTAATATACCTGATTGAACCTGTACCCATTAGGACCCGAATTTAGACCCGACCCGAATACCCGAATGCTCATGCCTAAAAAATACTATCACAAATCATTTTGGTTGCATATCATAGTTTTACTTTTCGTGATGCCATTGAAATTACTAAGTAAACCTAGCTAGATACATAATACTTTTTAAGAATAAACGTTAAACTACACGACTCTACACCCATCATCATCGATTTAACATTCATACCCAAAAAAAAAAAAAAAAAAACTACACCCATCAAAAACTAAAGTAACCGTCGAAATGAAATTGATATAGGTTTGATTTTATTCTTCTCTATATAGTCTCTTTGTGTTGCAGATGGAGATGAAACTAAACTTTTTTTCTCAGATGAAACAGGACTTTAAGTCCAAAAGAAGAAGACTTTAATCGTGTGATATTATACAATCCGTCCGTACAACAGTTTTATTATAACAGCTAGGACCATACTCTGGCCGTGACAGATCAATTAACTAAACTACCGTCTCGCTTTTGTTTATTCGTTTCCTCATTTTTAATTATTGTAATGTGGTTGATGCTTCTTTTTCTTACAATAATACAATTTCAATAGCTTTTGAATTTCTTTCATCTTTTTATATCTCGGGACAGGTGTCGCACGCCAGGAGGACCACATCCCTTTCACCAATGATGCTTATTAGCTGCTGGCTTGGGTGATTTCATGTTTATCAGTTCAATTTTGAAACATGGACTAATATTTCGTCGGAATCGTTTTCAAAAATTTCGATAAAATATTTGGCAATCCAAACACACTCTAATTCATAGAAAAAGATTCAAAAGACCGACACGATTTTAACGGATAACTCACCTTCATATCTAACTCTGGTTATAATTTTTTTAATAATGATAGATTTTTTTTTTTTTTTTTTTGTTTACTCAAAAAGGCATATATTAATTAGTGGAAAGAAAGTCTCGATGCAAAGCATCAGTTAGAATAGATTTAAAGTAAACCAAACACAATTAATAAGTAAAATTCTACTCCCTCTGTTATTTTTGTATTGATGTTTTAGAGTGATTTTTTTGTTTTGTTTAGATTGATGTTTTCAATTTTCTATGTAAAATTAATTGTAATTTTGAGTTTTTGACTGTTTAAATTCTGCCGTTTATTTTTTTATTGGTTGATTTTTTTGGAATTGATGATAAAACATGTTTTGTTTTGAAAAAATTAAAAATTGAGTGATTTCTTAATTTGTGTGTTCTTTAAACATCAAACAAAAAAGAACGGAGGGAGTATTTGTCAATTTTTGAGCTTTCCAACTTTTGTTATTTAAAGTACACTAATATATATACGTAACAAAAATATGCCCCATTTATGATTCTCTAAGAATATTTATTTTCTTTTGAAATCTACGATTCTACGACCTTGTTCAATAGCTTTATGTATGTATCTGACCCCCTTTTTTTTCCTACCAGACTCTCCAAATTCTTTCGAGGTCCCCATTAATATCCACTCTTTCTTAATGTTAAACCTCCCTCTTAATTGAATTGAGTGATTGACTTCCAATAAATCTTTGTTGTTGATTTCCCCTCTAGGTGGCATTTCCAGAGGAATTTGGAATTTCACATGTGCAACTTTTTGGCCTGATAAATGAGCTACACCAAAAGTTTGTGAAACCATAAAGTATTAAAGAAATCAGTTGCAAACAATCTACAAAAAAAAAAGAGATTTTAAAACCCTTATATTTAGTCTGTCTTTGATTAACTGGATAAGAGAAGCACAATTGATTAAGTGAAGGTTTCTTTGTGCAAGATAGAACACCAAAAATCTAGTAGGTAAAGAGCCAAGAAATAGTCTTGTGTCTTTCTCTATGCTACTGATTTTTTTTAAATACTTAAAACCAGTCCATATCAAACTTCAAATTCCTTTAGCACATCAAATGATCATTATGCAAAAATCAGTAATTAAATCGTCTACAAAGCGTATGCGAGTTAATTTTGCATTCTCACTTTTCTAATGATAACCAATTCCGGTGCTATTTGGTCTATAGATAAAAAAAAACATTTATTGTATTTTGATGTAGCTTGTTACCATCAGAGCTAATAAAGTTTTTCTAAAACATTGAAAAACAAGTAAATAATGTACAGACCCCATACTTATGTTGAACAAGCTTTTTACTTTGGATTTATTTCGTTCAAACAAGGAAAAACGATATATTTCCCACCAAAAATATGATATCTAAGTATATACTGCCCAAACTATTACCTCTCCTTATATATCCACCAAATAAATTTTCTCTACCTATATCTCCACCAATTAGAATGTTCATACTCATATACCCACCAATTTGATTTGTATTGGTTTTCAGTGTAAATCAAAGACCAAACAAAAAAAACTGAATGTGGACCAAACCGGAACCGATCCGGTTAATTTCTCAATTTGCCAAGTCACGATTTCTTCTTCTTCCCCAAGCTCTTCATCTTCCTCGCTTGATTTATGCTTAGGTGATCGTCTAACATGATTGATTTTGGATTTGAAATTTATCTGGAAATCTGAGAATTGTAAGAATATGGTGGTTGAATTTGATGATTTCGTCTTGATTAGTTGATTCGGTGCTAGATTTTGCCTTGGTTAATCGAACGAACATGATTTTTGATTGATTCGATTTTGTATAATCAGCAACGATTTGATTGTTTTTGAAACTCAACGTAAGAGGGTTTTTTGGAGATTGCAAGTAACTGCTATCCATTAGAGATTTGATTATATCTGAAACAGAAAGATTTAAGTTACAGAGAGATCGAATGAGAAGAAAGATTTTGGGGTTTCTTAATTGGTAAAGAGATTGTTGAAAAAGAAATCAAAAGATTCTGGTGGTTGAATTTGATTATTTCGATGAGAAGAAGATAAGAGCTTGAGGAAGAAGACTTGACAAATTAAGAGATTAACCGGATCGGTTCTCTTAAATCACAATTCAACCACCAGAATCACAATTCAAAGTTTGGTCTTGAGCTTGGCCCAATTAAAGCCCAAATAATACGGGCCAAAAGCAGGCTTTATGCATTTACCGGTTTACATAAGGAGTAAAAACAAAACACTAAAAATTTCGATTTCAAAATCAGAATTTGCCTCTTCTTTCTCCAAATCATCGTCTATATAAATCTCACTTTCTTCGATTTGGTACCAATGTCGACTTGGGATAAGATCTTCCAGGAATCGCACAAGGAAATTGATGAGAACGAAGAAGACCAAACTTGGGAAGATCTCGCATAACGATATTGAGAAAGATGACCAAGTTTTTTACTTATTAAGTTTCGTGGAAGAACTAAGCGAATCATTCTCCAGAACGAGAACGGACCTTGTCCTTTAATCGCCATCTGTACGGTTTCCTTCTCTCCTTTTATCCTCCCTAGGGTTTTTGATTTATCGGAAAATGGAACAGGTAATGTACTTATCTTGAGAGACGATTTACATCCTCACTTTCTCGAGAGAAATTGTTGAGTCTTGTGACCACGATTTCAACAGTTTCGTTTATGTAATAATCTAATTTCTTCTTCTTTCTTAGTTTCTCTTAGTGCCTTGATTCTATGGAGATAAAGCTTTCTTGTAGCACAAGGAAGATGATGAATATAATCAGAAGCAACAACAAAAGATTTATGATGCTATTAATCTCTTACCAAGTCTTGCATATGGAATTAATGTCAATTTAAAATTCAGGAGGTTTAATCTGTTTCTCCTTTTTCCAATACATACGAAGAAATTCCTTTTTCGTAATCAAGAAAACGTTTACTTTGGTTTCAGGATTGATGATTTTGAGTCTACACCTGAGCTAGCTATATTTGCTTTACTTAGGATTCCTTTGTTTCATGGATGGATCGTTAATCCTAAGGTACATTTTGGAATTTTGAGTGATGAAATAGTTTTAGTATCTGATTGCTTTTTCCTCGGCTTATTATTAATTACCTCCAGGATCTTGAAACTGCTACTGCAATTGGTTGCAAGTCTTATAATGCTTTGATGAGTGCTCTTGTTGCTTTAGAGACGCAAACTGTAAAGTCTCCAAGATGTCAGAGTTCTCGAGAATGCACTGCAACTCCAGGGATTCCTTCACCACGTCGATCTTTTGCTGACTCTCTACCTGCATCAGCAGTGCATAATGGATTGATAGAGGAAGATATTGAAGAGGAATTAGCGTTGTTGCTAGCCTTGCACTTATCAATGACAAAGACCAGTAGAGCTCTTGACCATGATCAGTTATCTTCAACGGAATCGAGAGATGAGACGGTTTGTAATGTTGAGACTAAAAGTAGCACCAACATGACTGCTGTGCATGTGACTTCTTCTGAGGCAATCTATGTGGAGAAGAGTAAACTAGAGTCGAGCAAAATTAAGAGCAGTTCTAAGATCACACTCAAATGTGAAGGTAACATAACTAGTATCTCTCTGTGCGAACTTGCGTAAAGTGCATCTGGAGAACGTTCAGATTTTGAAGTTTCTGTTCATTTCATTCCTAGATTTTAGTGGCCGATCACAAGGTGATGACGATGAACTCTTGTTTGAAGGTGATGAATGTGGAAGCTTAGGGTCTCCACTTTACGAAGGCGAGTCACTGCTTGAAGAAAGCTCTTTGGAAGGAAGGGATACTAATGAGCTCACGCGAGGAGAGGGTAAGTTCATACATTTATATATTATATGTATCTAGTGTGCAAATAGAGTCAACTTCATATATTTTCTGATTTTCTCAAGAAACATTGTTGAATTTTTTTAGGTGTACTGATCAACAAGTTTTTGAGCAATACTCGCAGTCAATTAACTATTACGGGGTGAGTGATGGTATTGATTGATTAGCAAGGCTTTCTATAAATTGGCTACACTGTTTTTTTTATTTTGTCTTTATACTTATTGATATTGATGACCATTTCTTCCAGACTCTCTTACTTGCAAGAACAAATTAAAGAAGATGAACTTTGTGTTTTCTTCCGGAACAATCACTTCCTAACCATGAAGAAGGTATACTAATTATATGCAAAGTTGCAGGATTTTTTCTCTCTCAGTATTTTGGGACGATAATCCGGAAGTGTTTTAGATGAGATTCTAACATGACCATTTATTCTGATCGTGTGTTGCAGTATAATGGCGAACTCTATCAACTGGTTACTGATCTAGGCTATCTAAAGCAGCAAGACTTGGTTTGGGAAAAATTGAACATGGTATTTGTGAACTATGTATTAGTTATTTTTAATAGGACATAAGATTTTGTTATATGCAACTCTCACATGATTGCTATTGTTTGGTTTTATAAATTTCAGGTTAATGGTGATTCTGTTTTCATGACTGGTGACTTCAAGATCTTCAAGAGCGACGAGGGCACGAGTCCAAAATGGGATCAAAAGCACGCAATTAGTAACAATGCGGTATGAAAAAATCCTTCTGCTTCTTGATATTGTCATCATGTAGAAATTGCACTCGCTTTACTAATTTTGAATTGTTTCTTTTGTTTTCTCAGGATTATATGTTCAATGTCAACAACTCATCGCAAGGAGGCATGGACATTGAGTAAATATCTTCTACTTTCTGATCTCTGAGAACTTAATTCAATCTGCTAAGACCATTGTTTCACTGTTGTTTCTAAATCTATAACAGTTTTAAGATTTCCTTTTGTTTTTTTTTTATGGTAACACGCAGTACCGATCTGGAAATGGCGATGGCGTTGCAGAAACAAGAGTTTGAAGGACACATTTATTCATAGCCTCATAGGTATAGTTTAGCTGATTGTGATCCTTACATAACATCCAAAATTTAGAACTTTCCTAAAAGTGTAAAGAGGATATAGAAACACAGATTCTGTTAGTTCTTAGTACATATAAACATCTTTCATGTCTTTTCACAAACATAAGAAGAAAGAGACCTATGCGATTTTATCTTCTCTTCTGTTTCCTACTTGATTCTGCTTGTCCTTTTGTTATGTTCCCTTGAACATGACTTAGGACCTTTTTTTTTGCAGTTTGTCTTGTACCAAATATAGCTACCTTTCAAAATCTAACAGAATTTAATAAAATACTAAAATTACAGAAGAATTAGCTTTGAGATTTAGCCAAAATTACCTCAATACTCAATAGTATCCAAGCACAAGGTACCAAATGAAGTATATTGTAACACTATAAAACAAACTAACTCCCAAAAGGGTAAATCTCAGAAGCGATTGAGATAAAGGATATAGCAGTTGTGGTTTTAGACTACAATGATCAACATCCTAAACATTAACCAACCCACATCACACCATAGCTGGTGACTGAATATAAAACCTAAAAAGAGTGAGAATGGAAAGTGTTTTTCACAACCATCACACACCATTTATTTACTCTTCTTGGGTGAATTTACGGGATTGCAAATATCAGACAGAAACGATAATGATTCCTATTACTATGATCTGAATATCGCAAGTTCAAAGTCAATATGAAACCACTAGATGTTAGTAATGATGATAGGCATTTTTACAAGAAAGTGTCAAAGAGACATGGTTTGAAGGATGCATGTTAATCAATGAGATGTTTAAAAAGTGTGTGAAATCTCTTTCAGGTATCAATAAGAAGCAACTAGAGGCCTTCTTCAATGCAGGAGGAAGTGAAAGTAGTCCAAAGATGGCAAACGTACCCTCTTCATGTCCCCTTATCACTTATGTATATTTTTTTCATTTTATTTTCTTTCTAAATAATTGGGTCGTCGACTTATGTATAATTTATGTTTTTGTCAATTATTCCATGTGTAAATTGGTTGTTTGAAATAGCATCAATGTATATTTTTCAGAATATCTTTTACGAAAGAATCACAAGTGAGGTGGATTCAGGTGATGTATAAATCGATCTGTAATATACAAAGTGAATCTTTTACAATGTGCGGTATGAAAAAGGATGTAGTGCATATACATATCATATTTCTATGTTAGATTAGAGATATTAAGACAACACAATCGATATAAGACCACACATATGTTCAATCTAATGTTTTATATACATCAGACTTGCTAGTAAAAATGGTATATATTATGAGTCCATCAGGTGTACTGGAATTCTGTGTAAGAGGTCTTGATTATTGCAGAGGTAGTTCATTCAACAAATCGAGTCCAAAATCTATCTTTAGAAAGCAGCGATAAAGATCTTAACCAACAGAGATAAAGTCTCGAAAACATTCACCATAATTTTTAGACCACAAACAAGTCTCAAAAACATTCATAATTGTCAGACCACAAACAAGTTCCCAAAATACTTCAAAACATCATAACAAACACAAACTGAATCCCTTGAAACATTCATTGTTTTGGACCACAAACCAAACAAGTTTTATTACTTCCTTAGACACTTAACCCAGATCAAAGCTCTTCTTCACTCGATGGACAACCGCGGGACACAAAAGTCACTAAGAAGAGGCACTAGCTTTGGTGCAGCTAGGTCGACTGCAGGGCCACCATCTCGTAATTGGGACAAAACAGCATCCAACGTAGTTTTGTCCCAATTACCGACCAACCTATCATCCAACATAACGTCCCAAGCCACTTTGACACACGCAAGCTTCTTCTTGTAGAATACCATAACCTTTGCAACCATCTCTCCCTCCACTTCCTCGACTCCACATATCAGCACATCTCTAAGTCCAACATAGCGAGAAACACCACCTGATGGGCGAGTGATAGTTTTCTACCACAAAAAACAGAGATTAGATCAATGTGATATAAAAATCTCTAAATTTTATTTGAATTCAACTCATAACAGCTACTTACATGGCCAACAAGATCATCAATCTCCGGACTGAACACATGCATTCTAGCTCCTACTGGTTGTTGTAGTTGCTGCAACAACTTCAACGCTTCATCCTTGTTCATCGTCTCGATCAGTTCACCTTTCATTGAAACGAGAGGAGGGTTGTAAGTAGATGGAGAGGGCTTGAACGTGCATCCCAAATGCACCCACTGATCAGCTCTCGGTATTCCTTTCTACATAGCAAAGCGAAGACACTCTTTGACACTGAGATTGCAGCAACGACTCCCGTCTACCTTGTTGGGACAGGCGTTGTCCACCAAGAACTGAGCTGAGTACTGAGTAAAATCACTGTCCAGCTTAGCCATAAGCCGTGCAAACATTAGCAGAGTGGGCGCTACGGTAGCTGCGGATGCAGATGCATCTGCAAGAAGAGAAATCAAACCCACTGAATGGTCAATTGTCTGAGACTTCTTTCAAAGGACTAGACTGAACCAGAGTAACTACTTTTGTCTGCATCAGTTAAAACCAAATCAAAGTTTATTGACGAAAAAACAAACCCACTGAATGGTCAAATGTTTGAGTCTTTCTTGCAAAAACCAGAGTAACTAACTGCTTTTGTTCTTATCAGTTTCTAAAACCAAATCACAGTGCAAAGAAAGTAAAATCAGTATTGTAGATTGATAAGTTACCATGCTCTTGGTCAGTTGGTGCTTTGAATTCACCATGTTCTCCCAGGGCCACTTGGAATTCCGGAACACAGGAGTGAGCCATCTGCGATTACATTCAGAAATTTGTAAACAAGAAGTCACAAACACAGAGAAGAAGATATAGCAAAATCAGATAGAGACCAACGACAAAATAAGACCAAGATCTAACTAGTAAGCAGAAAAGTTGGATCTTTCTTATAAAAACAAAGACAAAACCAAAAAAATCTGATAGCTTCTTTCAAAATCTCAAACCCTAAAACGTTGCTTCATCATTTCGCACTAAGAAGGATAAATCCAAAGCAGAATCCGTAGCAAACAGCAAAATCAGAGACCGTTGTTTACTAATTTAGTGAGGCATACAGCGAAATCAAGCAGTAACGAACCCTAATCTGATAGCTTCTTACAAATCACAAACCCTAAAACGTTGCTAAAAATGTTCATCATTGTTCACTAAGAAGGGTAAAGCAAAATCAGAATCCGTAGCACTCAAGGAAGCAAATGAGAAGACAAAATGTTCCAAGCCCTCGCTAAACCCTAGGTTTTGCTCACTCTCAAAACGGCGTCGTCACAAGATTTTTTTATATTTTCTTGACGTCGTCAAAACAAGATTTTAAATGGGATAATTGGGTGAATAACCCAAAAAAAAACTATAATTTGCATCCTAACCATTTAACCCAAATCTAGTGAATACATTTAGGCCACATAAACTAGTTTTAGTTAGTTTACTAATTATTAATTTTTTGTTGGTTAGTTCACAAATTGACCCATTTTAAATTTCGAATTTTTGAACACAATCGTTTTTGAACTTCTGATATTTCAATAAACGACGTCGGTTGAGGTGGTTCAGCTTTGTTCATTTTAATGTAACACCTTAGTAGTACAGCTTTGGTATTTGACATTCAAATACAGACCTTGGTTATGAATCTTCGTTTTCTTTATCTATTTTGTTTGACATAAGATATATGAGAAAACGTCATCAATTACATTTATTTCACTTCGATTCTTTTTTTTCCTATTATGAACGTAGTTTATGGAAATATTTTCTTTGAGAAAATGACATCGTTTTTGTTTAGGGATTTATCGAATTAAGTATTTAATTTTAAGTTTTCTCTAAATGAAAACGACATCGTTTTATTAAAACAACGTTTGAGTCAACGAAATCGAGCCAGCTAACCCATGTGTCGTTTTAGTTAATATTATGTTAATGTTGACTAACAGAATTTTAATCAAGATACTTTTCAGCATAAAACATGTCAGTGCAGGTATATGATTTGAATTTATTTGGATTTCAGGTTTAAATTAATCATACGCAAAAGCTCATGTCTAAATAGGCACGATGCAAATTGTTTGGGTTCAAATTGACCATATTCATAGTTTTGATCTCATATCGTAAATAATTACCGACGTTTAATGAAAGACTGAGTCAAACCATTTTGTGTATGAACATGAGCTACAAGATGCTCAACACTAATCTCCGTTAACATACAATAATCAGCGTTGTCAAATCTAACGAACTCTCTGTTTGATAATATGAGGTAGGAACCTCGCAAACGCTAAATTTTGAGACGCTGATAAACAAACATGTAACCATCTATTGGATGCGTTAATTAACACCGTAATGGTCCACCTGGTGGATGTGTTGGTCCACATATATCATCTTGAATTTTTTGAAGAAAATTTGGTGATTCTTTATCAATTTTAGTGTTGATGGCCTTATGATCAATATTCCAAGAGAATATGCAACACATGTCTTTTTATTTCTTTAATATATCTCATTGATTTTCAGGGGGTGTCGATGTGAGTTCTCTATGATTTTCCGCATTATAAAGGTACACGAATGACCAAGACGATCATGCCGTAATGTAAAATCTTTTGGATTTCGTTTAATCACTAGATGCAATTCGATTGCACTTGTATGAGTATAATGCAATCCTTATAGAAGTTTTGGAAAATTTTATGTGTAAACCCTTTCCCAAATTTTATCCGAAGTTATATACATATACTTTTTTCATCCTAAGTCATAGACTGTGTGTCATATCCTTGAAGGTATATGTCTTTGAAACTCAACAAATTCTTTTTAGAATTGAGAGAATATAAGGCTTTATTTTTTGAAAACTTTGTTCCATTTGGCAACATGAAATTGGCTTCACCAGTTCTTTCAATCAAGTCTGCAGGATCCAATATAGAGTTGACAATGACTCATGTCAGTTTTAAATAAGAGAAACACAATTTTTGTTTTAGAATATTGTGTGTTGTTTCACCATCTGGTATACAAATGTCTCGAACCATTTCTTTTGATATTGTTCCATCCCTTTCACTAATCAACGAAGCATTAAATAATAGAAAGTAAATTTCATTCATATAAGAAAAAATACACAATAATTATACATTAGTTTGTTGTTGAAACAATATTATTCTTCAAACAACGAAAATACATAATATTAAATACGGCATGTCTAGAGCCGTAAAGGCGGTCTCATTGGTATCATCCTCAAAGTCTGAAACGCCGATTTGCGTTTCACCCTCGGAGTGTTCCATGAGGTTGACTTCTTTTCTGATGCTTATAATGGACTTTTGGTATAACTTACAAAGATGCAAAGGAGTTTGACATACTCGGACCAAGGTCCTTTTGATCTACATCCGTAAAAAAATGCCTTCATATTTTTGAGTGGTATGCCCTTTGGTTTAGATCAAACCTATTTGAATGATCTGTGTCTTTATGGATTAAAAAAATTTCCACGTTTGCGATTAAATCGACAACCCCGACCTCAATATGTTTGACTTCTTCTCTCTCAAGTTTCCATATCCATTGCATTCACTTCATGGATTGTTTTGGTTTTTTGCATGCCAATCGGAATATTGTGAGGTGGATTCGCTATATAAATTGATTTGTAATATACAATTATCTTTAATATACACATAAATTGATCTATAAATTACTAACATGTATAGAACATGAGAAGTTAGAAGGTTTATAAACTATGTGATTATCAGTGAATCTTTTACAATGTCATAATACTTGTTGTTTTATAGTTAAACTTTTGTTTCATATTACTTGTCGTTTTATATTTTCAATGCATATTTATGATCAATTTTTTTTATTCACTTATAACTTATTAGTTATTCATATCAAACAAAACAGTGTTCTTAAAGATAAAATAAACAAATTATTGTTTTCTTTAATTTTGTGTGAAAAAAAACCTTCAATGACAAGTAATTTAAAGAGTATTTGCAGGTGATATACACAAAGTTTCGGCTAATTAGGAGAATGACCATCCAACTGTATAAAAAAAAAATACCAAAACTAACCCTATCTCTCTCTCCTTCTCTTCTCTTTCTCTCGGTGGTGCACGGCGACCATTAAAAATATCGACGGGTTTAGGGATGTGTGATGGCTAGTCAAAGCAGCAACGGATCCAGTGATTCTTAGCGGTTAGGGTTAATGGAAGCACTATCTTGCTCTCTCACCCTCTCTCGGTGGTGCGTGGCGGCTACTCAAAACAACGACGGATTCTGGGTAAATGGAAGCAGTCTATCTCTCTCCCTCCTTCTATCGGTGGTGCGTGGTGGTAACTAAAAATACTGATGGGTTTAGTGATGCGTGGCGGCTAATCGAGAAAATAGCGATGAAAACACAACAATGAAGATATTTTTTGGGTAAAATCGTCATTTTGTCCAACACGTGCAATAATACTCTGAGTTTCACAATTCTTATTGTCATTCTCTTAATTATATGAAAGAGTATGGTTTATGGGCTAGTTGACTCTAATTTAAACCTGCATATATTTTTTGTTATTTTTGCGGTCTAGTTACTACTTAAATCTGGTTTACTCTCCTCTCTAAAAGTCCACTCCTATTAAATTAAACTAAATCTGGTTTACTCTCCTCTTCAAACTTTGAAGTTCAAAGTCTTGTTAATTCTTGGCACACAAATTTGGAACATTTTAAACCAATCACAGTTGGCGGTGGTCAAGGTATTCGCCGAATAATATTCGGTTTACAGTCTCATTTAACCGCATTTTCAGTGCAATGGTCTCTACTCTGAACAAAACCCAAATTTTCAATGCAAATTCCAAATTTGTGTTTAAGAAAATAGTTATCAACTTGTTAACTTAAACACAAAAGTCTCATAAAACATTCTTTAATTGCAATCCACAAACAAGTTCCATTACTTAGCATATTGTTCTCAATATACTGACCAAAGATCAAGGCTTTTACTTGGTTTATGACCTGAGACTCGTTAATTGATGCTCCAAGAAACATAGCGTCCAAAAGCATTCACAAACATATCTTTAAGAAAGCAGCGACTAACATCTGAACTTACTGAAATAAAGTCTCAAAAGCATTCATAATTTTCAGACCACAAACAAGTTCCAAAAGTACTTAAAACATCACAACATAAAGAAAACGAATCCCTTAAAACATTCATTGTTTTGGACCACACAAGTTTTATTACTTCCTTAGATTACTTAACCCAGATCGAAGCTCTTCTTCACTCGATGGACAACCGCGGGACACAGAAGTCACTAAGAAGAGGCACCATCTTTGGTGCAGCTAGGTCGACCGCAGGGCCACCATCTCGTAATTGGGACAAAACAGCATCCAAATTAGCTTTGTCCCAATTACCGACCAACCTATCATCCAACATTGTGACCAACGACACTTTGATACATGAAAGCTTCTTCTTGTAGAATACCATAACCTTTGCAACCATCTCTCCCTCCACTCCACCGATTATCACGTCTCTAAGTCCAACATAGCGGGAAATATCCCCTGGTGGGCGAATGATAGTTTTCTACCACAAAAACAGAGATTATATCACTGCCATATAAGAATCTCTAATATGTTTTTGAATTCAGCTAATAAGAGCACTTACATCGCCAACAAGATCATCAATCTGCGGACTGAACACATGGAGTCTTGCTCCCACTGGTTGTTGTAGTTGCTGCAACAACTTCAACGCTTCATCCTTGTTCATCATCTCGATCAGTTCGCCTTTCATGGAAACGAGAGGAGGGTTGTAAGCAGATGGCGATGGCTTGAACATGCAACCCAAATGCACCCACTGATCAGCTCTCGGTATTCCTTTTTCCATTGCAAATCGAAGGCAATCTTTCACAGTGAGATTGCGGCAACGACTCCCGTCTACCTTGTTGGGACAAGCGTTGTCGACCAAGAACTGAGCTGAGTACTCAGTAAGGACAGTGTCGAGGTTAAGAGCCAGCCGTGCATAGCTTAAGAGTTTGGCTGCCACAACAGCTGCGGATTCAGATGCATCTACAAGAAGAAAAAACAAACCCACTGAATGGTCAAATGTTTGAGTCTTTCTTGCAAAAACCAGAGTAACTAACTGCTTTTGTTCTTATCAGTTTCTAAAACCAAATCACAGTGCAAAGAAAGTAAAATCAGTATTGTAGATTGATAAGTTACCATGCTCTTGGTCAGTTGGTGCTTTGAATTCACCGTGTTCTCCCAGGGCCACTGGGAATTCCGGAACACAAGAGTGAGCCATCTGCGATTACATTCAGAAATTTAAACAAGAAGTGGATACAACATTCACAAACAAATCAAAGTCAATAATTTGTTTCCTAATTTAAGTCAGGGATACAGCCAAATCAAGCAGTCGATGATGTTCACAAACACAGAGAAGATATTAGCAAAATTAGATAGAGACCAACAACAAAATAAGACAAGACCTAACTAGTAAGCAGAAAAGTTGGATCTTTCTTTCAAAACAAAGACTAAACCAAACAAATCTGATATCTTCTTACAAAACCTCAAACCCTAAAACCATGCTTCATCATTGTTCACTAAGAAGGGTAAATCCAAATCAAAGAGACAAAGCAAAATCAAGTAGTCGAAGACATTCACAATCAAACACAGAGAGAAGATATAGCAAACTCAGACAACAAACAAGACAAGACATACTCGCAAGCAGAAACATGAGTTCAAGTTCGACATAAACATAACCCATTTTGAATCAGTGACGAAAACTCAACCGAAATGCTTCAAAACTAAGACTAAACCAAACAAATGAGGAAGGATTCAACACAAAATCAAGCAGTAACAAACCCTAATCTGATAGCTTCTTCTAAAATTGCAAACCCTAAAACGTTGCTAAAAAAGTACACCATTGTTCGCATTAAGAAGGGTAAAGCAAAATCAGAATGCGTAGCAAGCAAAAGAAAGCAGACTGAGAAAGTAGAGAAGCTTACCGGAGACAGTGTGGAGGAATCGGAAGCAGAGGTGGTTACAGTCGCACTCTCAGTCGCGTAGAGAAAGAGAAAGGAAGCAAAATGAGAAAACAAAAAGTAAGTTCCAAGCCCTCACTAAACCCTAGTTTTCCCTGAGTCTCAAAACGGCGTCGTCAAAACATTTTAAATTTCGAATTTTTGAACACATTCGTTTTAAACTTCTGATATTTCAATAACAAACCCCAAAAAACGACGCCGTTTGAGGTTGTTCAGCTTTGTTCATTTTAATGTAATTTCAATCGTGGTTCAGTTGTGTGGTTGTCTCAAGCCTTTATTTCAGTACACAACGTAGTTATTACAAGAGCAGATTTTTAATTTTCTATCTATATAAAGGATTAAAGGGTCTTCACTAGTGTGATAAAAGATGGTATCTATTATATATGACTCTAAAATCTCTTTTTTTGAAAATTCATTTATATTCAACCGATTTCATATTTTTAGGTTTCCCTGTCCATTTTGGGAAACAGGACGAGAAATAGCGAGAAAAAAATGGGTATGGGTAATTTGAGAAATAAAAAACACTATTCAAAGTATTCCCAACAAAAAGCAGGAAGGAAAGTTAGGATAATGGATAGGGTTCGGGAAATTCTCTTAGCTAAAATTTCTTACCAAACTTCAATAATTCGAAAATTTTATGGAAAATTCGAAAATTTTATAGAAAATTCAAAAAAATTAGGAAAAATTGAGGAAGCATGAGTAATTCGGGTACCCTATTTGATGCTCTTTCCCTTCCCTTACTCACTTAAATAAAATTATCAATCCCAAACGGGTAATTATTTAAACGAAAACGGGAACAGGACGCGTACGAGTCGGGATGGGTTTCCCTACCCAAAAGGACAATGCCTATTTTTGGGTGTGAGTGTAATAGGTTCGAACATGTTTTGTTTTTTATCCAAATCAAGTTTGACTTGTATTGCATCTTTCCATTTCATCTAGTCATGTCTGCTTTGACATTCAAATACAAACTTTGGTTATAGATTTTTGTTTTTTATCAATTTTTTTTACACAAGATATGAAAAAATGTCATCAGATACATTCATTTCAGTTTGATTCCATATTTTTCCATTGTGAATGTAGTTTATGGAAATCTCATGATGCTCTGCAATGTCATTAGTCTCATGATTTGTTTCTTACAAAATATTTTCCCCTATTTTGAGAGTATTGGGCTTTTTAGCTTCCTTTCACTAGGATTTATATTTTTGAAACCAATAGGTCTACCACGCTTCAAGCGTGTTCTAGACTACATGCATCATTTGCTCTTCCATGTTCTTGTGGAATTTCAATTCCGAGAGAACTATTTGCAGCTGGAATATGTGATTTGGTTGACGCTTGGTATAGTTGGTTTGCTATACTCTGTAAATGCATGTTTAATTGAAATTCTAGTCTTAGCTATTTTATAGGAGGATCAAGATGTTATAACGATGGTACACTCCACTTTATACCTTCTTTTACGTGTTTGTTTTCTCCCCCCATAACTTGGAATTCTATTTCACCAAAATGGCAGTCAACAAAACGTGCCATAAAAACATCGCCAATGAGGTTCTAAATACCGTATAATAGATAGAGAATCATAACCAACATATAATCCTAACCTTCGTTGGGGTCTCATCTTTGTACGTTGTGGGAGTGCTAGAGACACATACACCGCAAAACCAAAAATCATTAGCTGAGAAATATTCAATTCACGACCAAAATCTAGTTGTAATGGGAAATATATACGATATGCACTTGGTTTTACTCAGATAAGTGCTTCGGCATGTAAAATAGCATGTCCCGTACATAGGTTAGGAGTTTTGATATCATCATCAATGGTCTTACAATTAATTGCTGATGTTTAACCAAAGATTTAGTCAAACCATTTTGTGTATGAACATGAGCTAAAAGATGCTATACCAATCCTCGTTACCATACAATAATCACTAAATGCTTTGGAGTGTTTTCCAATCTAACGAGCTCTATGTTTGATAATCTAAGTTAGAGACCTCACAAACACCAAAATTTTAGACGATAATAAACAAACATATAACCATCAATTGGATGCGTCAATTAACAGTGTAAAATAGTGGACGGGTCCACCTAGTGGATGTATTGGTCCACAAATATCGCCTTGTATTCTTTCAAGAAACTTTGTGATTTTTTCTCAATTTTAGTTGGTGATGGCTTTATGATTAATTTTCTAAGAGAATATGCATCACATGTCTTTCTATTTCTCTAATATATCTCATGGATTTTCAGGAGGTGTTGATGTGAGTTCTCTATGGTTTTCCGTATTATAAAGGTATCTGAATGACCAAGACGATGATGTCATAATGTAAAATCATATGAATTTTTTTTAATCACTAGATGCGATTCGGTTCAGTATGATGCAATCCTTAAAGAAGTTTTGGAAATCTTCTCGTGTAAACTTTTTTCCAAATTTATCATAAGTTATATTCATATACTTTTTTCATCCTCAATCACAGACTCGGTGTCATATCCTTGAAGGTATATGTCTTTGATACTCAACAACTTCCTCTAAGAATCGAGAGAATATAAGGTATTATTTTTTGAAAACTTTGTTTCATTTGGCAACATGAAGTTGGCTTCACCACTTCTTTTCAATCAAGTCTGCATGACCCAATATTGTGTTGACAATGATGCTTATTGGTTTTAAACTAGAGAAATACAATTTTATTTTAGAATAGTGTGCATTGCTACACTATCTGTTATACAATTTTCTCGAACCATTTTATTTGATATTGTTTCATTGTTATAAAAAGAATGGGAACTTGTTATAACAGTAATTATAAATAAAGACGAAAATTTTATACCCGGTGGAAAACGGGATGCTGACAGAAAGACGATAAAAAGAAAGAGAGAGATTTGAAGTTTCTTATTATTGAAGTTGTGTTCGGATGATTTTACAAATGAGGAATGCATCATATATATAGAAGTGAAAAAGAGAAATTTACTGTGTACAAATAGTGGCATGGGCTCCATTTAATAATTCACCGTAAATCTCTTGCGTATTTCTTTGACATTATAAGCCTCATTTCTTTGACATGCTTGAATATATTCTTGAAAAATGAGGCTTACAATGTCAAAGAAATACGCAAGAGATTTACGGTGAATTATTAAGTGGAGCCCATGCCACTATTTGCACACAGTAAATTTCTCTTTTTCACTTCTATATATAATGCATTCTTCATTTGTAAAATCATCCGAACACAACTTCAATAATAAGAAACTGCAAATCTTCTCTTTCTCTTTATCGTCTTTCTGTCAGTATCCCGTTTTCTACTGGGTATAAAATTTTCGTCTTTATAATTACCGTTATAACAATTTCTCATTCTTTTTATAACAGAAACAACTTTATTCTTCAGACAACGAAAATGCATAATATTAAATATGGCATGTGTGGAGACAATTCATTAGTCTCACTACAAGCATTTTAGTTATTCACAAAGGCGGTCACGTTGGTATCATCCTCAAAGTCTGAGACGCCATGTGCGTTTCACCAACAGAGGGGTCCATATAAGGTTAACTTCCTTTACTTTGCCTATCATGAATTCTTGGTATAACTTACAAAGATGCAAAGGTGTTTGACATACTCGGAACCAATGTTTTTTGAATCCGCATATGTAACAAATACCTTCACATTTTTATGTGGTATTTCCTTTGGTTTACTTTCCTTTGGAATTTGTTTATATTGATACAAGTACTTGTATGACCTTTGTCTTTATGGGATCGACATAAACAAAATTCCAAAGGAAAGGAAACTAAAAGAAATACCACCTAGAAGCGTAAAGGCATTTATTATAGATGCGGATTCAAAGGACATTAGTCCCAAATATGTCAAACTTCTTTGCATCTTTGTATCTTATACCAAGAGTTCATAATAGACAAAGTAAAAGAAGTCTGGGGGAGGATATCCTTCGAGTTGCTAATAAACTTATCTTTGTGTTTGTCTTGTGTTTTTTTAGCATCCTTGATGCAACTTGAAGGCTATCTTCCCCAAACTTAACTCACACTGTCTCGGTGCGGTAAGTATGCCAAAAGAAGATAGCTAAACACTTACTGAAAACAAGCACAAAAAAGGCAAGTAGAAATGAAGAGGACAAACCAATTGCTTGAATCGTAGTAGCCAGCGATTGTGGCCATTTTCACAAGTGCTTGTCTCCATCTTTCGGTGTCCTCCTTAGTTCTATCCACAGAAGTTTTTTTAAAACTACCCAAAATCCCCGGTCAGTTTCTTGACATGAGATGTATCTACTTTATAGAAAATGGCCATCACAGTTTGATGACCCTCTTCTTCCCTACACTTCATAATCTCCACCAACTCATCAAGACACGACTTTGAATTGAAGCTTAGTTCTTGGAGCGTAAGATAACTGTTGGAGGATTAACTGATGAAGGAGACAAAGAAGATGGAGAAGATAAACAAGAAGAATCGATTTCTTTGTTTTCTTTATGGAATATGAATTTTCTAAGAACTACATAGATGCCTATTTACAATAGCAAGGATGCTTAAAGAGAGAAGAATCTATTTGTGTGTGGAGGAAAGATCAAGAAGCTCTCCATAGATATATGTAGAGAAAAAATGAATGAATCATGATGAGCTTTGTGGAAATCTTGTGGCCGACAAAGAAATAACTGTGTCTACAGTTGAATTTTAATGTTTGGCTCCACCATTCTTTATGATCATGAAATTCTAACCATGAAAAACAAAGCAAAGGAAACATAAAAACTAAATAATTGTTAACATGCTTAAACTACACAAGATGGTAAATGTACAATCATGTATATAGACTATGTGATTATCATATAATATTTTTTCCTCTTGTCTTATCTTCTTATCTCTGATTTTGTAAGTCCTAACTCCTAAGACTTTCATACCACTAAATTTCTCAAAATTGCTAGAAGACCAAACAATGGGTAACCCAAGAGACTAACAATATGAAGAAGGACGAATAGCATCAATTCCTTTTTTCCTTGTGATACCAGTTGGTACACCATAACAGACCGGCGCAGCACCAATCAAGTGTGGCAACGTGCATGCTTCTCGAGCAGCAGCTATGAACGAACCGATCTTACGTCTACTTTGCTTGTGATTGCACTCAATCTTCCCTGACCCATCGACATTTGATTGAGCTGGTTTGTTACGCGAAGACGGTTTCCTTGTCCTCTTGGTGTTGTTGTTGCCTTTTAGATTCATGGCTGCAAGTTCATTAGCTAATGACTCACACTGGCTACAACCACCACCCTCTGAAGAAGAAGAATCTGATCTCTCTCTCAACCAAGCTTCCAATAACGCTTTCCCAAACCGATCAATGTCTCGGTCTGTTACGTCCCAAAGATTCGCCACAATGGCTGGAGATCCAGCTAAGAGATAAGAGAGTGGTATGCCTTGTGGGATGTAGCTGCCTTTAAGCCATAGTGAACCACTACTGCATCCCATTAGGAAAGTTGCAGAACAGTTATCTAGACTCTCTATTTCTTGCTTAGACAGATACTGTGCTCCTGCGGTATCATATACAGTAGAAGAGCTCTTAGAAACCAATCTCAAAAGTAAATAAAATTGCACCAAAGACGGGATAACGATTAGACGGTCAAGGACAATTTAATTAAGAGTACTAGAGGAATCATACCACTTCCATGACCGAAGTATAGAAAGAGATCATGATTTTTCAATGCTTCTGTCAACTCTCCAGCACTTGGTACTGATCCAGCTTTCCCCTGAAAGTATACGCAATGATAATTTTCGAAAATTAGGCATAAAAAAAATGTTTTACTACAAGTATGCTCTATGTATTATATGTTACCTCAAAGTTTTGATCTCTGAACCAACTCTCAAACTCGAGTTGTGTATTAGTGAGATCACCACCGGGATTCAACAAGTAAAATGAATCTAGCGGATCAATAAGAGGGAAGGCAGCAACATGAGATTTTGCTGGCTCTTCTTGGAGAGATCGCTTCTTCAGCACAGACGATATGCTACCAACAGAAGGCATGCGGTAGACCTCTTGTTTCCGTAGTATTGGAATACTCTCCCAAGGAAGCATCTAATCAAAATCACCAAGTTAGTTAACCTTGCATCAACAGCTTAAAAATCAGATTAAGTTAAACCTTCAGGGTTAGACACTTAGACTCGTGAGAAAACATTGTCATAGAAACTAATACACTTAACACTAATTTCTTATTCATCAATCCGAAGGATTGATCCCATACAAGATTGAACAGATAAACCAAGCAGAACTTGTCAATGTAATAAATGTGCAGGAAAGTGATATAAGGATATAATTGACAAACCTGAACCTCAGGATCTAACACAAGAATTATGGGTTCTCTATTTTCATCTCCGTCATGTTGCTCTAGTTTGGCTGCTGCTTCATGTATCAGCTTTAAGGCCAAGCCATGCCTACTTTCAGAAATATTAGATGAAGCAGTAGGAGTTTTACAGCTATCTTCTTCATAAAGATAGCCTCCTCTACCTACATAGCAACCACTTCTTAAAGAAAGCTGAGCAACGCATGCTTCTCCTTTAAAATTTTCAATCCCACCTCCAAGAATAACTCTCAAAAGCATCTCATTTACTTCCATTTTGCACTTGGACTTGAGATCATTTACTATTTTTTTCTGCACAGAGTCGGGCAATTTGTAGTTTGACAAGTCTCCAAGAAGCAGACATCTCCAGGGACCCAGCCAAGAAGCTTCTAGATTCCTAGAACAAACGAGAGGTTACCAATGTTGTTAACAAACACAAAGACTCATGCCTAGTTGTGGACTCAGAAAACACAGTCCTGTATTCAAAGTCTTAACAAGAAAAGAACTGTAAAAGCTTTTCGGTGGGCATGAAAATATTCTGCAAAATGTCAAGATATATGACAAGAAGTGATTGATCTAACTGAACCGTAAAACAGACAGAGCCATCATACGTGTTACAACAAGACAGCCGTCAGACGATACCTTAGGAATTTTCCAAGATGATGATCAAGTTTCTTTCTCCTTTTCCACCAGAAGCATCTACTCTCTTTTGTGTCTTCTGCAGGAAAGTCAGCAGAAGATGTGAAGTTTTCCTCCATTATTGATTTAAATGCTGGAGCTACATCATCAACCACAGTGGAACCCCATGGACAAAGCCAGCGTTTCTCCAAATTCCTCACTTCAGTCGCCTCCGTAGAGCTAAGATTTGCACTGTCGTCTGACATGTCTAGTGAATCAATGAGATCATGAGTACAAAGAGGAGATACCATTGATCAAACAGAAGGCAGTTCATATTTACCTTCTAGAACTGAATCTACAGGCAGAAGTGTAGCAACCGGTTGACTATTTAAGTTTAGGCGTGATACGAGCACCCAGGCACAAACAGGTGAATGAATTTGCATTAGCTCCTGTAACAATTGATTTAAAGCGCCTCCAAGCAAACTAATACAGATGATTGCTGAGCTTGGAAGATTGTTGAAGAATTCTTTAGCAAATTGTACAAGATCTTGAGTACGCTCAGGAGCAAGCCTACAGGGGCGAGTAAGAAAATGGAGTAAGCTAAGAGAAAATTATATAGCATGTCTGGTTGCTTAAGTTAACGTTATCTCTTACCTGGGTAAGTCCAACTCCTCAGGAACCATGCAACTCGAGCAGGTAGCCTCTGTACACTGAAAACAAAACCTTTAAGATAAGAGACACAACATGTACTTTCAAGTAGGAAACTACTAGATACGTAAAATGTCGTTGATAACACTGAGGCTACAGCAATTAATCCACAAATTGACAAGCTGAAAAACCTATACAACCTATCCATGTTACCTCTTTCTCTGAGAGACAAGGCGATTTGTATCTTCGGCTTAAATTTGAAATGAAATGGTAACTAATATGTGTACCAAGCGAGGCTTGATGGAAATATGAGACCCAATGACTTGCAGACAGCTCATTTCCATCACATTCGAATGAGAATTCAGCACTTGAGGCAGAAAGCAGATATAAAGAAGCAAGCAATCTTGAAACCTGTGGGGAACAAAAAACAGTTTTATACCATACAATAATCAAGATCAAAAACAGTTTACCATAGAATAAGCGGAGCATTTACCTTTTGAAATAGAATTGGAACCTCTCGGCTGAGTACAAATGCTAACATTAACCATGACACCAGTTTTGTGAAAGGAATATGAGACAGATCACAGCAGATAGACCTGTTAAAGGTAACAACCAAGAGGCTAAGAAGGAATATTAGGTACACAATTCTAAAGGGCATATTTGGTCCATTTAGATGATTTTTCTCATGGCATAAATTTCGCATAAAACTTAACCATGGTAAAAACTGACAAGAGTACAACCAATAGAAGTCACACATACCTGCTCTTCCTGCAGTGGTAATTCCGCAAACTTAACCAGCACAAGCTATATAGTATTATTGCACGATCAACAGCAAATACATCCATTGTAACTTCTTTCCCAATAAACTCCAGCAACTGACTAATAGAAGGTTGGTTGTGGCTGGACCAGTTGCTTTTGAATAAAACAGCGATACTATGCAGTAGTGCCTCATGAGCTAGGTGAATTCTACCAGAGTCCGCCAAACATTTTCCTGAATTGGAAAACTAAACTATAAGCATATATTCACATCTTCTAACAATGCGTAATGACTGAAATGTGTATGAAACATTTTCATGTGTATTTTGTCAGAGAATAAACTTATAAACAAAAGAAGAGCAGCCACATTTTTCATGAATATACACATGAGAACGGCCGAAAATCAAAACAAAAACATAGAAATGGAGGATAAGATCAAATTAATTTGACCTTGAAACTAACTCAAGGTTTTTCATAGCCGTTTGCTTTTTTTTATCAACAACGGATAAATTTACTGATACTGTATATCAGTTCGCCCCTACCCTATTGAGCTAATAGATTTTTTTCAACAGGAAAATGTCAAAAGGCTATGCATGCATGCATGAGAAGATGCATAGGGTATTAGAGCATACCAAGCTTAACAAGTATTGAGGACGCAAGCCTCCTATGGCAAAGTTCCCATTTCAAACTTACTAATCTGTTAAGAGACCCAGATTCAGTTACTTCTACAGAGAGGCACTGCTGACATTTTCCTTTGTAGCAAATGCAAAAGCCCTGGACTGCGTTTTTGGTGCCCAACAACACCTTTTCACCCCCAGAACCATCAGATACATCACGTAAACTAGGCTTCTTCGAAACAACTTCATGTACATTAGAACAATTTTGGCCTTGCTCTTTAAGCGACTGACGCATTGAGCGAGTCAACCTTGAAGTTGGCTCAGATATCAAATCATGGTCCTTTGACACACAAGTTTGGGAACTTTTAGGTCTTCGACCCCTCCTGGAGCCTTTGCCGGTTGGCTCCTTACTTATGCTGAGTTTTGTTTTGCTTGATTTATGTCCTAAAACTTCTCCTCCATTTCTGTCAATCGCTGTTCCCTCAGAAATTTCTTCCCCATGAGATCCTATGCAGCTTTTCCATGCTGAGCAACAGATTTTTCCCAGAGCAGCACTAAACAAACTTTCAGCATGCAATGCATCTGTCTGGGAAACTCTAGCATCATCCATTTGTTTTCGAGATATGTCTCCAAGTTGCTTATCCAATGTAACCTGGAACTTCAGTTTGCACTTTACACAAGAAAATTCTCTCTGATTAGCAATTATTATATCTTTTGCATTTTGGAGCTCCTTTTCTGCCAGATCCAGAATCTGCCTTTTGTGGTAAAGATTTCCTTGCGAAATTAAAGAAGAAAGAAAAAAAAAACAAGTGGCTTATTAACAAAGCAATAAGGAAACTACAAGAAAAGACGAGACTGTTGACAAAAAAAATTAGTCCATACCTAAGGCAGAAGAAAATGCAACTACAAAAGGGAACAGACTTTGCGAGCACGAAATGGCTTTCCCCCATGATAGAAGGGTTTCTGCCTCCAGTCCATTCCCTATTAGCTCGTTAACAATTCCAACCTGTGCATTTGGCACCTAATTAAGAAACAGCGAAGTGATGACCCTGGCTAAACTAGATGGCCTGAGAAGAAATATAACCTGAAGGGTGCTTTCCAAATAACATTGGAGTACATTCCAAGGACTTAAGTAACAGCGACTGATGTCCCACAGAAAATTCCCACAAGGCCAAAAATCAGTTGCTGGCGATTTGAACACTTGGAAATTTTTTATGCTAAAAGTTCGTATCTCTGATATTTTCCCTGCGTCATTGTGTTTTTCGAACTGCTTCTCAGCTGTATACTTAAATTTATCTTTAAATATAAGAGTTCGTATCCTGTAGGCTTCTTTTGCAAATGAAAGAGCCTGTAAAAGAAAACAGCTTACCATCAAGAGATTGTAACAATTCTTTTGTGGAAATAGATATAAAATATGTATAACAATTGTACCTCAGAAAGTTTTCCAAAGGATATGAGCCTTTCACAGAGATCATAATAGAGATATGCAGCTTCGAAAGATGAATGCCCAGAGACTGAAGCCTGAAATGACATTTGTTAGCAAAATTTGATATCACTATAGATATTGTTTTGCGGGAAAAAAATCTACTCTATAAGTGAAATTTCTTACACTTGAAATGAGTTCCGAAGCTGCATCTTTGATTTCATCTATTGTAATGTCTGAATGAAAGGGGCCTTCATCTTTATTGGAGGTACACAAGAAATCATTATGTAAATCATGAAAGTTCTGCTGGAACCCAATTAACTTTGCTTTTGAATCTTTCAGGCAATCTATCCAGAAATCAATACACCTCGATTTTTCACCACAATTCTCTGATAAGTTCAGAATGAAGGCATCACTTATGGGGGAAGGGCATAAGGCATGACTATGCCTTCTACATTCCCACAGCATTGCAAGGCAGACCTCTAATTTGATATTCTTCCATTTAAATAATCTGAAAATCAGCTGGTATATAGCATGATGGAGCTCTGTACATCCCTGGACATGGGAAAAGGTAACAAGGGGCAGATAGATATGAAGAACGCACCATAAAGAATGCCACTAAAAAGACATAATGCAGCTAGAAAATATGAAAAAGATACCTTCACTGACATCAAATCGATCATGTTATACAGTAAAGGGATTATGTTCTCGGTTGGTAAACTATCCCCAGTTTCATATATGCTAGGAATCCTCAGCCAAAGGTTTAGTGAAGTGCTAATATCTTCAAAGACATTCTGCGGAAAAGTGACAAGGCAAAATGTCCAGGAAAGATAAATTTAAAACTGAACCACACCAACTGAAAGATAAACTGTCAACAACTAAAAGCTATGTATTACGCATTTGCACCTTCGAGTTTGGTTCAGCTTCCTGGATACACAAAGCTCTCAAGCAATAAGCAATAGGTAACTGGTGAGAATATGGAGTACCCTTTTTATTTGGCCCATGATGTACCTTACCCTGCTTTCATACGTACAAGAACTTGGTCACAAAAATATTTCTAGCATTTAATGAGCTCTTAATTCTGAAGATAGTAAGAGATATACCAATATAGAGATTGCTTCTGACAAAAAACGAATGCAGTCAGCTAGATGTTCAGTTCCAGATGTCCTTGTCACTCTTGCTTTCCATATTAAGATTCTTGCTCTCTCTACATGCATATCCTCTGTGACATAAACATCCTTCAAAAGGATATCTGATATTTCAATTCGCGTTTGTTGACCTAGATTTGAACTACTAGGGAAGATTTCCTCATAGGCAAGAAGCTCCTACAAGCATTTATAGAAAAGAGAGAAGGCAAATTAAAAAAAAGTCAGTATTAGTTTCACCAATTTTACAAATAGGTAAGTACATCGATACAAACAAAAGGGAGGTTGTAGTAGCATGCCACTTCAAGTTAGGACCATCGATACAAACAAAAGGATTGTAGTAGCATGCCACTTCAAGTTAGGACCAGCACAAACTTTATCCACTCAATAACTAAAAGGTTGTTAAGATCCCAACCTGCTCTAGGATTTTCCCAATTGCCCGCTTTGAACTTTTTTTGGAAGATGATAGCAATGAGTACAAAGTTGTACAAGAATCAGCGGCATCCAGCGTGTGGCATCCCCGTTCTATCTGTTCATACAACATGCTCAGATACTTGAAGTTTAAAATATGTAAAAGAAAAAAGGTACATCATATAAAATTTACCTTAACCCACTGTTTTACAATTGCCGTAGGGCCTGGTAACCTCCTAATCAGATGTTCAGCAGACAACCAATTTTCTAGAATATGCACAATTGCTTGTCTAATCTTACATCTGCCACATTGCTGGAGTATATCCAGGTAGAATGCACACCTATTACATGCTTCGCCCACAAAATCCATAATGGCATCTTCTGACAGGTCATTATCAGATGAACTAGACTGATTTACAGACATCTGACAGTGTAGTTCAACACATCTCCATGATGCCTTGGAACACAGCTTAAGAGCTTCACAAGCCTGCAAAGTAGAACATTTACTCTGTAATGTACTATGAAGAAGAAGATTCTCTATAAATGCATGGGTCCGCATATATAAAGCAGGATGAGATTTTCTCCAGTTTTCATACTTGTTAGCATCAGAAATTTATAAGACACCAAAAGGGACAAGGTTATTTATAACACACATGTACTCACCTTTTTAAGCTCCTTATTTCTGTACAAAACAACACCAATATTGTAAAGCGACGCAAATAGATACTTGAGTTCTTGAGATTGGATCCATGGACTGGAAATTACATCCTCAACAAGATGCGCACTAATCTGGAAAGGAAGATGTTGGATCATTCAGTTATATTTATGATGAAAATTTCAGGAACTTGAAAATGTATTTATCCATTGATTTGTATGCACTGCACGTAAATACCAAACCTCCAATTTAATCTGGGTTCTCAATGAGACAATGAAAGCACCCATAGCCACGTTCAACAGAGCTTTATTATTGTCAGTTTCTCTACCTCCCTTGTCAGACGTGCACCTAAGAAATGGGCAGAAGAAAAGTGAGTAATGCATTCAATTCACAGAAGAATGTCTCACCTGCCACTGAGTTGCATAGTATCATTTTTAAAAAATGAACGGAAAACTGGTAGTCATAAGATGCATTTACAGTTGCATGAAATCAAAAACTTAAGGAATTATCTATTCTAAAAATCCACCCAAGTATAGTTTAGCCATTTTCACCATATGACAAGCAAAACAATCTTCTCATGAAGAGCACATTTCTGACTAAAAGCTACAGAAAAGAGACAGATAGTAATCACCTTACCTCTGAAGTAAGAGACAACCATCACAAAATTGGAGAAATGCATCGTGAATAGTAGATAGATGAGCAGAAGCGCAGGACATTTCTGTCTCCAGCACAATCTTTCTTTTCACTGAATTTATCAAGTCCGCAAGTGGTTGGCACAAGAATCTCAAGGCATCTAAGCATTGTGGCCAACAAGTCTTCTTGTTCCTGCCTGTAAAGCTATCATTTTTTTTATTATTGGAGTTCCTATGTTCGCCAATCAATGATACATCAATCTGATTGCCCACATCACCTGAGTAATTATCAACCAAACCGAGTAAAGAAACTAAGCTTTGCCATCTAGCCTCATCATCAAGCATAGCTTGAATCTTCCAATCATCTGTTGAATCTTTAACCTTACTTCCACCGAACTTGGAATCGCAAACTGTGATGGAAAGCCCAGCCGAATAAAGTCTAAGAATCAGATTAAGTTGTGGTACTGCCTGCCAAGAAGTCAAGATATAAATAAACTCATACACTAGGATACTTCCTAGATAATTTGAGGCAGGTCTACATGCCAAGAAGAGTAAAAATACCTCGGCAAAAAGAGCTGCTATCTCATTTAACTTTTTTGAAACTTTTACACAGTACATGTCTCCTGATGCTCTAAATTTGTGAGCGCAATAAGCGACTAGGTCAACAAACTCCGTGAAATCCTCATTAGTTTCAACCTGAAAAAGAGGCAGTTGGTATAAGACATTGCAAGTTTGCAGTGGAGTTTCAACTGAGAAGTTAGCAGAAACCTAAAGTCACCCAATCCAGCAACGGAGCAGGTAACACCAGTATACAGGACGATAGATAACTGCTTACCACAAATTGGCTAGTTAAGCTGCGTAACACAGACATTGAAACCTTAATGGTCACTGACATGCTTCTATCCTTAAATCCAACAGAAAGCACCTCCCGAGCAAACTGGAAACAAACATCGGATTTAATCATCTATTAGACAACAGCAAGTGCAAGAAAAGAAGCATCAAGAAAGTAAAACATTAAAGAACAAGAATCACCTTATAAACTCGATCTTTCGACAACGCAGATTCATAATGTTCCTTCACAGTTAACTCACAGAAAGAAACCACAAAATCCTCATCAAAACGTTCAGCTTCTTTAACCAAAGAAACAACACATTTCCCCAAATTCGTCACTAACACTCTATGCAACTTCTCAAACACCTTACCATCTAAAACCCTATACCAATCTCTAACCTCCTCGAGCAATACAATAGCTTTCCTATACTGCTTATCATCTTCTTGCTGAACCATCGCCACCGCTTTAAAGATAGCCGCTACAGCCTCAACTAAAACCATCGCTAGATCCGCCTCTCCTTCCTGAACCTTCGGCAACAACAACAACCCTTTCCTAGAGCCACTTAACTTCTCAAGAACCTTAAACGCTTGTGTATACACACTCTCGTAAAACCCCCAAGAATCAAGACAATAAACCATTCGTAATCTCTGTAATTGAACTGTATAAGGCTTACAAGCTAACTGAGTAGATACCAATTCTAAACAATCCAAGCAAAGTTCATAAACACGGAACAAATCTACGGCGGATTCATTGGATTGATTTGGATTCGTTACGGAGAGGCGTTTTGGTAAGAGTGAGATTGATTTGTTGAGGAAAGGGAGGAATCGTTTACCGAGAGATCGGACGGTGGGTGTTGGGTCTTGTTTGGTGGAGGATGGTGAGAGAGATGAGAATGGTTGTAGGTAATCGGAGATTGAGGTGAAGATGGAGGTGGTGGTGGTGGTGGAAGATTCGATTTGAGAGAGGAGATGAATCTCTTCACTGGACGACGCCATTTTTGGGGTTTCGAGTTTGTGAAAATAAAATTCAAATTTTCCGCTAATTGAAAATGGGCATTTTCTAGGTCTCCATTATTGTGTTCTTTCTCTCTCTCTCCTGATTTTGAAATTTTGTGAGTAATTTTATTCGTTGATTTCACACTTTCAATAATAAATTATTGGTGAAAAATTAATTAACTAACCGCACATGGATATAATTTAGTGTCTAACTATGAAAAGAAAATTTAGGACGATTTTGCCCCTAGTTAAATGGGATAATTGTAAACTATAAAAAAGAATCCCACAAAATCTATTTCTCTTACGAATAAGTATCGGTGAAAATTCTGTGATTTGGTCAAAACATTTATTGATGAGATGATGCAGATCTTTATTGATGAGATGATGCAGATCTTGTTAGAAGCTTCGAACAAAATTGTAATACTCCCTCCGTTCCAAAAAGATACACATTTAAGGTTATGCACACTTATTAAGAAAATGCATTGATTTCTACGATTTACAGTTTTCAATAAAGTTTAACCAATAGTATTTCAGTATTTGTTTTGGAATTTGTAAAAGTGCATAGAAAACAGTAAAAACTCTATCTTTTTGGAACAAAAATTTTTTGTAAATTTTTTATCTTTTAGGAACAGAGGGAGTATGATTTATTACGATTGATTCTGAGTGAATCATAGAAGGGTTAGTGATTGATTTTGAGTATCAAATTGATTTTGTGTATTAATTTGTCGGATTGCTATAAAAAGGAGAGTGATGAAGTTTTTCTGCACTGGAAATCGTTTTTAAGAAAAGCTCTAAAGAACTTTGTAGACTATTACATTGTGAAGCAAATGGCGAGGGAGATTGACAGCAAATCTAAGAAGGTTGGAGAGAGAACTGTAGTTGACTATATTTGTCTTGTCTTTTATGTTTTTGTAGTTAACTATGATTCTAGCATATATATAGTTCACTATAATGACGTTCATATTCACACCAGCTCTTGAACATTGGAGAGGTAATTATAGTTCACTATTTTATGATTGTTATAGTTAACTATGAATCTAGCAGATGTAGTTCTTTAACCTTTTAACACTCTTTCATTTTCATAGATAGTTGACTATAATGCCGTTCATTTTCACAGATAATTGAATATAATATTTCACTATAATACCGTTCATCTTCACAAATAGTTGAGTGTAAAAGTTGAATATCTTCGCTCTTTCCTTTCTCTCCGTCTTCTCCACTTAATCCACTTGTCTCTTAGCCACCTACTCCCTCTTGTTATGCAGATTTCACCAGAAGTTTCGAATAATTCAACCCCGTGGCCACCGCGAATTCAGAGAATACATAGAGACCGTGAGATTTTTAGAGACAAAATAAAAAATCAAAGAAGAAAAAATGTGAGTTTTGATATGAGAACAGAGAAGAAGAAAATGGTTGCGGCCAGCTAGGTAAATGTTTAGGTTTTAGTAATTTTCTTAAATTTAGTTTTTCTTTTATTTTTTCCAAATAGAAGATGTAAACAAATAAGGGTAATATAGTCATTTTGCAACCTTTGAATGTTATTCACCTAATTATGTTTTTGGTGTTGCTAGATTGTTAATTATTGGCCAAAATACCTATTATTGGTGCTAATTTCCTTTCTCTATACCATAATTTTCATTGCAGAGAAAAATTAAAGCGACGAACCGTTTGATTGATCTGTAATTTTTTTTTTAAAATGTTTGTTTTACAATTAAAGAAGTTTAGAACCCTAAACGGCTAAATGATTTATAATTGGGAATTTCAATTTGTTTTGGGCTCGTAGAAGCCCACTATAGTAGTTGGCTTAAACAAAAACCCATTATATTTTTTTTTAACGTAAGCCCCATTCTATTTCATTAGGGAACTGCAACTATACTATAATTTTAATTTTCTGAGGAATATTTTAAAGAAAAAATTATGGCAATTGCCATTATTTTCAATTTCCTTACAAAATATGCCATTAGTTTGATTTCTTTTGAAATATGCCACTTTTTGTCTTCTACTGTGTAAGGAAAATACATTTTTTCCTATTTTATCTTTCCAACATCTCTTTTTCTTTTCCTTTCTCTTTCTCTTTCTCTTTCTCTTCCACAAAATAAATATGATTATCTTTCTATCTTTTCCTCTCTCTTTCATGTTTAGATCTCTCTCTCATATATATATCTCTATGTTGATGATGATGGTGGTGGATGGTGGAGATGATAGATGGTGAAATGTTGGAGGTGATATAAGGATTGTAAAAAGGTGGTAGATATATAAAGAGTCGGTGGTTGTGGACAAAACGGAGATGGAGTGGATGGTGGTGGACAATATCGTAGATAGTGGTTGTGGATGGAAACAGAGACGATCAATGGACAAGTAGCTCATTGTTGTGGATAAAAAAATGACGGTCATTATGAACAAAAACGGAGACAATTATTGTGGATAGAACAATGATGGATGAGACATAGATGATTATTGTGGAAGGAGACTGTGGTGGATGGAGTCGGAGAGAGTGGTGGATGATTGACGGAGACGGTAGTGAAGACGTTTCTTGTGGACAATAACGGTAGTAGATGGTAGACATAAATATAGATGGTGTGGTGGACAAAACATAGATGATGTGGACTAAAATATATGATGTAGACAAAAAAATAGATGATGTGGACCAAAAATATTGAATAAGTTGTCCACTGAAACCGCGAGGAAAGAGTTGTCCACTATCGCGACAGATAATAAGTCATCCATCGTCATTTTTTCCACAACCACCATCTCGTCTACATCTTTGCCTCTGTCTGCCGTCTTTGTATGTATGTTCATAATCACCACTATCCATTGCACATAAAGAGAGAGGAGAAGAGAGAAATGATAAGGAAAGAGGGAGAGACAGAAAAATGATTTAAAAAGAATAAGGAGAAAAAAGAAATAAAAGATAAGAAATGTGTGGATGAAGAGGAAAGAATGAGATAAATAACATGGGGGTAAATTGGTCTTTCTTTCTTTCCAAAATCAAAATTGATTGCAAATAATGTCAGATTTTATAAGCTCATTATACTTATGGCAAATTTGACAACAAATTGCATAAAAAATGACAATTGCCATAATTTTATCTATTTTAAACTTCGTAGTTTTCCGGAGGAGCATGTGTACAAATTTAATAGATGTATAATATTGTCCGTTTTCTATTTTCTTTTCTTTTTTGTTTACTCAATGTCATATATTAATTGATGGAGATAAAGTCATGATGCAAAGCATCAATTATAACTGACGGAAACTTATACAAAATGTCCGTTTTGTACTAAGTAGACAATTTTGTATGTGATTTTCTAATTCATTCACAAAATTTATTAATCTAATTTTTCTGTTGTGAACTTTGAATTAATATCCAAATAATTAGACGTGTTCAATGAATATGATAGCTTGTTCGTTTGTCTGTCGCAGGAAGTAACAGCTACATTGTTGGAGTCAGATCTTATTCTGGTAGAGATCATCAAGAAAATGGCTAAATACTAGAGGTGGGCGCGCAATTATTTGATGGAACTTTACTTGTTCCTAGGACTAGCTCTGTTTCTACGACCAGCTCTCCAAAGTGCATGGGACCAGTACTGAATCTTTTAGGGACGACGTCTGTAGTGGTCCATTAAGCTCAAGGAGACCACTACGATCATTTCACCTCAAGACTAAAGAGTACTCCGAGCTAAGAAGGCTCAAGTTGGAAGCCCATGACTAACAAGCCGCGCCGACCTCTACTGGAAACTGGGCAAGGGTGACGAGTTCTGGAATCTAGGTCCATGAGAATGACAAGACCAAGACTTAGGGCGGCCGGCGACTACGCTAAAAGAAAAATCTCGAAGATTTAGGAATCGTTCCTTATCTCTTATATTTAGAGCTAGGCCGAGTAGGACCCGTATAAATAGACTTTGTACACCTCTGAAAAAGAGGATCCACATTTTGATACAGAAACCATTTGTACTCATTTGCAAACAGCTTAATAACAAACTCTCTTGAGATCTTCGCTAAGTGTTTCTTTTCGCATAACTTTCAGACCTAGGATTATTTGACCATTTCAACTATGCAGATTTCCACCACCACGTACATAATTTTTTTACCTAATTTAACTTCATACGAGGCCGAGTATGAAATTGTTGGGGCTCAAAGCCAATTTTTTAGGGCTTTTTAGATAATTCTGAAATTTGAGACCTTTTTACAAAAATAATAAAATTCGAGGACTTTCTCCAAATTTTAATAAACTGAAAAAATTTGGGACCCATGGCCCATGCCTCTTAAGCTTATGTTCAGACCACAACCATATGTGGTGGTCAAACATTGGGTTAGCAACAGAAAATTTTAACCGTTTTAGAAAAAATCAGCATTGCAATAAAAATATTACGATTTGAAGTTGCGGTTGTGAAACAAACAACAATTAGAGTGTCTGACCACCGGATTTTGCCACTACCGCTTGCGGCATGCAAACTAGCAAATCCGTTATCAGCCATAACAAAATCTGATAGACTCTACACTATTTGGCCGCTCTAATATCACTGCTTTAAGATGGATTTTCTGGCTTCTTTAGTGTCTTTGACATACTTGGCCTTTTACTTGAAGGATTTTGATTTTGAATGGTCACAATATAATGCGGGACAATTTGGATATAACAAAAAAAATTATACTACATTTGTTACTGTGAGATGGAGCTATACCGGATATCACTATTCAAAGCTTTGGATTAACTAAAAATCAATAAATTATTATTTACTTTCAATTATTCTGAAAAGACATGAAACCTAATTTACATTTAAAATATATGACAAATATATAAGAGCAGTGTGAAAGACACTAACATTTCAAGCAAACTAGTGTGGTCACATTTTTGTATTTATGTGTTGTTTTATTAAAGTAGTAACAAAAAATGTAGTATATACGTGCGTTTAATTCCGGTTTTTATCAAACCAAAACGAATTTACATCTACCAAACTGAAACAAACTAAGCCAACCAAAAATGTTTAGCTTAGTAGTAATCGAACCACAATTTCACCTAACTAAACTAAACCAAACCCGAATCCAAATCCGAAATGTTCAACCCTAAATTAAAAATTTGAAACCTTCGGATTTAACATTCATTTGTTTTTCTCCATAGCTTTCTTTCTCCACTTCTCTTTCTCCACAAAATCCGCATCTAAAAACCTCGACACAAACCCCCAAACCCTAAAAACATCATCAAAATTCGTCATAAACCCTAATCCAACACTCACCATCGACACTCTCAAACTCATGTCCTGTCTCTTCCCTCTCACTTCACCACTCCTCTTGTTCCCAATCCTAATCTTCTGCAAATACACACATCGCAAACCAATCTTCTCCCTCTCCGCAAGTTTCTCCACCATCAAAGGATCTACTTTCTCTCCTTGCCAGTCAAAAATATTAAACGAAACCGATGGTCCTCTACTCTGTTTCGTTGTCTTTGGTCCGTAGATTTTGACTAAAGGCCTGTCTTCTTGATGAGAACCTGGATGTTGTAGACTCATCAATGCTCGTAGAAGCCACAAAATCAACGACTTTGATCTTCTACTTAACAGTATTAGCCCTAGAGAATCTGCGTGGTCTAAACCACGAAACTCAATCATTGCTTTATCTTCTTCTTCTTGTTCAACTATCTCAGTGGCAGAAGTGTGGTCCTTGTGGTCCTCCTCCAAGAAACCTCTTTCAAGGGTAATTTCGTCATTTTCTATTTCCGCGGCTTTTACAACTGTAAGATTCCCCGGATTAGTGATGAGTTTTGGTTCTTGAGTTAAAGCATGAGAGCTAGATTTCTTAACGAACAAGCAACCAAAACCAGAAGGATGATTATCTTGACCTAATACCTCTGTAAAAGAACATATTAAGAAATCTGGTTGGAACAGAGAAAGACCTAAAGTCTCCATATCTTTAGAACCTAAAGCAGATGTGTCTAGCAACACATGCCATTTGTTTTCATGAGCTAAACTCATCCATGAATAAGAATACGAAGCTCCAGTGACTAAAGATTGAAGTGGGAACACAAAGAGTCCTCTTTTATCTTCTTTCCTTCTTCTCTTACTCTTTGTGATCTTCCTCTTTAGTTTCTCCGATAGAATCTCTGTGCTAGGCCAAGAAAAATCCGCTGATTCAGGTTTTATACCTTTCTTCTCTGATATTCTAATCATTTCTTGAACTGCTTCGTCTTCGTAGTTGTATACAGTGAGAAGATTCGGATTTGTTTTGAATGAATAAAGTTCTGCTACAATCTTGAAAGCAGAACAACGGTCTTGAGTTAGAATCATGTCGTATTCTGATTCTTCAAGATTCATAAATCCCATGATTCTTTTCCTTAGCCTCGACTGAAATCGAGTTTCTTGACTTGAGAATGATAACATTTCTTTACCTGAGGTTACTTGCTTGCAAGACAAGGTAAGTAGAGAAGGTTTTGAATCCGATTCTGAGATTTGTTGGAATTGTGAGTAAGAGAACAAAGGTTGTTGTTGACCAAACACATGTTTAGAGGAAGAAGAGAGGTTTTGGTACTCAGTAGATCGGAGATGATCGGCTTGATTCGTCTGTAAGTAATCAGGAAAAGCTGTGATTAGGTCATAGAAAGAAGTACGAAGAGGAGGAAGAGAGTATTGGCTAGTGAATTTGATGTCTCTGGTTAGAAACGAAGCTCCTGATGTGATTACTGAGAATTCAAGCTCTTCTGATTTCTGAGATAAAGAGTGAGATGAGAATGGTGATGAACAACAGCCATTGAAACAAGCTTCTGAAGCTTCTTGTATGAACTGTGAATTCATCTGTTTCCTCTGTTTTTTTTGTCTGGAGAAAAAATGAGGCTATGACTTGTGGGAAAGTTCAAGTCAATGAGATAAACAAAAAATGAAAAAAAGTGGAAACTTGGGTCTTTAAAATAAAATAAAATGTCGTGGTCTAATAATAATCTAAATGCATGGTCAAATAAAAAGAAAAGTTGCTGTTTATTTGGAGAAGGAAAGGGAATTCATACCCAAATTGTACAACTCTTTTAATCGAGACTTTAATTTTGTAGATGTATAAATTTAAACCAAACCAAACCAAACAAAAATAAATAGTAGTCAATTAAAAAAAGGTAGAAGAACATAATAGAGCTGACTTGTCTAATCTCTATGGCTTTATTTGCTTAAAATTATTCCGATTTGATTAATACTGGTAATGACCATTGTAAAGTATGTTGGTATGATCCAAAAAGAAGAACAAAAACAAACAACCAAGGGGTTTATTAGTTTAATGAATCAAAAGAGAGCCAGATGTTTTGTTGACCAATGACCACTAAAATTATATCCGGGGAAATGGGGTCCGCTGAAAATGATATAGCTGTCTTACCTTAATTTATGTATAAGTGTTTATGGTTATTGGTATTAATTGGTATTCACGAAAAATTATAAGTGTCTCAGAGAACCAATATGGTATTGAAATGCTAATATAAGAAAAAAATCATATTCTAGAAACAAGTAGTACTCGCAAAAAAGTATGCATTTTTTATTCTTTTTCCGATGACAATACATAAGAATAAAGTCCAGAAAAGAAACACATAATTCTTTGAAACCGGAGGCTAGTTTTACGGTTCAACAACCTGTTAATTAGTTCTTATGAATCTGTTAGAAAGTACAGTATCTTTTTTTTTTGCGGAGACTCTCCATACCTGATAACCCATAACAAATTATGCATCTCCGCATGTAATGGGGTAATGAAGAGAGGTTAAGGAAAAAATGATAAGATATACGGCCGTATTATACAGCCTTGTTCGTATTCCGCTTCTTCTTTTTTTGAAACTTATTCCGCCTTGTTCGTATTTCCCTTTAACTTTCAATTTAATCGATTGATCAAGAGTAGTATATCCCTCATCAAGAGTTTAGTTATATAACTAGTTTAGTTAACACGCACGTTTGCTTTAGAATTGTGTTAATATTGTTGTATTAAATGATCTCGATCGTTTGCTTTCTGTTCATATAATGGGACATGTTCTGGTTGTTTGTTAGGCCGGTTCTAGGACTCTATATGAATTAGCAGTTTATTGTTCCTTCGATCATGTTTTTGATCTAATATTGTGGAGACAAGGTCTGTTCATAGTATGTGTGTGTTTGTAATATATATCTTTCATATATGTATCTCATCAGTATTGAGCTTTTAAACGATGATTGAGATACAATCTTTTATCAGAATATATAGAGGTTAATTACAATCTTACAGTATAAAATTATATTTACTTATATATATATATATTGTAAAATTATTTACTTATATTTACTGCAACCATACTTTTTTAAATATATATATTTATTTATTTTTGAGATTTGTTTTTAATATATCTTAAATCATTTATTTTGAGTGGGTACCTCTTACAAAAAACTGTACTACCTAGTGATGTTACTCCGGTTCAAATCGACAAAATGTATGTTATAACTTATATTGTTATTAAAAATGATTATTCAAAAAACTGTTTGAAATTTGTATTTAGTAATAATTTATAAATCAATCAATGCTAAAAGTTTAGTTCTTTTTTTGTTTATGATTAATCAAGGCGAGAGAGTGGATGGCATTTTCATGCACGTAGAAAGTAGAACCTTGAGGACGACGCGGTTTGGACTTGGTCAATCTCTCGTGTTTACATTACACTTTAATCATTAATGTCTTTACACTTATCACAATCAAACATGTAATGCATGTGTATGCGTTTATGCAGATTATACGTGTTCATATACACATCATCCACTCCACTCCTGACTCCACTACCAACAAGTCCACCATGTGTGTGTCCATGTTGGGTGGAACAATAAACTATATTGCTTTTCATAGATTTTGTATTACATATCGTTTGATTAATTATCGAAAGGAAGAATATATCTTACGAAATAGTTAACAAATCTATCACATCTAACTCGTATATCCAATTTTTTGATCGTATAATAAAGGGCACTAACTTTATGTATCAGCTTTTACAAAGGGAGAATTGGATAAGTACCCTAAATTTGTTTGAAAATTTGAAAACTATACCAAATTTGTTAAGATTTGAAAACTACCCTATTTTTAGTTTGAAATGATATTTTTACTATTAGGCTATTAGTTAATCATTAATCTATCTAATTTTTAAAAAACAAAATAATTTGATTTTTCAGTTTTAAATAAAATTAAAATAATTTTTAAAATTAATAAATATTTAAAATAAATCGATAGTGTAAAATAAATCGATAATGTAAAATAAATCGATGAATACAAGAAATTAAGTCGATGAACATAAAAACAATAAGTCAATGGTTATATAAGTCGACAAAAAAAAAAGTCAACCAAAACAAATATAAATCAACAGTTGAAAAGAAGTCGACGAATCTAAAAATTAAGTCGACGAACACAAAAGAAATAAGTCAATGTTTATATAAGTCGACAAAGGAAAAAGTCAACCAAAATACAAATATAAATCCATAGTTGAAAATAAATCGACGAATCTGATGATTAAGTCGACGAAGATAAAAAAATAAGTCAATGGTTATATAAGTCGACAAAGGAAAAAATCAACCAATACAAATATAAATTCATAGTTGAAAATAAGTCGACCAAGCTGAAAATTAAGTCGACAAATATAAAAAAAACAAGTCAGTAGTTTAAATAAATCAATAGAGCAAACAATCAACGAAGAAAATATAAATCAACTGTGTAAAATAAATCAACTTACTTAATTATAATTTTAGTTGGAAAAATTATGATTAATTAACCATATAGTTTTTTTTGTTTAAAAAAATAAATATGTATTGTTAATAAATTGAACTTAATTTTAAAATTTACACTAAACAATTTTTAATTATCAACATATTTTATATGATAATTTGTTCAATATTAAAGGTAGTTTTCCAATTTTGTAAAATTTGGTATATTTTGCCAATGTTCAACAAGTTTTAGGGTATACAATCTAATTTTCTCTTTTACAAATTATCGTTTGTCGACTAAACTACTTATTCTGTTTTGAAATGAAAACAAACTTATGTGGAGATTATTAAGTACTATATCTTTAGGAAAATATAATAACAAAAAGTGAAAAAGAAATCAAGGAACAATTGCTAGTGGTGTCTTTCCTTTTCAACGAACCAAATCACAAGTTCATAATGATTTATATATTTTTGGCGTTACTAAAATCCGTGTGGCATCCACCATGATCACAACAAAATAAACAGAAAACAACAAAGAAATAATTGAAAAAACAAAGAATTTTTTGATAAACCTTCTTTTTTATACATTTCGAAATGATTTTTCTTGTAAAAAGCAAACGTCAAACTATTAAAATAGTTGATGTTATGAATTATCAAAGATGAAATAAAAAATAATTATGACCCATTGAATTAGGGGGAAGAAAGTAGGAGCTGAGACAATAATGCAATAATTTCTTGTCACGTGACCGATTTGTATAAGAGTTTGCCTAAAGCGCAGGCTAATGGTGTTTGATGAGTGTATCTAAAGTTTAAAGTCAACGTAGCTATTTATTTGATAATTGACATCTACTTTTTGGATCTATTTTTCTTTGTAATGCTTATTGCCTGAATATGATAGCCTAATGTATAACGACACGAAAAATGTTATACTGAAATATCGAGTTTCGTTTTGCTCAATTCTGCTTTAGATTTTATCTACGAAAAGTTACCAATTGTTTTTGCATTTTTCTTCAACTGCTAACAGATTTATTTGTTGCGATAACTTGGTTAATTTTTTCTC
This sequence comes from Arabis alpina, assembly GCA_900128785.1. Taxonomy (NCBI): domain Eukaryota; kingdom Viridiplantae; phylum Streptophyta; class Magnoliopsida; order Brassicales; family Brassicaceae; genus Arabis; species Arabis alpina. The sequence goes on along the minus strand of LT669794.1, from coordinate 41,696,273 downwards.
TCGAAAATGTAGAAGAAACAAGTACAAATAATTCCGTTAAGATTTTTTCTTTAAAACATAGAAGATGCATAAAAGATCTTTGCACAAAGCACAATATAGATCGTTATGTATAAAAACGAACATGTGAAAGGCGAAAGAATAGTTCGCTTTGTACTCACCACATGTGATTTATTTTGGTTTATCTACTATGAACTTATTAAATATTATTTATTTATTAGTATAAAATTATATATTATTAAAAAAATCTTCAAATACTAAAAAAATAATATTACTTTTCATTGTATAAAAACTGAATTGTTGACTATTCTTTTTTGACACCTATGATATTTGTATTTTCATATTTTCAATGTAGGAGATAAGTAAATATAAAATAAAGCAAACCCTTTAACAAAAAAAAAAAAACAAAAAAAACAAACATGTGATCATTTGTGTTTATATCACTAGTGTTAGTATCCGGATTCAAATCCGCTTATTATATACTTCTTCTGATCTTTTAGATTTTTTCCTTGTTTTTGAAAGATTGATTTTTTACATTTCAATTAATATTTTTTTTGCTTTATCACTTAAATTAATGGCAAATATTTGTTTGGGGAATTTCCTCATATACCACTCTTTGAAGTTTTTTTTCCAAAAATACCACCTTAAAGTTTTTTTCTCAAAAATACCACATTTTTTTCCTAAGTTCCAAAAATACCACTTTTTTAAAAGTTGATTTTTAAAGTTTAGAATTTAAATTTTTTGGGTTTGGGTTAACTATTCCAAAATTAGGGTATAGATTTAGAGGATAGGGTTTGGGTTTGGGGTTTAGGGTTTAGTTTTGAATGTTAAAAATGAATTTTTTTAAAAGTAGTATTTTTAGAACTTTGAAAAAATGTGGTATTTTTGGAAAAAAAACTTTAAGGTGGTATTTTTGGAAATTGCCTTGTTTGTTTTATCCCGTAAAGTTGCATCATTATGCATACTTTTATGTTTTTTTTTTGTCATCTGAATATTGATATTAAAAAACTTTTACCAAACATTACAAAGCAAGTTCTACAATTCCAAACAATGGAAGCATAAACCACACTGAGGAAACGAGCTTAAAAAATAAGATTACAAACTTGAGGTAATAGAATGCAGAACCTAAAATAAGCATAATTTGAGATGGAGATCTATTGGTCAATTTGCACCCCAATCTTTAGAACACCAACAATCAGAGTCTAGTCGAATCACCACCCGAACTGCGATTCATTACCCTCCTTACCACAATAATAAGGCAGATTCGTTGCAACATAACCTTCTTAAACTACTCCGACTTAGCGGAACCAGTTGGGGCGGCACATACGGACCAAAACCCAAAGACAACCTTGTCTCTTGAACATATTGCAAAGGGGAAAATCAACAATGGTGAAGACTTCAATCTTAGGCAAGGAGAGACTTAAATTTGCCTCGCCACAAACACATTACAAGGCCAACAAAACATGAACCAAAGAGACTCTCCACAAACCCAAACCCAAACCAAAACCTACTGCTTCAAATTAAGGCAACCCTTACTAATCGAGACAAGATACACTCTCTTTCTGATATACTAGTACATAAGCAACAAAAAGGCACAAAGGATAAACTAAAGCAAACAGCAGAACACTAACAATCCGAAGACAAAGACAAAGCAAAACCTCTAAGACCAACCACAAAAAATTCTAAGATAGGACAAGAGCCAAATCGGCACTATGCTTCTAGGAAAGCAGAGAAATAAGCTCATCAAAGACAACAAGAACCGGATCTGCAATCACCAACTAGAAGGTGAGCCGAACCACAAGCAAAATCCCGAGACCTCAATGGATCTAAGCTGAGCAATCTCGAGACCGGTTGTGGACAACGACTATGAGCCAGATCCACCACCCAAGTTCGACGACACCTACCATACAACTACAGTCCTAGCCATAGCCAAGGATCTAAACTCAAACCTACTAGAAAGATTATGAAGAAGGCTAGAAGCAAAATTGCAGAAAAATAAACACTAAAAGACTAATCTACACAAGCTCCAGCGTCGGTGCTAAGAGAGCCACCGAACACCAGAGCCAACCTTGTAGATCGCGACGAGGAGGACTGTAGCGGCGGCGGAGAACTAGAGAGAAATTAGGTTCAAAAAAAAAAATTGAACTCCTTATTTCAATCCATGCATACTTTTTTTGTAAGTAGAAAGAAATAAATAAATTATAAATAAATACAAATAGTTATTGTGTCTTAATATATGTGAAAATTCTAAACATCAATCTTTCAAAATTCAAATACATATAGAGGGAGTATTGTTTACTTCAAAAGAACCATTTACTTCGTAAATGAAAATTTCATACCAAACGAAAGTATTCGCCGGAGAACTCGCCAGACTTAGGCATCAGCTATCAAAGGTACCTAAATGCAACGATTTGGTTTCTGTGGGGTATAATTTGTAAAAAGTACTAATACAAGGAGTTGTAAGTAAAGCAAGTAGCTACGATGGAAAGAACACAAATGACTAGGGAGGGAAGCAGAGTGGCATTCAAAAGCATACTCCTTCCAAAGTAACCGGCGACGGTAATCGTCACGTCGGCAATCACACGTGCGATCGTGCCTGCCTCTGTTGAAAGCAATCCTCCATTATAAGTCCCTCTCGATAGCCTCGATGACATAACTCTCGAGAGCAACGATAAGTTAACACCTGAATAACACAAAAACCAAAGGGAAAACAATCATTTTAATACTTAACTATTCATTTTGGGCCATAAAACTAACCAACTTTTTTATGAGTCATAAAATACACAGAGTTATGTTGATTCAGCCAAATTAAGTATAACGTTAGTCAATTTTAACACTCGTTAAACATCGTTTACTGTTACCAATAAGGCTAAACAGAGTTGGTTTAAGAAAAGAGGAAAATTTGAACTGAAATAAAAGTTTTTTGGTGGGTTTTAGGGAGTATGATCAATATTTTTTACCTTCAAGAACTTCTGCAGAAACAAACATGATGAGTCCTGAGCAAACGTATTGTGGTACAGTGTACGGGACAACGACATGGAAGCTGAGTAGTATTCCTACACAGACCATAATCTCCGACACCAACAGAATTTGCCTGAGACAGTAAAAGTTTACGACTTTAAGGAAACTTGAAGGAGAAGATCAAATCAGCAAACAGAATTTGCATTCGAGAGAAAATTACCGGTCTTCGAACATGTTGCTTATATAGCTTCCGACTACGAGGTTTACAGGAAGAACCGTGAGGCCGAGACAAAACAAGAAGATCGCAACCGAGCTTGTGGACCAACCGAAGTAGTAAGTGGTAATGACACTAGATTCAGAGAGGAGAATCTCCATTGCATACTTAAGCATAAAGTATATCAACAGTTGAACCTGAAAAGTGAAAACCAATCAAACTATTTATCAAAATTTACATTTTCAGTTTCTCTGAAGTTAAATTTCGGTTTAGTTTTTACCTTAACTGAAGGTGTGAGTAATCTATAAGCAGCTACAATGGAATTTGCAGGTGTACGCGAATCTTGAGAAGCTTCTTCACTTCCATCACAATCATCTTCAACTTGTTCTTCAATTTCTTCTGATGTAATCAGCAACTTCTGTTTCAAACCTTTCTCAAGATTCTCATCTTGCACAGCTTCTAATCACTCACATCAAACAAGAACCGCTACAATCAGATACCAATAACTGACCAAAGAGAGATTTTGGAACTAGACGTACCGGAGTTATTAGTAGATTCTTCTGAAATATTATGAATCTCTTCAGGCTCACGTGCAGGCTCCCGAAAGGAAATAGCTAACCAAACTAAGTAGAAAAGCCAAGCTACTGCCATAACCCAACCAGGCAATGTATCTTGGTTAAATGTAAGGTTATAGATCTTGAATCTTGTTTGTAATAGACCGGCAAGCGCAGGACCACACGCCATTCCTAGAGCACTTGCACTAACAAAACCAGCTGAAGCCTGCATTCTGATCTTTAACGGTACACAGTCACTTATATATCTCCGGTTCACCGCTCTAGCCGACCCCAATCTGAAACACACAATATGTTACGAATAAAATTTATCATTTTTAGGAGAATGGTCTAATTCTATATGGACTTACCCACAGAAAACCCGGCCAATTAAGAGAACGGCTATCGAATTGAAGTCGAAAGCTAAAGCATATAACAAGTTTCCAATGAAGAGGACAATGCTACTGAATATGAGAGGTTTGAAGTAAGATTTATTGGACCAAGCGCTGAAGTAAACGGAAGAGAAGAGCTGAGCTATAGCCATAGCACCAATCACAACACCGCAGACCGTTGCTGCTGCACCGAGGCTCATGGAATAGTCATCTGCTGTAGGGACAATGATATATGTATTAACCATATATAGAAATGTGTTGACCAAATTCAACAAGAGTGACATGAAGTGATATCTCCCGTCTTCTTCATCCGCTTCCTCGTCCTCTGGACTCGGTAACTCTTCTTGCATTATAAGCGCGTGCTGCGCCATGAAGTTTAGGAAGTTTGTTGACCGTGTTAGCCTATCCACTGCTGCTCTAATTGAGTCCACTACAGGATCTTGAAGAGGAAGAACTGGCTGATCATATATCGATAAGTAGCTTCCGTGATTGTTTTGAAGCTCATGAAGGTTGCGAGATACCGCTCCAACAACTGCCCCGAGGCCCTATACATCGACATTATCATCGATGTTAAGCTTGGAAAAACAGAGAGAAGTAGTTACAACTAGGCTGAGACTATACTTACCACATGTCTAAAGACTTGCTGAAGTTCAGAGTAAGGATGGTTAGCTCGAGTCTTGACATAATAGTTTGTGAATTTAAAACCAAACCGTTTATCGAATTTCTTCAGTATCTTGCGGATACCGATAGCATTCATCTCGATGAAAAACAAAAGCTTGAGAAGATCTCTCCCAACAGCTCTATACTCCTCCTTGAGATTAGCTAAGTGAGATATCTCCGCCTCCTCTTGGAGAGCGTCGTGCGATTCCCTTAATTTCTGTAGCCTACTTGCAAGCAATCCTTGTTGCTCCAACATGAAAAGAGCAATTTTCTCGATCTGATATGCATTCAAACTCAAATTAGGCAATATTAGTTTCTTCTCAAGTGTCACTCGCACCAGTGACCTCTAGGCTTTGCGTAAGATGTTTACCAGTTCTATACTTTTTATCTTAAAACAACATGAAAATGTGTTTAGAGGAAATAACAAACACCTGATTATCGAGCATTTTTGAGAAATCTTTAAGAACATGACGACGTTCTTGATTTCCTCCTTGTAATTGACGACTATATTGCTTCACTTTCTTCTTCATCAACTTGTAATTGATGTAATATCTACAAGGGGATCATGATTTCACATTAAGACCAACAAACTTTCACAAAAGAAGTAGAGTGAAATATTACCCTTGCCATTCTTGAATACTTCGTGCCTTAAGCTTTTTCCCAAAGGCAACCATCTTCTACAATGCAAGAAAAGTGACAGAGAAGAATCATAGATAAATAAAGAGCTTGGATTATTAAGCTTTAAACTAAAAGAGTGATCACAAAGACCAAAAAAAGTGTTCTTTCTTTCTTTCTATATCAAACAATGAACTTGTATAACACTGACATGTTGTTACAAGAAAAAGTCTTGAACTTGATAGATATGTGTGTGGATATTAATAATATGTTTGTTATGTGTTGATTTGGTCAACAAGATTCCTCTGTTTCTGCTAAAGAGTCAAATTTTCACACAATGAAATAAGGATAAACTCAAAAATTAAACATTTACTTAAATAGAAAATATATAACATTTCTGATAAATCACTAAAGACTTGAATCATCAAAGAGAACAGAGAAAACCTTAGTAATTTGAAGAAAATATCAAAGATTAGAATCTATTACCAACCTTTGTAAACGAGAAACAAAATGAAAACAGAGAGAGAGAGAGACCAGAAGTTTTTTTGGCTAACGGTGGAATCGGGAAACGGTGAGAAAAGAGACAAGAAGAGAAAGGAGAAGAAACCAAAAAGGTAAAAAAACAGAGAGTGGCTCAGAGTTGCAGAGAATTCACGTTCAACATTTTTAGAGTTTTAATAAAGAAAGGGAGTTGCATTGTTGTGGGCTCGATCGTCACTTGTTTGTTTTTTAGTGAGATATACTCCCTATCTTTCTTTCAAAAAGATAGATGTTTAATCGTAGAAAACGCATTGATTTCTACGATTTACGGTTTCCAATAAAATTTAACCAATAGTATCTCAGTATTTGTTTTGGAATTTGTAAAAATGCATTGAAAATAGTAAAAACTAGATCTTTTTGGAACAATTTTTTTTTGTAAAGTTTTTATTTTTTAGGAAGAGATGGAATAACTCATTATCTCGCTAACATGGATTTTGTGTTGTTGAAATGACGGCAAATCTTTGACCAAAAAAAAAAATTACCTTAAATCTTATGGTTATAATTATGTCATATAGGATAATTTTGACTAATTGACTAACTATCATATATTCTTTTGACTCTAGAACAAATTAATTTAATGAAACTGGGCATTCTAGTTCACATTGTCTTGTTGACAATTTCATTTGTGAAATGGTTCCAAATCTGGGATCCGAGAATTCTGGTTTTGAAAATATTGATTGTCATGGATTTTAATTTGACACTAACTATGGTCATCAACGTTTGAAATAAAGCACATTTATCCAACATTAACGAGTGTTCAAGTGATATAAAAACAGAGAATTTTTTTTTTTTGTCGTAAAAAATAGAGAAATTCAACCATCGATCATTGATATAGTCATAATATTTGTATTGACTTCGATACATAGCAGTTGTTATCGTAATTATCAAAAATTCATAATTTTTGTTGGAAGCATTGAGTTTGATTATACGGTGGGCAAAGAAAATACTAATCTCCCACACAATTTGCATAAGAGAAAGATCGAATATGAAGAAAGAAAATAACAGATTTTCTAATCTGTTAGCGAATAAGTCTACTCTACGGAAATTATCGTCCAATTCACTTCTTTTAATGTATCTCTCTCATTATATGACACATATGTCTGTTTAAGTAATCATTTGTTTTCTAAATTTTTTTAATGACTTTGTATGCGAGTACACGTTTATCTATTAATAAAATAAGATATTAAAAATAAACTATATATATAAACCTAATTAAATACACTAAATTTAATGTCATTATTTAATCCCATAGACAATTTTGATTACTTGATTAGTATTATTTTTTAGCTATTGAATAAATTAAACAAAAAAAAATCATTAAAACAATAAAACTCTTTTACTTTAAAGTTTAAACATTGTTTACCAAACTAGGTCATCCTTGTTAAGTGACCTAAGTGTGTCTATCATGATCCGGTCCGATTCTATTGTGAAACCAGTATTTTATGAACATAATAAACATATCAAGATCAAGTGTCATAATATAAGAAGGGAAATGAGATACAAGTTGGTTTAATTGTCACCGAGTACATTCATACAGATGTTCAACGGATTAATGTTTTGACCACGTCATTGGATTCTGCAAAGTTATATGATTTCTTGTCCATATTGAGCGTTCTTAATTTACACACTCCAATTTCATGGGAGTATTGTAGCTAAATATATATACTGTGATAGGAATTACATTCCTAATACGATATGAACTAGGTTCCATTCTAGGAATTTATGTGTATGTATTGTCTTACTAGGTAAATACCCGGGCTACGTCCCGAGATTTTTTTTTTTTAATTTGTACTCCACCCGTTTCATTTTAGTTGTCGTTCTAGGTGATTTCACATTAATTAAGAAAACATTTAAATTTTTTGTTTTACCCCTAATTAATATGTTTTTAATTTGATATTTGTAATTAATAAGCTGAAAGAATAGGAGTAAAATGAAAAATTAATCATAAATGTGTATTGAAAATGTAAAAGACAACTAATTTGAAATAAAATAAAAAGCATAGAATGACAACTAATATGAAACAGAGGGAGTACTTTTTTGTGTTATTTTTCTTGATTTAATGACAAACTATAGCCTATTACCTTATCATGTGATCTACTGTAGCAGCGTAGCAATATGAAATTCCTATTGGATAGTAATTTTGTTTTGTTCTACAAAACCATTCGGAAAATATTAAATAATTTACATCTAACTAACAACTCTCGATTGTACCTAAAATTTTAAACATTCCATGTACATATACATTTTAGTCTCTATAACATGTTCAAACAATAAGAAGCAAACTTTGTATCAACAACATGAAGCATATATAGTAGTAAATTTTGGACTACAAATTAGTTTTATTGCCACATTCTATTTTGTACTTTTCGGGTTTTGAGAATGTTTCATATATTCAATATAAAAAAAAGATTACATATTTTTATAAATGTATATAAGATAGTTTATGCACTCAAAAAGCATTTTGTTTCAAACATACACGGATTACGAAAATATATGGAATTGAGCACTTAGTTAGAAATTTATTTTGAATATCGTGATTCACTTGCATATTAGAAAGGTAGATGCACAGTTGCTTGAAAAGAAGATACGGGCCTAGATACAATGTTTTAAACTACTTACAATCATAAGCTTTAATTTTTTCGTACACATCCATATATACAAAGCTATAAGAGTTTGTTACCATGGTTTCAATATTGCATGAGATGAGTCAACCATGAACCCAGAGAGACACAAGCCATGATCCTAATGACTCTGACCTGTCTCTAAAACCCTCTCTTTCAAACTACTACCTCCTCCAACTTTTTTCATCTCTATTTCAACCAATATCTTTCCATTTTCTCCATTATTACCAACAAAAGACTCTTCGACCTGCTTTGTGTATACAAACTGTTACCTTCTTCCAAACTTTTCCCCAATAATTCGTCTTCTTCTTCTTCACTCATTGTTTTCTCAACAATCTTCCATCAGTCCTGCTTCCTACTTCTAGTCTAACAGATCAATCAATTTTTTGTCATGCTTTCTGTTCTGTTTTTTCTCTTCACCATTCTCTCACTCGCAAACTGAATAAAACAGATATTTCACAAATCGTTTGCATGTAAAGACTTAACATATAGTCTTTCTTAATAGTCTTAACATATATATCCATCATTTCTACATTGAATAAATTCTTGTACATGTAGGTTACCAGACTCAATATCTAAGGTGTGAGAATTGATTCAGTTAAGCAACTATCAATAAAAGAAGAAATAAGACACCTAAATTTTAACAAACCAAAAGTATCTAAAAGGAAACAATCTGCTTAACATGGGACCAGAAGAAATGAGTCGTTTGGCTGCTTTGTAAACCGAGATAGACGTACCAGTTTGCACATTCCAAAAGAAAAAATCGATTGTTATTCTGGATTGAAAAGAACATATGTGAAACCAAAAAAAGAACAAACCTCACATACTGTGTGGAGGAAGATGGTTGAAGGGACTCACCGAGCACCGCATATCAACTTCATAAACCGATTGAAGGACTGACAAGCAAGAACCTCTTTGCTCACCTGCAGAAGTACCTCTCTGTAAGCTTAATTTCTACCATAAAAGGATTTAGTTACAACCAAAATCAAAGGCACAACCACATAGTACAATCTACAATTTCCATACCATAATCCAGAAGCTATGCACGTATCTCAATGGAAGATTCACGTTAAATAGATTTCATTTGAAATAACAAACATATATATATAAGAAACTGAATATAAGTAAGAAGCAGAAACTATAAGGACTTAATTAATTACAGTGATGTCGATTCCATCATCGTGGAGGATAAGTAACGTGATCTCACCGATGGCCATTGAAGTTGTTTACAGTTTTCTACAAAACCCAGAATCAGACATAGCATATCGATTGAAAATCTTAACTTCATATGAAACATAATACTCCCTCCGTTTTTTTAAGATTGATTTTCTAGAGTTTTCACACATATTAAGAAAACAAATTAATGTTTGACTAGAAATGTATTGGTTTTTGTACTAAACAATTTTTCATAAGTTTGACCCAATAACAATCCAATAAAATCAATTAATATGTCTTGAAATCTACAATTTATAATTATTATTGCATAGAAAATGTAAAAAATCAATCTTATTAAAACAAATTTTTTTTCTAGAACATCAATCTTTAAAGAACGGAGGGAGTAGCAAAATTTGAGTCAAACATAGAGAATAAATGGCTGAACCTATAAATTCAATTATTGTGACAAAAAAGAGAACCTATTTAATCAATTACTCTACCGTGGCTTCAATGAGAGAAGTTTGAACGATTTGGTGTGCAAGAAGATGGATGATGAGAGATAACGTTTCGGATATCGTAGTCGTTATATATCAATTTTTCATGTTGACTTAATCAATACTACACTACTAAGTAAAGTTAGAAGACGAGAAGGTTAAACTAAATTGGGTAAGTGATGTGTAAATTTTTTAATTGATGTGTAAAATTGAAATGTTGTGATTGGCTTTCCATAATCTTATGTGTTAGCTTTTCATAACACATAAATGCTGATGTGTTAAGACAGGAGAGATATTTTCTGTTATTATAATATTGATTTTCTTGGGTATATTATATACCCATGAATGCTAATCAATCAAGTCAACTCACTTAATTAACAAAGTCTACCGTACGCACCACTTGAATGGAAAATGTGGTCCCATGCCTCCAATGTATTTAGAATCCATTACGTATATAACAAAATATGAACACATTTTAGAAAGCAAAGTGAAATATTTTCAATAGGATATACAGCAAGATAGATGTCTAACATTTTTATTTTTGCAATAATTTATGTAATAAGTTACTACGTGATTCTCCCGCGTCATACGCGGTAAAATATTTATATAATATTTTTGAATTTGATATTTTACAAATATAAAAATATATATTAGTTTTGATTTTTGTTTTAGACATTTTTGTTAATATTTTTTTATTGATAATAATATGAATTTTTAGAAGTTTAGTTTTACTATTTTTTTCATATACGTAGACGTATATCAACTGAAAAATGTAATTTTATATATTAAAATGTATAATATAGTTGAGAAAAGGTGTACAATGTAAAAAAACAAATGGTAAATAAAAAATACAGTAAAATTAACTAACTTAATTAATGAACAATTATCAAAATTTGACAAATAAATACTAAATAATTTGAGTTGTCTATTTATGTATATTTCAAATATAATCAATTGAATAAGAACAACCAAAATACATAAAATTACAATACAAAAAATTTATTTTATATACTCATCGGAATGACTCTTCTATATATTTGATTTTTCAAATTGATGAGTTTAGCGTTATAAACCATGTTGAAAAAGAAAAACAGAATGGCAATTCTTGTGGATGCTTGGTCGAACGTATTTTGATTGGCAATGACAATTGATATTTTTATAATCGAATGTATCTTATATATAGAGTAATGAATAAAATTAGGTTTAAGAATTACAAATGATAAGTGTTGGGCCACATTTTTTTTATTTAAGTTAATGGGGTAAGTAGAATTAGCCAATAATTAAATTAGCCACGTCACATATGACATGACTTTTTTTTGTCTAGTTTTGAAGGAGAAGAAGACACATAAACACTTTTAACAAAATCACCTCTCTAATAATATTTAGGGGATTGCCGTTAGCGTGACTTGAGTCAACTTCGTACGGTCATAAAAAATACTGAATAGTACTTACTTATTTGGGATCTTAATCTCAAAAATAAACATTTTAATCTCAAAGACCCCTCATGTATTTTTTATTTTTGGTTTGGATTATTTTTAATGAAAATGGTTAAAGACCAAAAAAGCTTTAATGAAATTACCTAATTACACTATAACCTACGATGAATAGTGAAAATAAAGAAAAAGAATAAAAAAATGTTTTAACCTTTTAACACTTCTTCTTCGGATCCCTTCTTCTTCTTCTCGACGAAGACAAAAGAGAAAAATCCAAAATCCAAAATCTCCGATGATTCATCTCTTTCGTCGCGTCTCTGGTGCTTACTCTCTGTCGTCGCGTCTCCGATTCTGTCATTTTTTCACCATCCGTTGAAGGTAACCACCTTTGTGAATCACAAATCTTCAATTTCAAAGAATGAGTTTTGGATTTTGATATCGAATTGGTTCTGATTTCGAATTGGTATTGATTTTGACTTCTTTTTTGGTTACAAAGTGGGTTTCAAGATCGATTTCAACTTGGGATTGGTGAGGTTTCGTATTTGAAAATAGGGTTTGAAGTCAAACAAATTTGGGCTTTTGATTTCTAATGTGTTTTATGTTACGATTCTACATTGTTTTAAGGTTATAAGATGTCTTGGGTTTGGATTGATATGATTTCGAGATGTGTGTATGTATTGGGGTTTAAAATTAGGTTTTGAAGTAAAACCCAATTACGTATTTGGATTGATATGTCCTTTGTTTTGTTGTAAATTTTGCAGAAATGCCTCCTAAGAAGATGAGAGGAGTTAGGAAGAAGTCAATTAGGAAGAAAGAGGCTTCAAATGAACCGAGTGCAAAAAGTTTTAGTAGTTCGGCAGTAAGATGTGTGAAGGAGCATGGAGAAGGGTCTACGACTACAAATGAGAAAGTATGTTCCAATATATTCTACTTTGATTGTGGAACAAATGAAAAGATGTAGAACATGACTGGTACTACTACTGATTAGTATTGGTACTATTGATACTCATGATTACTACTGATACTCATGATTACTACAAATACTACTGAACTGTAACAGTGGATTAATATTCGTTTTTGATTGCAGGATCAAGAGCTATTAGAATCCATACATATGCAGCCTCTGAATATGTACTTGAGATCGATTGAGCAAAACTATAATTGTGTATGCAAAGTTCAAACAAGGTGTGATTTGTTCAAGTTCTTGAAGATCATGGAGGATTTGAAATTGGAAAAAGAGTTAGAATGGTTTCAATCACACCCTCAGTTTAAGCATTTCTTCCACGTGGAGAAAGAAAAAACCGTACGATTCAGGGATTTTATATGGTGCTGCTTCGGACAGTGTGTGTGGACAGGAAGACGAGTGTTTGGTTTGTGGTGAACGGCGTTCCTATACACTATTCGTTGAGAGAGCATGGTTTGATCAGTTGTTTGTACTGCCATGAATACTTCAGAAAAGTTTATCCGAAGATGGAAATTGAAGGATTACAAAAATAAGCTTGTGGAGAAACACTTTCGCAAGTTGACAAGCATAACTATCAAAGATGTCAAAGCAAAGCTATTGTCAATGAAGAAGGGTACTCTAGAGAGCTTGAATATGACAATCTTGTATTTCTTAAGTGCGGTACTTGCAAAGAAGTCGGCGATTAAGGCTGTTATACATCCGTTTTGTTCAGGATGGTAGATGATCCTGATATATGTATATCATATCCCTGGGGGCGAATGACCTTTGACGCTTCTGTCAAATATGTTTATCATGCAATGCATATGATGAAAGGTTTTGCAAAATCCAAGTTGACCTTTCCTGGTTTCATAATATCGTTGGAGGTAAAGATAACATTTCTGGAACACTTCTTTAATTTTTTTTTTTTTTTAAATTTAATATACTATATCTTTATATGTAGCTGCTGCCTATCGAGTGTATACTATGTCTGAGGAGTTCGTTTAAAGAAGATGTTGATAATTTGGTGAGCAAAGAGTGTCTAAAGATGTGCAAGCAGAAGTTCCAATATTATGGCATGAAAGGTTGGCCATTGGACGACATTTATCAGTCACTTAGTTCTACTAAGGTTAGTACGAATGTTTGATTAGAATGTTCTTTTGTTAATGTTAATAGATATTTGAGTAGTACTGATATAACTGATGTAACTGATTATTACTGATATAACTGATTAGTACTGATATAACTAATTATTACTGATGATAATTGATATAACTGTTACAGGATATTCATAGTATCTTGGAACCAAAAGAAGATGAAAAATCTCTCTGTGCACGCATCTTTAAAGATGAAATAGCTGATGAAGCATGGGATATGCTACCAGACAGTTGGAACGAACATCTAGGAGCAAAGAAGAAGTATATTGGGCAGAGATGTACAAGTTGAATGTGGCTTCCCGAAATGAAGAAACTTTATTGGTTGGGACTGTTGAATTAGAGAATAAGAAGAAGAATAAGATGGATGAGAATGATCAGATGGATCCCGGTTTGGTTCAACTTTTGAAAGACATTGAAACAAATATTAAATCTGGGTTTGACAAGGTGAATAGTGAAATTCAGGGTTTAGGGAATAAGATAGAGAAACTAAGTGGCAAGGTGAAGGAGCTTGAAAAAGAAGTATGGAAAGATGGTAGGGAGAGTGACTTGGATGGGGATGAGAGAATCTGTTTCTTATTCTTTCTCTGACCCTTGGTCGTCATTCTCACTGTCCTCTTCTCCGGATTTTGAAATTCAAATCTCTCATCCCCATCCAAATCACTCTCCCTACCATCTTTCCATACTTCTTTTTCAAGCTCCTTCACCTTGCCACTTAGTTTCTCCATCTTATTCCCTAAACCTTGAATTTCAGTATTCACCTTATCAAAGCCAGATTTAATATTTGTTTCAATGTCTTTCAAAAGTTGAACCAAACCGGGATCCATCTGATTATTCTCATCCATCTGATTCTTCTTCTTTTTCTTCTTCTTATTATCTAATTCAACAGCCCCAACCAATAGAGTTTCTTCAAGAAAATATCAAGAAAAAGGAACAACATCCCAAGAAAGCTAGGAATCATTGATGTTATTAATGGTTGATGTTAAGAATGTATAATGTTTTTTTATGCTAAACTGTTCTTTGGTGTTTTTAAGTACTTGTGTGTGTTTTAGGTACTTGTGTGTACCTGGGGAAAATTCGGATATGTTGAAACTCATTTTCTATTTTAATTTGATTTTCGTACTCTTAATGTTCATGGATACTACTAATATTTATATATTCTACTGATTATGATAGATATTACTGTGTATTAGTTATAGACATACAAAACATATTTAACAGATGCGCCGTCAAATGATTTACATTAAAATTTTACTAATAGTCATATCTAGTTTTCTAGTAGTAGGGTTCTACACTTAGTTATATTTTGATACAAAATCATGTAATATTAGTCATACCTATATAAAGTTCAACGTTTCCTAGTAACATTGTTGTAATTGATCCATTTAAATATATTTACTATCGTTTCGTATATTAAAATGATTGAACACACCATATTTGTGTGTTTGGCATATTAGTGATAACTTCTACTCATACATTAACATATGTATAAGGTACAATTTGAAAAATAAGTTTTACTAAAAAAATTGAATTTTTAATCATATCTATCTAGTTGTACATAGGTATCAAGTAGAGACATATGTACCAGTTAACTAGCAAGTAAAGAAGACGTAAACATAAATAATACATAAAACAATCAACACAGTCATACATAGTAGCAAACAATCAACACAGTCATATATAGTAGTATCCAGTAATACAAATAGAGAGAATTACGAAAATAAGAATCACACAGTCATAAGTAATAGTATCCAGTAGTACGCAACATAGAGAATTACGAAAATAAGAATCACACAGTCATAAGTAGTATTATTCAGTAGTAGCAACAAAGAGACGCACCATTTTTAACTAGTTGGGTACTTGTGCATTGTCTTCACCCGCTAAGTAGTTATGCATAAGTCCCCTTCCTCTTCCTCTTCCTCGATATTCTCTCGGTGACGGGTACTGTGCTTGTTGAAGCATTCTTTTCTTAATTCCGTGGGGAGAAGGGAACCCGTAGTGTATCGGCTATGTCTCAGGTATCAACCAAGTTATCATATGTGGTACATGATATATCGTCTTTCTATATCCCAATCTCCACTCCGACACCAAATAATAATGGGAGGCAAACTCATAATGACATACCTCATTCTCTACGCTTAATTGGATGATACCTTGTATTGAATGCACGCATGGGTGCCTGTCTATCTCAAAATACTTGTAAACGCAAGTTTTTTTGCTCAAATTAACCCCATAGTTCTTCCCATCAAGTCCAATCACATTGTACTCATGAGTCTAATTGTTTAACTCTTGCGACAATAGCTTCTTTCCAATCGGTATACTTTCCTCTAGTATGTTGTTCACAACGGAAACCAACTTTTGTGAATCGGGTATTTCAACGGATGTCGTCCGTTGATTGTTGAACCATTCACCCATTTTCGCAATGATCATATCAATCATAGGTAATAACGTGTCCTTCTTTGCTTAATTGAAAACGCCATTGGCCGATTCTACACTATTGGTGGTTAATATGTTATATCTTTCTCCTGGAAAATAACATCTAGCCCATTTTTTTGGATTAACACTTTTTGAAGATACTAGTCTGCAACACGATATATTCTCTTGAAACGCACTATAAAGTGTTAGGAACTCAACCTCTGTATAAGCTTCCGCGTATTTCAAGAACTGCTTCACAACAGTTTTTCCTTTCGTACTACCAATTTTTCCCTTCACATTCTAAGACAAATGGTATATACAATCCCCATGTTTAGACAACGAGAACACAACTCATATTGACTTCATGAGGGATTGATTTCTATCAGATATAAAAACCAATTTACGAACCTCCTGATCATTATCATGAACCATGGTAGGACTTATCACTTTTTTCAATTCCTCCATAAACCACATCCAACTTTCTTCTTTCTCACCATCAGCTACACCAAAAGCAATTGGATAATGGTGATGATCAGGATCTTGAGCCATCGCAACAATTAGAACTCCACCATATGCATGCATAAGGTGGGTGGCATCCACAATGATGACTTTTCTCATCGCTTTGAACCCTTCAATACAAGCTCCCAACGCAAAGAACAAATACTTAACCCTCATATCATCCTCTCATTTCACACATGACTTTGTTCCCACGTTCATCTTCTTTAGCATATACATATAAGACTCCAATATCGCATAACTCTTCTCTGGAATTCTCGGCACAGTATTAGCAGCTTCTTCTTTTCCTCTCCATGCAGTAGAGTATGATATATCAACACTAGCTTTTTTTAGTCATCTTAATCAAATTCTTCGGTTTTGGAGTCTTCAAATTACCGGGATACTCTTCTTGCAAAATAGAGGCAACTATTGTTTTTGTCTTTTTCATTCTTTTTATCTTTGTGCTTGCATCAGCTTTAGAGCATGTATGCATCTTCTCATAAGTTACAACCACCCAACGATCTGAATCCTTGATCGGAACAACTCGTAAATACCACTTGCAACCTTTCTTTGCTGGCATACATCTTAGCACATATTGTTTTGGATACGTCTTGTTTACTTCATACTCAATTTTTTTTTGATGTGAAGCTCTTTGAATTAAGATCTCGACTTCCTTCCTACTTCCAATTTCTTGACCAAAATTGATATCTATACCATCTTCCCATGGAGTAGATACAAGCCCAACTCTATCCACAATATTTGCTGCCTCATTGTCTTCAAGCATATATATCAAAATTATCCTCATTATCAATCTATTCATAATCTGTGATCAAAACAAATCACACATTTATACCAATTATATCTAGTTATATCAGACAGTGAGAACACACAAAACATATCATATAGTTATATATGTTATATCGGGTTATATCAAGTTATATCAAATAGAGAGAACACACAAAATGATGTCACATGTCACACACTTATACGGGGTATACCTTGTTGTGCAATTGGATGGTGTCCCGATGGTTCGTCATCATACCATCCCCTGCATCAACTTCACTTTCTCTAACGTCTCCATTCACTTGCATATATCTCTGAGTTTGATCCACATCTTCGATTACCTCCACATTCAGAAGAGTTCTACGACCATCATCATTCACTTGCATTAGGTAATTAAAAACCTCATCATCATTCGTGATATTCGATGATATCATATTATTGACAATCATCGGGAAGAAACTGAGTCTGAGACGCGTTGTAGAAGGATCTATCATGATCTTTATGTTAATTCCTTCAACCAACTCAGAATAAGTCACCTCCTCCGCCGCGGTTCATATCGTTAAAGTGTGAGTTTGATCTCGTCATCTCCATCTTGTGTAATCACCTTCTCTTGAATAACGTCCTCCATAATCAAAATCTATGATTGTGCAATTTTTTGTCCCCTACAAAAGAAAATAACAAATATAGTTAATACCAATTACTTTCATTAGTACATGTTCTATCAGTTATATCTTTACAGTTTTGATTTACGTATGATTCTCTGCGAGTTTGTATGATTAAGAACGATTCAACTGTTATTTTACCACAAAAATCATTCCAAATATCATCACAAACAAATCAATCTTTTTAATCTACAAACCCTAAACCCATAAAACAAAATTACAAGTTTTCTAATCTACAAAGAAATACATACAAGCAACCGTTAAAAAGATTGGTTTTCAAACCAATATCTAACCATGAAGATAATAAGAAGAGAAGAAGCTCTCTAACCATGAAGATAGGAAGAAGAGAAAAAGCTATCTCTTCTCGTTGGCTCTGTTTTTGCCAATTGATGGATGGATATAGAAGAGGAAAGACGACGAGAGGAAATGAAGATGATGAGGACAACGGACGACGATGTGAGCAGCAAACGAGGGGAAGAAGAAGCTGAGTTCTCGTCGTTGCTCTGTTCGCAAAATCAGAAACAAAGAAGAAGAAGAAAAAACCATGTGTAAAGTCAATATAGGTCAGTGTTTTTTGGTTGAGAGAATTTAATATTTACTTGTTAAGTTTATTTATTAGCGTATTAATTAATAATAATAAAGAAATAGGGAAGAGAGGGATATAGTTGAGAGGGAAATAATGAAATGAAAGGGTAGTTAGATTTAAGAGGGGTAGTTAAAATATTTTTTGGAAGATTTGAGTCCTTTAAGCTTAAGATCCATTTGTTTGGGTGTGACATTATTTACAAAACACTAAAATAACAAATTTTTTCGTTTTTTTTTTTTTTTTTTTTTGAGCAAACGGATTTGAATTTATAGCCTTTGTGTCCTCAAACAGAGGAAGAGAACAATGTTACACGACTACTTTTTGCGAGAGCATCAGCTTGAACATTCGCTGAGCGGAAAATAAACTTAAAAGAGATAGATTTAAAACCCTTCCTAAGACAATAGATATCATGGAGAATAGGTTTCAACTCATTAGTCACTCCATTAGTGTTGAGGAGAGTGACCAAGGAGAGGGAGTCCGATGAGCATTGAAGCTTCTAGAAACCGTGATTTGTAGCCGCAATTAAGGCGGCTTTCAGAGCTAAAGCTTCAGCGATTAGGGCTGAGTTCACCATGGAACCCAAAGATGCTTCTTGGTGAAGTAACTCCATCCGTGAGTTCTTAAAGCACCAACCAAGACCACATCTTTGCAATGAGCTTACCCACGACGCATCCACTAAACACACAACCGCATCATGCGGTACCTCCTTAGAGATTATACTATTACCTGGACTCACAAGTTTCTCTGGAACATCTTGTGCTGCTTGCCACGCTCGAGCCTCCTTGATCGCTTTAAGAACCAGTGACTCCGGCGGTGTCCTACGGTTTTCGAAGATATATAGATTCCTGGATTTCCACATATTCCATACAAGCCATGGGAACAGGGGCGTTATAGAGAGACCCGTGGGAGGGAGATTGATTTGTCGCCGAGCTGAAGTAAGGAATTGATTCATGTTGTTGATGGAAGCCGAATCTGGTTTGAATAGAATAGGAGCAGCTTCCCAGATTTTTGATGCTTCACTACAGTGGAGAATCATATGCAGTTCATCTTCGATAGCTCCACAGAACTTGCAACTACCTCCATCAATAATACCTCTTTTAGATAGATTGGTTCCCACTGCAAGCGCTTTACTCTTTAATTTCCAAAGGAAGAGCTTTATTTTTGGTTCTGTTTTTACTCTCCATATACTAGCTTTCCAATCAAAGTCTTTTGTCCTGGTCGGGGTAGAGTGTAATTTATTAAGAGCATACCCGGATTTTGTTGTATACGAACCCGATGGGACAGGTAACCACACTTTTGAGTCTTCCATTGGAAAAGAGCTAAGAACAATCCTTGTGATAATATCCTCATACTGAGGTAAGAGACGCCGTATAATATCAATGTTCCAAGATTTTGATTCCTGGTTGATCAATTCAGACACCGTCAAGTTATATGATTCATGACTTGGTGGTCCTATTGGCCTTTGAGGAACAGACGTGGAGAGCCAAGCATCGCTCCAAATTTTGGTGTTTTTCCCGTCCCCCACTATGCTTCCCATACCCTGTTTTAGGACTTCTCGTCCTGCTAGAATACTAGTCCAGCCATGTGACGAATTGGAAGATACAGAGCACTCCATGAAGGATGAATGAGGAAAATACTTTCCTTTGAGTATAGTCGCCACTAAGGATTCTGGATCCTTCACTAATCTCCAACTTAGCTTAGCTAGAAGTGAGTCATTGAATTCTTCTATTTCTCGAAAACCAAGTCCGCCATCCGAGTATGGGAGGGTAAGCTTATTCCATGCAACCCAACTAATCTTGTTGGTCCCCGGTTTGTCGTCCCACCAAAACCGAGTAAGGGATGATTGTATCCGTTTACAAAGGGACTTTGGGAGCTTAAAGCATGACATGGCGTAGAACGGTAAGGATGTTAACACCGCTTTAAGTAAGACTTTCTTACCCGCCTTTGAGAGAAACCGCGAAGACCAACTAATGGCTCGTTGATTGATTTTTTCAACAATGCTAGTGAAGACATCTTTTTTCCTTCTCCCAAAGTGTTCGGGAAGTCCCAAGTATTATCCCATACCCCCCTCGGTGTTAATTTGGAGAATACGTTTCACTCTATGCTTGAGATCCTCCGGTGCCTTACTAGAGAAGGTAATAGCCGATTTGTTGAAGTTGATCACTTGGCCTGACATTAACTCGTATTGTTTGAGTATTTTCACTAGAGCTTTACAACTTTTGTTGTTAGTCTTAGTGAAAAACATGGTGTCGTCCGCAAAGTGAATATGGTTAAGGGCCGGACTTGCTCTTGCTATCTTCACCCCAGGTAGGGAGTCATCGGTTTGAGCTAAGGAACACAAACCCGAGAGTACTTCCGTACATAGTATGAAAAGGTAGGGCGAAAGCGGATCGCCTTGTCTTAGTCCACGTGATGGAATAACCTGACCATGGGGAACTCCATTGATAAGAAACGAGTATGAAACCGTGCTCACACACTCCATGATCCATTCTATCCAAGTATCGTGGAAACCAAGTCTCCTAAGTACTTCTTTGAGGAAACCCCATTCAATCCTATCGTAGGCCTTGCTCATATCCGTTTTAACCGCCATAGAACAATATTTCATCGCCTCAGATGTTTTGAGAAAGTGTAGTACCTCATGCGTAATAAGAACGTTGTCCGATATAGCTCTTTGTGGGACAAAGGCTGTTTGGGACTGCGATATCAAGTCTGCGAGTAGAGGTTGGAGCCGTTTAGTGAGCACCTTTGCTATAATTTTGTAGTGAGTTGAGCATAAGGCTATTGGTCGATAGTCCGCGACTTTCTTGGGTCCTTGTCCCTTGGGAATGAGGCAAACATGAGTCTCATTAAACCTTTTATGGAGCACTGATGTTACAAAAAATTGGCTGATCTCTTGTGTAACATCTCTGCCAATGATATCCCAAAACGATTGGTAGAAAGCTGCGGAGAACCCATCCGGTCCGGGTGCTTTATCGGAATGGATGGTGAGGACTGCTTGATAAATCTCTTTATCGTCTGGTATCTTTGTTAGAGACACATTCATTGCCTCTGAGATGCGTGTATGTAGGACTGCCTTTACCCTCTCAAAGCATGTGTTCCCATTTGATTCAAAGAGCTTTTGGTAATACCTAGAGATGGTGTCAGCCAATTGATGTTCTTCGTAGACTGAGTGTCCATCTTCGTCTTCTAACACTGTTAGTTGATTTATTGCTCTTCTCCCCCTGGCAATTGCGTGAAAAAATCCAGTGTTACGATCACCACCTTGAAGCCATTGAACTCTGCTTTTCTGCCTCCAAAATAATTCTTCTTCCTTGTAGAACAACTCAAGCGATTGAGTAAGTGAGCCGATGAGGGCTTCATCTGGAAAATCAGAGGAAAGAGCTTGCTCTAGGTCCTCTTGAGTTTTCCTTATTGCCTCTGCATTATTTCTTTTCTCCTTCGATGCCCATTGAATGATATGTGTTCTGCATCTGTCTATTTTACACGTTACTGATTCTGGTTCCTCAGAGAATCATATGTCAGCTATTAGCTTTCTAAAATCCTCCTTATCACATAACGTTCTATCAAGTCGAAAGGCACCTCTTCTTCTCTTCTTATTTTTACCAAAGAAGGTAATCAAAGGACGGTGATCCGATCCTTCAAACCTTAAATAAGAGCATCTCCCTGAGGGGAAAGTTTCCAGCCACGAGCAGTTAGCTAAAGACCGGTCAAGTCGAGCTCGGATATAGTGTTTATTCCTATACCCTCTCCAAGATAGAGGATCCCCGGAGTATTTGATCTCCCATAGACCAGTTTGGGAGATAAAACTTCTAAATCGAGAAAAAGAGCCTTCAGTTCTAATAGGGCCTCCTTTCTTCTCCGTATTATCAACGATCTCATTAAGATCTCCGGTAATTAACCAGCTCTCTTCTCTGTTTCTTCCAAGTTCAGAGATGAAATTCCAAAAACTTGGTCGATGTTCCATTTGTGGAGGACCATAGATGAAGGTAGCGTAGCTTGTCTGCTTTTTGTTTTTGATCTTAGTATCAATATAGTTTGGGGAAGACTCCAAAACTTCAATTTCCACATTATTATTCCAAACCAGAACCAAACCACCGCTAAGACCCACAGGTGGGATAATAAAATGATTAGTTAGTTCTGTACCAAGAAACTCTTTGAGAACCACCTCATCTTTATTCTTAGTCTCCATGAGAAACATAACATCCGGGTTTGAATTTCGTCTAATTTCCCGAATGCGTGGAGCTGTCAGGTCGCCTCCCATTCCCTGACAGTTCCAGGATGCAAAAACTAAGGAAGAGGATGCGGCGGATCCCGAAAATCCTCCCTCGGTCCTCCAGATACTCTATGCAAATCTTCATCTTGTGTTGGTGCAATGTCATCTATGAGATGTGTACCTTGTCTGTTAGTTCCTTCTTTCGTGGTTCCTTGCTTCTTCTTTGGTGGGTTGGTGATTTTGAGTGCATTTCTTTTCCTTGTACAAGCTCCTTGTAAAGGGCTGCTAGCAACCTGCTTCCTACTGTGAGTGGTTGTCCCCTTGTCTAATCTCTTTCTTTTAGTGACCTTGGAGGGTCCTGGCAAGGTAATCTGCACTGTTTGTATCTCAATGGGAGCAGGCTGAGTTAGTCTCAAAGGCGCAGGAATCCTACTCATAATATCAAGAGTTTCCACAGTTGCTCTGTTTTCAGATGTAATGGTGGCATTACGGAAGCCCCCCTGAGGGTGCTCTGCCTCATAGTGGACGGCAATATCTTGCAGCCGGCCTGATTCATCACTCAAACCTTCTCTTATTCTCTGTAAAGCCGAAGCTCTAGGTTGAGAGAGCCTTTCCAAGGCTGATCTCCTCTCATTTAACGAGTTTGGTGAATTTCCAACTTCATGGATATTCTCCTCCACCAACGGGGACATAATCTCTCGTTGTGGTCTAGGTGAAGGTGTGTGAGTGCCCCTAGAGTGGGATTGAGAGGTATCCTTGAGACCAAGACCTTTGGCCGAACTACGTCGGTAATCATTATCAGAGAAATCGATTTCCCGAGGATGAATCCCACTGGGGGTAGTTGAGAGAGCACTAATGTTGGCATTCTGGTTATCAATTCTATTCGAGGACCCCTGTCTCCTTGCGTCCACGCGGACCCATCTGGTCTCCTGCCTAGAACCTTCATTTCTGAAATTTCTTCTCGGAGCGTGAGTTGTAGGTCTCTGATGATCCCTAACTTCATTGCCCTTAGTAGGAGATTTGTGGTTGTCTCTTCTACTTGCATTAACTCCCCTTGAAGAGTCAGAGGTATGAGATCCAAAGTGTCTTCTTTCGTTCAATCGCCTTCTATCTGCTTCGATTCGATTTAGAACCCTCTTTTGGTTGATACCCAGATGTCTCTCCTCTCTTCCTTCTGGTTTTTCTACGAGGCAGTCATCATCTTCATGGCATAGTGAGCCACAAGTAAAACAATGCTTTTCAAGCTTTTCATATTCGAATTCCACCGTAGTGATCGCATCGTTGGAAAGCATTATTTCCATATCCATAACCAGCGGTTCCAGTCCATTGATTTGAACTCTAACTCTATGGCGATCATCATCACGTCCTACAATGAGTCCCAGGTCTTCACCTATTGTAGTAATTGCTTGTTTTGTAGAGTGGTGCAAGGAAGATCACATATTTTTATCCAAAAAGTTATATGGGAAGGGAACTTCGGTGAGACCACTGGTTCCCATCTTTGAATTATCAGCATCCACTTCTTAAAATGGTAGGGACCTTTCCTCAAGATCTGTTGAAGAGCTTCCTCTGTCTCAAAGCTAAACAGAAACGTTTCCGAGCCTAGATCTCGGCCAGTGACTCTGGTTTCGAGGCCCCATAGTTGGGGGAGGTACTCCACTATAGCTTTTGGGTGTTGTATAGTGGGGTTGGTTACTCTTCCTATGATGGAAAGTGAGTTCTCCTTAATAAGGACCGAGTTGTCTTCTTCCGGTATCCGCAGAGGAGAGCGTCGTCGTGGATGGACTGTTGGAGGAACCCATTTTCCTTTCTCTTCTCTTGTGTAGCGATGCGACATAGTTAGCAACTTATATTAGGATTTGTGAACTCTAATCTTAGAGGATAGCTGAAATAATCAGTGACTTAGTTGACTCTGCATAAAACAGTAAGATTCCAAAGAAAAGCCTTTGTAAAAGACAAGCAGGATTTCCTATGGTTGATGCGTTGTAAAAGATGGGTTGGAGCAAGCTGCATAGAGCAGTAAGGTTGGGGAAGCTCGTCGATTCAGTTCTTCGGCTGGAACTGGAGGCAGTAGGGACTGCACCAAGCTCTCCTCATCGTAATCTTGCCTCTGCCCAACTTCGCCTAAGCTCAGAGAGCTCGAAGCTCAGTGAGAGCGGTCGCCGGAATTCAAATTACAGATCTTGTCTATTTTTGGTAAAGTTTATTTGGTAAGGTGGTAGATGAAAAGAGGGTTTTGAAAATACTACCAAAACCGGTAATAAACCATTGGTTTGTTTTGGCTAAACTTCAAAATTCAGCGGTCCAAGACCTTTCTCGAAAGAGTCGCCTGGGAGAGAAGACCGATTTTCCGAGTTGGTTTTAACAAATTTTTTTTTTTTTTTTTTTTTTTTTTTTAATATCACGTTCCATTGGAATAAAATCCACGCCATATTTGACATTTTCCCCGTCCCTTTGGAGCTGCCCTTAGTTTTTGGCTTAAACTTTTTACTTAGTTTTTGGCTAATAGTTCAAAATCTAGGGTGTGCATCTTGTAGTTACTCTTATGGTTTTGTTTTCAACATCTATTATAGTTATTGTATGTATACTATCTAGAATATATTATCTCATTAAAAAGAAGGAAAACGTAATTTTCCCTATTAAATAGTATGTACTACTACATAAGTTGATAACTATGGATGACCAAGAAACCCCCATAATAAAGTTCCCATGTGGATTGCAAAAAGTGTCAAAATCTATATGTCATCTGCACACAAATAACAACAAATTTTGTTGTCCATATAAAATACAAAATAAAAGAGCAAAACTATAATATAGAGAAAAGACATGTGGTGGGTGGCATTATGTGCACACCCCAAGAGACATCTGTGTGTGTTTTTGAACTGATTTACATTTTCTCAATTCACACGTATAGTATATCAGTGCAACTATATGATAATGGTATGATAACAGCGCAAATATATATATATATATATATATATATAAATAGTTTGATTACTAAAAATAATAGTTTAGCAAAACAAATTATATACAATATATTGTATATATATCTTCTATATATTAAAGGTGAAACATTTTGAGCTTATGTGTTAAGCTCTCATTTTTTCTCACATTTTTAATTTAATTAATTTAATTAATTATAAGATTGAAATTTGGAGACAAGGTTTTGGTTATACTATATATAATCAATCTTTCATTTTTATATCTTTGATTCATATATTATATCTTTTAAAAATATGGTACATTGATTTCAGTTATTTCACGGGTGGAACACATTTTATATATAAAAAAACAATCGCAAAATTAAATATGTATCTTTAATTTTGTATAATAAATCTATCAGTAACTACAGTTGATTATTTAACTAAAACTATATTAATTTCATTTGATAAATATTTTATCCTACGTAAAACGCGGGTACTATTCTAGTAAACCATGTGTTTACGGGTTTCTCCTAGAATAACACATATTTTATTTAATGCGATACAAGCGCTTTACTTCTCCATGTTTATATAACAATGTGTCCAATGTAGTTACTAGTGACGAAAAATGATTTTCTAATTGAAAGATTTAGTGGGTCCTTACTCCTTAGTTAATGATGTTTTCTGTTTAATATGAGACGACAAATCAGTACTACACTTTTAGTAACTCACACCATAGACCCTATATCATCACGTGGACAATTATAATATAGTTAGTGATCAAGTATAAAAATGCCTCTCTAGGAATGTATGAATATTTGCTTTTGTTTTTTCCATAAAATAAGTCGAAATCATTTCTTTGGAATTATACCTTTTGAACTATAGTGAATGAAACTTGAAAGACGGAAGAAGTTACAACTTCTACATACTTTGGTCAGAGCGAAACTAGAAGCTTCACAAAAGGTGTATTGATCAATTGACTCTCTTTTTTGACAAATTGATAATATGATCTGTATTAGGGCTAGTGGTCTTTGAGATAGTCGTCCATTTGTGGTTTTCTAGATCAGTTAAGAACCTAGATATCATATCAGTTCATTTTAGATACGGTTCTTGAGATTCGAGATTTTTGTTGAAATCTAGTAGGCATTCCTACTGGATTCTTCTCTCCTCCGGCTGTCTTTTAAAAAATATGAATATTTAGTAGAGGCTCATTTTGATATGATTTTCGGTGGCTTCTTTCTTTGTTTGGTGTCTTCTTCTCTTCTCATGGAAGTGCTCTTGTCTTTCGAATGAATCAATCGCTTTCTTTCTTGTTAATTCAAGTCCGCATTTTATCTATGCTACATATATCTAGTCTAGTCGAGATTGTTCGTTTTTATAGGTATCAGTCAAGATTTTAAAAATTGTATTTTGTTCGATAATGCCACTTTCAAGATAAGTTAGAGGATCATCAATTATTTATTCGTGAAACTTTTCTTTTATCACCCATTGCTATTACAAGCGATCAAGGAATCTCTACTATCCAAGGGGAAAGTAGTAGAACCCCTGGACCCGATCATGGTTTTAACAAGTTTGTGTCTTTCATCTCTTTGTAAGAAGAAAAAACTACGTCGGAATCGGATTCAAAAGAACCAGACTCGATGGAGCTTATGACACTTTTAGGAAATGAATTTTTCGAGAAAGACTTGTTAAGCCATCAACAAAGGCAAAGGAGATATTGAGCTAATTTACGGATGTTGGACAAAAAAACCGAGTACATGGAAACAGAAGTGGACGTAGTTAAATGTCATTTCATCCTAAGCACTAAAGTCAATTGAAGTGTAGATCTTCTGCATACTAATTAGGCCTTTGGCCAACTTTCTCAAAATTTTATGAGTATGTAGAATTTAACTCGAGTGTTTAAAAACGAGAAAATTATGGCAATTGCCATTTTTATTCTAATTTGTTGTGAAATTTGCCATTTGTGTAATAGACTTTTGAAATGTGCCATCAATTGAAATCAATTTTGATTTTACACAGAAAAGACCAATTCGCCTTTATCTCCTCTTCTCTCTTTATCCACACATTCCTTATCTTCTTATTTTTTTAAAATATTTTTATTCTTTTTTAATCATTCATCTCTTTCTTTCCTTTTCTTTTTTTCTGCACAATAAAATCTCTCTCTTATCTCTCTAAGCTTTCTCTCTCTTTATGTGCGATGGATGGTGGTGGTTGTGAGCATATATAGAGGCGTGGTGGTGGATAACTTTCGGTGTCGCAGTTTCAGTGGACAACTTCTTATCCATGCTTAACATTAACTTCTCAAGTTGTCCACTCGATCATATCTTTTATCTATGCATACATTTGAACATGAATATCTTGTATTATTTACGAAATGACATATTGATTACTTAATTTATGTCTACAATCATCTCTATTTATGTCAACCATATCATGTCTTTGTCCACCATCGTCTCTATTTATGTCTACAAATCTCATATTTATGTCCACCATCATTTTTTTGTCCACCGCTATTTTCGTCGTCATCTTGTCCACCAAGTCGTTATTTTGTCTACCAAGTCGTTATCTTGTCCACCATAGTCACCATCTCGTCCACCGTCTCGGTCTACACATTACAGTCTCTGTCAATATCCACCACTTACCACCGTCTCTATTTCTGTCCACCACCAAAAGAGAGTTTTTGTCCACCCAATTCACCCGAGAGAGAGAGAAAAATCTAAATAAGTGATGAAGATTAGAGAAAGAGAGGTAGATGAAGATGAGAAAAAGAGAGAGATGGCGGAGAAATGAAGAGAAAGAGAGGGAAATAATTTCAGATTTATTTTGTGAGAGATATGAAGAAGAAAAAGAGATGTGTAGAAGATAAAACATGGGGTAAAAATATCTTTTACCTATATATTAAAAGACAAAAATGACATATTTTAAAAGAAATTGGATAAATGACACATTTCATAAACCCAATTGAAAATAATGGCAATTGCCATAATTTTCTCTTTAAAAACTAAAAAAAAGTTTACACATAATCAAGTCCATATTTTTCTGTAAAGTTGGCAAATGTCCTAGTAGATCGAATGTTTCGATTATCGTTGTATTTTGTATGAAAGGAGAATTGAGTTATAAGGGGACCCCGATTATAAGCATCGTTTTATTTTTCAACTATGAAGAAATGAACAAAGCTTGGAAAAATAAAAGTTTTTGTAATGAATTCAGGACTAACACAGATTCTGGAATCGGATGCTAGTGGAGCAGGAGATTGCCCTCTCCCTCTTTTCATTAAAATTGTATCAAAAATAAAATAATTCAAAGCAAAAATCAGGAAAAAATGGTGATCGACTAGCTCCGATAAAATTGGTGATTTCTTTAAAATCTATCCACAATTCTCGTGAGTTCCTTATCCGCTTTGACTCACCATAATCAATCATTACACATTTCTCTAATCATTGTCTTTCTAGGGTTACGCTGAATATGAGGATGATCATATTACAATTTCAATCGAAGAATTCGATCTCATTAGTACCTTCAAACTGATAACGTACGAAGGTGCGCTTCTTATATCATCAACGTAATTTGTTTGACATTAGTATGTTTGTTTTTTTTTGTTTTTGCAAAACATTAGTATGTATGTTTAATGGTTATGGATTTTGATTCTTCCTTTTAATTTTTACGAATGTTTGTTTTGATGGGTTAGTGTTAGAATGTTTCCTTTACGAGTATAATCTTGTACTATTGGACCACATTGTGCTGAATGCATTCCTTTCTTGTTTTGTTCTTTCCCTAGGAACAAAGGTTTTGTTCTCAGTTCTGTCAAGAATTCTAAGGACTACAGGAATTTCAAGCTATGGGTTCTGATAAGCACGCTGCTCGTTTGCTAAATAACCTCAAAATGGAGAGGGTCCGAACGATTCTAACTCATACTTACCCTTATCCGCACGAGCATTCACGTCATGCTATGATTGCTGTGATTTCGGGTTGCCTATTCTTTATTTCTTCGGATAACATGCACACTCTTATAGAAAAATTGGACAACAATTTCAAATGGTGGTCCATGTATGCTTGTTTGCTTGGATTTTTCTATTTCTTTTCATCTCCATTCATCGGAAAAACTATCCGACCAAGCTACTCAACCTTCAGTTGGTGGTAAGTGAATCGTCTAATCCGTCTTCCATTAAGTGTATATCAAGAGTTTTTCTGCATCAAATTTTTTATTGTGTAGGTACATTGCTTGGATTTTAGTAGCAGCTTTGTACCATCTCCCAAGTTTTCAGTCAATGGGTTTGGATTTGAGGATGAATTTGTCCTTGTTTCTAACAATTTACATATCATCCGTAGTCTTCCTTTTTGTTTTCCACATCATTTTTCTTGGCCTTTGGTATATCGGTCTTATTTCTCGTGCGGCTGGAAGACGCCCAGAGATCTTAACCATTCTTCAAAACTGCACTGTAAGTATGATATCCCCAATCTTGTACACCAAGGCTACTTGCGTAAAAACATTATTATAAATAAAAATCAAAGGTCAGTGTTCTTTATCTTGTGCAGGTTCTTAGCATAGCGTGCTGTATTTTCTATAGCCATTGCGGTAATCGTGCTATTCTAAGGCAAACACCCCGCGAAAGAAGTCATTTGAGCTGGTATTCATTATGGAAAGGAGGTGGAAATAGTACTTGGCTTGCGAAATTCACTCACATTGATGACCTGAAAGACCAAGTCTGCTCATCGTGGTTTGCTCCTGTTGGATCTGCTAGTGATTATCCACTATTGTCCAAATGGGTCATTTACGGAGAGGTCTGGCTTCTTTTACAGTATTCTAACTTGTTGTCTACGCGTTTATTCGGCCACTCTCAGTTGTATTTCCTGCCTTTTTATTTGCAGTTGGCATGCAACGGGTCCTGTACTGATTCATCCGATGAAATTTCTCCTATCTACTCCTTGTGGGCAACATTTATTGGTCTTTACATTGCCAATTATGTAGTGGAGAGATCAACAGGGTAAGTGGCAACTTTGGCATAGTACTTCTTAAGTGAATATTGTAACTAAAAAGATCAATGACACAGAGAGAATAAATGTTGGTCTGATGTTTTAGGTGGGCTTTGGCACACCCTGTGTCTGTCGACAATTATGAGAAGTTGAGAAAGCAGCAAATGAAACCTAACTTCTTAGAGATGGTTCCTTGGTATTCAGGGTATGCTATGTCAACTAATATTTTCTCGTTTTATATTAGTATTTACCAATGTTCTTTTTTGAAGCAATACACATTATAAGTACGGACACTTGAGCACAGTCTGATCTATCTATTTATTTATTTCAGAACTTCAGCTGATTTGTTTAAAACTGTATTTGACCTCCTCGTATCAGTAACTGTGTTTCTTGGTCGCTTTGACATGCGGATGATGCAGGTATACTGTTTCTACGGTTTGTTTTCCTTATCATATTTGATTTTTTTGTAACATACCCTGTTCTTAAATATGTAGGCTGCAATGACCAAAAATTGTGATGAAGACGAGAACACTGAACTTTTATACGATCATTTCACTGATAAGAATGATTTCTGGTTTGATTTCATGGCGGATACTGGTGACGGTGGGAATCCATCGTATTCTGTCGCGAAACTTCTAGCTCAGCCTTCAATCAAAGTTCCACTGGGTGATGATGATTTTATATCTCTACAAAGGGGTAATGTACTGCTTATTGGAGGAGATCTTGCGTAAGTTTTTCGTATACTACTTGTGATTTTTCTATATTCTCTGTTTCTTTTTGTCATGTCTGAATGTAAACGAATGATCTTTCTATGATATATTGTAGATACCCTAATCCATCAGCGTTTACATACGAAAAACGTCTATTTCGTCCATTTGAGTATGCACTCCAACCTCCACATTGGTATAAAAGTGACTCTATTGCCGTTGACAAGCCTGAATTACCTGACGGGGTGCCTGATCTGAGGCATTACGATGGTCCTCAATGTTTTCTTATCCCTGGAAACCATGGTCGGTTCAGTCCTAACTTCACTTTTAACTCTATAGTATTCACATACTTGTTTTTTGTTGGTATTGCTTCTAATTGTAATGTTATTATTTAACATTTTAGACTGGTTCGATGGACTCAATACTTTCATGAGGTATATATGCCATAAAAGTTGGCTTGGAGGCTGGTTTATGCCCCAAAAGAAAAGTTACTTTGCCCTGCAGCTACCTAAAGGATGGTGGGCGTTTGGTTTGGATCTCGCGCTTCATGGTGATATTGATGTCTACCAGTTCAATTTCTTTTCTAAATTAGTGAAGGAGAAGGTAGTTTCAGCATCATATTTCCTTCTCCTGCTTAATAGATTCAACTTTTTTGCTTTAATGAAAGTTTTTATCATTTCATTTAGGTTGGTGAGAATGATGCAGTGATTGTAATCACACATGAGCCGAACTGGCTTCTTGATTGGTATTGGAAAGATGATTCTGGAAAGAACATGAGACACTTAATATGTGACTTTCTGAAAGAGAGGTGTAAACTTAGAATGGCAGGAGATTTGCATCATTATATGCGCCATTCATGTACTCAATCAGATGGACCAGCTCATGTCCAACATCTTATTGTTAATGGTTCTGGAGGAGCGTTTTTGCATCCCACTCATGTGTTTAGCGGCTTTTCAAAGTTTTATGATGCTTCCTATGAAACTAAATCTGCCTACCCTTCTTTTCATGATTCAAGCAGGGTAAACTTTTTCTTGTTTCTTGGGTCTTATCACTGATTTGCCTTGTTTTCTTTGCATTCAGAGACATTATGTGTTTGTTTTTGTGCAGATTGCTTTGGGAAATATTTTGAAGTTCAGGAAAAAGAACTGGCAATTTGATTTCATTGGTGGCATCATATACTTTCTCTTGGTCTTTTCCTTGTTCCCTCAGGTGCGTTTTTTCCTGTGTGAACCATCTTTCATACTTACTTGCTGACAAGAAGATCCTTATCTTCATTCATTGTTGGTTTCAGTGTAAGCTAGGTCACATCTTACGAGGTGATTCATTTTCTGGCCATTTGGGGAGTTTCTTTGGCACAGTTTGGATCGCATTTGTGTACATAACAGAGCAGTCATATGTGTCTTTCACCGGTGTTCTTATGTTGCTAATAATTGCAATTATGTTTGTTCCCTCAAAATTATCTCGGAAGAAACGACTTGTAATTGGAATTCTTCATGTTGCTGCACACCTGATGGCTGCTTTGATTCTTATGTTGTTATTGGAACTCGGCATAGAAATTTGTATTCAGCATCAACTCCTTGCCACTTCCGGTTGGTTTGCTTTCCATAGAATATTTTTTTGGCTTTCCTCGTTACAATGTCATTGACACTACCTTGTATACACAGGGTACCATACATTGTATCAATGGTACAAATCAGTAGAAGACGAGCACTTTCCCGACCCTACTGGTCTTCGAGTCCGTATGGAACAATTGACATTTGGACTTTATCCTGCCTGCATTAAGTATCTAATGTCAGCATTTGATATTCCTGAGGTAATATATTTTGTCAACTTAGCCTTTGTTCTAGGTATAAAGATAAACCTATTTTGTGACCGGAATCAAAGTATTTGACATTAGGTGATGGCGGTTACACGGACTAACATTTGCCGAGAAGGAATGGAGTCTTTTTCTCGAAGTGGAGCAGCCATATATTATGCTTCTGTCTTCCTCTACTTTTGGGTTTTCTCAACTCCTATTGTATCTTTGGTTTTTGGAAGTTACTTATATATCTGCATCAACTGGCTCCACATACACTTTGATGAAGCATTCTCTTCGCTTCGGATCGCCAATTACAAATCATTCACCCGTTTACACATCAAACCTGATGGAGACCTTGAAGTCTTCACTCTCGGAGTAGATAAGGTGAGAAAAAAACAACTCTTCTCACCACTTTGTGATGATGGAATTAGCTTTTAACCAGAGGAGTATATATGATGAATGAGTCTAGGTGCCAAAGGAATGGAAGTTAGACAAAGACTGGGATTCAGAGCCGAAACCGACGGAAAAGATGAGTCACCACAGAAGGTTTCCAAGCAAATGGTGTGCAACAGCATTGCACCAGGATCCTATCAACACCGTAAAGATCGTCGATCGTTTTGTTATTCATAGATCAGAGAAAGAAACTGGAGGATCTTAGAATTTAATCAGTTCTTCACTGATCCTTCTCTTTTAGAATGTAGTACAGCTTTTACATCTTCATTTCATCTCGGAACAAATGTCTTAAGACTTAAGAGCATATCAACCAAAGTCAGGTTTTTGAAAAGGCTTTTGGATGCATAATGCTTACAAATTTGTGGTTCAGTTTTAGATTATAATAACGTCTCTGACATATATAGTTGGATAAAATAAAACAATTTTTCCTTTAACTCTATTTGCTCTCTTGTCCCTTTTGTGTTTCCTTCTTCCAACATTATTCTATAAACCCTTTAAAACTTCTGAAATAAAATATCTATATGGCACATTCTCAAACCAATGACTTCCTCTCTTCTTCCTCTTCTCTATCACCCTCACCTCCGGAGATCCTAACCATTGGTCGCGCTGGAATCTTGGTCAGAGGTTTACTATCCATCGGAACCATCTTCAATACAATCCCCATTGCTATCAATATCAATCCTGACCCGTGTTGTTCCGTTAATGGCTTTGTGAATATCAAATACGACAGCAACAATGTAACACCTTTTCTCGCCGTTGTTATCTACACTTAAAACCTGATTTCAGAACGCAGATTCATTTATAAACGCAAGTGAGTGTTTGTAAATATGATTAGAGATTTACCAAGGCGGTTGTGGCGGCTCCGAAGAGTGCAATGAGCGATAAAACAGAGACTTGACCGATGAATGTGGCCATGGCTTCAAATACAAGCACTCCATACACATACGGATGCTGCAAATGCAAAACAATAAACAAAGAGGAGTTGAGTTTAAAATATATTATCACGTAACGAATC
Source organism: Arabis alpina (assembly GCA_900128785.1). Classification (NCBI taxonomy): domain Eukaryota; kingdom Viridiplantae; phylum Streptophyta; class Magnoliopsida; order Brassicales; family Brassicaceae; genus Arabis; species Arabis alpina. The sequence continues at coordinate 41,661,527 of LT669794.1, read as the reverse complement.
ATTAAACAGTTTGATTAAACTATTACACGTTGGTACGTTAGTTATGGGCTCAATGAACTAAATTTCACTTTTTTATAAAGACAAATTGGCTTTTAAAAAGTTGGCAGATTTAGGCAAGTCGGTCAATGATTTCATTTCGATGGTGCCAAGAATAGATTTTGACTTTTCCCCTTTACGTCTAAACCAAGCTTAATTTCAGTTTGAAGCAATAACCAAGTCAGACCTAAACAAAGAACTTTCAAAGCGAATACAAAGTCCACTCTATGTCACATTCGCTTCCAATGGACTATGTCATAAATGGTGTACAGACCAGACCGAAAACCGGAAAAAAGAGGTTTGGACTTACTTGTGCGCACGCAGTCCATGCACGGAAAACCTCTCCGGTTAAGACCATGGGAACGAACAAGAACGGTAATCCAACAACCGTTGAGCAGAAAAGCATCTCCATCTGCAGAAATACATTACAAAAATCTCACACTCGAAACAAAACAGAACAGAACAGTAAAAGAAAACGAAAAGATCAGTTTCATTATTTTCATGATTCTTACCTGAGTTGTCTCAGGATTCATTGTAAATATTGCTTCTTGTAGATTACCCAAGAAAGCATCCATGATCAATGCACCGGTTATCATCATTATCCCAATCATACTAAAATTCGGAGACATTTGTGCGTCTGCTAATGTGAATAAGATCAAACCAAGAACCAGCAAGAACGCTGAAATGTATTCGTGGACCGGATACTTTCTTCTCAGACCAGGTATGAACGCTCCCATTATCATTACCGGCAATACCTAAAACCCCGAAAACACCCGTCATTTCCATCATTCTCTAAACACTAAACTCCAAATACATCTTATAATGACTGTAATTACAAACTCTGGACTTACCTTGGTGGATTTGAACATGATTTGAGCAGGATAATTGAGATAAGCCAAAGATCCTTTAGTTAATCCATGTGATCCCATGAGAACAGCAGAGAGTTTGACATAAGTTCTCATCGGATTAACAATATGCTTTGTGCTGAATCCTTGAAGGTAGATGAGAAACAAGTATACAAATCCTTGTATAAACGTGAAATACCAACCAAAGCTACAACACAACAACAACAACCACAACATAAGAAACCAAATCCCATTGTTAAATGTTCTTGTTAAAACTCTAGGAGGATCCAAAGTTGACTTTTACCTAAACTGAAGACGATTATAAACATATTCCTGCAAAATCAATAATTCAAGTCAATTATTGTATAGATCCAATGCATACTCATAATCATGTTTTTTTTTTACAAGATCACAACTTTTTTTTGTGTGTTTAATGAATTAAGTTGGTCATGCATTATTTGTTGTTCCTCTGTATTAATTTTTTTTTCTCTCAGAGACAAAACATCAAACACTTAGCATGCATACAATTCTAAATACAACCAAATCAAAAATTCCAAAGAAAAAAAATCAAATTACGTTACGGAATTAGCGCAAAATCACATCAGAACTGAAACTCACCTCGCAAACTCCGTTAACAAGATAACCAAAGAAGAAACCAGAAGTACATATAAGAAACTGTTGCCAAGTTGGTCGATCAGACAAAGAGATTCCAAATAAAAACCTTGCTTGTTCCTCGTTCTTCATCTTTGTTTCCTCTAAAGAAGACAAATTTCCCAAAGATGAAAAGATCAAACACTCATAACAACGAAATAAACAAAAACCCAAAAAAGGGTAATCAAAGAAACAGAACAAAAACCAAACCAAATTCTTCTCTAATTCACTTCTCTCCAAGTCTCTCTCTGTCTAAAGAGAGAAAGAGAGAGAGTAAATAGATGTGTATTGAGAAGAAGAGAGAGATGGTTTTAACAACGAAGGAGAAAACGCATGAAGAAGAAGAAGGAGAAGAGACTCGTCGCGTGATTCGCCACTCTGTGACACGTTTTTCTTCTTCTCTCATATGCGTTCTTCTTCTTTCTTCTTTTTACGTTTCTTGCTCTTTTCCGGTAAAAACTCACCTTTGCAGTTTAGTCCCTATATTTTTCTGTAGTTTATCTTTTGACCCTTTAGCTTTGCATGATTTACACACTGTGACGGAATTAATTACTTTTAGTTATACGTGGCACGTCTTTTACTGAATGTCAATTAATAAGACCGGGTTCTACCGGTTGTATAAAGTAAATAAATTGGGTGTTTTAATGACAGATGTAAAAACCGTATTTATCATTTTTTTTTTAAATGAAAAAGAGGAATTATGATGATAAGATATGCTAATGACTTAAAAATTATCTAGTTTTTTTCTTCAAAATAAAAGGAAAATTACCTTTTTTGTTATAAATATGAAAGGATTTTTTTTTGCAAGCGAAATAAAAGGCAACAAACATATAAAAAAGGTAAAATTTGAAAGTTAGTTGAATAAAAAATCAAAACTAGATCTTTTCAATCATTAAAATTTGAAACCTATCATTTCGATTCCAAAGATATTCAATCTGTATAATCTTTTTTCTTACAAGGAACCAATAAAATCTTTCCAAACACTGTTATTGTTGATCTACATTTTTGTTGTTATTGTTGTTCAATGATCTAATATCATTAATCCCAAACAAATTTTTCAATACACAAATTGTTTGAAAAGTTCGTTGATTATGTTCAAAACCAATAAATATTTTTGGTAATAAATCTATCATTTATCAAACTCTCTCTATTTCAAATTACTTATCGTTTAAATTTTTTTCACATAAGAATAACCGATTGAATATCCTTTGCTATAATTAAACTTCAGTCTACAAAAAAGTAAATTTAGCTAGAATTAGGATGTTAACTAAAATAAATAAGAACAATTCTTGGGTTCACTCGTAGGGGTGAACATCTCTCATTCACCCCTTTCTTATTAGCCAATCACAATTAAGATAAAAAACAAATTAATTTAAATCAAAAATTGAATTAATTATTGGTCCCACTAGTTATTCATTCACGTTAGTAAATGAGAAATATTACCTTATCATTTTTTTCCTCTTTTTAATAAGCAAATCACATACTAAAATAAAATAATTAAATCATAAATCCAAATATTAAACTTAATCCAAAATACTAATCCATAAACCCAAAATACTAAATTCTAAACCCCAAATACTAAACCCTAAACCCAACATAGTAAACCCTAAACCCAAATATTAAACTCAAAATAGTATTCGAGGTTTAGGGTTTCATATTTAGGATTTAGTATTTGGGGTTTAGGGTTTATTATTTAAGGTTTAGGGTTTAATATTTGAGATTTAGGGTTTAATATTTAGGATTTAGGGTTTAGTATTTGGAGTTTAGAGTTTAGTATTTGTGGTTTAAGGTTTAATATTTGAGATTTAGGGTTTAGTATTTAAGGTTTAGGGTTTAATATTTGAGATTTAGGGTTTAGTATTTAAGGTGTAGGGTTTAGTATTTAAGGTTTAGTATTTATGGTTTAAGGTTTGGTATTTAGAGTTTAGGGTTTAGTATTTATTTAGTGTTTAAGTTTGAGGTTTAGTATTTGGATTTAGGGTTTAAAGTTTAATTATTTTATTTTAGTATGTGTTTGACTAATTAAAAAGAGAGGAAAAATGTAAGGAAACTTATTTATTCACGTCAATGAGTAATTAATGGGCCCATCAATTAATTCAATTTTTGATTTAGTTTAATTTGTTTTGTAACTTAATTGTGATTGGCTAATTATGGGGTGAACCCAAGAATTGTTCAATAAATAATGTGTTATTATGGTTTGGAAAAATAGTGTGAATATTTATGGTTTTACTTCACTTCTCATTTGAAACAAAGTTATATCACATCAGAACTAATTGTGTACTCTATAGTTCTTGCAAACCAAGTTGTATATCGGACCTTTTTAGTTTTTAGTTGAAATTTCATGAACTATTAACGATTTTTTAATGAACATATTAACTTTTAAAATTAGTCGGATGATTTAAATCGGTTAGAAGGAGATCAAGTTATTTCTCTAAACCTCCAGTTCGATAGGTCAAAATCGAGGATTAATAATGTACCATTTGCTAGTCATTGGCACATTATAAAACTAAAGGTGCAACTCGCAAATTATATAAACTTGAGGGCATGTTATTCAAATTTCCTTTCCAAAATTGGATTCGAGAGAAACCGAGAGACGAGAAAGGAAAAATAAATAATGCTAATTAGTCAACTTTTCGGTTTAAGGCAAGTGAAGTCATTTTCTCTATAGACTGCCATTACAGCCTGTCTATAACTTTTACCATTTCTTCATTTCATTTGTTAATTGCGTTAAATTCTACTGCGGTTGCTGGTTTTCTTTGTCAGAATTACATAATTAGGACATCTTTAAGGAAAGTTCCTCAAATGATATACCTTCTAAGTCTATATTCATAATTTCATATCAAGCAAAAAATCTCACACATGTTCGATGACCAATAGAAAAACGTTAATGTTCATGGTGTTTTCTAGAGATAAGTTTTAAGATAACGATCTTTGTCTTAGAAACATTTTCATAAACTTACGATTTATATATGTTGTTGTCCCAAAAAAAACGTACGATATTATATAGCATACACTTTCGAACTAAATACCACATTTTCTTCTTTTGTATACTAACACGAAACTTAACAATGAATCAAATAATTCACCAAGCATGACATTTATATTCATAACCAACAATATTGGATTCACTTTAGAATATGTTTTGAATGGAGAAATTAATAAGATTAAAATACCGTCAAACGCCTTATAATGACTTTATCTAACCTTATCTTACCAATTTTGATAATATGTAGTTAGTGTCCTACTGAATGGATAAATCACCACTCTCTAACACGAATTATGTGTTATACTTTGTCTGCGGGATCGCAAATAATATTTTACCATAGATTTAGTTTGTATCAATTTATTTTTGTGTGATTTTTGTTAAACTATATTAAGAGACCCAAATAAGATAGACGATCTCAAAATAGAATCCTTATTTACATTCATTAGTTAGAGAAGATTACTAAAATTTAGAGGACTAGTTGTAATTTTTCCATTACATCGACAAGTGAGGCATTGATCTTCAAACCACGATGATGACATATTATTTGTCGATAAACTGAAGAAATTATAATCGTCACTTTTGAGTTGTAAAAAGATTTTCTCTCCCATGCATGTTTCCCGAGAGTGGTCTTTAACTAAAAGGCTGTTACAAAGTCATCTTTACCCAACGGAAACTTTGCTCTTTTTGGAATCCTCCTTCCAATCTTTGTAAAACCCTAAAGACCAACAACTTTTCTTTACCTCTTTTGGAAATAACCACCGTGGAAGTTTGGTTCTGACCTTGTTTTGGAGCCAGCTCTCCGGAGCTTCGGGTTATTTGAAGCCTCAGAGATGATTCATCTCCTTGTTTAATCTATCATACTACCTTAGCTTGATCCCCTCGAAGGATTGCTCTCCAAGTTACTGAGATAATCTCCATACTCTGTTTCTGCTTTCAAATTCGTTGTTTATTGTATTACTATAACCTAGACTGATCCCCTCTAAAGATTTACTCACCTGCTTGGTATCAATTAGCTTAATCCACTCTACGGATATCCTGAAACCAAACAAGATAATCAGCAACAAGATGAGTAGAAGATTTTCTGCAGCAGAGAAAGGGAAAGGACTTGCCTCAAATGCAGAGCCTCCTCGTGCTGCAAGAGTTCAAGTTCCTGACTTCGATCCAACAGAGCTAGTCCATAATCATGACTTGATTCTAGTGGGACGTATTACAAACCCCAAAATACAAAAGATGTGGGTTATCCTTCCCTTCTTGACAGATCACTGGAAAGTCTCCGCAAGACCTGTGGGAGCAGACCTGGGTCAAGGAAGGTTCCAGTATCAGTTTGCCACAGAAGAGGACCTACAGAAAGTGCTGGATAATCGACCATACCACTTTGCGCATTGGATGATACTACTGCAAAGGTGGGAGAAGGCGTATTACCTTCATTCCCATCTCTGATCCCGTTCTGGATCCAAGTCAAAGGTGTTCCAAGTCATCTTTGGTCCAAAGTTACCCTAGAGTGTTTGGCCTCTAATATTGGACACTTTGAAGGGTCTGAAATCATAAAAACTGCAGCAAAAATGAGAGTCACAATCAATGGATTATTACCCTTAATCACCTCATCCACTCTTGAATTCAAAAATGGAGATGAGGTGACGGCGGAGCTGGTGTATGAAAAGTTAGAGCGTCACTGTACCAAATGTTTCATGTTGGACCATGACATCAAGGACTGCCCAGAGACAGTAGCTGCTGCAGATCTGAGACTGGAAAACTCAGCTAACATACAAACTGGTGGTTCTGTCCAAAGGCCTGAAAAAAGGAGGGAGAGTACAAGAGCAAGACAATACCCCACTTACCATAAGGAGCCTAACCTATCTAAGAAATATGAACCACCTGTCTCTTCAGACCACAGAAGAAGAGAACAACTCTACATACTTTAACTGAGAGAAAAAGAAACCAAGAGGAATCATGGAGAAGTCCTCACAATCCTAGAGAATCCTCATATCCTGGTGCATCCAAGAATACCCAAGAAAGTATTCCTAAAAGAAAAGAAAGATCACATGTGAGGCCAATATGGGTTGAGAAACGAAGAAGAGAACTTCGCAGAGCCCTATTATCATCTCCTGAAGGGTCTGAGCCAGCAAGGGTACGCAGACCTCCGACAGAGAGAATTATACCTGTAGAGCAGCTTGAAGTTTTGCCTTCCTTGGCCCTACAAGAAGCTATTGGAGAAGTCCGAGATGTTATGACTAAATATAGCAACTGCCCCCCTGAACCTCTTGAAAGTGCTGCAAGGAAAGAGAGAGCTAGATTAGATGAAGAAGAATGGGAATATGAAGAAACAGCAGCCCACATGGTCAGAGCAGCAATGGAGTATGAGGAAAGGGAAAGATTATTGAGTTTAAGAATGGAGGAGGACCTGGTGCAGTTGGAAACGGCTAACTAGGTGGAGAGAGTAACCCTGGAACATACAGAGATGGAGACTTCACTCTTCCAGGAACGTATCCCAATCAGACAAAGACTGGGCCCTCTCAATTTTACTGCTGGAATGTCCCCTCCTTTTGCTAACAACCATGTTCCTTCACTGGTGAAAAGAAAGCCTGGCAGACCTCCTGGTAAGAAGCTAAGCTTTAGTGGAACTCTGAGGTTGGGACCTAAGATCAGGAAAGTCCCAGGAGTGAAACCTTCACCTAGAAGGAAACTTACCAAACCTACTAAAAGAGGTGAGAAACTTAAGGAAGCTCAGAGGAAAGAGGACCAGGCTGGTACCAGTGGAGTGAGAAGAAGATTAAGACCTCAACTTCAAGAGACATTAGAATCTGATGCCACTGAGGCCTTAAGGACCCATAGGAGGACGGATTTTCAAGATCCGTCTTCTCCTCTTCCTTAAAGATTGCTGCCTGGAACTGTCAAGGGTTAGGGAACCCCGAGACAGTTCGGCGTCTCCAAGAGATAAAACGTAGAGCAGATCCTGATATCTTATTCTTATTGGAGACTAAAAATCCTGACAGCTTTGTCCTCAAGAAAGTGGAAGAGCTTGGCTACCAACATAATGCTATTGTTTCCCCACATGGACATGGTGGCGGTGGTTTGATCCTCCTGTGGAAACAAGAGGTAAAGTTACAAATTTTGTCTTCTTGCCATAATTTTATGGATACAAGAATAACATTCGAAGGGAAAGTGTTCTACTCTACATTCGTCTATGGCAACCCTAATAAAACTTTGAGAAACAAGGTTGGGATCATCTCATGGAGGAAGCAATGTCTAGGAATGCCCCTTGGTTTTTGACAGGAGATTTCAATGATATACTAGGAAATGATGAAAAAGAAGGGGGAACAGAAAGATCTGAGGGTTCTTTTGGAGATTTTCGTACCTTTTTCGCTGAAGGAGACCTTTATGACCTTAACCACTCGGGCCCCTGCCTGTCCTGGAGAGGCAAGAGAGGTACTGAGGACGATGACACTATCTTCTGCCGTCTAGACAGAGCAGTATCCAACAGTACATGGGCTGAACTGTTTCCATCTGGGCGATGTGAATACTTGAGATTTGAAGCCTCTGATCATAGACCAGTCCTATCCTTCTTTGACCCTAAAAAGAAAAGAAGAAAATGGATATTTAGATATGACAGAAGGCTGAAAAATAATGAGGAGGTCAAAGAACTCATTGCTACTACCTGGTGTGAGGTCAAACACCTCTGTGTCACACAGAAGATAAGCAGATGCAAACAAGCTATTATTAACTGGAACAAAACACAACAGAGAAATAGTCAGAAAGCTATAGAGAAACTAGAGGTAGAGCTAGATGAAGCTCTCACTAGCTTAGTGAGTAATGAAGAGAGAATTGGAGCTATCAAGACTGAGTTAAAATTAGCTTATCTGGCAGAGGAAAGCTTCTGGAAACAGAGAAGTCGCCAACTTTGGCTGAACCTTGGAGACAAAAACACCAGTTTCTTCCATGCCTCTACTAGATCAAGATTTGCAATAAATAAATTTTCTGTCCTAGAGGATGCTGAAGGAATTGCAGTATATGAAGAACAGCAGATAACAAAGGTGATCTTAGATTATTTTGAGAAGTTGTTTACTTCAGAAGCACATGCAAGGACCACCATTAAGGAGGTTTTGAACAAATCTGTGAAACCTGTGATAACCTCTGCAATGAACCAGCAACTTATCCAAGAGCCTAATGGTGAGGAAATCAAAGAAGCTATGTTCTCAATCCACCCTGATAAGGCTCCTGGGCCAGACGGCTTTTATGCATGTTTCTTCCAGTCTAATTGGGAGGTGCTTGGAGCAGATTTAGTATCAGAGGTGATGGAATTCTTTAGAACTGGAAGTATGCCAAGAGAGATCAATGAAACATATATTAGATTAAAACCAAAATCCAGAGGGCCGACACAGATGACAGACTATAGGCATATATCATTGTGTAGTGTTTACTACAAAGTAATTTCTAAGCTGTTAGCTCGAAGGATGCAGTATATTCTTCATGAGGTAATCTCGGAAAATCAATCTGCTTTTGTACCTAAGAGAGTTATATCCGACAATATTCTTATCACACATGAAGTTCTTCATCGTCTCAATACATCTAAGGCTACAAAAAGATGCTCCATGGCAGTCAAAACTGACATGAGCAAAGCTTATGATCACTTGGAATGGGAATTTATCAGATGTGTCCTACAAAAGCTAGGGTTTCATCAGACTTGGGTTCAGTGGATACTACAATGTGTCTCTATAGTGACACTGTCTTTTATAGTGAATGGATCACCTAGAGGAATGGTACAACCTAAACGTGGTATTAGACAGGGGGATCCAATATCCCCGTACCTTTTTATATTGTGTGGGGAAGTCCTATCTGGACTTTGCAACAACTCTCAAGCAAAGGGCAAACTCAGAGGAGTAAAGCTTGCTTCAGGCTGCCCCAGGATCAACCACTTACTGTTTGCGGATGACACGATGATCTTCTGTCAAGCAAACAAGAAAAACTGTAATGAGCTGAAGAGAGTTTTAACAACCTATGCAGCCATCTCAGGGCAATGTATAAACTACCAGAAATCAGCTATATCTTTCTCAAGAAGAACTCCACAGAGACTAAAAGATCAGATGAAAAGTCTACTACAAATTAACAATGAAGGAGGTGCAGGAAAGTATTTAGGGTTACCAGAGCATTATGGGAGGAAAAAGAAGGATCTATTTACCTATATTGTGAACAAAATCAAGCATAAGGCTGAAAGTTGGTCCACTAAAATGCTTTCTGGAGCTGGAAAGATGGTCATGTTGAAAGGAGTCTTAGCTGCTATGCCCACTTATGCGATGTCTTGTTTCAAGCTACCTCAATCCCTTTGTAAAAGGATTCAATCGGCGCTAACTCGATTCTGGTGGGACTCATCACCTGAAAAACAAAAAATCAGTTGGGTGGCCTGGAAAAGAACGGCTAGACCAAAGAGTATGAGAGGATTAAGATTTAAAGACATAAACAATTTCAATGACGCGTTACTTGCAAAACTTACATGGAGGATTATGACTAAACCAAACAGTCTGTTGGCAAGGGTTCTCCTAGCTAAATACTGTAAGGAGGTCCCTCTTCTAGAATGTACACCAACTAAGAAGGCTTCTCATGGTTGGAAAAGTCTCCTGGCAGGAAGAGATCTTCTGGTGAAGCAACTGGGTTGGGCAGTAGGCGATGGAAAAAAAATAAGCTTGTGGAACGATCCATGGCTATCAACTTCTGAAAAATTAGCCCCTATGGGTCCATCACCTGAAAATCAACAACATATGAAGGTTAGTGACCTTATCGACCCTAATTCTGCAACTTGGAATATCACCAAAGTTGATCAGATCCTACCAAACTATAAGAATATGATTCTAGGACTAAAACCTAGCCTGTTTGGCGCTAAAGATAAGCGCATTTGGCTGTGTAATCCTACTGGAGAATATACCACAAAATCAGGCTATTTTGCTGCAGCTGAAGATCAAGATAGTTTGGTCCTAAGGGATCAGACAGTTTATACTGATTGGAATGCCAATATGTGGAATGTTAACACAGCGCCAAAAGTAAAGATGTTTATGTGGAAGGCAGTTCAAGGAGCTTTACCTGTTGGTGATCAACTCATCATCAGAAACGTGATCGATGACCCTAAATGCTGTCACTGTAGTGAGCCAGAGATAGCCATTTACATGCTGTTCAACTGTCAGTTCGCGCAGGCAGTGTGGAGAGTAGCTCTTTTCAGCACTCCTTTTGATTCAGCTACTATCACCGGATTGCCCTTGGGCCTGGATACAATCAAGGAACTGATTCCTTTGCCTCCAATTGGAATTGGGAAAAACTCCCTAAGTCCTTGGATCTTGTGGACCATCTGGATTGCTAGAAACCAGAAAGTGTTTAGCAACAGATCTTTCACGGCCGAAGATACAATTCTCAAAGCTCTTCAAGATGCGAGGGAATGGAATTTGGCACAAATGATCCCATCAAAGTTGATAGCATTAAAGCCGTCAACGATTCCACAAACCCCTGACTCAAGACAGGGAAGAACTCACTACCTGCCACACTGATGCAGCTTGGATCGCATCAGAATCAAAGGCAGAAATTGGTTGGTCGATCAGATCGGAGAAATCCACAGCGGTGTTGAATGTCACATCAGCGCTAGGCGCAGAAGCTTTAGCGGTCCGAGCCGCAATCTTAGAAGCGCTGTCCATGGGTATCTCCAAGCTTCAGCTCCACTCCGACTCGAAACAATTGATCGATGCAATCAATCACAGGAGAGAATTGTCGGAGATTCATGGAATTATTTCAAACATTGAATTGTGCTCTAGCTTGTTTAACTCAATTGTGTTTAAGTTTATCCCTAGGATGGATAATGATAGGGCTGATTATCTAGCCAAACAATGACTAAATCTTGTACCAACTTCTTTTTATGATTTATGAAAATTAATGTTTTGTTCAAAAAAAAAAAACTGAAGAAATTACTAGTCTTTTAAATTTCATTATTTATACTTACTAAATTCAAAGTCATAATGAAAATTAATGAATCCAAAATATTTATGTAAAACTGTAAAAATAAATATAAACTTATGTATAACACAACACAAAAATGATTTCATTATTTTAGATATTTCTCTTGCTTTGATTGTTATGGTCTACAATATCCCGAAGACTTTGCGAGAGACTTTTAGATTTGCAAGCAACCGATCACAATTGAATTCACAAATGGACAGCAATATTATGGCAATTATAAAATATATATTTATTATAAAAGAAAATAGATTTTTTTTGTGGGTGAATAAAATAGATATTTATAATATTCAAATTCGAGTCGAGTTAACGAATCAAGTCGTTAGGAGAAAGAGACGAGTGACGTACGGTCAGAGAGTGTGGGCTCAGCTTCGGCCATTTTGTCCATTGCACCGGAATCTTACCAAACTGAAAGACAGATCAGTTTACACTTCTGTCTCTTCTTACCATCTTAGTTCTTCTCCTTCTTTGCCACAAATGGATTCTATTTTCTTTTTAATTTATTTTTTAGATTAACTAAATTAAATTAACAAATCTAATAGTCTAATACTAGTCTAATACTTTATGATTTTGTTTTTACATTGATTATGGACAGTTGGGCACTGCTATAGCCGTAATCATACGTAAAATAGGGTTTCTTTTTGTTAGACATACGTAAAATAGGGTTGGTAAACTAGAATAGATGATTATATGCATATATAACTTTATATATGCATATATAACTAAATGATAATCGGGAATCAGGATATATGATAAATAAATTAATTATCAATATAGCTTTGGGATTCATAATTGGATATGAGAAGTCCGACGTCGATGCAATTGTTTGTTATAATTCCGTCACTTATATATGTGTAACTAGATTAGGACCCGCATAATATGCGGGTATTAGATATTAAAATTGATTATTTATATAGTTATGATTTTTATAATTATATTCTACATTAAAACACATATAAGTAGAATCTAAATTGAAACCCGTATAATCATATTTTAAGTTGAAACCCGTATAATTATCAATTTATTTATCATAAATTGCATTTTGTTAACCGCAAGATAGAAAATATAAATTAATTCAAATCACCTCTCCTTTATATAATAAGATTCTTTTATTTTCTCTATAATTTTTGTTTATTTATTTTTTATAATCTCTTTAGGTTAATATTTTTACTAACTATTCGTTCTATACTTTAGTTTTTTTTGTCACTTATATATCTTCTCGATTTCTTTCTTAGTTTTTTATATATGTAGTTTTGATTATAAATTTTATTTTATTTCCTAATTATTTTAGACTATTATAAAAAAATATTCTAATTAGTTTGAACTATTAGAATTTTCCTTTTCACTATTTAGTTAGTCAGTTAACAATTTGTTTTGTTAATTTTCTAATTTTTTTCTTCTAATTAAGTTAACCTATTACAATTTTTTCTTTTCACTATTTACTTAATTATTTAACAGTTTTTTTTGTTAGTTTTCCGTTTTTATTCTTTTTACACATGTCATCATCTCGATCGATATTAGACGCGTGGCAAAATCGCGTGAGTTACAATTTTGACAAACTCTACTTTATATAATAAGATAGTCATTAGTATATATTTACATTTAAATTTACAAATATATATATATATATGTCGTGTGTGAACTAAAATACAATGATAGGGTAATATGTCGCAATATCTGGTAAGCGCCACAAATACAAATTATTGAAGACTTCTAGTAATATGTACAAGTTCTCAAATATCTTAAGTGTTTCCATCCGTTTAAGTGTCTCTGTCTCCGCAACAATTATGTAGATGTAGCTAGTTTATTATATAGTGACATTTGGTTTATTTCATAAATAGTGGAAATGATCATTGGTTTCTAAATTAAAACAATAATTTCCGTGTTGGCGAGTTGCGACACTTTGCAAGGCCATATATACTATGCCACGGCAACTGAATTTTGTTAAATAAATTTATTAAATTATAAGTAATTGAAAATATAAGATGCCGGGATGAACGTTGACTGATTTAAAAGTTTACTCCATATATTTAACCGCTTGTGTTATAAAGTTTAGACTAGTTGCTTCCAATGGAAAAAGTTGCATGATAATTAAGAAAAAAGTATTGCGAATAAAAATGATTGTTTAAATCTATTTTTTTTACTGTGTTTGAACGATTTAACTTTTCAATTGACTACTTTTTTCCAGTGGAATAAAAAAGTGATATAAGAAATACAATATAGAAGAGACATAACCGAACCATAAGAAGAACATAATGATCAAATCACCACACCTACAACAAAAAGATAATGGGTTTTTTTGGACACATTGAAAATATTATTACAATTTTGATCTAGTCTTTCAAACATCGAAAGGAATCTCCGCACAACAAATACCGAAGACTGTGTTTAAAACTAATTTTAGAATGATAGTTTAATTTAGTTTAAAGATATTATTTATTACATAACAATTGTGTTTTGTTTTGATACATCAGATGTTCGATTAGAAAAGCTTAGTCCAAACTTCAGTTTCCATTTGATTTTAGGCTCTATTGAAGATGTTACAGTTGTTGTCTGTCTGACACTGGAATAGAACTTTGAATCATAGCTTAATGAAGATTTGTGGAGGTGAGTGTCCACATGTCTAAGGAAAGGAGATTCCCAAGATATTTGACAGAGAAGAATGTGGCAAGTGATAGAATCAAATCTTGGAAATTTAGGGTTATAACTGTGCATCAGATAAAGTATGAATTGTTCTTATGATATTGGATTACAAAATCTGATTTCGTCCTCGGATAGGAAAGATGTTTGTTCGGCTTTTCAACCGCTACAACATATTGAAGCTAGATAATATTTGTTTCACTATCATACGATTTGTCAAGATAACAAAACCAGATATCATTAATTTCAAACCAAAAAAATACGTATATATTACAAATTTAATAACACATAAAATTTAATATAATGAACCGTGAATGTGACAAAAATCTTGTTTCAAAACGATAAATCAAGAATAAGTTCATCAATCAAAGAAGTAACGAAACTATTCCCCAACTCTTCAATCACATACTCTTTCTCATCCCCATTGATACAACCCCATTTCATTTCCTTCACATAAATCTCTCTCTTCTCTCTCACTTCCCAACTCATAAACATACATTCTTCTTCTTGTCTCCTCATCACCCATTCTTCAACTATCGTTACCAACTTATCCTCGTCTCTTGTCTCATTATTTTCGTCTTCTTTAAAAAAATCTTTCACGACATTGTCTATATTGTGAGATGCCAATAAATAGTTTGGTTCCTCGATTAATCTAGACTTCACTAGAGCAAACAAACGGTTTGCTCGGTTTTCATATTGATTTTCTTCGGTTTCTACCATGTGAGAGTTGTAATATTTCCTTTCCTCATATTTCTCTATGCGTTTCTCTAAATCCACAGGCTCAAGTCGTACCAAACTCTTAAATCTTATGGGTTTTGTCACGAGCTTCTTCCCATCTGTTTCTGTATATGTCAATTTATAAAAGATTAGCCCATTGCATTTTATGACTTAATTGTTTCAAATGCAACTAACTGCATTTGGGTTATATCAAATATTATTTTAAACTACATTTTCAAAAAACTAAAACAAAAAAGAGTGAGCTCAATAACAAAAAAAAAACAATTGATTGCAGTTGTACAAATTTGTATTCTATTGAAACAATACATTAGTAAAATATTGTGTTTTCTATTAACGATAAACACAATAGCGTCAGTTTTTTTTTTTTTTTTGAAGTTACTGGCCAAAATTCCGTAATTCTCCAAAGCCCATAATAACGTAAGATTTTAAATGTAAAGAAAAAACCATATAGGAAAACAAACAATGTAATGTTATGACTTATCACCCTATAGACCTATATAGATTATCAAACATTCAAGAACATAAATATATAATCGGCGAATTTTACCTATTTGATGCGAATGAGGAGTGATTGAATCATCTTCGAACGGGCATTCCAAGATCGATATTGGACTGAGTTGTTCTTTTTCTTCGTTCACGCATTCCTACAATATTCACATTGGTTTAATTTCTCTTCTTTCCAACTCGATATCAAATGGTACCAAAGCAAGAAGAGAAACGTTGGAAATAAGGAGTAGAGTGAGTTGGCAAAGTCAACACCACTTCATGACAACAACATTTTACATCTCTCGAGTCTCCACATCATATTTTACATGCTTATTAAAGCTTACTTCTTCACCTAATTAATGGTTTTCTATTGTAATAGTAGTTGTTGTGATATTCATGCTTGGTTCGTACATTGATTAAAACTTTATCTTCAATGACGTGGCGTATAATAATTGGACAAACATAAAGATATTGAAATAAAAGTTAGTTTTGTTAACTAACTAACCTCTTTGTTGTCGTTAATTGATGATCCATCACTGACATGTGTCCCTACACAATCCCCACTCTTCATTACTACTCTGTTTCTTGATAACTGAGTCACCTCTGAGTTCGTACACAACTCGCTTCCAAAACTCGACGACTCAACGACGTCGTTTGACAATGTCGTTTCACCGGAAAATGAAACGTAAGAAATCTGATCTAACGGTTCATCTTGACTCTCTTTGAGTAGATCACCGAATGATCTCCACCGTTGGATCTCAACTTTCTCTCCGTTAACTTCACGGCGTGAAAGTTTCTTCCAAAAGCTTTTGGAGAAAAGCCGTCTCTTTCTTGACGGAGGTTTAGCGGAGGAGGAAGGGAAAGGTAAGAGTTTAACGGCGTTAAGTAAAGCCGTGGAAGCTTTTTGAACGGCGTGAGTAAAGGCTGATCCGCAGGTAAGACGGTGATTGTAGTGGAACGTTTTTGAGCGTTTAATGTCGTTGTTGAGAAGAAGATGGACGGTGGAGGAAGTTTGACGACGAGGGAAGGATTTGAAGCCGTTTGATGAGCAAGAACTGAGATCATCGAGAAGATAGTCTTTTAAAAACAATGGTTTTAATCGTCTCTTGCTTACCGACGCCATTGGTGAAACAATGGAAGAAAGAACATGTGAATCTCAAGATGTATGAGTGATGAGTGAGATAGAGAGAGTACATAAATATACATAAACTTTTAGTATGGATGCTTTTATGATTGGTATAATCGTTATAAATTGTAAAATGGTGGTAAATATGGTAAATACATTACCAATCAAAGCCAATATGTTTTAGAATGAAACATACTTTACTATATAAATAAATATAATATCAACCAATGAAAAAAATCTACGTAATACAAATGATCACAAAACATTAAATATACTTACCCAATATCTTTGATTATTTGTTTTTCTTGGTTTATTTTTTCATACCGGTTATCTCTTGGGTAAATCCGGTTAAAGCACTTTTTGTATTTCTTTTTTAATTCAATATTAATAAAACCCTTTAACAAAAAAAAAACTTAACAAAATAAAATAAATTTAAAAATATTTAAACATTTATATAATGGAACGGGGGACTATTTCATTTTGAGAAATTAGGAGAAATAAAGTTTCCATTTCTTTTCTTTTTTTTTGCTAAAATTTGGTGAAGTTTCCATTTCAAACTAGTGAAAAGTGAAAATTCAAGTTAACATTGGTATACACACTTACGAGCTTTATGGGAAAAAAATCAATGGTTTGTTGTTACTTCTGTCAGTATTTATATAAAGAAAATAGGGCATATACAAAATTAATACCGATAATAAAAGAAGTGGTCGCGACGTGACCAGAGGACCAGTTATTACGATTTCCATTAAATTGAATGAAATCCAAATGATTGATTCCTATCCTTGAGATTATTACACACATTATCGATTTTGTATGAGGCGTTCTGTATGGGAAAAATGTTTTAAACTTTTAAGATAACTGATAATTACAAAACTATAATTGAAACTATGGTCTAACCCGTGTAATTTGTTTTGTTGAAATGTTAAATTTATTTATCAATAAAAAAGAAATTACATAAAAAAATCTTTAGAAGATCAAATGTGTATGTTGGAAAACCAGAGCATGGATTCATAAACAGAGGTATTTGAGAACTTAAGCTGAGCTGCTTGGGGCTGTAATAAATTCTCATGTTTGGAGCCTAGAGACCTCCATCCATCGACTAAGTCCATCATCTGCTTCTAATGCATTAGTTTCTCTTTGGCGGCAAGAGAGAAGACGGTTTGGATTTCTTTGTGGATTATGTGAGCAAGATGAAGAGGTGAGTTTGGAGCGCGAAGGTGTCTGTCTTCCGTTCCGTTCTCTCCACAACCAATATACCGTAGATTGAAACGTAGCTTTGTGATATACGCTATATTTTACTAAGTTTTACTATCTATTTTTGCTTATCTTTATAAATAATAGTCCAAGTGTTGGAGATAAAAGTGTCTTTTTAGTGTTTTTCGTCTTCTTAAACCTTAATCAGGAGAAAGTGGCGAAATGAGTATAAAATGGAAAAAGCAAGCCTTTTTTGAAAAAAAAACAGATTTTGTTCATCAAATATTGCGGCTTAGATGGAGATGATCCCACCAACGGCTCAAGCCCAGATTTTGACACAAGATAGGGACAGATCTAAGCTTCGAAATGAATATTCATTCGTCCAAATCCAACGGCTAGATTTCAAGATAATCACAAAATACTGGAAATTGTTCGAGCTTATTCAATGACGAAGTTGGTTCAGCATTATAATCAGGTGGTCGATCGATCAAAGGAGGTGACCGATCGATCACCAACCCTCTGGAATCCAAGATGAATTCATTCGACATGTTGACCGATCGATCACAAGAGGTTAATGATTGATCACCAACTCTCTGGAAAAGAAGACTGCTCGCCTCAACAAGGTGATTGATCGATCACAGGAGGTGACCGATCGATCATCCCTCTCGAGAAAAAAGGAAATATTATGTTTTCATCAAATATTCTCCAAATCTCCCAAAGATTTGCCTTACCCGACCTCTACACCTATAAAAGAAGAAAGGAGATCACGTTTTCAAGATACAACCAGAAAGCCTGACAAGCTACACATCTCAAAGTCGGTTACGAAGATCTCTAAACGCATAAACACTTTTACTTTCCTAAACACTTGTTCTTTCGCTTATTGGTTTGTAAGGAGAAGAAGATCTCACCTTTTGTTATCCACTAGAGAAGCTTTTCTGAACCCTAATCTTTCCCTTATTTTATAAGAATGATTTGTTTCAGCTCTATGCTTGAGTAGTTTTTTTGTTGGGTTATAAAGGACCAAATTCAAAGGGTTTATATGGTTCGATAGATAAGATTGCAAACATGATGATTCTTAGATTTAGTCTTGGATTTATTTTTTCACTTAGATCTCACTTATTGCATATTTTAGGAGTAATTAACCTAGAACTGATCCTAGGATATCACAAGTGTGCTAACCGCTCGTTGTGACCTAGCGAATAAGATGTTTAGATAGTTTAGCCGTTTCATTGAATGAACAATTGAACTTGATAGTTAATGCGTGTAGCTTGAGTCGAGGATTGCGATAGCCGGCTTGATTCTCGCTTTCATAGGGTTATAGTACGACAGTATGGATAACCACTGCTAAGTTCATATTTAAAAGAATTTATCTATCGTAGTTTGTCATGAATAATTCGAACCAGTATCCCTGCGGATCCTTGAACGCCCAACGTTTTTAATCATATTTTTAGAACCTTATTATTTGCACCGTTTACCAAAACAAAACCCCTATATTCGATTTAGCGTATCTTGAAATTCATAACTCTATTGCGTGGTTCTTTATGTATGTGGATTCGATCCCTAAGTACTACAATTGATTGATTGTGCACTTGCAATCTTATTGATTTTATTAGGGTAAAACTTACACCCTATCTAATCACAAAGTTGAAACTGTTAGGTCTCAAAAATAGTTTCACTAGATAGCTACGCTTTTTGTTCTTACCTTACTCTTTTAATGTCAGCTATTGCACCATGGTTCCTATCGTCTTTGATCCATGCATTCTCAGTTTTTCACCTTTTGCGTGCTAATCATATATGTACTTACTATTCTAAATGTGATCATAATGCATATACATGTTATTGGAAACACGAGTTTTCCGAATTCTAACTAATAACTTTCTTTTAAGATTACAAATTTATTAAGTCATAAAAAAATATGTACAAAAAATGAGTTCGTACTCGAGTCGTTTCTCTCTTAGCCCTGAAACTCCAAGCGGCTGCTCAACAAGGTTTCTCCGATCCAAAACGCTCCTTCACCGGCGCTTCTCCTCGGACCAGCCTTCTTCTTGAACAATGTTGATATACCATCTTAGGTCCAAATAGATTCATCTCCAAAATTGGGCCAACGTTGATGCATGCTTGAAGCGACTATAAAAATAAAATGCTTTAATCCATAAGAAAAAGTCATACACAATAGTAAATATCGTCGTCAAACCAAGAGCCGATAGATCAACTGGTAAAGATCTAAGGCAAAGCCTAGAGGTCGCTGGTTCGAATCGCTCTTCGGACGAAACTAATATTAAATGTTGTGGTTTCTGGCCTGGGGGGATTATGGACTTCGGCCCGGAACCTTCTGTTAATTCAAACAAAACAAAAATCGTCGTCAAATAAAAAAAGACAAATAAATAAATTAAAAATAAAAATATTTGTTATCCAACTAAAATTGTAAAGAAAATATTTGATAAAATAATTACATATTCATGTGATATATTCAAATAAAAATAACATAGGCAAGTTACCCATATTAGGATATCATCATATCATTGATTGCACAGATCAATGGATCATAACAATCATCACATATATTAAGGATCTATGTTAAGATAGTGTATAATTTAGCAATAACTCTCTTGTAAAACCCTAGTGCTTCTCCTGTGTATAAATTGACTCTCATGTACAAGTAATAACATTATCTCTTCTACATAAACCTAGATGGTATACAGAGCTTAACGATCCATAAGATCTAAAACAAATCTTTTCTTTTCTTTGCTTTTTCTTCTCAAACACACCATGACTTCCAAAGATTCAGCGACAACACCACCATCTGTCACCGAAACCATACAAATTAATTCGCAATCGTTATTCACAATCAACATGTCTCATGTGTCAAATCTTACTTCAACCAACTACCTTATGTGGAAGCTTCAGGTTCACTCGTTGCTTGATGGCTATGCCCTTGCGGGTCACCTTGATGGATCCATCATTGTACCTGAAGCTAACCTCACCGTGAATGATATTGTCTCTGTGAATCCGGCATACACCACTTGGAAACGCCAAGACCAATTGATTTTCAGTTCTCTCATTGGAGCCATCTCCACCTCACTTCAGCCGTTGGTGTCTCGGGCCACCACCTCTGCCGAAATTTCGGACACTCTCGCTCTCACATATGCCAAGCCAAGTCGCAGCCATACACGACAACTCAAAGACCAGTTGAAACATTGGACCAAAGGGGCCAAAACGATTGATGTTTACTTTCAAAGGCGTCACCACGCGTCTCGATCAACTTGCAATCATTGGTGCACATTACCTCATGAAGATCAAATCGACAATATTCTAGAAGGCCTCTCGGAGGAGTACAAAAATATTGTTGATCAAGTTGAAGGGAGAGATACTCCACCTACAATCACCGAACTCCATGAAAGACTCCTCAACCATGAAGCGAAGCTCTTATCAATGGCTGATTCCATTGTGCCTCATGTTCCGGTTACTGCAAACGCCGTTCAATACCGCCACACCAACAACAACTACAAAAATCAGAATCGTAACAAGACCAACAACATTCAATGGCCAAAATAATCATCATCGGGTTCAAACCAACACAAAACCGATGGTCCACGTCCTTACCTCGGCAGATGCCAAATATGTGGGGTTCAAGGACACAACGCTAAACGTTGCTTGAAACTCCCGAGTTTCTAGGCCTCGGTGCCTCAACATCAAAGTCCGTTTACTCCATGGCAGCCAAGAGCTAACCTTGCGGTGAATACAGCCTACTCAGCAAATAACTAGCTTCTCGATAGTAGTGCTACACACCCCATGACATCTGACCTCCATAACCTCTCTCTCCATCAGCCATACTAGGGTTCAGACGTTGTCACCATTGCGGATGGATCCACGATCCCATTAACACAAACTGGTTTCACTTCTTTCCCCACTTCCTCTCGTGATTTACATTTGCAAAAAGTCTTATACGTACCGGATCTTCATAAGATTTAATCTCGGTCTATCGATTATGTAATACTAATCGTGTTTCGGTGGAGTTCTTTCCTGTTTCAGGTGAAACATCTCAACACGGGATTCTTGTGTAACAAATTAATTCTATATTTACTTTACTATAATCCTTTAACAATACAATTAAGAATTATTTCTATATTTTTTAGATACTTAACCATTAGATTTAGAATCCCATAATTTTTTCATCATGTATACCCATGTTTTGTTTATTTTAATTATAAAAAAAAATTCAACATTTATCTATGTTTCTATAGTTTAATTATTTGAGCTTAACTAAATAAAAAATATTCCCTCTAACTTCTCCAAAAAAATTAGATGTCCTAAGCCAACGTTTCATTTCTAAACACTAAGGGCCTAACTGATTGCGAGAGTTTGCGAAAGCGGGATGTAACATTTTCAAGCATTATTAAGCGGTTTAAATGACTAGCGCAGCGGTTGAAAATTATTGCGTTTGCGGGATATTTATGACTGGTTGAGTAGCAAATGCGTTAGCGGTTAGACAATATAAAACCATTACATAATTATAAAAACATCAGAAACTAAATAATAAATGAGAAATTTTGAAAAATCCCATTTTCAGGATGCCATTTTTCAATGATGCTACAGCCAATTACACTTTCACAAAAATGTCACATCCTTTTTTTATATATTTCCATATTACCCTTAGATAAATAGGGTTTTCCAAATCAAATATATTTTCCACCTTCTATTTTCTTCGTCTCTCTCTATTCTCTTTCTCTCTCTACAAATATCTTCATTAGATTTCTTCATCGGTGATTCGAAATCTGTTTCCGATATTGATCTCCGTCGTCGTTCTCGATCTCGATCTCCGTCGATATCGATCTCCGTCTCCTTCGATCTCTGTCGATATCGATCTCCTTCGATCTCGATCTCCGTCGATATCGAGATCCGTATCCTTCGATCTCCGTCGATATCGATCTCTACTCTTTCGATCTTGATCTCCGTCGATATCGATCTCTGCTCTTTAGATCTCGATCTCCGTCTCTTTCGATCTTGATATCTATCTCCTTCGTAGTTAATATGATATATGATCTCGTCGTCGTCATTTTTGGTGAGTCAATCAGATCTCGTCTTGTTGTTTTTTCGATTATTGACCTAGATGTAATGTATTTGATTCAATTTAATTTATAAAGCTTTAAGATAGCTTATAAACTGTCATGGAGATACTATCCTGATCAATTATCTAGCTTATATCGATTATTAATAATTACGTGTATAAACTATCTGAAAAGCTTATAACTTGTCAAGTAGATTCTATCATGATGAATTATCTAGCTTTATCTATCATTAACAATTACGTTTATAAACTATATGAAATGCTTATAACCTGTCATGTAGATGCTTTGTTGATCAATTCCCATATCATTGGCAAATATGTTTTATTCAGGTCATAATGATGCAGTTGTATTCCTTGTTTGGAATGTGGAAGTTCGTGGACAACCAAAAATGGGAAATTTTTCTTTGATGTTGAAAGGGGAGCATCTCTTAGCACTATAAACGAAGATATATGTTTCCGTGATTTTGTGAGGGTTATTCTAGAAGATTTTGGCTTTGATGGGTGTAATACTTCTCTGAAGATCAGTTATGTCTTACATGATAAAAAAGAGCTTCCTCCGTTGTTTATTAGAAACGATAGGCAGTTTAATGCATTCCTTAACAAGTTTGTAGAGAGTGGAGGAAGTATTCAGTTATATGTGTCTTTGGATGAGGTATGTGTTTTTGCATTAGTTATCTGATTATATGTTTTTTATTCCATTTGTTTATTGTATTTTTCTGTCACATGAACAAACGAGCTCAAATTCTACAATAGAGCAAATCAACATCGTAACAAATTCATTTGCATTTGCTAATTCTACAGTTTAGTTCTTTTTAATTCTACAGTTTAGTAATCATTTTTAGTGTTTTGAACTGATCAAGAATTTTAAATTTGCGTATCAGGAACAAGAGACATCACGTCCTCCTGCTCCTGCTCCTACCCCTGCTCCTGCCCATGCCCCTGCTCCTGCTCCTGCTCTTGCATCTCACATTGGGGATAAGGTATTTCACAACTTATATAGTTTTGAAACCCCTTATAATTTCTGTATTTTTTCGCAAATATCCTTAAGCCAATAATTATAAAATCTACGTATCAGGAACAAAGGAATTCAGGTACGGTCCGTAACTCCGCTGCATTTTGTAACTCATCTCCTGCTCCTCCTAGATATCTCATTGGGGATAAGGTATTTATTAACACCTTATAAATTTTCGAAAACCCTTATAATTCATACATAAAATTTTAATAAACCTTACAAATACTTTATAATTTTCAGCATAATGCGGGTCAGTCTAGTTCTGGGAACTGGTCAGAGTTGTATGTTGGGAAAATATTTAGGAACATACAGGAACTGGGTAGAGAGGTGGCTAAGTATGCAATGCGTAAGGGATTTGAGTATTGGGTTTATAAATCAGATTCGTTCAGGGTTTTGCTCAGATGCATTGATAGTAAATGCAAATGGCATTTTCGTGCAGCTAGGTCTCATGTGTCAAATAGTTTTGTGTTTAGCAAGTATAACGATGAGCACAGCTGCGATTCATCGATGTGTAATGCTAATCATCGTCAAGCATCCTCAAGGTTATTAGCTGAGTTTGTCAGTCACCATTATGAAGGAGGGAAGACTGGACTTAAACCTAAACAGCTGATTGAAACTTTTAGGCATGATCATGGACTTGGGATTAGTTATTCAAAGGCGTGGCGTGCTACAGATAATGCAGAAGATATTGCTAGGGGTACTCCTGAAGATGGCTACGAGATGTTACCTAGATAGTTCCATATGGTAAAAGTGAAGAATCCTGGCTCTGTGACTGATTTGCAGGTTGATAGTGAAAAGAAATTCAAGTATGGGTTTTCAGCTTTTGCTGCATCGATTAAAGGGTTCAAGTATATGAGGAAAGTGATTATTATCGATGGAACTTATTTGAAAGCAAAATATAAAGGGTGTTTGCTTGGTGCTTCAGCTCAAGATGGGAATTTCAGCCTGTACCCAATTGCTTTTAATGTAGTTAATTCGGAGAATGATGAATCATGGGATTCGTTTCTACAGATTTTGAAGACTATTATCCCTGATGAAGCTGACTTGGTTTTCGTTTCTGATCGCGCAAAGAGTATTGAGAACGCTCTGTTGAAAAATTATCCAGCTGCTCATCATGGAATTTGCACTTTTCATTTGCAGAAAAATCTTGAGACAAAATTCAAGAGTTCTGCTGACCTCATTCCTGTTGCGTTAGCATCCAACAGTTATACAGAAGAAGACTTTCGTGATATGTTCAAGTAAGTGATCATATCTTTTTATAAAGTTTTCTCTACGTTTTTTAAGAAGTTTATAAGGTTTTCATAAGGTTTATAAAGGAAACATAAGGTTTATAACTTAGTAGATTTTTCATTAAGTAAGTTTTTTATAATGGTAAATCTGCTTCCATTGTTTTTTTTCCAGCGAAATCTACTATGCTGATCCAGTAATGTATAAATACTTGTATGATGCAGATGTTAAGAAATGGAGCCGTTTTTATGCGTCTACCAATCGATTCAACATCATGACGTCAATCCATTTTGAATTTGAGGTCAAAGGAGATCGGCTTGCACATGTTGTGCATTTGGATAAAAGAGTATGCACATGCCGTATGTTTGATGTCGAGCAATTCCCTTGTCAACATGCAATTGCTGCTGCAAAATTTGGCAACTATTGCGAAAACGACTATGTTCATGATTTTTACTCTACTGAAAGGTATCAACTCTTTTTCAGTTTACATTATGTTTTAAATACTCCTTTTACAGCACCTCAATAAAGCTGTTTTTGTGTTTTGTAATTACATATGGAAGCTAGCATATTCAGAAGTGATTCATCCTGTTTGTGATAAAGCATTTAGGAAAATTTCTGACGACGTTGCTGTTGTTGTCTGCCGACCACCAAAAACTCGTGTCCCTAGTGGAAAGCGTAAGAATAATAGGAACCGTTCGTATTGGGAGTATGGAATCTCTACTGGAAAAGATAAAGGTTACAAATGTGGGAGGTGTGGCCAGTATGGCCACAACAAAAGCAGATGTGTGAATTCAATTAATTGATTATCCTTCGCTATATTATCACCATCAACATACTTTTTATAGTTGGTTTCATGTCTTTTACCTATTTTATATACATTTTCGTTCGATTATAACAGTGACAACTGATAGCATAGTTGATTTTCATATATCTTTTTCCTATGTCCTTTGGTTCGCTTATAATCATCAATACAAGAAATTAAAATCATGAAAACCACATGCATTTAAATGTTTTACAAGGTTTTTTGTACAACCTTCTTGTAAGTTTTTTCTAAGGTTTATAAACCTTCATGTAAAATGAGAATCATAGTTATAAACGGGCTTATTATCCTTAAAATTTAATCATTTTCAAGATTATAAGGTTTTTTAAAGGATTATAAGCCTTCTTTCAAAATTATAAGATTTTTATAAGGATTATAAGCCTTCTTTTTGTAAGGATTATAAGCCTTCTTGTAAGCTTTTTTTGTAAGGTCATGTAAAATGAGAATCATAGTTATAACATGGCTTATTATCATTACCGGGTTATAAGCCTTTTGTAAGGATTATATAAGCCTTCTTTTCAAGATTATAAGGTTTTTGTAAAGATTATAAGCCTTCTTTTTGTAAGCCTTTTGTAAGGATTATATAAGCCTTCTTTTCAAGATTATAAGGTTTTTGTAAGGATTATAAGCCTTCTTTTTGTAAGAAGACACTCTATTATTGAAGAAGAACAAAAGCTAGAAAGATACATCAAATTTTAAGAGACATACATCTGAGAAACGGATATTAGGGTTTAACTGCTGACGCGGTCTTTCATTCCTTAAGCGTTGAGCTTCATGTTCTTCGTTTGCTCTACGAGTGTTTTCCCTTTTCAGAAACTGATGAAGCTGGACAACAAATAGTACAAACGTTTTATATAGATATGATGAAACAAGAATATGTTCAAAGATCAGAATACCTATGAGATCTTACATTTACGTAACTGATTCTATCAGTTACTTGATAAGACTGTCGAGGTCTCACGTTCCTCGAGCTCTCAGCTTCATCTCTTTGTCTAGTTGTATGAGTTGTTGGACGAGTTGTATTGTCTGATATTTTTTGAAGTGACTGTTGAACCTGGACATAGCGAGCCTGAAAGTGTTCCAATCTTGAGTTCGTGGCTTCAATTTCTTTCCTCAAGAACTCTTTCTCACAAATTAACGCTGATTCTGGATCACTGCCGAGTACTAGTTCCTAAAGAAAATGTAATATGAGTAATAATACAATATAAACAGTAATATATCTTATAATTCCATGACAAATACCTTTTCATAAAGAGTTTTATTATTTGTTTTATAAAGGAATCATACACCTTATAATTAAATTCATTTTCTGTGTTATAAGAATACTTTACCTGAGTGGTACTTGCAGGCGCATGAGGAGCGTTATCATTAGTCTCATCATCATTATGTTGAAATTTTTGAAAGAATTCATACATTTTTCTCGCCGCCATCAAGTTCTCCCTATTCTATGTATGTAAAGTTTTTTTAAAAATTAATTAATCGCTATATAACAATAGAATTCTCAATCAGACTTCTTTACCTTGTGGGATGAATGGGTTATTTTCAGAGTCGTTCAGCGAAGTTCTATCTACAACATTGGGATGCAGCAAGAATTCAGACTGTCTTAAATCTGATGGTAAACAGAATAGAACTTCAGGGAACGATTCAGCAGGAATCACATCCTCTGGTGTAAAATCTACATCAAAAGAGTAGTATATAATAAAAGAATTGCAGAAAATAAGTTTTTAAAGTTTTTGTAAAGAATAATGAATATACCAAGCCTTGACCAGTCAACGTTGATTCTTCCAATTCCTTTGTGAAGGATGAAAAAGTAATCTCCACCATCAGCTTTTGTATCTAACCACATTGGAGGATCAACATGAGAGCTTTCATTTTCACGCAGTTCGAGATTAAACCGTCTTTTGTTACCTTCAACACTGATCAGCCCGAAAGAATGCGCAACCATTGCATTGGTTATCATAAAGCCTGATAGATCTGAAAAGACTTGTAAGGCATGCAGCAATCCCCAAGCTTGGAGAACTAGCTGGCTTGGAGCAATTCCCATCAATTTGCAGTAGTCCGTCATGATCCATGACAAATACTCTCTGAAGCCAACGCCAACACAAAACCTATGGATTACTGTACATATTGGTGATGGAGGAGAAGACGGAGAACACTCTCCATAACGCTCTACCAACACTTGTTTGTGCAGTTGTGATGTAGCCAAAATATTTTGCCAAAATATCAGTATCAGGATTAGCCATAACGCAAACCTGTAAAACGATCAAAAATACATGTTAAAACATGCTTTTATGAACCTTACAAAATCCTTATAAACCTCACAAACCCCTTAAAAGCATTATAAAACCCTTAAAAACCTTACAAAACCCTTATAATCTTACATAGTCCAGTTTTTTTTGTTATATTAGTGTTTAAAAATAGAAACTACAAACCCGAGAAACCTATTTTCCAATATCTATTTTTTAATTGGGCTTTTCTTAATTATAAGAACCCTTACAAAACCCTTAAAAACCTTACAAAACCCTTAAAATCTTACATAATCCAGTTTTTTTGGTGATATTAGTGTTTATAAATAAAAACTACAAACCCCAGAAACCTATTTTCCAATAATCTATTTTTCTTCACAGAAATAAAACGAAAAGGTATTAAGATAGAATGGAATATAAACTATTGAAAAGTTGACCAAAAAAAAAATATTGTATAAAAAAAAAATCAAACTTCCAGATTTTGTCCAAAAACCCATTTTTTGCAGTAATTTAAGCAGTTCAAGAAAGAAAAAGAGAGAGATGGAGAAATAAAGGAGATATAGAGTTGTATGTCAAGAAAATTTGGGTTTTGAAGTTACCCAGATTTCTCTAAAATCAAACAAAAACTATGTTTTCTATTTCATATAGTGTCGGAAGTGTAAAGTTTCGAGTCTTTTACCTATGAATTCTTGGGAAATCGAACTGCATAATCGGAATCGTTTGAGATTTTTTTTTATTGTTCGTCGTGTTGTAGAAGACGATGTAAAAAGTAGATCTACTTTTCTAGATCTACTTTTCGGACGGATAAAATATAAAAGGGATTAGGCTTTAATTGAGATTTTGTAAGCAGACCTTATATTAGACTTTTTTAATTATTAATTTATTTTTTAGAACATGTCTTTTATCTTAATTTTTAAATGGGCTTTGGCTTTTTTAACTGAGCTTTTTAAGCTTAACCACTTTTTCAGCAGGCATTTTTTTAACAACAAACCCATTATAAACCTTTTGATGATTTCGTGAATAATTTTTCACCCTTATAAACCCTCCAAAAACTTTATAAACATTATCAAAGAGTAGTCCTTAGAAAAATTCATGCTAGATCCTTTTTTGACTGTTCGTCGTATTGTAGATTACGATGTAAAAAGTAGATCTACTTTTCTGATGGATATAAAAGGGATTAAGGCTTTTAATTGGGCTTTTGTAAGCAGACCTGATATTCGTTTTTTTAATTATAAATTTATTTTTTAGAACATGTCTTTTATCTTAATTTTTAAATGGGCTTTGGCTTTTTTAGCTTAGCTTTTTAAGCTTAACCACTTTTTTCGCAGGCATTTTTGTTAACAAAACCATTTATAAACTTTTTGATGATTTCGTGAATAAATTTTCACCCTTATAAACCCTCCAAAACTTTAGAAACATTATCAAAGAATAGTCCTTAGAGAAATTCATGCTAGATGTTTACTTACTAATTATAGAAAATCTAATGTTTATTGTTAGGAAAACCATCATTCTCCTCAATATCGCATTGTTCCTGCAAATGTAAATACAACAACAATTAGTATGAGGTTCTAAAGATATAAAATATGGAACATGATACAATATACACCACCACTTACATTAATAGCTTTGGTAAGTATTAATGACAAGTAAAGGATCTCGTCAGCGGGGTTTTGGTGTTTGTCAAGATGAGTAACCAACAATGCCTTACGCTTCAGTGTTCACATATTTTTTTTTGTAATCTCTTGCCAAGGGTCTACTTTTTCCCACTTAGGTCCAGTGTTAATAATCTGTAGCCATCCAAATTGCAACTTTCAAGTTATTAAAAACAGAGAAACATATCATATTTTTAGTTACAAGCATGTACTTATAACATAAAACATACTTTGTGCAGATTAGTCACCATTTCATTGAAACATTTACCGGTAAGAAACTCTTTCTCCCATGCAGTCACTTTTTGTTGAACTTTCCTTTTTGCATCTTCACTCAAGTTTGCTATCCTCTGATTCTGGCTCAGCATTGGCACTTGACGGGGGTTCTCTTCTTGTTGTTTGCACGGTGACTGATTGTCTTTCTCCTGACTGGTATGTTGCGTCTGCCCTTGTGCATCGTCATGTTCGTCGTCAGACAGATTGATTATATTTGGTTTACCAATGTTCTCCTCACCCTCAGGTTCGTTCTCTACTGCTTCTTTTTCTTCTTTTTCTTTTTCAACTTCATCAACATGCTAATTTGCACAAAGTCTAAGTAATTTTCAAATATTTTGTCTAAACAATTTAAATTTAGTAAACGGAACTATGACCGGATTTTCCTCATCTTCAGACTTATTGTCTTTCTCCTCATCATTCTTCTCATCATTTGTACGTTTTTCCGCAGGCTTAGTAAGAGATGAAAAATGTTAAACAGTATACTTCTAAAAAATGTATGCTTAGTTAGAGTGACAATTACCTTGTCGTAAGTGTCTTGATCATCTTCTGCAGCTCCTCTGAAGCCAGATGAACCTCCGTCTTCATAAGTACTGTTAGCCTGGAAATAGGAAAATTTATAATCTATGCAAAGTTTTTTTTATAATAGTAACTTGTGCACTATTTAGTTGGAAGTCTTTATAAACTGTATAAAAAATTTATAATCTATACAAATTCTGATTAGGGTATACCTGATTCTTCTTCAAATATTCTTCTTCATCAAACAAGTTTTCAACATCATCGTCATAAGCAGCGTTAGCCTGGAAATGGGAAAATTTATAATCTATGCAAAGGCTTTTTTATAATAGTAACTTATGCACTATTTAGTTGGAAGTCTTTATAACTGTATAAAAGGTTTATAATCTATACAAATTCTGATTAGGGTATACCTGATTCTTCTTCATCAAACAACTTTTCTACATCATCCTCAAAATCAAGATCAACATTGTCTTCAGGAGAGTGATCATCATTTTCATTTTGCTGCAAAGGAAAGAGATGTAAAAAAACTTTAACTACATATTCAAAGAGAGATTTTTGCGTAACAATCATTTGTTTTTACGTTTTTTCACTTACTTGTTGTTCTGTTGCAAAGGTCATGTGTTTTTTAACAAATGCTTCAATTCCCCCAAGACGAGCATCCTTTTCAAGACATTTCTGAAAAATCATGTCAATTTTCTCGTCACGAGACATGTTTCTTAACTGTCTCATATGATCTGCAACTTCTTGGATTGATCTTTTCCTCTTACGGAGCGCAGAAATTGGGGTTGTGCTACTGGTGTTTTCAAATTCGATCCACCCTCGAGACCAATCTTCTCTTTTGAATCTGTATTCTCCACGGATGACAATTTCTATCAGATCAAATAAATGTTTGTCTTCAGGCTTTGGCGGCGAGACCAAATTGATGTACTCTTCAAGTTCACCAATGATAGTGGTGACTTTGATCTGCGAAATTCAATTAAAACAAGAGCCTTAAAAAGATTTCAGAGCTACTTTTAACGAAAATCATAGTGCTTATAATCTTTCCAAAACGCTTATAATCATAGTGCTTATAATCTTTCCAAAACGCTTATAATTTATAACAGATATATCGTTCCAAGAAATTTATAATCATTCCAAATATATTTCAAATACAAACAGAAGGTTTAATTACCTTGGGTGTCTCTGCAACTTTGATTACCTCCAGCATTGTTGGTGTTGTTGTTGCAGTCCACTGCAAAATCAGAGGCTTTCGTTGCAGATCATTCATTGTGCCAAACTTTCTTCCAAGTTTTTCCACTGAAATTAAGATCCATATATGAAATGCATTTGCAAAACCCTCTAGAAAAATTGATGATGGTGACAGCAGCTTCTCATCAGTAAGCTTTGTTATGCTATTAACCAACTTCTCATAGCCCTTTTGTGCCCAATTTCTTCTGGAATAATCTTCCACATCAAAAAAAGCTTCATTCTTCATATACTCATTAGTAATCCATGAAGCTGGATTCTCTGCTAACACCGTTCCCCGAGCTACTATGAACAGTGCCAACCTCAACTTCTTATCCTCATTTATCGAATCTTAATTTTGTACCAAATAATCCACCAGCTGTGGCATTTTCTTCCTTTCAAGCGTCCATTCATCATATCTCACCTTCTTTCTTGATTTCTGCTTGATTTGTTTGCTTCCATCCGCCAAACCAGTAATGAGTGCGAATTCTCTCACATAGAATCTCATAGGCCGATCTGCTAACAAAAACTACAACTCGTTCTCTGTGGTTATTTGAAGTCTTCTCTATAAGACATAGTTCGAAACTTGTCTTGAGAAGCATACATTCCCTTGCTGCAGAAACTCAATAATTGGGCCAAAGCATGTGGCTTTCAGCCTATTGAAGCATTATGGATCTACTGCTTCTTCAACCATTTTCAGTGTTGTCTTCTTAACACAATGCAGTTGAAACCTCGAATTTCGACTATCAATTTCCATTTCATCGCCTAGATTTATTATCAAACCAATGTGATTCATTTAACTTCATGTTCCCGCTCAATAGGAAGCCAATAATATCATGGAATTCAGAATCGTCTTCATGTTGTTCAGACACCAAATCTTCATAATCTTTTGGATCTCCAACAATTATGCTAACATCAAACTGTATTACAAAACAAAAGGTGAGTATAAGGAAATAGATAGATTCAACACTGTTTTATTAACATATAAGCTTGAATGCTTACCGGAATTTTCTGTGAGACTTCTACAACATCTTTCATTCTTGCATACCGAGTTCCATTAAAGTTTAAAAAACAAGGAACTGTTTCTCTTGAAGCTTCATTTCTGTAAGCAAATACTTTGCCAAACTTTGGAAATGCTGTCAACGCCCATAGATTAATAGCTAGAACAAATCCCTTAATGTCGTACACACTTTTCTTCCAGCTTTCTGGTCCCGTCATCTGGATACTTGAAGATAACAACAAGAATGCTTCTTTCCCCAAGGCTGGCAACAATAAGCATCAAAATCTGAAGCACAACGTAGTCTGCTGAAAGGAATCTTGGTAGTTTTACTTGCAGCCATCAGAATCCCTTCAACAAGGATAACTGCACCAAGGCACAACTTTTCATTGTCTTCTATATTTTCAGTAGATAATCTTTCCACCAGACGCGCAACAGATGTGGCCCTGCCTGTCATCCATTCATAAGGTTCCCTGACTGGAGCTTTGCCTTTTGCAACCTTTGTATTCTCTAATTCTTGACAGTGAATTCATGTACAATGCATGTAGTATAAGTTCGGTTATCATCTTTATAATACTTAGAAAAAAGGTTACAAAAGGCATATCATCCTTACAAGAGGGCTTATAATCATTAAAAAAAGCTTACAAAACCGGGTTATAAACCTTACAAAATGCTTATCTCCCTACAAATAAGCTTTTTGTAAGGTTTATAAACCTTGCTATAAGCTTTTTGTAAGCTTTTTGTAAGGTTTATAAACCTTGATGGTTTGTTGTAATCTTTTTGTAAGGTTTAACCCTTCATGTAAAATGAGAATCATAATAATAACAATGCTTATTATCCTTAAAATAAGATTATAATCAATATAAGAAGCTAAAATCATGAAAATACATGTGGCTAGAAAGAATTCTCTCGCAGAGAATCTGGTTGGCTGGTTAGCAACTTGAAACCATAAATCCGGTCCTTTTGTAAGAACTTGCCCCTGCATCAGGAAATAAAATATCTTGCCAGCAAAGACGAAACCCTTTGTTCTTTTAGTAAGTGTTACAACAGAATTGAGGAAACTCGTCTCAATTCTGTTGAATAATGCATTTCCCAGACTTTTTTCAACAGTCTCTACTAACGGAAAGTTCATATAATGTTGTGGAACCATACTATCCTTTGGCTCATTACCTGGTAGGTAAATGAGATTTGGTAGTTTTAATTTCTCTGGTAATGAATCACCCATTTGTTCATGTGTGATAAAAGTTCATGTTAGTATACATTATAAAGCTTCCTTACAAAAATCTTAAAAACTTTGTACAAACAACTTATAGATATGTCAAAACTCTTTAGATAGTTAGATCTAGATATAAATTTATAGATCTGGATCTAAATTTTATGAAATTGGGAATGAAAAAGTTTAGAAGTCGATGAAATCGATGAAATTGAAGATAAAAACTTTCAAAAATGATGAAATCGAGGATCAAAACCTTCGAAATCGAATACA
Source organism: Arabis alpina (assembly GCA_900128785.1). Classification (NCBI taxonomy): domain Eukaryota; kingdom Viridiplantae; phylum Streptophyta; class Magnoliopsida; order Brassicales; family Brassicaceae; genus Arabis; species Arabis alpina. The sequence continues at coordinate 41,627,314 of LT669794.1, read as the reverse complement.
TCGAAGGTTAAAAACACGAATCGAAAGTTTTAGATGGAATAAATGAAATCGATGATAAAAACCTTCGAAAAACGATGAAATCGAGGATAAAAACCTCCGAAATTGAATACTTCAAAGGTTAAAAACACGAATCGGAATTTTCAAATCTAGATCTTAAGAAAGAATAAGAGAGATGTAAAGACTAACCTTGTAATTTCGCAAAATCTCCGGTGAAATACAAAGATTTTTTCTGTGAAAAAACCCAGAATTTGATGGAGGCGATTAGGGGTGAGAAAAGTTTAGAGAGAAAGAGAAAGAGAGAGAGAGAGAGAGAGAAACTGAAAAATGAATTATTTGCGGGTAACCCCGTGCTTTCTGTCATGGGTAATTTCGTCCGAAAAGAAGAAATTCGTGGCATATTTGTGAACAGTGTTTTCGGCGTGGCAGTTTTGCACAATGGTAATTCAGACGTGGCAGTTTTGCAATTCCCCCCTAACAAATATAAAAATCATTAATTCAATATAAATAGTAATCGTAAACAATGATTATAACATATATGTTTATTTTTAAGCTTTTGTAATTTGTATTATCTTATGATTTTAATAAAGAAATGTTTTTATTTGGAGAGAATATATTAGATTTTCAAATTTTAGGTTGTTAGATTTATATATATATATATATTAGTGATAGAAATATTTTTAGTTAAACTTTTTATAAATATTAAATTATGATAGGTTAGTACAAAATTATGATAAGATATTGAATATTAATTAAAAATGTCAAATTATTAATATATTTTATAATTATAATATTCAAATCATGATTTTTTATAATTATTATACATATTCTATTTTTAAATGAATTTTTTTATTTTTAAAGATATTTTTTTAAGAATCTGCTTGCAACTGCAAACGCTCGAGGGAATGAGCTTTTGAATTTGAGAGTTTTAGACCGGTAGAGTGTGGTAAAAACCATTTTCCAAGATTGTTGTCAAATGCTACCAACCCCAATCGTTTGCGTTTGCGGGTGATAGAGGGTGAACCAATCAAGATCTAAGTTGCAAACAGATCCCAAAGAATCGTTTCACGTTTGCCAGTTAGCCTTCATGTCGATCGATTCTTCTCTATATTTCATCTAGCTTTTTTAAAGATTTGGTCTCTTCTCTTCTCTCACCTTCTAAGAAGGATCACTTCAGCGACACGAAAACATCCTCACCCGCTAGATCCACCTCCATTTTCGTTGGAAATCTCATATTTTCTTCACCTCTGAAGGACCCCTAGATTTTTAAGTTATTTGTTTTTTATGTCGAAAAGTATAAAATTCAATTAGTAAAATAAAATAATATTATAAAGTAACAATAAAAAATGATAATATTTTAGAAACATTCTGAATAGTGATAAGAAATGCAATAGTACAACAAAAAAATAGTGAATAACTTCTCAACTTTTTCATTGAGATAAATAACTTAGTAGGCAATGATTGGCCTGAACTTGACCAAGCCATCTCCAATGTTACCGTTGCAGCAAAGAAGCGGATCTAGACGGGTTTAGGGATTACTACGGCATGATTTGGACAACACGACTTGGACTGGTGGAATTAGATGAATTCTTGATTCTAAATCATCCTATACCAGCAATCCAAGTGGTGTCACCCGAATCATATCGTACTAATCACTAAACCTGTCAGAAGTCGGTTCTCTTCCGCAATGATAGCGTTAGAAATGCTTTTTAACTTGGTCAAATTCGGGCCAATTATTGCTTGCTAATTATTCTTTCAATGAAAAACTGAAGGCATGACACATTGTGACCATAACATTATTGGATTATTCAAATATCATGAGATAAAAATGAGAGAGAAGAGAGGGAGAGGGAGAGGGAGAGGGAGAGGGAGAGAGAGAGAATGAATGGTGTTTTGTTTTTGTAGAACAGAGATGATAATATATTGATGTAGTAGAGTAGTGACACTATGTATGGTTTTATACTGAATTTTGTGTAAAGACTAAAAGAATGACTCATTATTTTGGTCAAAGAATTGATGTAGAAAAATATAGTCGTACAAGTTTGACGAATCACAAATGTATTTTCTTTAGATGCATTTGTGTTTAGATTCACTCAAAGTTTTTATTACTATATTTTTTTTAGTTACCATTTACTCCATATATAAATTTTGTGAGAACTACTAACGGAATTAAAGATATATATATATATATATAAATATCGCTTGGAAACAATATTCAAAATGTGTAATAATACATATTATTTGACTAACTTCAGACAATAAAATAATATAGCTAACTAAATCGGTAAATTGTCCAAATTTGATATAAATAAAATTATATGAAGTAAATTTGTGCTAACAATTAAAAAAAATCAAAATTTTCAGCATTTTATTAATTAATAATTTAATATGCAGTTAAAATAAATAAAAAGTATTGAAATGCCTTGAAACTTGAAAATCCAATAAGAAAAAACAATAAAAGTAATTTCTTTTGGCTTGACGAAACAACTTTAGCCACATGGCATAGTTGGATTTCCCAACCAGGACCGGCCCAATGGTTTTCTATGCCTAAAGCCCAAAAAAAAAAATTAGCCCACTAAGATACATAAAAACAAAAAAACTCATTAAATCACGTAACCAAGCTTTGAACTTGTAACATGCCGGTATAGTTTCGATGTAGTAACCACTATACCACAACTGACTTTTGGAATTTGATGCCTTTAATAAGTATATATATTTTTTGGTGCCTAAAGCCCTTGTTTCATGGGCTTTAGTCCAGGGTCGGCTCTGTCCCCAACCATGAGGTGAAGCTTATCACCTATGCAATAGCTCACACCAACAATTACTTACCTATGGCCCAAGTAAATCAGAGTAGCCTATGACGGGGGTATAAAACACCCCGAATGTAAGTATAAAACCATAGCTTCCTTACTAGGAGAATAGAGAAGGTAAAAAATCTTTTGGGTTTAAACCCATTTTTCTCTCTTTTTTGATGTTTAAATTTTTAGTCAACGAGTGAAAATTCATACAGTAAATTATGATTAAAGCAGGTTAAAGTGCAACATCCCGACTCTAAACTGAGTGCAATTCGCCTTTCTATCGGTAAGCCTTTAGAGAAATGACTCCTTACCAGTCTGGAGAACTTCTCTGGCAATTCAATCACCTCATCCCGTTCTCCACTTTCATGACTTCCTGATTAATCGGCGTTTGTTCAAAGTCGTACTTATGATCGGTTCTAATTCCAACTACACTCTGTTTATGGGCTCATATAAGATTCATGCCTTATTCTCAGCCCAATTAAAATTTAACCGGATGCTATTTTAACCGGATCAATTGCCAATATTATTTTGGGCTTTCCTATTTTGTGTTAACACCAATTTTCTCCCTTTTTGAAGAACTAGTTTCTTAGAAAACGTTTTGATTATTTATTATTGTGACTTTTATCTTATTTTTCTCATGTTTTGTATTTCAATTTGTATGCATTAAGTTTAAACTATTTGGCATTGATTTTTCCAGAATTTTTTATCAGAATTTTTTAGTGCGGTCTTTGGATTTTGGATTTTGGTTTTTATATTTTAGTTTTTAAGTTTCTAGTTTTTGATTTTGCAGTAGATTTTGGTTTTTCTAAGAACTTGATTGATGAGTTATTTAGTTTTTGGTTTTATCTATATTTTTATATTAAAATATTGAGTTTTAATTTTTTAATAAGTTCAAAATTAGTAAAATAATAAGTCACAAATATTTATAAGTAATACAAAACAATTCAACAAAAAATACATATAGCTTTATTTTTTCTTTTTTGTCAAATATAGCTTTATTTCTTAAATTTTTAAAACGACAAATATTTAGTGTTTGAACAAGTAAATTAATTTTATTGATAAAATAACTTAAGATATGCTTTTTTATTAATGTGAGTTACTAGTGTTGTAATTGTACGCATTAGATTATAGATACCAAAATAACTATTGTATTAACTTAAAATAATTTGATATGATGGTTATTTGTTTATTTGTGTTTTCATTAAAAGAAATATTATTTGCAAGAAACAAAAGAACCATCGACAATAAAGAAGAATCTTAGGTTGCATGGAACCTTCATTTCATAACGTTTCACGCTTCGGAATTGGAATCGGAATCGGAATCTCTTGGAATCGTTGCGGAATCGCGATTTCAAAATTTATTATTTTGGAAGCATCGTGGAAGCCTCCGATTCCATTTTGGCAGCGCCCGATTATATTTTGGAATCACGATGTAAGGTTTATTTATTTTGAGAAACTTAAAAAGGAAATATTAAGAAGTTTAAAAATTGTCTTGATATTCTTACAACTTAGAAAAAGAACAAAATTAAAATAAGAATGTTACCAATCAATTATATGTGGATTGTTGGAAGTAGCCAATTCGATTATGTAGATAAGACTAATTTTAAAAGACTTGAGTTTGAAAAATTATTTTGTCGGACCAGAGTTGGAAGGGTTTTGTTTGATACAGCAAATGAAAACGAACATAAAAGTTTATTGGATTTCTACTCCAATTTCCAAAATGATGTTTTTTAGTATAGTATAATTGTGAATTGTAAATATTATTTATATTTTATATATGAATATATATATATATACACATAAGGTTATACGCTTTCAAAACGTACCCGTTTCCTAATTGTTTTTTGAAAATCACTTCTGCGTTTCTAAACGTTTCGTTTCTACGTACATGTTACCGATTTCATGCAACATAGAAAGAAACCAAGATTAGAAAACATATATTTTGGTTTTTGTTTAGAAATAGTTAGTTTCTCTCAAAAACTAGTTTCCCTACATTTTAGAAAATCTATTTTCTATAAATCTTGATCGGCTAAAATAATGGGTTTTAGAAAATCAAAAACCAAAAACTACTCTAAAAACTACAAAACAATCAAAGCCATAATTATATTTTGTCCACAGATTGTTTTTTCAAGTATGTGAAGTTAAAACTTAGTAGCAATAGCATTTAAACAATTTTGTAAGATAATGGTATGATAATCGATGTCTTAGTGTATTAAACAATTACAGTTGAATAAATTAATGTAGATTACTTTATTTACTCCATGCTTATCGGATAATGGTTTATCTCATACCCAAGTCACGCAAGCGACAGGACACAAAGGTTTGTTTAGTTAAAGCTACATGCATGAAAATTCATAAATTAGACTATTAGGGTTCCTCCTATTACTTTGGATCTTTATGGTCTTGATTCATTCTATGCCAACGGATATTATATTTTGACTATGTGACATCTTTTGTCTCACAAGATATTGTTGTTTTATTACCTTCATCAGATGAAGATATTATTTCTAGAATATAGATGGATGAGAAAACCACTAAACACATACGATATATTAGTAATAATTACGTGGTCTATCCACAACATGAGCATGCTATGAAAATGTTTTGTTTAGTTATAGTATTTTTTATTGTATTGTTAGTTTTGATTTTAATACGTCATTTTTCTATTCATATTAGTAACTATAGAAATTTAGTATTTGATTTTATTAATTACTACAATTTTTTTGTATTACAGAAACTTTAAAAATATATATATATATATATATATTGATTATTTATCTATATATAGTGAATGTTCTAATAATTCTATTAATTCTAATACTACAAAATCGTTATTTGGTAATGTAATAATTTTGAACTAAACAAACTTTTATTTATTTTTAAAAGTATTGCTCGTTTTTAATTTATAAAATATTACACATTTAATTTTATACACGGTGTCTAAAGATAATAAGTTAGTAAATATTTTTATCATCTTAATTAATAAAATACTCTACAAGAAAAATTGTCAGCAATACTCTACCAATCATTTTATAGTTAAAATACTGATTTATGTTTCAGTAACCCAAATATATGTAATTTTTACAACAAAGTAAACTTTAATATAAGTTTCAACTACTTTTTCCATACAAATGAATTTATGAGCTATTCTCATCTTACTATATATATATTATTTTTGATAAAAATCTGATAAGTTTCTCATTTGATAAATATAGACCATTGTTAATTGTGTTTAGAGATAAAAATATATTATTTAACTACCACAATAATAAATATTATATTGGATTCCTAGATTACCTTAGAGGGGTGTATTCAACCTGGAATTTGGAGTGATTTGTATTTACGTGACAAATCCTCTGTTATTCAAACATGAGTTTTATAAACTCCTTTCAAATTCAGTGTTATTGAACTTGTGATTTTAAAATCTACTTCAAAGTCTAGTGTTACGGAAAATGTTTTAAACAATAGATTTTAAGATATTTGATGTGATTTTAATGTGTTTTGGTGGGATTCTTTAGTTAAAAATGTGATAAAACAAATCACATTGTTTTAGGTGGGATTCTATGTGATTTCAATTAAAATCACAACAATTTCTCTAAATCATCCAAAATCATTTAAAAACTCAATTAAAATCAAATCACTTCAAATTTCATGTTGAATACACCCCCCTTAACTTCTTTTTTTTTTTTTGGTGAAGGACCGGGGATAAATGTAACATCCCAAAACCAGCCGGAGGTTTAATATTGTAACTTAGAGGAATTTATATAGAGAATTCGATATTTCTACAAAGTTGTGGGTAGTTCGCAATTATTTAGGGAATGGAAACCTAGATAGTTGGGCCGTGGCCCACATAAGGAAAGGCGGCGGGAAAGGAGGAGAGGAAAGCGTGGAGAAGAGGGAAGGAGTTGGGCTTCCGGCCCATGAAGTAAGGAGGTGGAGAGAATTTAGGAAAGTGAAGGGAAATAAGGAAAGTGGATATTCTCCTTAGGGTTTTTGGTTTAGTATAAATAGAGGGCTAGGGAGCTCATTATTTACACACCAAAATATTTCTCTCCTCTCTGGAGCCAAAGATACACGCTTAAGAGGGAGAGAGAAGGAGGAGCTCGAGAAGGAACTCGGCACCCCACCTAAGGAGAAGCGGTATAAGGTAAGGCGCGATCCGTACCTAATACTCCCTTTCTATTCTCTTCCTTATAGCTTTCATACGGTAGTCTTAGTAGTACGGGTTAGGGTAGTAGTAGTAGTAGTAGTAGTAGTAGTAGTAGTAGTAGTCGTGTGCGGATAGATATCCGTCCATGGCACCGTAGTAGTAGCGTCCGTGTATGGATCGAGGATCCATACGTGGACCGGCTGGTTTCGGTAATGCCTAGTGCTGCCGTCGGTAAGGCCTCGGGGTGCCTCGATGACAGCACGCCAGGATACCGAAGGTAGGTCTCGGTGACGCCTCAAGAAGGCATCGGAGACGCCTCGACAAGGGCGCTGGTACGAGGTACCGGTGACGCCTCTAGAGGGCACGATGACGCTTCGACAGGGCCCGAGTAGCCTAGTAAGCTGTGACGCCTCGATGGGGCATCGGTGAGCCTCGAGAGGGCATCAATGCGAGGCATTGGTGGCGCCTCGACAGGGCCGGTGACGCCTTGACCAGGCACCGTAAGTAGCAAGGCTGATCGATGATCAGGACGAGGGAGCCTAGGATTGTACCACGAGGAACGTATCGATGAGCAATCGATACGGACACTCAACAATCCGACAGGTGCCATAGTGGCTATCAGGTAGTATCAGCGGTTGGACCATGGGGACGCATCGATAGGCCCTCGGGGAGGCCTACGATCGATCTACCACTGGCCATCGAGGATAACTGAGCAGTCCTCAAGGGCAGGCCGCGATGTGGTCGCAGCCTGGCATCGGTAAGCCTCGTGGAGGCCTCGGTGTATCAGTATGATACCTTGTTCGTCCGCGATGAACAAACCGGTAATCATCGGTGAAGGCATCGGTGATCGGAGAGAAAGCTAGACGGCAAGTGCCAACCACTGGGCCGCGAATCGGTAAGGCCTCGATAGTGATCGATACGGCCTCGGTTCGAAATCACGCCTGGTAAGCAAAAGTGTGCTTAGCTTACCAACAGTGGCAGAGCATCCGGTCAGATCATGGCGATCTGGCTATGGACTCGTAGGTGAGACAGTAGAGGAGCATGGCAAGGCTAACACAGCTTGCCAATTGAATCGGCTATCACAATGGAACTTGGCGAGAGTGCACGGTGATGGCGTCCCACCGTGAGACTCAGCCTTGTATCTCGAGAAAACTTGGCTCGGCCTAAGCCGGCCCAAGAGTGACTCGTTGTTTGGCGGACTGGAAACTAGGCATGGCAGGATCATGTCTAGTTCCGACTCGCACCGCATGTAGTTTAGGAAGTAGATAATGCATAGGCCGGCTATACTCTGAAAGGAGAGCCAGCAGGCCAAATGTGAGGATTAGCGTGGCGGACTGAGAGGTCTGACACTAACCGATCATTGAACCGCACCAAAGAGCTATGGTAGCATTACAGCCGCAAGGCCGTGAGGTTACTCGATGGTTCGCTTGTTTGTTGGACTCGACAGACTACTAGAGAATGCTGTAGGCCGGACAGGTAGTGGCCGGCCAACTCGATAGTTGGACGGACACGCCTTAGTCAACCTGGTAGAAAGTCTAGACGATGTAGGCCAACAAGAGAAGCGCTAATAAGGTTTAGCAAACTCGTACGGCCGCATACGACTCCAGGGTTAGAGGTAAGGCCGCGGGAATGTCTAGGCCGGTGCGGCCAAGGCTGGAACGCGAGTCTTCCACAATTAATAGATAGTTTTCTGTTTGTATTTCTGCAGGGACGGTCACCGTATGGCCATAGATGTGTCATGGGTAACGTATTGGGATAGCCATGCTTACCTGGGGCCGACCATACGGGGCAAAGGTATTGCTTGAAATGCTTCGGCTATTGCTTGAGAACCTAGAGGTATAAAGGATTAGGATAAACCGGATTAGATAACTTGATTGTGAACCTTAGGATAGAGTAGTTAGAAGCATGTTAAACCGGTAGGATAGTAGGTTCACAATGCCACCATTTAAATATTGCATAGGGACGTATGTATGGGCATGCGTTCCGCCTTGTTTGTGTTTGGCCTGAAAGATGGCACGAAGACCTAGCGTTCTAGCGGAGCGTTAGAAGGGTTTGAAGTTCCTGAACTTTGTAAAGTCCGCCGACGGGCCGACTATAGTATTGGCTGCCAGCGTGCCGGCATCGGTTAAAGGCTGCCAGCGTGCCGGCATCGGTTAGAGGCTGCCAGCGTGCCGGCATCGGTTAGAGGCTGCCAGCGTGCCGGCGTAGGTTAAGGGCCGCCAGCGTGCCGGCAAACCTGTTGTAAAGAGGGCTGCCAGCGTGCCCGGCATGAAGTTGAGTAGTATGTTCGTATCACCGCTAATGGGTTGGCCGTGAGACGCAGTACCTGGCAAGTAGTGCTAAGGGTGCTGTGTGGGGTTGTAGGTTTAGAATAGCTAGGTAGTATTAGGTGGTGAGACGGAGTAGGCCGTCTTACTGAGTATTCAATACTCACCCCCTTACCAGTGCGCAGGATAGGACATCCGGTCAGGTGGACCATAGGACGGCAAGGCAGGAGGGAGCAGCGGGCAATGGAGGAAGACTTTCCCAAGGCGTAGTGAATCTAGTACCCTATGTTGTAATTTACCGTACAATGTAACTGAGAAATTTTAGAGCAATGAAAATACCACTTTTTGACTAACACTTGGGTCTGGATTCATAGTCCGAGATGCGGGTGTTACAATAAATCCCCAGTTATTTTATTAAAAACAAAAACTTAAATTACACACGTATTTGCCTTGGGTACGTAGTCCCCGTAGCATCCTCTTGCATAATCGAGTCAACAATACTCAAAACAGAAATGAAAGTATGAAATCCTAATGGAAGTGAGAACGCATAGTTTGCTAGCCCATCTGCGAGACGACTAGCTTCCCCATACAAATGAGAAACTCGGACTGTCTAGTCCTTTTCGAGAAAGACATGGCACAAACGTACCAGGAATGACAGCGGATGAGCATCCCCAATCCCTGTCGTCAAAAACCCAACCACTACCTCTGAGTCCACTTCGAGTTCAAGATGCGTCATCCGATACTCCCAAGCAACGTACAAACCATAGTATACCCCCCCCCTCCCCCACAACTCTGCCAAAGGTGTTGAGCATCGCCCAATGTTTAAGGCGAAACCAGTACACCAACCACCTGTATGATCTCTCAAAATCCCACCAGCCAAAGCTAACCCTGGATTCCCTTGCGAAGGGCCATCCATGTTCAATTTCAACCATCCCGAATCTGGAGGATCCCATTTTATCATTCGCTCAACATGTATCCCTCTGTGCATTTGATCCACCTCTTTGAGATTCGCCGATACTACTTCCTTAGTTAGATCCCGAATGAAACGTAGTCGATCCCGGCATAACTTCTTCTCTCCAAGCACATCTCTACATCTCCATTTCCAACCCCACCATACCGCCACTGCAAACATTGTAGAGCACATCTCATCTCCGTTACCGGACCTCACCCGCAAGTTATCAAAAACCCATTCCAATATTGATTTATGGAAGAATTCTTGTCTTCTCCGTATAGGTACAAGTCGTGTCCAAATCCCAGCCATAGCTGGACAATCTCTGAGCACATGTATGATAGTCTCCACTCCGCCTTTACATACCTGACAAACATCATTATCACACATATGTCGTCTCTTTCGCTCTGCATTTGTTATGACCACTTGATTTCCGACTAGCCAAAGGAACACTCTTATCCTCTCCCGTGCCACTACTTTCCAAACTCGAGTGAAAAACTCAAACATGTTCGGTCTCGGTGTTGCATCACACGTTAGTAACTTATGAGCAGACGTGACCGTAAATCTCCCATTTGTGTTATCCCCCCATGATATCCAATCTTGTGTTCATGTAGTATTATCTACGACGATTGCCATTAACTCCAATATGCGATCCTCTGTTAGATATGGTGCTATTCTCTGCCAATGCCAACCAACCCCATGATCCACAATTCCCAAACAGTTAAGTCACGATCAAGAATAGGGACTTCAACAACACTTTCCTCTATGAGTGGTTTCTCTGCCAACCAACTATCTCTCCAAAATAATGTTGTCCTCCCATTACCAACTATCCATCGAAGACCATTCACCACCACCTCACGCAGCCCATAACCACACTCCGCCAAATCGGTGACCAATTACTCTTTGTCTCCATCCAAGTATGGTCTCGTAGATTGCCCACTTTATATTTACTACACAAGACTCTTGCCCACAAACTCGTATTATCGGTTACCACACGCCAACTAACCTTCGCAACCAAAGCTTTATTTATATTCACTGCATTGCGGACCCCTAAGCCACCTTCTTTCTTCGGTAAACATATTTTTCTCCATGAAATTAAGTGTTTCTTACGTCTTTCTCCATCACTGCCCCAAAGAAAATCCCGTGAGAGCTTGTCTAAACTCTCCAAAGTGGATTGTGGCAACTTGATAACGCTCATTGTGTGTACCGGGACTGACGCTAATACCGCTTTTGTTAACGTTAATCTCCCTGCAAAACTCAAACTTTTCCCTTTCCAACCTGCCAAACGCGAGGATACTTTCTCCAACACCTCCCCAAATATTTCTTTGTTTATTCTCTTCTGTAGAATCGGCATTCCCAAGAATTTTCCCAGCTCGAGAGTTGCTTGAATTCCAATATCATCACTAATCGCTTTTGCTAACTCCCGCGAGACATTGTTAGAGAAAAAAATCTTGGATTTTTCAAGACTAACTTTCTGACCCGAGGCAACACAAAATCTCTCCAATATACAGCGTATCACTCGAGCTTGAGCCACTGATGCTTCAGCAAATAGTATTAAATCATCGGCAAAGCACAAGTGAGAGAGCTCTGGTCCACCTTAACCTCTTTCTTTTTGTTGTCAAATTACTTTAAACCTTAGCTTAAAGATGAGTTTAAGTATATGCGCAAGAAAAGAAGAAACAATTAATATTCACATTTTGATGATACTTGATATTATTTATATATTTTTTCAGCTACTATTTAAATGGTACTACAAAATACAAATAAGCGAAGAGGATACATAAATTCTTTTTTCCGTATTCTAGAGTTTAGTCGTGTTTAGACGTAAGAGTCTTTATTTTATTTTTTAATCGAAGTTCTTAAATTAAATTATAGGAAACGGGTAATTAAGCTCAGAGGAGAATTTTTAAAATCCAGCTTATAAATTACTTTTTTTTAAAGCGTTACCATAAGTTGTCTATTTTCAAAAATGCTACAAATTCATGATTTTTTATACTCTAAACTTTAAAAAATAGACTTTAAAAATGGTTTTGACATTATAAAAAAAAAATAGTACGCCAAGCATGGAAAACATATTTCGGCATAGTAGAGGAGAATTATAGCCCTTTCTACTATTCCTTGATAACTTTCTTTCTCGAATTAGTTCCCATGCCAATTTAGAACTAAGTCTTGACCGAAATGTATCACCTTTTGTTCTCACAAGTCTATGCAACTTCATAACACCACATTTGTAATGAATTCTCCACATAAAAGTCCCTTCCTATTCCCAAGTCTATGCAACTTCACATTCTCACAATATCTATTAGTCTACATTCCGGTGACCATATATATATCATACATGTTGAAGCACTATTTCGGACATCCACTTTGAAAAAACTTTTCGCTAACTCTCGATGTTTCAGAAGTTTCTTCTACATCTAAAAAACAAGTGAGATGATGTTGTGGGTAGTCCAGAAAGACTCCTTATAGATTAAATAGTGATGAACCCAGAGTAAAATAAGAGTCTCTTTATTAGTTTCAAGCAACTCATGTTATTAGCTTCGAAAATTGGTTTTAATCTCAAACCACATTCTTTCTTTCTTGTGCAAACATCACTCCAAGAAATCTTTCCTTTCTTTTCATTTCAGTGCAGGTAGGGACCAAAGAAACGCATCACATACCTTATCAATCTCTGTTAAACAAGTTTTCGTAAGTCTAAAAGCAGAGATCTAGAAATTCGTAAAACTACGTGTAATAGAGCTAATTCAACTTCGAATTTTTTCCAGCAAAAAAATATAATCGTGAACCGACATCGTTTTCATCTCATTAGAAATTGAATTAGTCGTTAAATATATATATATATATATGTATGTATATATATAAAACTTATTATTGTTGAATGCTGATAATATAGATATGAATTAGGTTACAAATACGCATATTCTATTTTTTAATGATATAATTTATCTTTTTTCATCATATAATTTTTATTTACAGTTGTGAACTCTTATTATACTATAGACGATCGACATAACTCGTGATAAGATAATATTATTTTTGTTTCCCATCATCAACTTAAGCTATATTAATGGTCCACATTCTATAGAGGTGAAGCATGTGACATCATATTATATATATGCACAAACAATAAATTCTTTTTCCAAATATATATAAACACTCATAAAGAATTTCATTTAAAACTAATTATGAAAGCAAGCCTTTCTTTTCTTTGCCAAACTATAATTTCCCCTTCATCTATATGAAATAGGGTGGTCCAATAAATTTTCGTGGAAATTAAAAAATATGTATTAAATAGGTATATTCCATATAATTCTTCTCACTTTATTTCAAGCATCAACATCTTCCAAATTTTTATATAGTGGCCACATCTATTGAATCTAACTCTGTAACAATTTAATATTAACCTTTACAACTACTTAATTTGAAACTGACAAAATTGTATCATACAGAAAAATAAGGAGAATTCTCTTAGTTCTTACGAATTATGGTCATCTTTACCGATTTCTCAATAGCTGAAATTTTTTCTAACGAAATAGTGATCCTTTGTTTTATATTACTTATTTTCCATTATTTGATTTATGAGTTGAACTTGAAGAATGAGAATTCCTTTTCTTTTTGGCTTTTTGAATAATCAATTTAATATTAATTCAAATATAATAAGCTTTGCCACTAGTTGTTGAACACTATTAAAAGTGAGGAAACGACACGAGTCAATTTGTTACTCTTTATTTATATAATTAAGAAATGAAATACCTAAAACGTCTTAAGTCTCATCTTTACGAAATTCAATCTCTACTTAGTTGTAAATAACAATTAAATTACATGTATTACACATCTAGAAAATCGTTCTAGATATATTTATACCAGATTTTTATGGACCACAACTCAACAAACAGGAAATTTTCCAGTCATTGTATAAGTCTTGTAGCTTATCACGTATAATCGATCATTTCCGAATTACTCAATTTTAGCAAACGAGTAATATTGAAAAGTTAACAAACCAACAAATTGTATACAAGACCAATCTGATTATTATTTTCTTTTTTTCCCAAATAAGTTTAGGTGCATGCATTAAGTACACTGTATACGTGAAGCAAGCAAATAGAGAAAATACAAACAAACATACAACTAAAATTAAAGAAAATGTGTATATTTGTTTGTATTGCCCCAAATGAAAATAAAATTAAAATTAGAAAATGTGAACATTAATTATGTAAACGTGAAACGAAATTCCATAAACATCCAAGATTCGTATTTTCTTGGAAATATATTTCTTGTGTATTTTCAAATTACAATTCCAAGACAATACAAATCTTGAAATCATTCCAAATAAACATCCAAAATATGTCCAAAATGTTCAAAATACAAAAAAAAATTACATTTCCTAGAAAATACGAATCTTGAAATACTTCCAAATAAACATGTCCAAATACACAAGAAATACATTTCCAAGAAAATATTAATCTTGAAACAATTCCTAATAAACATCCAAATTCAAATTATTAAAAATAAACATCCAATATTTTAATGAACTACTATTTTTTAACAAATGAAAACGAAGCATAAATTGAAATAAAATATTGTCCGAGTAGGAAGACGCAGTCATAACAATGACATAATGGTTGGTCAAAAAACCGCCAAAATTGTTGTTATACAATTAAAACTTTAATTTCTCAGTCAAACAACTTCTCTTGTATCCTTAATCACTTTTCATTAACCTTAATTAGTAACTTAGTTTGAAACTTATACCACACTTTCACACATCAACAACAACAACAACACCTTCTTCATCATCCTCTTTCTCTCTGTCTCTCTCCTCTCTCTCAAAACCTGCAAACATGGCTACTCCTCTGATCCTCAAGAACCAAACAGATCACCGACAAGATCCAAATCTAAACCAGACTCATCTCTCCACTTCGATCCAAGAAGCTAAATCAATCGCTAAAATATCATTCCCAATGATCTTAACCGGTTTACTTCTCTACTCTCGCTCAATGATCTCAATGCTCTTCCTTGGTCGTCTCAACGATCTCTCTGCTCTCTCCGGTGGCTCACTCGCCCTCGGCTTCGCCAACATCACCGGTTACTCTCTCCTCTCCGGTCTCTCAATCGGTATGGAACCAATCTGTGTTCAAGCCTTTGGCGCCAAAAGATTCAAACTTCTAGGCCTTGCTTTGCAAAGAACCACACTTTTGCTCTTACTCTGTTCTCTCCCCATCTCTCTACTCTGGCTCAACATCAAAAACATCCTTTTATTCTTTGGACAAGATCAAGAAATATCGAATCAAGCCGAGATCTTTATCCTCTTCTCTCTTCCTGATCTGATTCTTCAATCTTTCTTGCATCCTCTACGTATATACCTCAGATCTCAATCTATCACTCTTCCTTTAACATACTCTGCTTTCTTCGCCGTGATCCTTCACATTCCGATCAATTACCTTCTCGTTTGTTACCTCGGTCTCGGCCTTAAAGGTGTTGCCTTGGGAGCAATCTGGACTAATGTTAACCTCCTAGGGTTTCTGATTATCTACGTCGTGTTTTCGGGTCTTTATGAGAAGACTTGGGGAGGATTGTCAATGGATTGCTTTAAAGGATGGAGATCTTTAATGAAACTAGCAATCCCTAGTTGTGTATCGGTTTGTTTAGAATGGTGGTGGTACGAAATCATGATTCTTCTTTGTGGATTGTTACTTAACCCACAAGCAACCGTTGCATCTATGGGAATCTTGATCCAAACAACTGCTTTGATTTACATTTTCCCTTCCACTCTTAGTTTCAGCGTCTCGACACGCGTTGGTAATGAACTAGGCGCGAATAGGCCCGATAAAGCGAGGATAGCTGCGAGAACTGGACTCTGTTTAAGCCTAGGTTTAGGTTTATTCGCTATGTTTTTCGCCTTGATGGTGAGGAATTGTTGGGCTAAATTGTTTACGAATGAGGAAGAGATTGTGAAGTTGACTTCAATGGTTTTACCAATCATCGGGCTTTGCGAGCTAGGAAACTGTCCTCAGACTACAATGTGTGGAGTTTTGAGAGGAAGTGCAAGACCTAAATTAGGAGCAAACATAAACTTGTGTTGTTTCTACTTTGTGGGAATGCCTGTGGCTATATGGTTAAGTTTCTTTAGTGGGTTTGACTTCAAGGGACTGTGGCTCGGTTTGTTTGCAGCTCAAGGATCGTGCTTGGTTTCGATGTTGGTTGTGTTGGCTAAGACTGATTGGGAAGTTGAGGTTCGTAGAGCAAAAGAACTCATGAGTGGATCATCATGTGATGGTGATAGTGAAGAAGATGATGGTAATACGACACCGTTTTTGATGGATTCTTTGGATATAGAAGAAAGTGGGAATTATAGGCATTTGAATGTGTTTTGAAATCTTGTATTCTTGTTTTGATTTATTGGCACTAACGAAATTGGTTTGATTGTACACTTTCTAATTGATTATTTTTAGGAGGAAAATATTTCAATATATGATTTTGTGAGATATATTGCAATTTTAAAAAGTTATGTTGATAATGAAAAAGCAATGTAATGATACAACAAATGTTGTTGATTTGACGTAAAATCTTACATTTGATTTCATTTCGGTTGCACCAGAAATAACTTTAAAATTAAATGTAAATCTCCTGTCATTACACTAACATGAGAGTGACTTTGTTTTCATGAGAATGACACTTAAATTTATATCAAAATATAAATTCTATTTCTATAATAAAGTGTTTTTAAATATAAATATGTTAATGTGTGTATATATGAATCTGGTTAAGCAATTAAAGGACAGGAACGAAGTTGGTTTCGTTGCCGGGAAATTCTTGTGCAAGAGCAAAATAAAGGTGCTTATATTATAAACAAGTGTGTTTAGTGGTCCTTCATGTGCGCGTGAAGGTTACGCGCTTAGTCGCGTGTAAGTAAAGTAACGGAAAGAAGTTGTGTGAAACTTCGACGACGGCGAGAAATAATAACGTCTCCGTCAAGGTCGTCGTTTGTGACAGCCGACGCCGTAAACGACCCGGTCTCTTTGTCGTCTTCTCCGTTTACTATCTTTTGTTCCACTAAAATGGCCTACTCAAGAACCCATGGACGCACACGGACGCATAATGGTTTTGGGTCCCTGTTTTTATCTTTTTCTTGTCATGGATTTATTTGTACAGATTTATAGTCTCCGTCTAAAACGTATTCATTTTCGATGAAATATTTACCATTTAGCCCAAAAAAAAAAGCGCTAATTGGTTAAAGCTCGAAGTTAGATTTTAGTGTATGCAAACTTTGTTATTTAGTTCAATCCCGCGTTAAAACGAAAGATTATTGTTTAAATCGGAATATCTAAAATCTGACTTGAATATTTAAAAGATTTGGATCAAAGATCTGGAACTTCCGATTTAACAGAAACACAAAAAGAAAATTGTTACTTATGTTTTAGGCTTTTAACTCAAATCTTTTTACCAAATTTCCGACAAAAAAAAAAAATCTTTTACCAAGCTTACGGAAAAATTCTTCTAAGTGTTACATTAAACCCGAGATTAGTCAGAGTGTGCTTTAGCCTTCAGCTAAACTATGATATCCAATGCTAGAGCCAGAAGAAAGCATTGTCAGCTTGACCCGACACTTCAATTCCTTTAAATCATCATGGTTAGATTAACTATAATATTACAAAGCTTTACGATTCAAATCTGGATTATAGATTTGTGACCACTTGGTTATAGCATAAAAGAATAAAATATTTGCATTATTAGACTAAAAATGTAACAAACTTGATGGTGTGGTGCAAAGGAACAAAAAAGACCCATAATGTGAAAGAAGAAGAAAGGCGATTAGTTGTGAATTTTGCCACTAAAATCAAATCTCTTTGCCTCAAGTGTCCCAACTTGCTTTTATATAACCATAGCTTCCTATTTTCTCCATCCTCCATCACCTCACTTCTTCTTTTCTTATTTTTTCTATGCCTTCAATTATTTTTTCCACCTACATATTTTCACCTAAAAATATGTTTTATGATATTTGTTTAATCTTTTGACTCTTCGATATTTAATAACATAATTAAAATTCTATCCAGCTACAAGTGAATTATATATATTATGAAATTTATATAATCTATTGGGAATCTTGTGTTTGAACTTTGAAACAAGTGTGTCCAAAATCCCTTAATTTTGTTAAAAAGATTCAAAACAAGTGTCCCCAAACAAAAAATATATATAGATCAATCTTGTAATTGATGAATCTAATAAGTTCATGATCAAATGAGTTTTAATCCAATTAATTTAAGTGGGTTGCGATATAATGGGTTGATGGATTCACTGTTATGACTTCAACGTCTTGGCGATCCCCTAGCTATTGAAACCTTTCTCACTCACTTCTATTGGTTCCTATCGAATATGAGAATGATTATTAAAACGACTTTACTAGTTATGAAACCTTGAAAATTAATAAAATTAAAAAATATATTTGATCCGATCTAACTTTAGTGGTCTAAAATGTCATGAAAGTTGAAACATTCACAACTTAACCAACAATGTATAATTGATTTTTTTTTTCCAATCACAACCTTGGGTTTTTTTTTAATCATATAAAGTTATGAATTATTACAAATTATGAGAACAATTATACGGAAAATTATACAATCAATAATTTTAGCTTTGATATGCGAGACCACTCGGCTTTTCTTGTACCACACTGAAAACCTGTAAAAATTTTCTCTATTAATTTGTATTTTTCGGGACTCGAACTTCGTACCGGCCGGTGTAAAAGCTTTATAGTCCAACCTTGGTTTTTTAATTTTTAATTAACGTTTCTATAGTCCAAATTTAAAATAAAATCAACAATGACAGTTCCAACCAATCAGCTCTCGTACGACTTTATAAATGACCACAAATGAAAGAAAATACAAAATAGAGATATGATGGGCTAAAAGCTAAAGGACTAGTCGTATAAATTAGGCCCGTTACACTGTTTTATTAAAAGCTTGACTAACGAATTTAAATGACTAGAGCTCGCCCGTTAGAGACCCCCATAAGCTCCCGTTTCATTTGTTTTTATAATCTTTCTCTAGAGGGACGTTGTTTTGGTCTAGGCTTTCTTTGCAAAACATCTTTTGGGTTTTGGCAAGACAAATGCAACCATAACTCGACTAATGTAAATCATCTCATACGCCAATCCAAAAAAATTCTCTACACTTCCAATTTTATTTAGATTTCAGGTTCTTAAAAGATTAAATTAAAACAACGTTTTGAGATAAGGGGTGAAGGATTTGTCACATAAGCAAATAGCATAAAAGATCGTTGCTTATGCAGTATTAGTTGGTATTAGAACATGAGTTTAACTCATATCTTTTCCGAACGATTACTTTTTGGGGTTTTAACGGTTCAATATGAACTGATATGAGTATAGTTTAAAAAATTAGGTTGTACCATACTACTACCCGAGCTAAGGTTTGATTGCTCAATTCTGAATTTTAAAACATTGGTTTTAGTTTTTTTCTCCGTTTTTCACATTTCTTTATTATTCATACAAAAACCTCTTATTCACAAAGTCTAGTTAATTTTTTAAAAATTGGTTTGGTTTATATATGAGTCTTGTTTTGGGTTTTATTAATATGATTTTTGTTGGAATAGATAATTGAATTTGCCTCGACAGAATAGTGATTTTTTATTATAGATAGACAAAATTTGTCACATAATTGATAGATATGCTTCAACATTAAAATCATACATAAGGCAGTTCTGATTTCTTACATTACATATTAGTTTTGTGTTTTTTTCATAAAATGTGGATTCGGTCGAATGATAACCATTTCGTCCTTATCATCTGCAATTCATAAGAAGATATATATGAACAAAACTAAATAAAATAAAACAGTTATGAATGTATGATAAACGATATTAGTTAGTATACTTTCATCATCAATCATATACCATATAGCCATGACCGAGTACATAATACAGCTTGAACATTACTAGGGAGAAGTCGACTTCGGTATTTGTTTATTACGCGAGACCCAATACTAAAAGAGATTCAGAAGCCACATTAGTAATGGGAATGCTAAACACATCCATGGCCATGTAGGTTAATGCACCATAACGATGATTGTTTTTTTTTCTGTATCGCAAAACATTCAAGTTAGGATGATTTTTCATCTCTAATTTTGGATCTTCTACATACATTTGCAATGCTGATTTTGTATCATCGAGAACATAGTCTAGGTCGAACAAATCATGTATTATTTGAAACGTAAATATGTTACAAAATAAAAACATAAGCTGGACGAATATGTAATGCTGGACAAACGCAATGCTGATCAGTCATGTTTTGTTCCGAGTCACTATTTAGACATGAATTAATAATGGTGCAAATAATTTGATGAGTAAGGTTATTTATAACTAATTCCGTTCATAATAGTGTAATCTTCACATGTTTATTGATTGCACAAAAACTGAACTCTCCACTACTTATTTAAAAAGTTAAAATCTTCCACAATTTTTTTTTGTAGATTCTATTATACTAAAAGGTCTTCAACTGTGAATAAAGTTTCTTTTGCGATATTTAATATTGTACATTGACCAATTCAAAAGGGATGTGAAAAGCCCTTAAACATTCACAACCTTTTAGGTTTAGGTTCATGGCCCTAGAAGATTATTGGCTATATTCTTCTCCTGATTTGGAAAGTTTTTGAACCACCTTTTTGGCTTTGTTCAATGATTCAGCTAGATTCATGTATTTGTATTTTTTTTAGGGAGGCAAAAACAATAGGGAATTACATAATGTAATTATACTTATTTGGAAATTTAAACAGAATGTATATTCCACATTATTACTCAAATCTATAAAACAGATTCCACCAATTAAGTCAAATTATTGTTACCATTTACAGTATTTAATTCATCTAAAATCTTTATTCTTTACTAATACTAAAAAAATGAAAAAACTTCACAAAATTTTATATATATTTATATTTTGTTATTCGTAGATTTTCACAAATGTACATCTTTTTACCAAAATTTGTTTCCTTCTAAAATAGTGATTTATATAATTTTATGTGTAGTTCTTATAATAACTAATAATGTTGTTAGAAATTTTCGTTTAGGCAAAATCAAAATCACTATTTTAAAGATTAAAAATTGTATTAAATCGCTACATCAGCTATATATGGAGATAAAATTATGAAATTGATAAATGCCGTTGGAGGCCTTCAACACCATCAATTCCCTTTTGACATTTTTCTGCAATGGCGGCAACAATAAGGGTAATATCATAATTAACTATCTATCTCAAGGTCAATTTCGTCAAACAATTTTAAATCCGGGTTAATTACAAGGGAAGACACTTTCTCAACATCTTTTTACAAATTTAGGCACTTTTTTCGGGTAGGTACCTTTTTCAACTGTTTTGATTTTTTAATTCCCAATTTGCCCTATAACAAGGTCTCTCTTTCTCTTGTTCAGTTGCACGTTTTAAATATTTGATCAAACAACATCTTGAACTCAGTTACATTTTAACGTGTCCTCTGACCTGATTTCATTCGGTTATCCTCTTTTTCATCTTTTCATTTCAATTTTGTTTCCCTTTTTTCTCAGACCAAACCAAATCATCTCTATCTATTATTAATCTTACATGCTCAGATCTCTTTCAATTATTCGGTGTCTATCTAGATTTTCTCTATAATTCAATCTTCTAATTTTGTTAAATCTCTCAATTTTAATTTAATAATGACAAAATCATCTCGTTGTCGGAATATGTAACCTCAACGGTGGCCTTCTCCGGTTTTGGTGTGTATTGTCGGCGTCGTGAGAGAGCCTCCATAGACCGTTAATCGGTTCTTGTTCTTTAGCGCTCGGTTAGAGACCTCCGGAGGAGGTATCAGATGGTCTATATCTATTCCGGCGGTGCTATGACTTTTCCGGTGCGGCGACGCGTCGTGAAAATCTTGGGTACCTCTGTTTTTTTTGCATGTTGCTCTCTGCTTCAGGACGGCGCGGATATGGCGGTGGCGTCTCGTGAGCCTCTGTGATGAGTCTTGGTCTTTTGTCGGTGGTGTGAAGGATTGCTTGTTTGACAAAAACTTGAAATTATGTTTACAATAAAGTATATGATTTGGTAAGAATTATGCTCTAGGTAAGTAATACGTTTACGTTTACAATTCTTACATCTGTGATTACGGAAGGTAAGTAAAAAACGCAACTGAGAATCATGATTTGGTTTCTAATAAAGTATATGGTTTGGTAAGAATTATGCTCTAGGTTCTTCTCACTTTCACTGCTTGTAATGTGGTTATGTAAATGGTGGGGTTTGTTGTTTATGTGCTTCAGAGGAGTTTCTGAAAATGTTCAAAGACACAACTGGATACCCAATTTGTGGAGCCTTTTTTTGGTTAGGTTTCTTTGGTACTGGACAATTAAAGAGGATTAGATTGGTCTTACAGTACCTTATTAACAGGTAAATTGTTGTAGAATTCCAAAAGAGTTTTGTTCAAGACATTTTACATTAAAATCGGGTTTTGGATCAATAAGATCAATCAATACCATTCTGATCATAGAGCTAATAATCAGGGAAACTATCATGAACCGTATCCACGCATGGCCGCAAGAACTTCTGTCCATCTATTTGTATCCACAATAAGTATTTGCTTGACAAAAAATAGAATTAGTTTTACAATGTACTATGGATAAGTTATAATGGATAAAGTATTTGGGACGAGTTAGCGTGGATGATATATACTTTTACAATCTTTCAAATCCCAACATCATAAATGAGAATTTTTGGATTTCTAAAAGATTTACGATAACTACAACGGGAATCACGTCAAATATGCAATTGGAATCATGATTTGGTTTCTATTATACTCTATGGACATAGCTAACGTGAACAATTTTGTGACAAATAACAGCATCCACCCAAACACATCCACATGTATGTAAATAGCAGAATTTTTTAAAATTAGTTTTGTTCAAGTTTAAGACATCCACGACAATACATCAAATTAGATGGTAAATTGTTGTAGAATTCCCAAAAGAGCTTTATTCAAGATTTTTTACATCAAAACCATTCTGATCACGAAGTTGATAATCATGGAAATTAGCATAGAACGGTACCCACAAAATCATGGCCATAAGAACTTATGTCCATCATCCACAAAATCATGTCCACGAGAAGGTTCTAAAACAAAGGATTCCTCTGCATCACTCTCTTCTTCACCATCATCATAAACTTCAAAGCCATAAATCCTATGATCTGCTAGCAAAAAGCACCTAAAGCAAACACAATTCATCATATAAAACAACACAAACACACTTTAGTTCCAAATTTAATCAACAAATTTCATATGAGAATGCAAGATTAACACCATATAAACCATAAACAAAATAGAATAGGTAGATTTGTAGGGTAAAGAAGTAGAGAAAGGTGATGAGAGATCCCACACAAAGTTTTTCAGTGGCAGATATGATTACCTATGGAAAACTTGTTGCAACGTCAAGGACCATAATCGGCGATTTCGTGTAAAGAAGACTACTTTACACGCCGGCGGAGATAGTTCGTCGGAGAAACCTGAAGTGGTTTTATAAAAACCCAGAACGGTTCATGGTTCGAGATTTCTGAAATTCCAGAAGATTTGACCTCTAATAGGCACGATAAAGAGATGAGAGAGGGGTTAGACGTACCTGGAAGATTTGGGGCAACGGCGGTCCGACCATCAGAGAGTCGCCGGAGATGCTCGAGTATGGAAGTTTTCTTCTCGTGTAAATAGTAGATCTGGTTACATATGGGCATTTGTCTTTAGTTACTCACCTTAGGTTATTATTGTCTTTTACATCCAAAAAAGTATACATGCCGAGTAAAGTGTGTAAAACGTAAAGGAAAGTTCACAAAGTGCCTATACATGTTATTAACCCTTTAAATCCGAACTTTAATCTTAAATGACCATCTCTCTAAGATTTTAATCAGATATGACCTTCTTCTAATAAATAGTTTTGTTTTGATTTTTTTTTAAGTAAAAATCTAATGAAAGACAAATTGACCCTTAATGAATCAAAGAAACTACATACACTCAACCATTTTTTATTAAAAAAAAATCAGAAAATCTCAAATATGTTTTATCTTCTTCACGCTTCTTTTTCCCTCAACATCTTTCTCTCCTTTAAGAAAAGTGTTGCATCAGGTCTTGTAAATCCCAAATCACTTCCTTATCCTCTCTTTTTTTCATTTTTTTCTTAAATTCTTTCCCAATCTTAACGAGGAGTCGATGTGGAGAGATTATATCAAAGATTTGGTCAGATCTGGTTACAATTTTGTCCATTGTGGCTTTTGTGTTGGGAGGAGTAGGAGCTGGCTCTGATGAGATCTTTAGGTGACGATTTATGGGCTATTAACTCGTTGCTACTAAATTCAAAGAGCGGTGGTGGCATTGAATATCAGATTTGCTTCGTCCCGAAAATCAGACTTGGTTTCTGTCTTCAAACACCATTTTGCGATCCCATTATTCCAATTCCAATCCATTCGATTCTAGTGTTTGAGGGATTGATGAGTGTTGGGTATGAAGATTCCATTGAAAAATCAATGAAGAATTTGTCAGAGACTACGATGGGAGAAAAACAAAAAGGTAAGTGATCTCAAACTTCACTCAATTCCTTTTAACTAGTTATACGCATATTTTATTAATCTTGGTCTTGGGCTCCTGATTACAAAATCTAAGATTCTGACTTTTTAATTGTTTCTTAATATTTTAGAGTTTGGTCTGATTTTTCAAGTACCCAATGTAATTTGTGAGGAAGAAACATAAATTGAGCTTAGTAAGAGAGACATAGTCTTACTCAACAGGTATGTATTTGGTTTTAGAACTTCTCTTACTAATGTTTGTGTTATGATTTTGAAATATAGAATCGGATTTATAACACTTTATTTGATGATTGTCTATAGTGTTTGATTGATTTTATAGACGGGATTGTCTGGATTTGATTATGTTAATGGTGGTTTTATGTATGCATACAATTTATCACCGAGAGCGTTGTCTAGAACTAGAAGAAGAACATGTAGAGAAAGAGACGGAATGAGAAGCAGAAGAAGAGGAAAAAGAGACGGGACTAAGTAGAAGAAGAGAAAGAGAAACAACACGAAGAAGCAACATTGGTTGTTGTTGTTTGTTCATGAGGAAATCTAATTAAAGAAAAATTGATGGCTATTGTTCATGAGAAATGAGGTGATGAAATTGAAGAAAAAAGAGAAAGAAATCAAACTGAAGCTAATGGAAATCAAATTGATGGCTATTGTTCGTCAAATGAAGGTCGTATTATTTTGGTAATGTAGAAGTGATGTTTTAAGTTAGGGTTTGTTTTTCATGTACTTGGAAATATTTGATATTAATGGTATGCATAGGTACTACTATAACCAAAATTGTGTTTTTCATACTACTGATATAACTAGAAAGTGAACTTAATAAAGAGAACGTGTAAAATATGTATAGTAAAAATTAATGATTAATATATTGGTCATACTGGTCTAACTAACAAGTGAACATAAATTAGAAAACTGGTCATACTGGTCTAACTAAGAAGTGAACATAAACGTGTGAAACCCTTAAAAAAATTATTATAAATAAGCATATTTAACACATGCGCCGTCCAGAGTATTAAATAATATATAAAATTTAAACATAGTCATACTTAGTTTTCTAGTATGACCACTTTACACATAGTCATACTTTGGTGGTTTTCACGTATTATTAGTCATACTTAGGTGAAATCATATTTTTTCCAGTAGGACTACTCTAATGTAATCATTGAAACATATTTACTATCATTTCGTGTATTCAAATGTATAATAACTTTATTTTTGCGTATTTAACATAACAATGAGGTTTGTACTCATACATTATCCTTATGTATGAAGTATATTTTAGGAAAAAATGTGTTTTTCTCTAATTTTGTTATTAAACTTTATATGTTTTATGTGGTCACTAAGTATCAATTAACTATATATATGGACTTAAGGATCATGAAGATTAACAAAAAAGAAAGAGGAAGAACAAACCTAAAACCATAAACCATAGTCATACTCATTCATACCAGTTATATATGGCAGAGAGCATTAGAAACCTAAAAACATAGTCATACCTACTATTATCAGTCGTATCTGGCAGAGACTCTTACCAAAATAAAATAACACATTCATACCTAGTCATACCAGTCATATCTGGCAGAGACTCTTACCAAAATAAAATAACACATTTATACCTACTATTACCAGTCATATCTGGCAGAGACTCTGTCAAAAAATAAAATAACACATTCATACCTAGTCATACCAGTCATATCTGGCAGAGACTCTTACCAAAATAAAATAACACATTCATACCTACTATTATCAGTCATATCTGGCAGAGACTCTGACCAAAATAAAATAACACATTCATACCTAGTCATACCAGTCATATGGCAGAGACTCTTACCAAAATAAAATAACAATTTCATACCTATTATTACCAGTCATACCTGGCAGAGAGATTTACCAACGTAGTTTAAGTAATCTTACAGACCATCCAGCCCTTACCTCTTCCTCTTCATATATGTTCTCCCGTTGACGTGTGCCATTTTTCTTGATTTCTTCCTTTCTTAACTTTGTGGGGTGGGGGAAAGAAGAAAGAAGACGGGTGACGATGTGAGGAGGAGGAATCGAACGATTTAGAGGAGGAAGCTTACTCTGTTTTTCGTTGATATTCTTTACCACTAATTAAGAGAAAAGAAAGGGAGAGAATGAAGACGAGATGAAACGACAAACACAAACGTACAAGGAAAAGAGGAAGAGCTGAATAATCGATTTTGGAGCTTCCTCTGTTTCCTCCGTTTCCTTGATCGTAACAGAGAGAAAGAGAAAGGAGGAAAGATAAAGCTACGTGGAGAGTATAGATAGGTTAGAGTTAATTTTAGGTTGTTGGGTAATTAAATTCGAATTTAATTAGAGGAAAACATGAAGAATTGGACTGAATTAATGTTTTGTTCTTGCTCTGTTTTGTTCTTAAACGCAAGAGAGAGAAAGAAGGAAGAAGAAGACCACGTGTGAGTAGATAAGTTTTGGTTGTTAGAATTATTAATTAGATATTTATTTAGATTTTGATTATTAGATTAATAAATATAAAGGAGGGTAAAAATGAAAGAATAATTTTTGATGATTAGTTAGGTTAAAAAGGGTTAGTTAGGTTAAATTTTTTTGAGGAAGGTTCGTTGAGATTAAGGTCCTTTAAATCCTGACAAAAATCTCAATCTGCAGTTACACAAGCAATTCTACACGCGGCACAAGCTTATTAGCATAGATACACGTGGCGTAACCATAATACATCACAGTAAACTGAGTTTGTTAACTATAGCGTCACGAGTAATTTAAGAAGCAGCTAAGAAATAATAAACAATTTTTCTTTCTATTTTTAAAAAATTTAAATAATTTGTTGAGATTTTAAGCAGAGGCGGTTCCTTGATGCGTCGTCTGTTCAACAGATTCGCCGGCGAGTTCGATGGCCGGAAAAAGCAACTCGGAAGAATCGAGTCTCTATCAAGTTCTGGTGGAATGGTGTCAGAGAATGGAAACGAGTCAAGCGAGACTAAGGGAGGATGTAAATGACCTATTACTTCAGGAAGAGAGACGAATCGATCACGAATCAACGGCGATTGAATCGGAAACAGCGGCGGAGGAGGAATCGTGGGATAGTCCGTCAGCGACTTGGGAGAGAGCAGTTTCGGGATTTTACTTCTCCGATAGTGCTTATCGGACTTTGATGGATTCAATGGGTCATGCGATTCATGTTACATCAGCTGCATCAGCAGAGATTACATTCTGGTGAGTTTCCTATAGATTCGTAATGTTCTTCTTGTTCATCTATGGTGCTTTGCTTTAGATCAGGAGATTGTACATTTTGAAATTGCTAATTCTAACTAAGAGCCAATAGCTCAACTGGTGAAGATCTTTGGCAAAGCCTAGAGGTCGCTGGTTCGAGTGGCGCTTCGAACGAAACTAATATTACATATTGTGGTTTCGACCCTGGTAATTAAAAAAAAATATTGCTAATGCGGTTGTATATGGATTTGAAATTGCTAATTCTAACTAAGAGTCAATAGCTCAACTGGTAAAGATCTCAGGCAAAGCCTAGAGGTCGCTGGTTCGAGTGGCGCGAAACTAATATTATATGTTGTGGTTTCGAGCCTGGTAATTCAAACAAAAAATTGTTTATATACCATTGGTCGCTGATTCTTGTGTATATGGATATGGAAATTTGTTTCGGAGTGAAGAGATTCTTCTCTTGTTTTAGGAGTCGTTCAGCTGAGAATCTATACCATTGGTATGCTGAAGAAGTTGTTGGATACAGAACGATTGATGTCCTTGTAACCGAAGAATATCGAAATGGCCTTATGAGTATACGGAAGAGAGTTTGTCGTGGAGAAACCTGGACTGGTCAGTTTCCATTTCAGAAGAAAACAGGTGAATTATTCATGGCATTGGTGACTAAAAGTCCTGTGTATGAAGATGGAGAGCTTGTTGGTGTTGTTACTGTTTCGAGCGATGCGACGCTTTTCAATAGGATGCATCCATTAAGTAGTGAACATCATCAACAAGCACAGAGTAATAATAGACATGAATCGAATTTGAGAAAGCATCAATGGCACCTCCCAAGGCCTCAGATCACTGAACTACCACAGGTTCCAATTGTCCCACAGGTTTCTTCAACTGTTTCAAATCTGGTAAATTTTCCATTCTGAATCTCTAAGTTTTTTCGTTCACTTTTGTGTTCGATTCGTGTTTAAGATGAATGAATGACTGTTTGTTTCGATGTTTTCTGTACAAACCAAAAAGGCGTCGAAGTTACTACCACAGAGAAATGGAGATGATTCCTTCAATACAAATCAGAATTCTAGGAGCAGAGATGAAAATGTTCCTGTTGTTACCTCTACAACTTTCGAGAAGTATGGCTCACTGGTAAGTCTTCGTTGTCTTCTTAAACAAGATACTAGTCTTCTTATTGGCATTCCTTGATCAATTAACGTCTCATGTTATAAACTGAAACTGCATATATACTAGTGTAGGCGGATAAGTTTTTGGGGAAGTTACAAAGGAAGATTACGGGTAGCCAAGTAAATAAAGATAGTGAACCCATCTTAGGAAATGGAATAAATATGACGGCCAGTGGCGGTGGAGCTATTTCTAAGGCTTCTAATGTAGTTAACTGCACGGCCTTCAGAGACAATGGCAATGGAAAGTCAATAAAGGCTGAAACTAGATTCTCAGATGTCTATGGGAGTGGAGCTCGAGGTTTGAGTGAAGAGAAACAAATAGTATCACCTCCTGGAGACCGCTTTCAGTTTATTGGGAATTTGAGTCAAGGGAAACCACCCAAAAGACCGGAGAGTGGTCTGATTTTTGGCAGGGGAACAAGAATGTCGGACTTAAATGGTGAGATAGAAGATGCTTGGACAACTCGGCCTAGTGGCGATCCCTTTCCAAGTCCTGAAGTCAACATTGGTGGGCAACAAAGTCCACTGAACAAAAATAGATTAATTACTGATTCGTCATGTGAGATACGATGGGAAGATCTACAACTTGGGGAAGAAGTTGGACGAGGTGCACTTGGTTTACCAAAGTCTTACACTCGTTTCAAATTTAAGATATGCCACATTCAATATAGATCTGTGTCTAGGATGTTTAGTTCAAATTACGAGTATTTCTGATGCGTTACATTTGCGCGCAGGTTCATTTGCTGCGGTTCACCGAGGAGTTTGGAATGGATCGGTAAGTCTACTGTCATTTAAAGATAATTCAAAGATGGTTATTGTATACACAGGAATAACTAACTAGTCCAACTTATTTGGACCAGGATGTTGCTATTAAGGTTTACTTTGAGGGTGATTACAATGCAATGACTCTAACGGAGTGCAAAAAGGAGGTACGCATCTTTGGTTCTCTCTGCTATGTAAGTGTTTCAAAAAATTATCAGTGCCAGAAGATAAATCATTTAGGATTAATATCTCCAGATCAACATTATGAAGAAACTGAGACATCCAAATGTGCTGTTGTTTATGGGAGCAATATGTTCCGAAGAAAAATCTGCCATAGTCATGGAGTATCTGCCAAGGTGAGATTATTGACCTCTAGCTCCTTATTGAGTGCGTTATATTATGCCCCAAGAAATTGCTGATCAATACACTCTGTTAATTTATCTAATTCTGGTTATGATGATTAGAGGGAGTCTCTTTAAAATACTTCATAATTCGAACCAGCCATTGGACAAGAAACGTCGGTTAAGGATGGCCCTTGATGTTGTAAGACTCTCATCTTCGAAAGACCTCCCTCGCAATGAAAAACAAAACATGTGAATGACTGAGTGAATCTGGGTTCTCCGTTGTTGTTGCAGGCTAGGGGAATGAATTACTTACACCGCAGAAATCCGCCAATAGTACATAGAGACTTGAAATCCTCCAATCTACTCGTGGACAGAAACTGGAATGTCAAGGTACGACAAAGCTTCATTTTACTCCACAAGTCATACTCATGAAGACTTGTAAAATGAGTTTGTTAACTCTTCACTTGCAACATTTTTCTTCCTTAGGTTGGAGACTTTGGGTTGTCAACATGGAAAAACGCAACATTCTTAAGCTCTAGATCCGGGAAAGGAACAGTAATGTTTCTCAAAACACCATCTATTTTTCTTCTGATTCTCGTAAGCGACAAATAGTTATTGGATTTCTGTAAATTAACATAATTTATCTTTCTATGTGCAGCCGCAGTGGATGGCCCCTGAAGTTCTACGAAGCGAACCTTCAAATGAGAAGTACGTCCATATTATCGTCTTTTTTGTGGCGACATTATGCAATAAAATTGGAACATATTTTGGGGCTAAAATATCCATACTTTTGTGGTAACAGGTCTGATGTGTTCAGCTTTGGAGTCATTTTATGGGAGCTAATGACTACTTTAATCCCATGGGACGGTCTAAACTCTATTCAGGTACCTCTCAAATTTTCCATCCTTACGAGATTATAAGCTTAATCATAACATTCTAATCAAATTTTTAATAGGTTGTTGGAATTGTTGGGTTCATGGACCGACGGTTAGACTTACCAGAAGGACTAAATCCCCGAATCGCGTCCATAATACAGGATTGTTGGCAGACGTAAGACATTGTTTCATCAAACACCCTCTTTAAAACTTTAGAGGAAAGATTTATAATCTTTGTTTCTAATTTGTTGGAACAGTGATCCAGCAAAACGACCGTCGTTTGAGGAATTAATTACTCGGATGATGAGCTTGTTCCGCAAAGCGGGGTCGGGTGCACAAGAAGAAGACGAGTGAGAAGGTAAATGGTTCTCATAATATATACAAAGCAAGGACGTGAAGAAAAAAAGAAAAGTATCGTCCTGGTCACTTATATTAGTTAATTTATACAAATGTCTAATTGTGTTATGATGAAACTATTATATATTGTAATTTTAATTAAATGAAAAAAGAAAGAAAGGAAAAAGAGTAAAGCTGAATCAAAAAAGATCCATCAAAGAAACACAGATAATATTGGATGTTGTGTAGAGTTTAGGGGCTAGGCATTCAGTTTTGGTTAAATCTATTTTTTTGTTTGGTTACACAGATCGGTTTACAAGAAAAATGGTTTTTCTTTCGGGTTCGGTTTATGTGTTTGGGTCGTAAAGGAGATTTTACTTTAGTGAAGAGGACTCAAATGTAAAATTGAATAATAAAGGGGTGAAAATGGAGATGGTGTCTTTTAGTGATTTGTAACGTAGTTGGTTTTTTGGGACGAGAGAGAAGAGCAGAAAATGGTAAGCGAAGGACTGAGTAGTGACAATTCGTAGCTTTGCTTGTTTTGCTATTTTATTCTCTTACAGCTTCCCATCACTGCGTCTTCTGTAGCCTTCTCAGTACCCTAATATAACAAAGCGTCAGAACCCTAAGACATAAATTTTAATTTTCACTTTATAAAATTGAAGTTCCTTAGTTTAGCATCTTGAAGTAGACACTAATTACAAATACACAAAATCATACGTCGGTATGTAATTAATTAATTAATTAATTAGATATAAGTATGTGCATGCATGTGCTTGTAGAGATAAAAAATATTGAAAGGAAGAAATTTTGGGAGATGAAGATATTTGTCTGCCTGTCTGGCTGAGTCTGAACAAATCACATCGAACTCCATCTTTTTAATATTATTAAGTTTTTAATAACACATGCTTGTGACCTCTAGGCAAACAACTTTTAAGACTTTTAGCTCTTTGCCTTGTATGTATTTCGTAGCCTTTCAATTCTGTAACACTTCTGTTGAGACATCTTTGCGTTTGTATTATTGCGTGTGATTGATTGTTGTGACCGAGTCGAGGGAAGCGGTATCTATAAGGGGATATGATAGATAATCATATGTATTTTATTTTAGAAATAATCACTGTAGAATTATAAGAAACAAAAGCAATATGTAGTCTTTCGAGTGAATATACGTTTTCATTTATAAAAAATACATAATCCGTAAAAATTAACTTCGTATACTTTTTTCTCCAGTTTTAAGGTGCTTTGTCTAGGCGACCACTAATCGCCACTCCTAAACTTTGAGCCGCATTCGACAGTTCTTCTAGCATCGGCATCGCGGTCATGCTCAAATGCATTTTTGTTTTCGTACCAACCTTCATCAAGCACCATAATTACTAGCAAATCTACTTCCTAAATTTAAGCTACATAATCAACAAAATCGAATTTCCAAATTTAAAAAGTTTCTACAATCAGACATCAATGAAATCTAAATTGTAAGTATCTTTCGATTGTTGAATCTTTCTCTTTCCTCTTCTAAATTTTCTCTCCAATCGGGAAAACCATAACTTTCAATTCCATTTGAGGTTTTTGTTTAGTTGAATTTAACACTTATCCAATTTAAAACAAATATATGTTTTATTAGAAAAGTGGAGTTGACTATTATGTTAACATAGTTAAATATTATGTCGGGACGAATAAAAGTCAAACTCAATGGATTTAGTTTGTTAAGATTTATTATTACTTTGGAATTTTATCGTTCAAGTTTAAAGTGCTAATGATCGCTATTTAAAAAGTTTTTTATACTATTTTCCCCTTTTAAATTTGATGTGTTGTTTCAATTTATATAGAATAGATTGACAACTATGACCTACCGCATTCTCGTGAGGATAACAACCAAAACCATTCCGTAATCGCTTGACATGTATCATTGGATCTTACCCCCATATAAACCAAATTTATGCAATTTTAATTGCAT
This sequence comes from Arabis alpina, assembly GCA_900128785.1. Lineage (NCBI taxonomy): Eukaryota > Viridiplantae > Streptophyta > Magnoliopsida > Brassicales > Brassicaceae > Arabis > Arabis alpina. Next base: position 41,593,902 of record LT669794.1, on the reverse strand, counting down.
GGTGTAAAAGTTTGAAAGCAACCACTACCGACAACTTTGGATGCTTCTTATTGGTCATATAAGATTTGTTATTAGGTGCACTTAATCTCGTATTGTATCATAATCTTTGTTCTTAAGTTCCTATCCAGCTAGATTTCTTGCTACACTTCGATCACGTATATGATTGATCAACTTGTATTACTATAAATGTCGTACAATATTCCTAATTTGACTTAATTACCAACAAATATTGTTTTGGGGGAAACAAAACAATAATTCCGCTGATAATTTGGACTAGAAATAAATTAAGAGACACGTACGTACTAGTTCATACACGAGAAGCGTTGACTAAGGTCAACAACAACCGTCCACTCGCAGTCTACTATATACGACTAACTAAGATTTGTGTGGGCTCCATCTTTTGTACTTACATGACACGTGGAAAGATCGCAACGGCCTCTTACCCTAACGCCTCTTCCGGTCTCTCCGAGTCTCTGACATGTCTTTTTTTATCACTGCATGAGACATACCGAAATACCAGTGGATTATTGTCGGTCCAATTTTCATTTTTTCCTCTTACGACTACGAGTTAGATTCTCTAAAGTGTGGTACGTAGTACACGTGAACCATTGGATTCGTAATGATTACTAATTAAGATTATATCTTAATTGACAATGGTTATCTTATGGTATTATACATTTGAAATGTACGAAGATTTACAGCTAAATTTAGTATCCTAAGTTCGTAACAAAGTTCATTTTGGTTAATTAGCATGTATTTAGTTTGACCGGCACGACAATGTTATTTAAAGTATGTTATAGGACAAAGAAGTTTTAATTTGTTTTTTTTTGGTTAAAAAGAAGTTTTAAATTTGTGACATTATACATAAATAACTTTTATTGAAAATGGATCTTTGATATGTTACAACCTTATGCAACTATATACAATAACTAAATTTGAAAAAACTAAGATTGCTTGGATAGATGTTTGTTAGCTAATTAATAAAAGGATGAAGGTCTATGAATCAAATCAAAGATTTGTTTTGCAATGTAAAAGAGAACTCAAATAAAGGATTATGGATGTGAAAAAAACTGTTAAGTATTGAGAGATGGCAAAGAAGTTTATTGGCGTAGATGTTAGGAACGAGAAGAAAACTTCCTTATTGTTTGAAAATAGGGAGAATTTTTGAGCTTACGGGTCCAAAGGCTTCATAGATGTGGGGATTCAGCTTAATCCACAATGTCATCGGTTTTAAGTATTATTTTTTTTTTAATTAAATGTTAAATTTATTCGAATCCAAAAATACGTGTGTACAACGAGTGTAGCTATTTAGACATAAACTTGAGAGTTTGTAATCTGAAATAAACTAATAAGTTGAGGATGATATCGTAACCGCAAACACATAATGGAGATATCGAATGATATCAAGCAAGGTAGAGATCACGAAACTAAGATAGAGAGAATAACATGATGAGGACAACCCTCTGGAAAGTGGGGAGAAAAGTTTTTATAAAAAATTCAATACAAAAGGACTTTGAAGTTGGTAGGACTAAACTGAAAAAAGAAAGAAAATATTGAAGTGTGTGGTTCGCTTATGCAACACTAAAATATGCTTTTCTTTATTGTTAGCGCTTCATAACATATTATCAACTAAATCTATGATGCAAAATTGGACATAAAAATGATTATGGACTGGAACTTCGAACCCATCTCTTCTTCGTTTGCCAATTTCGAACCATATATGGAAACCCTTAACTTTGAAAGTCCTCTTAGAGGATTACCAAGTGGGATCATTTGGAACTCTTCTTTATGACTCAAACTATGGTAAATCAAGCTATTTCTTTTGAGATATCACATATGGCAGGAGCGAAGCAAACACCCCCATAGAAAGGCATCTTTCGAGCCACTTGCATAATCAAATTCGTTGATAAGATTGTCATAAACATATTGGATTCGATTCGATTAACATGAGATATCTTCTACAATGGAATGGTTATGTTGTTTGCCACACAAATCTGGTAAGGAGTTCATAGAGCACTCAAGTTGATCTCTTAGAGCATCATTTATCATGAAATTTGGTGAATATCAAATAATACAATATAATGAAAGGAAAGAGAAAAAATATTATTGTAATAGATTTTGGAGTGAAACGTCTCGGTGGAATGAGCTTTTTGATACAGTTTTATTCTACGTGTCGCGGTGTAATTAGACTAAGATTTTTTTGGGTCGAGAAAGTTAAAGGAAAAAAAAATTCATTTAATATTAAACCATTAAATGTTAATGATATCCCACACAGATTCATTGTTAATGATGATTTTAAGCTTATTTTCCTTAGTTTTTCGCTAAAAAAAATACTATTATAATGCTTTGTAATAAAACCATTTCAAATTAAAGCTACATTCATTGTAATTGTATACTACAAACTTTCGGTTGAATAATTATTTTTATCCCAAAAAAAGACTGATGATAATTAACCTTTCTTTGTACAGATTTATATATTAGTTCACTATTTTTTAGATTTCTTGCGGCAAACACTACTTTTTAAAGTAGAAATACAACATGGTGGACATATAATTCAATTTATATGTTGACAAAAAAAAATTCAATTTATATATCTAATACTCTAATCCAAAGGGATAAAAATTTATGTTCTAGTTCAAAAGATCAATATTATACCATTTACACCCCACGTATATGTAGAGAGCTACGTGCGTAGTTTTCATTCGTACAACTGCTAGGAATCGTATCACAGTGAAAATAACTAGTGACAAAACATCACATTTGTTAGTAGATAATATCCGCAATAGAGTCCGAAAATATAACACCTCCATTTACAAAAACAAACGTTTTTAATGCTGAAAAGACAAGAGAAGCAAAATAACAACAAAAAAGAACAAAATAGTAATTAAGAATTGTATTCCGATTTCGATTGCCATATACACTAAACGACGGTGCACCGGACGGCGCAAGAGATCCCGTTAAGAGACGGAGTAGGGACCACAACAACGTGATGAAGAACAGCCATTGGATTACGGCGAGGGTCCCACATCGCAAAGTGACGTCATCCGTTATGGGACCGTAGTGTGGTCCTCTTGAAGAAAAAAAGTATTGACGCTTTTTGTCATCTCTCTGTTCTTCCGAGTCATATCACATTGTTTCTCCAGATTCACATGAGATAATCAAAACAATATGTAACAATTGTTTAAAACTTGGATACACATGGCTTGGACTAATCTCATAATGAGATTCACTTGATGTTTTGCTATGGAATGTGAGTATAGGTTATCAATGGTGACATGTAAAAATATTGTTGTAACTTGTAAGTGCCGTCCAATTGCACGAACCATCACTATTCGGTTCTATTTGTGGTGCGGTACGGGATGATTCAATGTGGTATATAATATAAGGTGTGCTTATTTGGTCATGTTTTTTGTATACCGCATTTGATCCATACATACACTAATCTTCGAAATAAAATGTTCAACTATAATTTACACATGTTTTGGTCTAACTTTAAGTAATTTAGATTAATTTTATCAAGTAATACAATTCCACACAAAGGAAAAAAACATATTTAGAAACTTAACTATTTTATCCATATTGTATTTTGTTATTTTATTCTTTAAACTTTTGTTCTCGTTCCACATCATTTATCCTTCTTACTCCTCACCATTTCATGCTAACCACATTTATCTTGGTCATATTACATGATCCTTTTATTAATCTGCATCGTCTCATATGTTGTAGCCATATTACACTAGCCATCCTGAATAAACTAACCAAATAAATAAAGTATAGATGTCGATTAACGAAATTTCCCGGGAAACAGAGAGACATAGTGAAACTGAGACACACGCGCGAGTGAGAAGCGTGGTACTAAGTAGAACACTGTTTTCTACTGCTTCGACTACTTAACTCTTCATAAAGCTCTCTTCTTCTTCTTCTCTCTCTCTCCCAAGACTCGTCTCCGGTAAGAATAAGAAACACTGTCGTTTTCACAAGCTCTTACACTAATGGGAAAAGCTACACGGTGGTTCCGGAATCTATTCGGAGTCAAGAAACCCGACCCGACTTTTCCGGATCCATCAGCTGAAATACCTTCTCGTTCAACTTCCTCTAATCCAAAACGCAGATGGAGTTTCGTCAAATCCAAACGCGCACCACCAAACGCAACTCCTCCACCGAACTTAACTCCTCTACCTCCGTCGCATCACTACCAATCGTCACCGTCGTCTCACGGTCGCCGGAGGAAACATAAGCCGACGTGGGAAGACGAGGAAGATTCGGTCAAACATGCGTTTGCGGTTGCAGCTGCCACTGCTGCGGTTGCTGAAGCCGCGGTCGCAACTGCTCAAGCTACAGCTGCGGTTGTTAGACTCACTAGCACGAGTGGGAGGTCGATTCGAAGTCCTGTCACGGCGCATTTTAGCAACGGATTTGATGACGTGGCGGCGCTTGTTAGCAGGTTCGATGGACACTACCACCATCACGGTCGTGAAGAGCTTGCGGCGATTCAGATACAATCTACATTTCGCGGATATTTGGTATTTTCTCTAATTTTATTTATTCATTGTCTAATTTTTGGGGTAGATTAAATAATTTTTACATTTCTTTAATGATTTTATTAAGCTAAAATATACGCTATTGCATTTTGAGTTGGGTGAAAAGATTAATTTTGCATGATCCAAAAAATTGTTGGCAATAAAAAAGGATTAATTTTGCATATTTATATTTGTAATTAGGAAGAGAAAAATATAAAATGGTTATAGATTTATTAAAATAAGTCACGGGGATTATCATGGAGGTAACAGTTTTCGATGTCGTAAACCTTCTTCTGCTGCTTCCTCTTCCCTAGACGAGTGATTAGACATTAATATAGCACTTGAATATTCTTCGTATTAAGTTAATTTGTAATTTTTTTGAATACCCAAAAAACAATTGTGTGTGCTTTATTTTTTTTCTCACTTTTGTATACATCGGTTAGAAATCGTTTTCACTAAACCAATAGAGAAAACTAAATTTTTTACCGATTTTATTGTTTTTAAAAAGTTTCATTTTAATGCGAGTAAATATTTTGTTTTTCATAGAATTTACTCATTTATAGAAATAGCCAGTCGAAGATGAGTTAACATCAACCAATACCAAGTATTTGTAGTTTTGTTCTATTGTTTTAATGAATGTTTTTTTCACTTGGACCACTGCATTGTAGTTACATGGAGTCTATATATTTCAGTTCATTTTATTTATAGCCTATACGTAGTTACTATGTCTATTAATGCTTCTATGCATGCCTATTAAACTTTTTACTTTATAGTTTATGGCGAATCTTTTTATTGGACGGTTTAAGATCATAGACTAGGAGTAGTCTATAGTGTGCAAGACAGTTTCACACCCAAATGTGTACTCATAAATCATCGACATAAAAGTCGCATTGTTCATTAATAGTCGATTCTTCTTTCCTCTTGGAGAGTGGGTAAACTATATCCATCTATTTAATGATTTCATATTTGTTTATATCCATCTATTTATTTTTTCCTAAATTCCTCGTGAATATTTTGAAAGTTCAATTTCCCTAAAGGTCAACTTGTTTTTACATTCCTTTTGGCGCCAACTTGTATAAAAAGTTATGCTTATTCAAAATTCAATATGCTTTAGTGGTCCTATCCATAGTGAGAGCTTCAAGTTTTTCAAGAATTGATATTTTTGAATGTGATCTGGTGATTATGGTGTTTTATTTTTAATTTAAAGTTAAAGCGAATTTTTGATTGTCTTATTGCTGTTTAATGAAGGCAAGGAGAGCGTTAAGAGCACTCAAGGGCTTGGTTAGGCTTCAAGCGATAGTTAGAGGCCATATTGAACGAAAGAGAATGTCGGTCCATCTGCGCAGGATGCACGCTTTGGTTAGAGCTCAGGCTCGTGTCCGTGCCAATCGGGTTATTGCCACGCCTGAATCATCTTCCTCTCAATCCAACAACACAAAATCTTCTCACTTCCAAAACCCCGTAAGCCTGGTTAAATCCCTTAAGTTTGTTATTTTTTTTTGTCTAAAACATGCCGTGAAGTTCAATGTTCCGCTTTAACAACTCTGTTTATCCATTAGGGTCCACCAACGCCCGAAAAACTCGAGCATTCCATCTCTTCTCGCAGCTCCAAGCTCGCTTATTCTCACCTTTTTAAGGTATTTACAATCTCAATTTCTGTGTGATTCTCAATTTGTTGCCTATGTTCAAAACAATCTCATCTATATTTATCATTATCCATTCCACATTTTGTTATCAACTTAGCATTATACGTTACTAAAAGGACCATTTAAACTTATTGGATTAAATTTTTCAGAGGAACGGTTCTAAGGCAAGTGACAACAACAGACTATACACTGCTCAAAGAGAAATATTCTCAGCAACGGACGAAGAAGAAAAGATCCTTCAAATCTTCTATAGGAAACACAACAGTTCTTACACACGATGCAGCAGACCGGACATATTCTACTCATCCCACCTCGTTGTAGACAACAGAGGCCTATCTGAACCAGTTTACACCATGCCTTTTAGCTCGTCCTCGTCACATGAAGAGACCGGAAGCCAATTTTGCACTGCAGAGAACAGTCCTCAGTTATACTCCGCGACTTCTAGAAGCAAACGCAGTGCTTTCACAGCTAGTTCTATCGCACCGAGCGATTGCACCCAAAGCTGCTGTTACGCGGATCATCCAAGCTATATGGCTTGTACAGAGTCCTCTAGGGCTAAGGCACGCTCTGCTAGTGCCCCGAAGTCACGACCGCAGTTATTCATTGAGCGGTCTTCATCCAAACGGTTTGGATTTGTCGATGTGCCGTACTGTAGTGATACGAAGTCAGGTCCGCAGAAAGGCTCTGCTCTGCACACTAGCTTTATGAATAAGGCTTATCCTGGTTCAGGTCGGTTGGACCGGCTTGGGATGCCAATTGGGTGTAGGTACTGAGTGACGCTGTTGGACTGGTTAACCCAGTTTTGTCTTAGATCAGTGGAATGAGCTTTGCTGTTAATTTTCTTGGTTTGTAGTTTGAAGTTAAGTGTATTAAATCTAATATGCAAATAGAACTTGCTTAATCATAATGTTGACATCTATAATGGTTAGTTTCCTCGATCTTAGCCATTTGTTTACTATCAAAATTTTTTATGAACTTGAAACAGAGACTAGAGCTACAATAGAAAAAATTGGTGTAATTACAAAACAAAATGAAAATAAACTAACACAAAGAATAAATGAAAATGTCATGTCCTGTGAGATTTAGAGGAGTAACTTAGTTTATGGCACCACTTACAATATCTATTCAAGTCCTCTCCTCTGAATAGCATCACCAGCCCTGAAGTAAACCTGCACATCGGTATACCATCCATCGAAACCATAATCCGATTTAGTAACCAAATCAAACACTAAAGTTGGTACCATGTAGGAGTAAGAAAGTTCTGAAGCTTACCCGGCAACAAAGAGAATAGCTGCAGTTATGCAAAGCACTAGTTGGCAAGTGTTGTACTTGGGTTTAACAATGGAACCAGGCATAAGAGAAACTCGATTTTCCTCCCATTCGAACTGCGGATGAATCAAGAGAAGAAAACCAAGAAGAAACCCACCCAAGAAACCTCCAATGTGAGCAAAATTATCTACAGGAGGAAGTGTCCCTAATGCTAAGTTCACACCAACAATCACCAAAAGCATTATCAAAGCCACACCCTACAATGATCATAAGAACATAAACACACTCAACCAACCGAAACATCAATGCGAAGGATTATTAGAGTTTTCTGCGCATACCTTGTTTTCGTAGGTAGTCCAATTGATTAACAGTTCAGATAACATTGCTCCTAAGAGACCAAACAAAGCACTCGAAGCACCAACAGAGATTGCATTCTGAACAAACAAACAAGACAAAATGCTACCGCAAAAACCCGATACAAGATAGATCACCCCGATTCGAACGAAACCAAACTGCTGCTCGAGTCGAATCCCAATGAAAGCAACACAAAACATATTTGCTAGCAAATGAAGTATACCAGCATGTAACCACATACATGTTAATAGTCTCCAACCTTGACCCTTATGAACTATTTTCCCCCATGCCAATGCTCCCATTTTCTCCAACCTACAATTCATAGACCAATTCAGAACCAAACCTAATCCACAACATAACTCAGATCGAATGCAACTAAAAAGACAAGTTTTTGTAATAAAAAATTGGGGCTTTGACTAGGAAATCTGAAATGACACAATCACAAATCAAAACCCAAATCACAAAACCCTAAAACGAAATCGATTTAGGAATCACTGACGTAGAGGAAGAAGGACCAAGAAGAGGATTTTTCTTGAAAGATTCAAATGAGAAACGTCCGAGGAATTTTGCAAGACATCGATGGCTTTTGTGAGGACAATCGTTGACGTACATAACGACAACGAAAACGACGACGTTTGCAATCACTACCATTGGAATCAACCACGACGTGCATCGCACGTCTTCCGGTGTTGTATTGGCGTTGTGTCTTCGCTCTCCTTCTTCAAGTTCATCATCCTCCGTTGTGGAAACCATCTCTGTGACACTCTCTAGCAAATCAAAATCTCTGTGAATTTCGAGAGAGTTTTTGATGTGTTGGAATCAGAATTTGGAAACATTCTAATTTGAGATTACAATCGCATCAGACAGAGAGATATTTGCTGTCAAGAGTTTATAATCTGTATTAACTATTAAGAGGCAAATTAATTAAGACATAAAACTTTATTAGAAAAATGCTAATTTTTATATTAAGTTTTCTAAATAATTCTCTCTATCAAAGAATGTGCGTATTTTTCTAACTTAATCCATACATCACAATATCTCACACATGATATTAACATGATTATTTACTTATTATTATGCCGTTCTCAAAAATCAGTTGATTCTATCTGTTAAGGGGGTGTATTCAATCTTTTGTATTTAAGTTTTAGATGATTTTAGGTATTTGGAGAAGTTCTTATAATTTTAGTTAAAATATTATTGAAATCCTATCTAAAACTATGAGATTTGTTTTGTCATATTCTTAACTAAAAAAGTCCACCAAAACACATTAAAATCGAATCAAATCTCATAAAATTCACTAATTAGAAACATTTCCAATAACATTAGTTTTTGTAGTAGATTTTTAAATCACAAGTTAAATAACATTGGATTTTTAAAATTCATGTTTAAATAATAGATGATTTGACACTTTAATACAAATCACACCAAATTCCATATTGAATACCCCTTAATCTTATTATCAAACTAAAAAGGAAGATTTATGAAATATTGTTTTATTGGTCATCAACTAAACAGATCAAAATGCATATCGTTTACATTTTCGATGGCCATTAGTCCATGTTTTGGTATATATTTAATAAAAAACTATTTAAGGTTCAATTTTAGTACAACGAAACTATCATTGTCACTTTCTTGTGTGTCGCCAATGGTTATGCTATAGACAGACCGCTTATGGCTGAGAGAGATTTTGAAGTTAGTAATAAGTTTTCACAATTTGTTTTCATTTTATTTTGTTGATTTCTTTTAATTAAAGAATTTTGTATTTCGACAATTTTTTTTTTTGTATATAGCTGCTATTTTTTACGAAAAGACCACAACAAAATCTAGTATCAAAGTTTGATCTAGCTTTCAACAGCTTCGTTTGAATAATATTCAAGCTTGGAAATTTTACTTATGTATGCGAAAATTTTGAACTGCTATTGCTGCATATGTAATTACTCATGCAAACCGGCATGTGAAATTCACCGTATTTGGAGGACTTGCCAACTTGTGTGGATTGGTCATTGGCACCATGTTCAACAACATGGTTATCCACTTACCGGCAGTAAGTAAGGTTTTATACAGATACATTATTCTTACTTTTCTAGTTATAATTGTTTAATATATAATATGCATGCCACATATCCAACATTTCGCTCTAACGTATGTCATTCAACAACTTCTGTCCCATGGATACTAACCGGTGGTTTGGTCCCTATTCTTACCGAAAAAATCCTCAAAGTTTGGTGGCAAAGAGTCATTGTGACCGATGTTCTGTCTTTGGCGTGGATAATTACTATGACTACTGTTTCGACAACCACAAACCAAATCACAATTCGACGCAGAATCGCGATAGTTCTGATAGGGGTCGTTGGCATAAGATTAGCACCAGATGCAATGGATCTTCTAGAGCTAATAGGGAAAATAAATGATTTGGTTTGAATATAATTTCATTAAGTTTTTGGTATGTTTGGTTTGGTTAAAATCCATTTAATTATCATTTTCATTAAGTTTCTGATTTATGTTTGGTTTGGTTAGAAAAACCGTGAAATCAAATGTTTTATATTTTAACTTTTAAAGAAAATTGAGTTATTTAATATTTTTTTGGTTTAATTTGGGTTTATTCTTATTATGTTTTCGTACTGGGCCTACTGGCATTATATTTGTGATTTAATAATTCAAGAACTTAAAGTTCAAAGAATGTAAAGCAGTCTATAGGATAAAAAACATCAATTTTCCATAACAACATAAAAAGATCTAAATTTATCATGACATCATTCACGAATGCAATAAATTTATACATCAAAGTTATATTTTTTATCCAAAATAAAATCATATAATAAACCGAATCAAATTGCATATAGTTTACAGACCCTAGTTTTAACATGACTTTATTTTTGTAAAACTGATAAACCGTATTACAGTAAAAACTCTATAAAGTAATACTCGATAAAGTAATAAATTTTGCCGGTCCCGAATAGGACCAGCACAAAATTTAACACAAATCGATAAGATGAAATATATCAGTTTTCCTCTCCGTAGTTGATTTTAGCGCTTTCTTGATGAAGCTACAAAAGGCATTCATAAACTCTTTTTGGTGATAACTCTGCTTTTGTCGGATTTTGATATCAATTGTACGGCATAAGAATATTTCTTGTCAAAAACTCTTCATTTTTGAAATCATTTTTTAGACAAGAAACCGTGGACCGTGGAAACTGTATATAACAGAGAAAAATCACTAGAGATAGCTGGTGAAAACGAACAGTTTGAAGAAACCCAAAATAAAATACTACAATAGAGCTATACAATGTTGTAATGGAACCGCCGAGAAGCCACCCCCATTCCGGCATGAGTTTGAGTTCAATCAGGAACCAAAATTACTACAATCGCTTCCTTTGTTTTTTGAAATAATTACAAAAAGTCACAATCTAAAACTCAAACCTCATATGTATCATAAGCTGAAACTCAATTATCATGTTTTGTCACTTACACATCATTATGACGAATCTACCCTTTTTCTATACATATAACCACTTACACATATTGACATGATGACACTCAAAAAGTGACGCCGCCTGACACAAGTGTTTAATAGAATTTATTTATGCCCATTTGATATATTTTGAAACAAAATTCAGTAGAAACAAGAAAAGAGCATAATTAATTGTAAATCCTCTCTCTTACGATTCATATTCACTCTCACACATAAAACTTTTTCTCTTCTCTCTTACATTCCAATTGCTCTATATTTGCAGAACCATAAAAACCGTCGATTGAACAATCCATGTCAAATATGATGTTGACAGATTTGTCACTGCACGAACCTCCGCCTCCGATTTCGATGAGATTGCAACAAGACAGAACTACGCCACCGCCTTCGACCGGACCGCCGCGTGACACGGCTCTTCTTCCGTTCTCCACTGAACGTTATAGATCCATTAATGTACATGCAATTGATGGATGTTAAATTTGGTTATCTACAAGATGGCTGCTTCATTTGGAATTTTCATGTCTCTTTGTAAGTGTATTTAAGTCATTGCCTATGTATAAGCAGAAGAAGGAGGTGGTGGGATCATCGCCGATATATGTACACGCCTTGATTTTAGTATGCGTACACACCTAGATTTGCGTACATATACATACACACCTAGTTTTGCGTACATATACATATAACTCTTTCTGTTTTACTTGTTAGATGATATCAGTTTGCGTACACAGTCTACTTTAAATTCCCATATACGTACACAATGATTTGTTAACTATGTTTAATATTCACTGTCTAATATTAGGTAATTATGGACTACATACTCCATTCAGACCATCCTCTTCCAGATTGCTTCATGGAATGATACAACGATCCTAATGATCTAGAGGTTATGTACCTTGAATGTCTCATCAAAGATGGATATGATAGCTATTGGCCTGGTGGCGCTCTCGCTTACCCCAAGAAGCCTGCTCTACCAATTACCATAAGTTGGTTATCTCTAGACTTCTATTTAATTTGGGAATTTTATGTCTTTTTCGAAGTTGTTTTTAGATCATGGTGTTTGTACGTACATGAAGAAGAGAATGTGTACACATGAGGAGGAGAAGGTGTACGCATAGAAGGAGGTGTACTTACACGTGGAGGAGAAGATGTATGTACAGGAGGAGGTGTACGTACAAAAAGAAGATGATGTGTACGTACATGAAATGCAAAGGTGTAAGTACGTACATGAAGAGGAGAGGGTGTACGCACATGAGGAGGTGTACGTACACATGGAGGCTCCTTAAATGGTGAAGGATCATGAGACATATGTATAAGGTTTTGTGTACATTTAGTTTTATTAAGTGTACATGATATTTTTGTATGTGGATATCGTCTACTATTCATGTACTTATAAATTCATATGTATGAGCGTTGTGTACATGTGGTTTTACTGAGCGTACATTACTCGTGACACATTTGTATATGGTTTCAGGTTTATGTGGTTTTATTTGAGTATATATGATATTTAACCGTCCATCGTCTATTTCTCCCATTCCAGCCAAATCGTCAAACAAAGGCGCTTCATCATCCTCTAGGAAAAATTCCATATCCTCCCAGTTTTGCAAACTCTTGAACCCATTCACCAGTTCATCTTCGTTAATGTCTATAATTTGGTCCATCGGACCCACACCTTCATGGTTACTCGTACACAAACCATCCTCGCTTCCATCATTATAACCATCTCCATATGACCCTGATTCATCACTCGTATCACTTGCCTCACTACCAACATCCGCGCTTATAGTTAAATCTGTTTCGTTTTCATTTCCCATGCGTACATCCAAGTCAGATGTGTTCGACATACTACCATCACCAACACATACCATAGTTGTACATCCATTATACGTGCTTGCCCCCCGGCTGCAGGTGTACGATGCACATCAATCGCATGTACAGGACTACGGGAACCACATTCAGGTATAACACTGATTTTGGACGTACTACTCTCACCCACACACAACATAGTTTGTCCCATGTACGTATGGGGTGGTTCTTTTCTCTGTGTACGGTCAACTTGTAAAGTTGCCTCCGTCTCTTCTATGGTCATATTCCCTGTACCTGCTACTGCCTCCCCATCCCATTTGTAATTGGTACTGTCATACTTCTCCCACAACTCATCTTCCAACAAAACTTCATTCCAACGATCATAATCATAATCATCTAATGATCCCTCACTTACCCCACAAGTACTACTATTGGATCTCCCTGATTCACTATTCCCACTACTATCCTCGTCTCCAATTTCTTTATTTTTGCCATGCTCACTAACCAGTTCCTCGCTTCTCGGAATACCTCCGTATCCGATAAGTGTCCCACTTCTTTCCAACTCTTCCACGTGTGCCACTAATACATCATCAAACGGTGAACAACTAATATTAACTTGTTCCTCCAAACATCCCACAACTTTATCTTTGCCCAAATTCGTGTTAACAAAAGTAACACATAAATTCACACCTTCATTTTCCTTACGTAACGCAATGAAAGTTCCCAAACTCCTTTGTGTTTCAATGTACACATGAGACATTCTTCCTCCAAACATTCCATCCATAACGCCTTTCACTCAATAGCTCAGTTTTGGTACAGTTTGTGTGACATCCATGTTGAATTCCTCCATGAGCAACTTTGCTAGGTCAGTGTACGCCAAACTCTCATTCGCACGTACACAACGAGACAATAGATGCTTGTCCACAACAAATTCCCACACACCAAGCTCTGAACAATTCCAATCCCCTGCGACAACAAAAAGCGGGAACTCTATTTTCCACCTGCAGTAAATACGCAACTATTTTGTAATAAATGCACACAAATACTCTCATAGAAAATCCTATTTTCAGGCCAAACAGGAATTAAATGCACATTTTTTGTACTTATTATTCATCACAAAACATTTACATTGTCGATCCATTTAGACCTTTAACTCCATACCTGTTTTACAGGATAGATAGCTGTACACCCCTCTGTCCACATATTTACTCCTCCTTCCGTTCGTCGTCGTGTACACGAAGTTATCCATTGTAACGGTCTACTCAAAATTCACTTTCACCTCCTTCACAGTTATCTTCTAAGTTGTTATTCTGCAACTCAAATTATCTTTCTTCGTTAATTAACATATCTTAGCATATTATGTAAACATATTATGTACGTATCTGTTTTCCTTTCATTACGTTTCTGCCTTTCTATTTTTCCCACATCCTCATTTAATGCTAGTTGGTAACACTCACTTCACAAATAAATATCTCCACTATAATATATAAAAAAAACTTGCCACTACGTCATTTCTCTCTGTCGTGCAACTCAGAGCACAAGAGGTGATACACCAATATAGTAGGGGTATTTTCGAGATAATGGTATGTAAGTGATATTTCTTGGTACCCAAACTAGTGTGTGACATTCTGTGAGAATATAACTCAATATGTGACATTTCGTGTAATTTTCTCTTGTTTTTTTTGTCTTTCATCGTCTCTCAAAGATACAGTGTGCATTGTGTGTTTTGTAAAACATAATCTACTATTTAAAAGTCATTTAATCCAGTTCTATTAATTGGAAATGAGAAAGAAAGAAAACAAAGATAAAAAGGAATAAAACAAATTACCAAAAACTATACTGACATCACCGAATCAAACGAATTTGTTTATTTTTTATCACTCTTTGTTTTCTGCTTTGAATGTAAGAAAGTAATGAAGTTGTGTCTAGCATCTTAACTTGGGGAGGACAAGGTACCAATTCCATCCACCGTGGGAGCACGAATTGCAATAAGGCGACCGAAATGGCATTTTTTGATCCCCATATCTTATTCATATACTCTTTGCAAATAGAGTGGTTCATGAAACAATCTTGATGACCATCATTATAAAGTTTTGAAGCGTCTTTGAGGATTCTATAGTTTTCTGTCAGCAAGTTACATGATACCAAATGATGATTCCTATCACTCCATATATAGACAATATCACTATCAAATGGATGCATTGCCATGGGTGCATAAGAGCCGATATCAGATGATGGGATAAACGCGAGGCGGATTTCCTGAAAAAGTTGCCAAGATCCATTCCCTGAATCATTGCTCAACCTCCAAACCTTCAAAATATTATCTCCCATTTGAGCTAATGTTTGGATATACATGACGAACCCTCTAGACGTAGTCAAAGCTGTTTTGAAGTCCTCATTGTTTTGATTTGAATGATCCGGGAGAGGTATAGCCTGACATTGATCTGATTCAGAATAGAAATCATGAACTACAAGTACTCCAGGATCATCAAGATCAAAAACTCTTTGGGACAAATAAATCGTTCCATCTAGATTCAAAGGAGAGTATCCGTAGATGAGATGAGGACAATGAAGTTGCTTGGAAGTCCAAATCCCTGTCTCGGACGAATACATACACACACTCAAACAAATGGAGAAGTCATCATCACTCTCGACCGGTAGCTGATTAACTAGCCTAACAACTTTAAAGCCCAAGACGACACCTTCCTTGTCCACACGAGTGGCCAAACAGAACATAACAGAGTCACGTGGAGGGGAAGGGATTTGAACCCATTGTTGTAATACTGGATTGCCTACATAGCAATCATAACCAATTCCTTCAATCAAAACCAATCCATTAGAACAAGCCTTATAAGCTAAGTTACCACTTCCCAAAGGCAAGAAGCTTTTAAAAGAAGATGGGATATAAGAAGCTAGAGATTTTGAAAGATCCCATGTCTCGCATCCGTGAGACCCTATCGTGTCATTAGCTCCGCGCATTAGCGACCAACATGAAGAAGAGTTTTTGTGTAGAGACACAAAGAGACGTCGGAAAAAGACAGATTCAAGTGTAGATTTCCATGGTTTGCAAACATACTTGAATCTGGAGATGCTTCTCAAAGGTAACCTCGCTAGAATCTCAGTCAATATCGCTAGTGGAAGATGTCTCGTCTTGGTTGGTGTTGCTTCCATTGGATAATGATGCTCGTCAATAAAGGCCTGTTCGTTTGGCAGCCGCAGCGGCTTGCGGCTGCGGCTTGCGGCTGCGTCATGCGGCCAGACGCTGCGATTGTTGTTCGTTTGTCTGCCGCTGTGGCTGCGGCTGCGTCATGCGTCATGCGGCCAGACGCAGGGTCTAATTGTTGTTCGTTTGTCTGCCGCTGCGGCTGCGGCTGAAATTTTGGCCGTAACGCTAATTTTTAAACGCAGACGCTGAATTTAGCTGCGGCCAAAAATTCGTGACGCAAGCCGCAGTGTCTGGCCGCATGACGCAGCCGCAGGTACCTGCGGCAGGCAAACGAACAACATTTTACCGCATGACGCAGCCGCAAGCCGCTGCGGCTGCGAAACGAACAGGCCTAAACTAGGGTTTCCTCTAGGTTTATGAGAAAAAAATAATACAAGATTGTGATCATACTACGATTGAGAATCAGAGTAGTGGGCTTTACTTGGGCCTAAGAGTCCGCTGGAGAAAGGGTCCGGCTTTGATGTAAATTTGGTTTTGTAATTTGCATATGGTAAAAAAATGAGAGGCATTCTAAACTGTGTATTGGACCATTTTTCACCTTCTGATTGGGTTTTTAATGTCTACTATATTGTACTCCATCAACTCATTAAGAAAACCTTAACATTTTATTATCTACCATCGACTATGATTAACTGAAAAATATGAACTGCAAACCCAAGCTGTAAAAAAGTTTATTTTTGGAAAAGAAACCAGAGTCTTATTTAGATTTGATCACTATATGTAGATTGAGAGCTTGAAGAAACTAATGCATATTTCGGAAAATAGGAAGAAATTACGTAAAATTCACTCATGTTTTGTTCATGGGTTCCCACAAACAATCACTGTCTTATATTTATTTTCGACTATAAAAATATTAAACTCTACAAACAAACATACAACAAAAGCATTATTAAAACCATGTTGTGAAATTAACAAGAACTTATATCATCTCATCCGTTGACTAGTCGGAGGAGCCATCATCTCTTGTTGTTGATGTGCTTGCACATTCCCATTCCACCCTATTTCATATATAGTTTTAAAGGTAGCAATGGTTATAAAAATATAACATCAAAAACAGATTAATTTAATGAGGTAATGGAATTTACCAATGTTGGGGTCAAAACCACGGTGCTTGAGTTCACGATACTCTTGACAAAGAGCACATTGCTCACAGAATAAGTGAGTAATCCAATCCGGAGCTGGAGCATCTGGTAACCCGTATTTGTTCCTCATTTTTTCGCGGAATATGCGTGAGTAGGTGAATGATAATCCGAATACAAATATCACTCCATACAACAACCCACCAGTCGCACAAGCTGTGTCATACACACAGATCATGATGATTGAAATTTTGATTATAAATTTTTGTGTGCTTATATGATTTTGAATAACTTACGAGTTGCTCCTTCGTCAATGATCTCAGCTATCTGTCCGAACGTAACACATGGAGCTATAATTGTAATAACGGCTGATCCAATGCACACACAAAAAAAACCAAATAATGTTTTAAATTTTTGTAGACTAAGGTTATCATTTTATTTTGAAAAGTTAATCTAACCATTTTCACTGTCGTTCATGCAGTCGAAGAGGTCAGAACTCCAGAGATTTTGTGTTTGGTTATTGACCGGTCTGCCTGTTGGTGCGTTATTGATTGGTCTGGCAGGTGGTATGCTAATGATTGGTCTGCCTGGTTGTACTTGTACGTATTGCGGCTTACGCAGTATCCCACTGTTTTGGTAACCCGTTGGTTGAATCGGTGGACTTTGAACCGGAGGTTGTGTGCCATTGGGCTGGTTAGGAATTGGACGACCCATAGATAGTATTTAGTATTTACCCGGCTAGGTTCGGCAGCAAGTAGCAACACAGATTTTTCTTCTTCTTTTCTATCCCTTAACTTTTATTTGTATGTTTGATATCGTCTCTCCCATTGTTTTTGTGAAAGAACTATAGAGGAAGGTTAGGTTTATTATATAGAGTAAAGTTTTTCACAGCTTGAATTAGTTTAAAATTTCTTTTCTTAAGATGCATATGGTGGGCTCATTTTCTTCGTATTGTTTTTTCTATCTTGTACATAATCAAATTCATTTTTAATTTAATATTTTGATACATTATTCCCCAGACTAGTTCGGCTGTCACCGTACTGAAAAAAAAAAAAAAAAATTCGTATAGGGCATTTTGCAATCATATTTCAACAGAAGTTGGTTATTTAAAGTTACTAAGATCTGCCATCATAAGTGCAAGAGTGTATGAAATGTGTTGCTGTACATTTTTTTAACCAATAAATATATATATATATATATATATATATATATATATATATATATATATATATTTGTCACATACAAAATTTATCAACTGAAGTTTCAAAATATTTGAATAGTTTTTTTTTAATTACAAGAAAACCATGACATATATCAAATGGTTTCTATTTATCTCGTCATTTCATATCTAGATCTACATAATTGATATGTTCCAACTTTAGCCTCTTTGATTAGCACTTGTTTCTCTTTGTTTTTGACCACTTTGTATGTTGAATTTAAATCAAGTCGAGCTTGAGACATGATTTTACAGCAATATGGAGAGCTCATGACATGTTGTGAGGCAAGAAAGAGAAGGGGAGTGAAACATAAACAAAGAGAATTAAAATTCAAAGGGTAAAATCAAGAGTAAAGGAGAAGGAGAAGGAGAAACATAGAGAATTTCAGAACCATTATTTTGAAAGTAATAGATTCAAAATGCACCATCAAGATGAGTAGTTTCATATATGGATTGTAACTTCAACTTTGAAATATATTTGATATATTGATCACGACTCACAAAGTTGAAAATGGATAAAGTCCTCGTTTTATCGAAGAAAAAAGTACAGCTAACTTTTAAAAATATTGTTATTTGATAATGGTAAACATGATTGTGCAAGCATATAGATTTGATTAAAATTTGCTTGGTCAGAATTTATGAAGAATATAACCACATCAGAAGTGAGAAACGATTTAATATAAATATACAACGAATATGAGTCACTTCACTTATTGCTAATTGATTTTGAGTTGGAAGACCATAAAACTTAACATGATGTCAAAGTTCGAACACACATACACACTGTTTAGTGCAGACGGAAATTGATATGGCCTGAAAATTTAAAATCTCATAAATTTAAAATTAATTTGATCAGTCTAATCTGAAATAAATTTTATAGGGAGATGTTCTAGAAATTAATGGCTAAAAATATATATCTCACATCAAAAGTGAGAATGAATTTTAACAAAAATAGATCTTGAAAATTCGAAGATGTATAAGAGATTCAGCAAAATGAATATGAAGAAATATGGATAAGAAGCACGAGATAGATCTCGAAAAAAAAGAGATACAATCAGATGTTCAACAAAATGAATATGCTATACCTATACAAGAGAAAAATGGAGAAATTTGGCCTAATGTAGGTAAATCAGCCACATACGTGCCTTGGGTCTTGGTTCAAGGTTTAGTCACAACTATGGTTGGAGGTTTCATTCACTCTTTGTATACAAAGATCTTGGTTGAAGATTTAGTCAGCTCCTTGGAGTCTGTTGCAAAAAGGGGAAAAAATCGCATTTTCAGGATTAAACAATGCATGGCCCAAAGTAAGACCATGTAGCTCAATGTGTAATGGAGAAAGACTCCATCGGTCACCCTGTTGCCCCACCAGGCATGTGATGCCATCATGTAGTTGGAGCATGCAGCCGGCCAACCCACTCCACTATTGACCTTTTTTGTCTTTCATGATCCATCCATAAAAAATGTGAAGGTCGGCAGACTTGGTTTGGAGTGTAGATCTCCTATCGAGTCTACCTCTTCCACCGTTATTGTAGAATAGGCCAAGAACTATTCTTTTGACTCTTTTTGGGCAAGATCAGTGATATTCGTCAGAGATTTGTTCACTGTGTTGAAAAGTTTATCACTCTTTGCATTCCAATGTACCATATTAATTAGGAAATACTCTGCTGACCTCAATCAAGTCTGTTTCATTAGATATTCTTCAAAATAGGTGATCCAAATTCTCCCTTATGCTCTTTGAATGACCCCCCAATCCTCCTAAAAAATATTTGAGAGGGTCCATGTTTGTAGAGTTTGGGAACAAAAAAAAATTGCATGATTGATTTTCGCCTTAATGTATCTGCATCTCGGACATTTATCGTGTCAGATCCAATGGCTATAGATTAGCCGTTCATTAATCGCCATTCGCCACTGTCCCTGATAGACACCGTGATAGGATCTTGATCCTAATCTCTCACTTTCTTGCTTGTATTGAAGAAGAATGTAACATAATAGTGTATTGAATGTAACATAATCTAAAAGTTTTTTTTTTTTAATAAAAAAGTTTGATCGAGAAAAAGCTCTCAGACACTATTCCCAAGGTCGGTTATTATCCTCTGGTCTTTTGGCTTTAAGTCAGTTTACCTAACGGTTAACTACCTTATTTGGCATCCTCCTCTTGAAACCCTAAAAACCCTAAAAATCACCAACTTTCCTTTACTTTATCTGGAAGACACCACCGGAAAATTGTCTTCTGAGCTTGTTTTTGACGCCAGCTCCACGGAGCTCTGGGCTCAGAGAAGCCTCAGAGATGGCCTCATCTCCTTACTCATAATAACTCCGACTTTCAATCTTAGACTAATCCCCTCAAAGGATTAACCAAGCTACAAACATTGAAACTTTAGCTTTATCCACTCCAACGGATTACTTTGTTCCCAATATACTTTAAACTAATCCACTCTAAGGATTCAAAGGGAAAAGCAAAGCAAAGTTCCTGAATAGGAGTTTTAGCAACCTATTTAGTCTACTCTCCTCCAAGAATCATACAGTTTCGCCTGTCCTTGACTATCCATCTACGAAAATGACTAGAAGACTATCAGCAACATATAAAGGTAAGAGTATAGCTGTACCTGAGGAGCCTCCTCGAGCTGCACGAGTGCAAGTCCCTGACTTTGACCCATCTGAGCTGGTGCATGATCATGAGCTGATTCTGGTTGGCCGCATAACCAACCCAAAGATACAAAAGATGTGGGCTCTCCTCCCATTTCTTGCAGATCATTGGAAGGTGTCTACAATACCTGTAGGAACAGATTTGGGTCAAGGGAAATTTCAATACCAATTTGCTTCAGAAGAGGATCTACAGAAGGTATTAGAAAACAGACCTTATCATTTTGCTCATTGGATGATCATTATCCAGAGATGGGAACCGTCTTTATCTCCTTCCTTCCCATCACTGATTCCTTTCTGGATACGTGTCCAAGGAGTTCCAAGTCAGTTGTGGTCAAAGGTTACTCTGACTAGCCTTGCTGCTAATATTGGTACCTTTGAGACCTCAGGAATTACTAAGACTGCAGCCAGGATGCGAGTTACAGTCAATGGTCTACTACCCTTGATCACCTCGACTACCCTGGAGTTTAAAAATGGAGATGAGGTTGTAGCTGAGTTAGTGTATGAAAAATTAGAGCGTCATTTCTCCCACTGCCTTATGTTAGACCATGATCTCAAAGATTGCCCTGATAAGAACAGAATCTCCCCTACGAAACCTGATGACTCTGGTCGCCTGAATGGTTTCCCTAGGGAAGGGAACCTGGGAAGAAGTGATGAGAAAAGAAGACCCCATCAAATCCCTGCCTACCAACAGGTGAACATTACTTCTAGAAAGGTTAACTCTGTCACCTCTTCATCCATGAGAAGAAGAGAGGAAGCTAAACAAATTCACTTGGAGAAAAAGAAACCTCAAGTGGTGAATGGTAGAAAGCCTAACCTTCATAATCCTATGAATCTCCAAACTTATGGGGAAAAAAGAGTTGAGGTCTCCCCAAAGAAACCTGTCTGGGTAGAAAGAAGACGCAGAGAGTTGCCTAGAGCTCTCCTTTCCTCCCCTGAAGGATCTGATACACCAAGGGAAAGACGACCTCCTTTGGAGAGATGCCCTGTTAATGAGAGGAGTTCTGTTTCCTCATCTCAAACAGCACTACACACTACCCTTGGAGAAGTTAGGGATGTCATGACAAAATACAGTAACTGCCAGGATCCTTGTGAAAGCGCTGCAAGAAAAGAACGATCAAGATTAGCTGAGGAACAAGGAGAGTATGAGGAAACAGCAGCTTACATGGTTCAAGCAACTATTGAATATGAAGAACGAGAAAGATTACTCAACTTAAGGGCTAGTGAGGAAGAGGACCTGCTGAGAGATCCTGTGCTTTTGGCACAAGTGTTGGGGAGTCCCACACAGTCCTTATATCGTATCCCAGTTAGACAGAGACTAGGACCTCATACTGCTACAAGTAGTATGACGCCTCCTCGAATTACATTTTCCCCACATCTGCCTGTATCCCACGCTGACAATCAAATGGAGAGAATCCATGTAAACCAAAGGCTTGGACCCACAAATGACACTAGGCTGCCAACCCAAGCAGGAGAAAGTTTCCAGGAGACAGTTCCTGAAAAAAGAAAGGCTGGTAGACCGAGGGGTAGCAGAAAGTCAGGTGGGACAAGGTCAGTGGTTGGGACACCTAACAAGAGACGCAGAGTCTGCTCTGTCCAGCCTTCCCCTAGGAAGAAAGTAAGTCAACCAACACTGAAGATGAGTATGCTTAGAGAAGGAACAAAGAGAAAGCTTAAATTGGTACCAAATGGTGGAGCAGGATGCTCCTCAGGGCCTGCCAATGCCTCTCAGCAAACTGTCCCAAAACCTACTAAGAAGAAGACGAGCAAACAGGCGGATTTTCAGAATCCGTCTTCTCCTCTTCCTTAAAGATTGTATCGTGGAACTGTCAAGGGTTAGGGAACCCCGAGACAGTTCGTCGTCTCGAAGAGATAAAACGAAGAGCTGACCCAAATATTTTCTTTTTATCAGAGACTAAAAACCCAGATGGCTTTGTTCTTGAAAAGGTTAAAGCACTTGGCTATCAAAATAAAGCTCTAGTTTCTCCACATGGACATGGTGGTGGTGGCCTAATCCTCCTGTGGAAACAAGAAATCAGCTTGGAAGTTATCTCTTCTTGTCATAATTTTATTGATACTAGGATTACCTATGAACGAAAAATCTTCTACTCTACCTTCATTTATGGTAATCCAGACAAAGCTCTTAGAAGACAAGATTGGGATTATCTTATTGACCTTGCAATGATAAGAGATTCACCTTGGTTCTTAACTGAAGACTTTAATGACATCCTAGGTAATGAGGAGAAGGAAGGAGGAACGGAAAGAACTGAGGCTTCCTTTGGAGATTTCCGCTCTTTCTTTGCTGAAGGCGATTTATATGATCTTAGACATTCTGGTCCTTGTTTATCCTGGAGAGGGACAAGGAAAAAACATAAGGTATTTTGCAGACTTGATAGAGCTATCTCTAACAGTGCTTGGGCTGAACTTTTTCCCGCGGGAAGGTGTGAGTACCTCAGATTTGAAGCTTCTGACCATAGACCAGTTATCTCCTTTTTTGATCTTAAACGGAAAAAAAGAAAAGGGATATTCAGATATGACAGAAGACTGAAGGATAATCAAGAAGTAAAAGAGTTAATTGCAAAAACCTGGAAAGAAGGGGTCAACCTGTGTGTTACCCAAAAGATTGTGAAGTGCAGACAGGCTATTGTGGCATGGAATAGACTCCAGCAAAGGAATATCAAAGTTCTGATTGAGTCCCTGAAACAAAACTTGGATGCAGCTTTAACAGATCCAGATTATGAAGAGATAAAGATATCTGAGATCAAGGAAAGGCTACACTTAGCTTACTTAGCAGAGGAAAATTACTGGAAGCAAAGGAGTCGCCAGCTATGGCTGAATTTAGGTGATGAAAACACTGGCTTCTTCCATGCCTCTACAAGATCAAGATTTGCGGTCAATAAATTCTCTGTCATTGAGAATGCAGAAGGCCAACCAGTTTTTGAAGAACAACATATCACAGATGTGATAGTTGGCTATTTTGGGAAGCTGTTTACCTCGCAGAACCCAAGCTGGAATTATACCAAGGAAATAACAGATTATGTTTTAAAACCTATGGTCTCAACAGAGACGAATCTACAGCTGATCAGAGAACCTACAGCTGAGGAAATAAGGGAAGCCATGTTCTCCATCCACCCGGATAAGGCTCCTGGACCTGATGGCTTCTCAGCTTGCTTCTTCCAATCAAACTGGGACATTATTGGAGGCGATATGGTCTTTGAGGTTATGTCCTTCTTCAAGACAGGCTGCCTGGCCAAAACAATAAATGAAACGTATGTTAGGCTGATTCCAAAGATCAGAGCACCAACCAAGATGGCTGAATATAGACCTATAGCTCTGTGTAGCGTCTACTACAAAGTTATTTCTAAGATGCTTGCTAGGCGAATGCAACCTCTTCTACAAGATATTATATCAGACAATCAATAAGCATTTGTACCTAAACGAGCTATCTCTGATAATGTTCTTATCACACATGAGGTACTTCATTTTCTTAATACATCTAAAGCTCAAGAAAGATCCTCAATGGCTGTTAAAACCGATATGAGTAAAGCTTATGATCGACTAGAATGGGGTTTTATTAAATGTGTTCTACAGAAACTAGGCTTTCATAAGATGTGGGTGAAGTGGATACTTCAATGTATCACTACAGTCTCATTCTCCTTTCTGGTTAATGGTTCCCCTAGAGGTTGTGTGCTACCTAAACGTGGAATTAGACAAGGGGACCCAATTTCACCTTACTTATTTATCCTGTGTGGAGAGGTGCTCTCCGGCTTGTGCAATAAAGCACAAGATAATGGTAAACTGCTGGGTGTGAGAGTTGCCACTGGATGTCCAAGAATAAATCACCTATTGTTTGCGGATGATACGATGATCTTCTGCAAAGCAAACAAAAAATGCTGTCAGGAACTAAAGAGAATCCTGGTTACATACGAAACAATCTCAGGGCAATCCATCAATTATCAAAAATCAGCCATTTCATTCTCAAGGCATACTCCTAAGAGAATCAAATCGAGAATGAAGAGATTACTACAAATCAATATTGAAGGTGGTGCAGGAAACTACTTGGGGTTACCTGAGCATTTTGGGAGGGCAAAGAAGTACCTCTTCACTTTCATTGTTAATAAGATCAAGCACAAAGCTGCGAGTTGGTCTACTAAGCTTCTCTCTGGTGCTGGAAAGCTAATACTGTTAAAAAGTGTCCTGGCTGCGATGCCAGCTTATGCGATGACCTGCTTCAAGCTGCCACAATCCCTGTGTAAGAAAATTCAAGCTGCTCTTACAAGGTTTTGGTGGGACTCCTCACCTGAAAAACAAAGTATCAGTTGGGTGTCTTGACGGAAAATGGCTAAACCAAAAAAATTGGGAGGCCTAGGTTTCAAAGAGATAAATAACTTTAATGATGCGTTGCTTGCTAAGCTTACATGGAGACTTATGACGAGACCAGATAGCCTTCTGGCTAAGCTGCTACTGTCCAAATACTGCAAGGAGACTTCCTTGTTGAAAGTAGATGTTCCAAAGAAAGCCTCCCATGGCTGGAGAAGCATACTGGCAGGCAGAGATCTCCTAGTCAAACAACTTGGCTGGGTGATAGGTGATGGACAAGATATTAACATCTGGAATGACGCCTGGTTATCTTCAACTGAGAAACTATCACCAATGGGACCTGCTCCTGAACAATACCAACACTTAAAGGTTAGTGAGCTTATTGATACTCGAACAACCACTTGGAATGAAGATAAAATAGACCAGATCCTCCCAGACTATAAGAGGATAATACTAGCTCTAAAGCCTAGCTTACTTGGAGCGAAGGATAAACGTATATGGTTAAGGAACCCCTCTGGACAATACTCTACAAAATCAGGCTACCTTGTAGCAGCTGAAGATCAAGAGATTCGGACTCCACCGAATCCTCCTTTGGATATCAACTGGAATGATCAAATTTGGGCTATCAAAACAGCTCCAAAGATCAAGATGCTTCTATGGAAAGATGTACATGGAGGGCTTCCTGCTGGTGATCAGTTAATAATTAGAGGGGTGATAACTGACCCAAAATATGGAAATTGCAATGAAAGAGAAACAATCACTCACATATTCTTCCGGTGTCAGTTTGCACAGAAGGTATGGCGTTTAGCTCCTTTCACCACCAACTTTGATCCCTTACAAACTACAGGTATGGCTTCTGGACTACATTCAGTTAAGCGACTTGTCCCTCTACCTCCAATTGGAATGGAAAAGGGTGCTTTAACCCCTTGGATCTTATGGACACTCTGGACCACGAGAAACCAGAGAGTTTTCAACAATCGGAGCTTCACGGCATCGGAAACGATCCTCAAAGCTCTACAGGATGCTCGTGAATGGAACTCTGCACAGATGTCTCCACCACAGTTGATTGAA
The DNA here is from genome assembly GCA_900128785.1 of Arabis alpina. Taxonomy (NCBI): domain Eukaryota; kingdom Viridiplantae; phylum Streptophyta; class Magnoliopsida; order Brassicales; family Brassicaceae; genus Arabis; species Arabis alpina. The sequence continues at coordinate 41,567,286 of LT669794.1, read as the reverse complement.
TCGATTCGATCAACAAACACTAAAACCCCTGACTACGAAAGGGATGAAATTATTACCTGTCAAACCGATGCAGCTTGGATTGAAGCTTCCGGACAGGCAGGACTTGGCTGGTCTTTTCGACTAGATCGAGATCGAAGAGCAGATCACTCACTGGCTATTCGCAACGTCTCATCGCCCTTAGTTGCGGAAGTCCTTGCAGTTCGTTCAGCAATTATTTAAGCGGTATCGATGGGAATTACAAAGCTTCGGATCGAGTCAGATTCGAAAAGATTAATGGATGCTATCAACAAAAAGCAGTCGATCTCTGAGATTCATGGCATCCAAGCAGATATAACTATCGCTTCTTCTATGCTTGTTTCTATCCAGTTTAATTTTATCCCTAGAAAGGATAACTTTAGGGCTGATAACCTAGCCTAACAAGGCCTAGCTCTTGTAAACAATCTACCTTAAGTTTAATGGTTCAATGTGTTTCAAAAAAAAAAGATAGAATGTAACAAACTCTTATCTTTCGTAAAGATAAGACACAATCTCACAAATGACTGGTAAATCCGATTCCCAAGTGCTTCTAACAATTCACTCTCACTTTCTATTTATACACAAAGACTTGTAACAACTATAAGTCCAAATGTGCCAGCTCAGCTTGCTTCTCCTAGCTTCTCTCCTTCCTTCGTCTTCTGATCCTTCCTCCTACGAAAAGCTCTCCAAGGTTTGGCTCTATCACACCGCTAGATAAAGTGTCTTAGTTTATTCGGGGCATAAATCTTCTAAACATCAGCCTTCGTAAGGGTCATTCTAATCTTCATTGTTCCAATTTTATACGATGTTTTTGAATGGACGAGTTATGTAACTTGTGTGGAAGTATATAGTATATGACTAGAGTTGTGTTAAGACAACCGATTTGGGACATTTTAAAAACAAACCATATATAGATATACTAATCATTGATCATTACGGCCCATTTCATCTTGTAATCCTTGGGCCACTGAAAGATATCTAAAACTAGCCATAATAAGAGATATATGATGTATTCTCAATTTTAGGGACATAAGTAACTCTCAAAGATGTTGATCCATTTGTGGTGGTGAGGCTTCAAAAGTGGTGGGAACCACATTGTAAGCAAAGCTTCTTCAACTGTACGTCTAAGTCTTCCCTTATGGATCAAATTCTTATTTACCCTTTTCTCTCTGTGCCAAATCAGCAGACCAAATTTTAATCTGAGATGCCCTTATGCCCTTTAATGAAAGGTGAAATGACCAAAAACTCAATCTTTAAATAATTCGAATTAAAAATAGAAACGAAAAAGAATTGAATAAAATTAAAAGAAAAATCAGATTTTTTGGACCAATCACATCTCGTCTCTTTCCTCTTCTTGTTTTTGCCGTAACTCCATTTTTGACGCCATTGAAGCACTTCCATTGAAGATGAAGCTGAATTGAGGTGCGTTAGACTTTGTTTTACCTTTAATCGAATTAGTTTGTTAGTCTATCAATCAATCATCGATTCTCTCTTATAATTCAATTTTGGGAATTAGGGTTAATTAATCAATTATTTTGGGAATTAATCAATTATGGTTTCTTCATTTGTTGTCGGTGATTCTGGGCTATTGTCTCACTTCATTCTTATGTTTTATTGTCATTTTCCTCTTGATTTATCCATTTAGCTTTGTTCGAAGTTGTTTTACCCTTTCAATTTGTTTTTCACAATTTTCTTCAATTACTTGACAATCCACATCTGCTTTTGGGTTCAATATCATATGATTTGTTTATTTCATTCCCTTGATGTATTTTTGTGATCGTGCAGGTGAGCTATGGAGACGTGCTCAAGCGTTTTACGTTTCTTGTTTAATATATATTGGATAGTTTTATGAAAAAGATCAGTGCTTTGTTTAACCTCTATAAAACAAATATATTTGATTATTGGGTCAAACCCAATCAAAACTGACCACATATTTCAGACATGTGATGTGTATTTACGATATGTGCGCTGTCATTTAATACAAAGTTGTCCCGAGTTTTCCGGTTGTCCAACTTTGTTAATCGTTGTTCAAATGGTGTTTTAACTATTTAATTAGTAGTACCATGTTCTAATAAATTAATTTTTAGTTGTCCTTGTGTTATATGGTATTTGTAACATATTTCCAATATTTATATGAAATAATAGATATAAAACCACATTCTGTGTGAAATTTTGCATCATAAGGTAGATAACATTATGAAAGTTTTCTTGAAAGTATAAGGCTATTTAGAGAAGATTGGAGATATGATATATAATGTCCACATTTTAATTCTAATGTAAAATATAAATTATATTATCTTATTAGGATTATAATTGTAATGTTTTAAAGATGAATGAAATTGGAAACATTAAATATTTGATTAACCCGAACATTTACATATTATTTGATTTATAAATTTCGTTAATAAATTTATTTGATTAATAAATTTTGTTTGTAAAACGAGTATATGACTTCTGCAAACACAATTGTTGTCTACATGAAACAAATATTGTTCTAAAATGACAATCGAAATATTTAAAAACCAAAATATCAAACTTCTTAGTAGTCCCAGTAGGACTTAGTTGTGCAAATACAACATTAGGCTCTTTGATGACCACTTCAGCCACTTTCTTTCATATTTTTATAGAGAACAATTATGTGTTTTTTATTAGTCCATTTGTACGTATAGTCTATGTTTTCCTAGTTTATACCATATCATAGTGAAATATATGTTTATTCAATTCTCTTTCTTCTTGTCTTTGATGTCTTCTTTGTCTTTGATATCTCTTTTCTCCTTGTTGTGTATATTTCTCCCTGCACTTACACCTTTCTCACAAAAACAAAACAACAAAACTGAATAAACAAAGCACAAACTTTTTCGAAATATCATGGCAATAACCAAGCAAAGCTATGTTTCATTTTTTGTAGTCTTACTAAGAAATGAATGTCCGTTTTATTCACCAATTTGAATATGTATACTTTTGAGTAAAGAGAAGAAAGCCAATAGTGCTAATTGCTTTGGGTCTCAATTCCAGAACATTAACAATTGCTAATACTTTTCTCAAAAAATTATGAAACCAAATATGATAAACGAACATATAATTGAATGGGGAAGGCTGAATTCATGATATTCAAAGCTCCAATCGCTAACCTCCAGTCATTACATTAGATACTAGTAAACAAAGCTCCAATTGTTATCAACGGAATTATGGGATGTGAAGTCTAACCAAATTTGATTCGTGTAGATTAAAATCCGTTTTAGAAGAGAAGAATTTTAATCGAATCTCAATTCGGGAGAAACCCAGATTGGAAGAAACCCAAATTGGGAGAAGAAACTCTAATTTTCAAGATGAAGAAGAAGAGGAATGAGAACGCAGAAGAAGAATAAAAAAAAAAGAATTGCGAATTGATTTTTATTTGAAGTTAAAAACTTAATTTTACAAAACGGGTCGGATCGAATAGTTGGATTTTGATGGTTGGGTCGGATTGTTGTGGTTGGGTCCGTAAATACTTCAACTTGATTTGTTTTTAGTCTTTTACTTAGCATTTTCGTTTTATAAGAAAACAATTATTAAATCTAATTAGATGGAGGGCATTTGAGATTAAATGGTAACTTAGAAGGGCAATTGAGAAGATTGTCCCTTCCCTTATGTAGATTTAGGAACAATGGCCAAATTAATAATTCATAACGAGAAGTTATTTACAACATATTTATGTCAATACTTTGAGTTCTGGTTACAATTCGAGGTTGTTGTTGTCAATATTTAATTCAGATATAACATTTAAATTTATTTAGAATTTATGTTTAAATTAGCCATATACAAAAATTTAGATATAACAGGACACATCACAAATTATTTGGATTCAATTTGGCCATTTTCCTGAATAAAAAGCTAAGACGGAAGGTTTCGCTAGCATTCATTAAAATATTGCTTTTGAACCATTCAAATATCTCATACGTTTGTCTTCCACTTTGTGAGACAATTTCGTTGACCTTTTTAGTTACAAACAAAAAATTAAGTGTAGTACTCTGTTTTCTTCTAGCAGAGAGCTCTACTAAGTAGATTAATTGGAGATAAGGTTTTAAGACAATTGCCCTTGAAATAGGGAATTTTGATAAAGATCATCTAAAATGTTTTTCTTGTCAAGCCATTGTTATTTCTTAATTTAAAATTATTTATTTGATAATGTACTAGGCCAATATATTTGTCGAGTAGAGGGCAAAACAAGACTTTTCTTTTGCAAGCAACTAAATTCATTTAATAATAATACAAGAAAAATAGTACAACATCACTTCTGCATGTATTATTGACCTCACTAGCAAAACAAAAGGACACGAAGTGGAACGGCACCGATAGAGAGATACAGTATGACATTTTATTTTTTCCCACTAGATACAATGGAATAGACATTAGCTTTGATTGGTAACTAATTGATTAAGTTCACAGTTACTTTTACAGAGTACATTCATTCATTCCGTTTGTAAAAGTATATGATATACTTACATATAGGTGAAGTCTTTAACAAGTCCTCGCTAGACTTATAGAAGTCGTCTATCGCTTTATTTATTTTCGTTATCTCTAAAAGCACTCACTACTTGTAGAAATTAGTAGTATGTTGTCTGGCCAAACCATTTAGTTCTGAGATACTTATTTTAAAAATGAAAATAAAAACGTTTTGGTACATTTATTTGGGTACATAGAAAACTTGACTTGTTAGACTACGTCTTAGAACCGGCAATTCTCTATGTGAATTACAATTATAATCTGATTAAAGTTTAGAGACTAATTAATCAATATTCTACTAACACAATTTAGTTGAATATGATATTTCTCTGCCGCTTGAAAATTATAGAAAAGTTGAACTAGCTTGACTTACTTTTCTTAACTCTCCTTATGCATGTTGAAAACATGAGAAAATCGATAAGCTTCTCACCATATACTCTTTATCCACTTTAATTACAGTGTTACCCATGATTCACATAAATAACACACCAGAACAACATTTTCTAAAGACCAAATCCCATCTTTAAATATTTGCTTGATTGTACTTAATGTTGGCTTCTCTTAACCCCTCCTTATATTCACCTTCTTTGAATTTTTATGCTTGTGATGGACCATGTTATAGAGATTGTGGATAGACCGAACTTTCTAGATTTTCAAGGAAGGATCGGCAACCACTTTAATCCATGCATAGTTGACATGTTTCATCTGGCTTGCTAACAATATAGGAAAACTATGTACCGTATGTAAAATCTGGTGTTTTGATAATATAAACATCTCTATAATAAATCAGTGACGCGGTAAAATATAGCGTGACGAGATGTGGTTTTGTATAGTTTTATCACTATTCGTACTCTCTCTAACTATTCTACCATCTTGTACCGCTATTTCATATCATCAAAAATTTTGTATCGTGTTATGTTATTAATCGGATCCATATAGTATCATCCTTCGGTAATTTTTGTTTTAACGATGGAGTCCAATTTTGAGGGACATATCAAATCATGGCAGCCATATCCGAGATATATTTCCTCTAGTTTTAAATATTTTAAAAATTACGTAAATACATAATGGCAGCCATACATCTATTAGTTTTGGGGCTATAATTTAAAGCTACTTAATTTGTTGACGTTTACTTTTCCAAGTTAAGGTCCAGCCAGGCCAAAACCTTTATTGGACTGTATATTTTGCTTGCGTGAAAGGGCATCTTTATTTTGGTGATTTTTCACAAAGTTCATAAGTTATAAACAAATCAAAAATATTAAAAAGCACAAAAATTCATAAAAGAAGTGTCTGCTGTGAGATATACTTCTTCCATTTCTAAGACACTAAATTGCCACATGTTAGTATAAGATTAGTTCTATATTTATTTAATAATTTAATATGTAAATAAATAATTAAATTAAATATAAATTATTAAAATAATATATTTTAAAGACATTGTGGAGAAATCACCATTAATGATGCTCGCCATCTCTATTGGTAAACTTTTAAGAGGTTTCTTTAAATAAAGTAATAATATCTGTTTTTAAAAGATAAGAAGAGAAACTTTTAAGAGGTTTCTTTAAATAAAGTAATAATATCTGTTTTTAAAAGATAAGAAGAGAAAGAGGAAAGTAAGTGTCTGCCGAAGAAAATTCAAGACACTTTCTTCATACACTTAAATCTTGTGTGTCATTAAATTATTGGTTGAGAATTAACATCTGTCATTAAATTAATGAAATAACAAAATAAAACTTAAAATAATAATATTGTACTTAAAGAGAGACACTTTGCATGGGTTTAGCAATAAGGATGCTATCCTTAGTAAATGTTTAGAATAAAAGAGAAAATACGTTTTTTTGTCAACAGCCGAATAATTAAGTTGTATAACTTTTGGAAGTTAGATGCTATATACAAATAAAAACATTCACCTCTTGAACGAATTTTCGTAACAAAAGTCGAAGTACAGTAGAAATATGTCGAACTAAATGTTCTTAGTTATGTACCAAATGTATATGTATTATTATGTAGATTGTAGTTTATTTACCTGGTCCTAGTTATATGCATACCATTCTAACTATTTTGTTTGTTCCGAATATGACAATTCTTTGCTGCCTAAATATCGTTGAAAAATTAAACTTGCTTGACCAACTTATCAACAATGGCTTTCAAAGTTTAAATATCTACGATGGCTTTCAAAGTTTAAATCATGGGCAAAACCATAAGTTTTTTTTATGCCAAAAAAGGCCATAAATTTCTCACCATCATAAATCTTATCCAAAGTAAATTACAATGTTACCCCTTCAGTGAGATATTTCTATATAAGCACCCGAACACTCATCTCCCTAAAGCAAGCCTCAAATACAATTACTTGTTTGGTTGATTGTACTTCGAAAATGGCTTATCATAAAACCATCCCCATAGTCTTCTTCTTTGTATTTGTGACCCTATACTTTGCGGTCTCATCCGATGCGATTACGTTCACAGTGAGAAACAATTGTCCATATGTTGTTTGGGCTGCCGCATATGCTCCTGGAAAACCTGGTGGTGGAAGACGACTCGGTCGAGGCGAATCATGGAACGTTAATAGTGATCCAGGTATCACAGAGGCTCGGATTTGGGGTCGCACGAACTGCAACTTTGATGCTGCTGGAAATGGTGGTTGCCAGACCGGAGACTGTAATGGTAAGCTTGTGTGCCAATCTTATGGACGCTCACCAAATACCTTGGCAGAATATGCTCTCAAGCAATATGCAAACCTAGATTTCATCGATATTTCGGTGATCGATGGATTTAATATTCCAATGGAGTTCAGTTCTGCATCTGGACAATGCACCCGCAAAATGAGGTACGATTAACGTAACATATATAGAAAACGACTAACCATACAAATTAATGCCATCTCAAACTAGGCAATATGCAAAATAAATAAATAAATAAATATTAAACGCATATTTGATATGTTAAACAACATGTCTGTTTTGGAATCGAAATCATCATGTTCATGTTGAATAGCTTTAATTATATATTTTGTGTGGAACAACCATTCATATATACATTTACAGGTGTACTGGAGATATTATAGGACAATGTCCTGCCCAACTTAGAATGGACGGTGGTTGCAACGGACCGTGTCCAGTGTTGAAAACAGAAGAACATTGTTGCAACTCTGGTAATTGTGGGCCAACTCCACTCTCCATGTTTTTCAAGCAACGTTGTCCAGACGCCTATAGTTACCCTAAGGATGATCCCACCAGCCTCTTCACTTGCCCTGCCGGAACCAACTACAATGTCATTTTCTGTCCATGAATATGAAATTAATGATTATTCATACATGCAATAATATCATAGGAGCAAACAAAACCCAATAATAATTATGATTGCTCTAGCGAATAAAATCGAAGTTGATGTAACTGAAATGTTTCATCTGGATTATTAATATAATAAAAAATAGTTCATGTAAAAAAGATATAGCATTTGGAAAATTTTGACATTTCTATACGTATGTCGGTGGTTTTCTTGCGAGTTAATTAAACATTGCATGGGTCAGTTCCGGGACAGAACAAATCATAGAATGTGATTGTTTTTGATCCCCAAAACATATAATAATCGAATATTCCTTGGTAGATTTTCTATGTTTTGCAATACTTTTCCAAAGGTTAAACATTTACTTAAATGTCTAATGGCATACACATATCCATTACATATATGATTTATTAATATCTCGCGAGGCCGTAAGTCAATTTAGATTGGATTTGTAATGCTTACTTTTATGAAACTTATATTCAACCATGATGTACATTGTCTAACGTCATTAGCTTGGACTATTTAGATGCTTACGCAAGTCAACATTTTACTTTAGTATGACTTTTATTTGCTATCATGTGGCCATCACAGTTTCATTTTCTACGGACTTATCTTTTTTTTTTTTTGTCTCGTCTCTATATATGCATGTACTCGTCCGTAGATTTTTTTGACAAACTGGATTATGATCTGATATACAAAGAGATTTTAACTGCTTTGTATTTACAACTAGCTCGTAAAGCTGAATGTTCTAATGGATAAAAAGACGATCCTTATTATATATAGACGTCCATTTCGTTAAGTATATCAAAGCTAATACATTTGTAAATAAATCAATGTCCGGTTTACTTGTATAGATTAAATAATCGAATTGGTTAAGTTAGTAGAGAGTTAGCTGGTTAGTAGTATATAATGTAAATGTTATACATTCTTTCATTTGCCTTCTAAGCTCGAATCTTCGATTTTGCGTGATTTTTCTTCGATTTCACCGTTCGTTGTCTCCGTCGAAGTTAGCTGTGCGTTTCAGCTGTCACCGGAACCCTAATTCCGCTGCGGTGGTTTGTTTTTCAGCTCAAATCGTCTCGTCAAGCTTCGATCTCGTGAAAATGGTGAAACATGGGAGGAAATTACGCAATCGACCTTCACTCTGATGGTGAAGCATCTTAGATGCAGGATCGTGTTTGCGCTAGATCGTCTTCTCTGATTTCACCAGAAATTGTTGGATCTCAGACTCGTTATCCCCGATCTAATCGTGGTAATCTCGATCTTCTTTCTGATACAGTGGAGTCATACGATAGTGAACATAGTCCATTTATTTTTTATTCCGATGATTATCTAGGATTATCTATTGTTACCTATGTTTTGGATGGAACGAACTATGGTAATTGGTCTATTGTTATGCGGATAAGTCTCGATGCGAAGAATAAGTTAGTATTTGTAGATGGAACCTTGCCTAGACCTAATCCTCAAGAAGTTTCATTTAAGATTTGGAACAGGTGTAACAGTATGGTGAAAGCCTGGATTATGAACGTGGTTCGTAAAGAAATCTATGATAGTATCCTATACTATGAGGATGCTGCTGAAATGTGGAATGATCTATTTCTTCGTTTTCGTGTTAGTAATCTGCCTAGGAAGTATCAACTGGAATAGTCTTTATATTCTTTGAAGCAAGGTTCCCTTGATCTTTCTATTTACTACACAAAGAAGAAAACCTTATGGAAACAACTTGAAAATACAAAATCTCACACAGCCAAGAGTTGTAATTGTGAGCAACTAAAGGAGTTACAAGAAGATATGGAGACTAGTCAGGTGATTCAGTTTCTGATGGCATTAAATGATAGCTTTGCCAACATTAGAGGACAAATTCTAAACATGAGACCTCGTCCTGGACTCTCTGAGATTTACAACATGTTTGATCAAGATGAAAGTCAGCGAAGGATTGGAGTTTCTCAACGAACTTCATTACCTCCTGCCTCTGCTTTTTGAGTTCAAGAGACTCGTGCTTATGATAAGGCTTCTATCTTGGCATCTCCCAGCAACTTCAAGAAACCAAAATGTTCTCACTGTTTCAAGGGTTACCACGCAGTTGATCGTTGCTACAAGGTCCATGGGTTTCCACCAGGTCATCCAAGAGCACGTTCTCCTCAAACTGTGGGAGCTACTAATTTTGCGGTTATGAATCTTTATCCATCTGTTGGTAATGATTCTCAATCTCACCCAAATGTGTTTACAAAGGATTCATCTATTCCATTCAAAGGAACAAATTGTGAGGATATGAGTAAAGAGCAGATACAAACAATGATTTCCTACTTTAGTGCCAAGCTCCACACTCCTAGTGATACACCATCTCCAATAATTTCTTGTGTTTATACTTCTGTGCATGCACCTGTTATCTCACCGATTTCAGGTACATTTCTACATCTCTATAATGATAATTCCTATTATAACATGTTGGTATCTTCTGTATCTACTGAAACAGATGTGTCTCTTAGAGCTTGGATAGTGGATTCAGGGGCTACACATCATGTGTCTTGCGATAGGAACCTTTTTAGAGATTTAAAACCCTTAGATCACACTTATGTTAAACTCCCTAATGATTACACTGTTGGGATTATGGGCATAGGTTTCATTCAATTGACTGATGCTCTCTCTCACTACAATGTTTTATACATACCTGAATTCAAATTTAATCTTCTCAGTGTTAGTGTCTTGACAAAATCATTGCATTCTAAAGTTAGATTCACTGCTGATGCATGTTTCATTTAAGGAATTACTTGGGAGTTGATGATTGGTCAAGGTAGTCAAGTTGAGAATCTATATGTTTTGGATTTTTATAATGCAAATAATAAATACTCTTTACAAGGTATTTCTCCTTATTGGGCTAGTTTTTCAGTTGATTAAGCCACTTAGCATAAGAGATTGGGTCATCCATCTCGTCCTTAGATAGATATACTTTCTAATGTACTGAAATTGAAAGATTTGAAAAATAATAAACATGTTTTTGATCCGTGTCACATTTGTCATTTATCCAAGCAAAAGCACCGGCCTTTTCCTTTTCACAATCATATGTGTACTCAACCTTTTGAGTTGGTACACATTGATACTTGGGGTCCATTCTTTGTTCCTACAGTTGATGGATACATATTCTTCCTCACCATAGTGGATGATTACAGTAGGACTACTTGGGTTTACTTGTTGCATCATAAGTCTGATGTTATTGATATTTTTCCATCTTTCTTACAAATGGTTGAAACACAAGACAATGCACCTCAACTGAAGTTTAAAGAATTGTTTCTTGCGAAAGGTATAATTGCTTATCATACTTGTCCCGATACACCTCAACAAAACTCGGTAGTAAAGCTTTTCTTATAAATAGATTACCGTATGTAGTTTATAGAAAATCAAACCCCTTTTGAGAGATTATCCGGTAAATATCCAGATTATCAATTCTTAAAGACTTTTGGATGTTTGTGTTATAGCTCTACCTCTCCTAATAGTAGAACCACGTTTGATCCTAGAGCTAAGGCTAGTGTATTTCTAGGATATCCAAGTGATTACAAAGGATACAAGCTACTAGATTTAGAGACACATGCTGTTTCAATTTCTAGACATGTTATTTTCTATGATGATATTTTTCCTTTTGCTTCATCCAGTATCAAGGATGCTGCAAAAGACTTTATTCCTCTATTTCAGTCTCCTGATTCCTGAAATGTTCCTTTGCCTCTAGTGCAAACATTTTATGATGCACATCCAAATCATGATGTGTCATCTTCTGAATCTAAGTCTCGTAGACCACTCAAACCACCTAAACACTTGAAATACTTTCATTGTTATAACACTAATACTAGTACTAAAATAACATCACCTTATCCTTTCATAGATTATATTTCTTATTCATATCTATTTGAGCCTTTATATGCTTTCCTTAACAACATTTCTGAAATTCCCATACCTGAAAAATATTTGGAGGCCAAGAACTTTAAAGAGTGGTGTGATGCTATGGGTGTTGAGATGGATGCTATGGAAAGGACAGAGACTTGGGACATCTGTGAATTACCTAAAGGGAAGGTAGATATTGGTTGTAGATGGGTGTATACTTTGAAGTATCATACGAATGGTAATTTAGAAAAGTATAAGGCGAGGTTAGTCGCGAAAGGCTACACACAACAAGAAGGGACTGAATTTGTCGACACCTTTTTGCCAGTAGCTAAACTTGCTACTGTGAAGTTTCTTTTGGTGTTAGCACCAAAACTGAAATGGTCCTTAACACAATTGAACATTTCTAATGCATTTTTGAATGGAGAGTTAGATGAAGAAATTTTCATGAAGTTACCACCTGGTTATGCTGAGCTTAAAGGAGAACATGTCTCTCCTAATACAATTTGCAGATTGAAGAAGTCTATATATGGTTTGAAACAAGCTAGTCGTCAATGGTTCCTTAAGCTTTCTTCAACCTTGCGTTTGTTGGGTTTTGAAAGGTGTTCTGGATATCATACCATGTTTGCGAAGCAGTTTGATGGGAAGTTTATGATCATGCTAGTCTATGTAGATGATATATTAATAGCTAGCACTGATGATGATGCAGTTCAGGCTTTAGTAACTCAATTGAGTATTCATTTCAAGCTCAGACATCTTGGTGCACCAAAGTTCTTCCTTGGTTTAGAAATTGCTCGCGCTCAATCTGGTATTTCAGTATACCAGGGGAAGTACACTATTGATCTTTTTGCTGCAAGTGGGTTTTCTGATTGTAAGCCATCCTCCATTCCCATGGAACCAAACCAGAAGTTATCTCGTGAAGATGGAGTTCTTATGACTGAACCAAAACAGTATAGGAGATTACTTGGTAAACTTTAATATCTAGTCATCACTCGACCTGATATTGCGTTTGCTATAGCTAAACTCGCTCAATACTCTTCTGCTCCTCGAGATCCTCATTTACAGGCAGTGCATAAAGTGTTGCGATATCTCAAAGGAACTGTGGGGCTGGGTTTATTCTATGCTGCAGATAACAAGTTTAATTTGCGTGGTTATTGTGATTCTGCTTGGTCAGGTGCCTAGATACTAGAAGGTCCATGACTGGTTATGCTATGTTTGTTGGTAATTCTTTGATTACTTGGAGAGCTAAGAAGCAGGACACAATTTCTTGTAGCACGGCTGAAGCGGAATATAGATTCATGTGTATGGCCACAAAGGAGATGATTTGGTTGGTTAAGCTTCTGATGGATTTTCAAGTTCCTTTCAAGCCTCCGGTTTACTTGTATAGTGATAGCACTACGGCCTCGAGCATTGCAAGTAACCAAGTGTTTCACGAGCGGACCAAACACATAGAGAACGACTGTCACAAAGTGAGGGAGATGATTGAATGTGGTTTTCTGAAAACAATGTATGTTCATACTGATCAGTAGCTTGTTGATATCTTCATTAAGGCTCTTTATCCAGCACCATTTCGAGAGTTAGTTTCCACAAAAGTTGCCAACATTCATCCCCTAATCCAACATTGTTCAACCTCCAAACCTTCAAAACATTAGCTAAAAAAGGAGAGAATATTCTGAAGTCTCGGCTGTAGCGATGCTAACGATCTGGGACAAGTATAGCTCAAATTTTATCGGGTTCTGAATAGAAATCATGAACTAGGAGTTTTACAGGTTCATCTACATGTATTTGGGACAAAAAAATAAATCTCATTGAGACTCATAGGAGATGAGAAGGCATACCAGGGCCGACTCAAAGTTTTTATGGGCCTCAGGGCAAAAAAAATTTTTGGCCTCTTAAACTTAATTTTTAAAGATATTTTTGCTATATAAATTTTTTTAATACATATTTTTTTTAAGAAAACTAAAAATATATTTGAAAAAAAATTATTAGCCCTTTTATTTATTTTTTATTTAAATTTTTGTTAATTTTTTATATAATTTTTTAAAAAAAATTAAAAAATGGGCCCTAAGTACTTGGGGAGGAAGTGGGGCCCAGGAGTAGTTGCCAACATTCATCCCCTAATCCAACACTGTTCAACCTCCAAACCTTCAAAACATTAGCTAAAAAAGGAGAGAATATTCTGTAGTCTCGGCTGTAGCGATGCTAACGATCTGGGACAAGTATACCTCAAATTTTATCGGATTCTGAATAGAAATCATGAACTAGGAGTTTTACAGGTTCATCTACATGTATTTGGGACAAAAAAATAAATCTCATTGAGACTCATAGGAGATGAGAAGGCATACCAGCAGGGCCGGCTCAAAGTTTTTATGGGTCTCAGGACAAAATTTTTTTTTTGACCCCTTAAACTTAATTTTTAAAGATTTTTTTGCTATATAAATTTTTTTAATACATATTTTTTTTAAGAAAACTAAAAATATATTTGAAAAAAAATTATTAACCCTTTTATTTATTTTTTATTTAAATTGTTGTTAATTTTTTATATAATTTTTAAAAAAATTAAAAAATGGGCCCCTAAGTACTTGGGGAGGAAGTGGAGCTCAGAAGTAGTGCACCACTTGACTTCCCCTATAACTTATAACTTACAGGCTGTAAGCCACTTGACCTCCCCTATAACTTATAACTTACAGGCTGTAAGCCGGCACTGCATACCAGTCAAGGGGTTGAAGTGTTTTAGAAGTCTAAATCCCACTCTCAGACGAATACATGCACACATCCCCATGCACACATCCCTAGATCCATTACGCTTTGACCTAAGCACTTTGAAAGTCAAAACGACCCCGTCCTCGTCCACACGGGTCACAAAACCAAAAGGACCAGATTTGTATGGACAAGCAGGGATTTTAACCTGTTGTCGTAGTACTGGATTACCAACATAGATACCATAACCTCTTCCTTCCATTAAAACCAATCCATTCGAAGAATGATAATAACCAAATTTACCAGTTCCAGGATCAGGGAAAGCAGCAGAAGGAGGAGGGATATAAGAAGCCAGAGACTTTGGAAGATCCCATGTCTCACATCCGTGAAACCATATAAAATTGTCAACTAAAAATTTTGGACTTATTAGTGACCAAGAGGAAGATGAGCTTTTGTGGAGAGACGGAAAGAAACGTCTGAAAAAGACAGATTCAAGTGTAGATTTCCATGTTTTGCAAACAAAGTTGAATCTGAAGATGCTTCTCAGAGGTAACCTCGCCTCTGAATCTCCTCTCGAAGATGTGTGTTGTTGGTTAGTGTTTCCATTGAAATTTGCTTAACGTAAATAGATTAGGGTTTACAGGTTTAAGAGAGAAGACTGTTTTATACGATCGGGAATCAGAGTAGTGGGCTTCTTATGAGCCTTAAGTCATCAATAATTAGCCCCTATATTTATTCTAACAACCAAAGTGAGGATCAAATTATTCGCTTGAGTGATTATTATTACTAGATGACTCTCCGCGTTACACGCGGATTAATTGTAAATTAAGAGTCAATAATTGTCAATAATGTTATAAATGTTTTTTTGTATATTTCTTAAGATATTTCTCTACCTTATTTTACAACCACTCTTTTATGAGAAATTTTGAAAAATGCCATTTTTAGGATGCCACTTTTCAATTATGCCACAGCCAATTACACATTCACAAAAATGCCACAACCTTTTTTTTTATTCACATATTACCCTTAATGATAAAATAAGTTTTTTCTCTCACGCTCATTTTTTTTCTCTCTCTCTCTTGTTCATCCTCTCTCTCTACAAATCTTCTCTTTCTCTCTTAGATCTGTTCATCTCTCTCCCAAAATCTCTACATCGATGTTTGATTCCTCCATCTAGGACATCCGATCTTTGATTTCTTCATCTCAGATCTCCGATCTTTGATTTCTTCATCTCAGATCTCCGATTTCTCCATATTCGTTCTCGATCTCAGATTGAGATCTTAATCTCGTTGTTCTATAAGATTCCATAAAAAAGATCTGTCAAATTAAAGTAATTCATGTGAAGAACGAGGTGGAGGAAAAAGAGAGAGGTGGCTGCAGCAAATTAGGTTTCAGAGGGATAGGTAGTGGAGGAAGAAGAAACACAATATTACAGTTATGCCATTATTTGAAGAAAAATAAAAAAATTATCATTAAAACATGTCTTGTAGTTGGAACCTTATAATCCTTACAAAAACCTTATAAACCTTACAACATGTCTTGTAGTTGGAACCTTTTAAATACCTTATAATCCTTACAAAACCTTATAATATACAATTTTATAGATCAATTTTTAAATACCTTATAAACCTTACAAGAACCTTATAATATACAATTTTAAAGATCGATTTTTAAAACCATTTGAATTCATGTTTGGCGAAACAATGAGAATCAACTAATACAACCTTTTAAATACCTTATAAACTTTACAAAAACCTTATAATATAGAATTCATTTAAAGTCGTGTTTGGCAAAACAATGAAAATCAACTAATAAAACCTTTAAAATACCTTATAATCCTTACAAAAACCTTATAATATACAATTTTATAGATCAATTTTTAAATACCTTATAAACCTTACAAAAACCTTATAATATAGAATTCATTTAAAGTCGTGTTTGACAAAACAATGAAAATTAACTAATAAAACCTTTTAAATACCTTATAATCCTTACAAAAACCTTATATTATACAATTTCATAAATCAATTTTTAAATACCTCATAATTCTTACAAAAACCTTATAATTTTTATAAATCAATTTTTAAATACCTTATAAACCTTACAAAAACCTTATAATATACAATCGAATCAGATCTTAAACCCTAATCGAATCAGATACTAGTAAAAACGTCTAAACCCAGTAAAAAATCAGATCTTGAACCCTAATTGAATAAAATCTAAGATTTCTACCAATCGAATCAAAAACTCAGATTTTCAAAATAAACCAAATAAAACCAAATTTACAACAAAAAATGACAAAATCCGGATCTAGATCTGAATTTGTTGTCTTCTTCAACCTCATAGAGAAAGAGGCATAAATCAAATAAACCCAAATTTTCAACAAAATTTGACAAAATCGAATCTAGATCTAGATTTTTTTGCCTTTTTCAACCTCATAGAGAAGAAAACACAAATCAAATAAACCTAGATTTACAACAAAACTCACAAAATCAGATCTAGATCTATATGAGAGAGAGAGAGAGAAAGAGATATTTGTTTTGGCTTCTTCAATTTCACGAAAAAGAGAGAGGGATTTTCATTGATGCAGAGAAAGATGAGATAGAGAAGGAAAGAGAAGAGAGAATAAAAGAGAAAAGAGATGGAAAGAGATCTTGAGATCTCCATTGTTGTTGTAGAGAAATAGAAGAAGAGAGAAAGAGAAGAAAGAGAAGAAAGAGAAAGAGAAGAGAGAAGAAGAGAGAAGAAGAGAGAAACAAAAAAACCAGAAAATGATTTTTTTTAAATCTCCTTGTTTCTGCCAGGGGTAATTTCGTCCAAAAGGACGAAATTCGTGGCATATTTGTGAACAGTGTTTTGGGCGTGTCATTTTTGCACAGTGGTAATTCAGACGTGGCAGTTTTGCAATTCCCCCCTCTTTTATTCAACTCTCTCACAATCACACACTTCCACTCATATCTCTATTATACACTCTTACTCATACTTCCACTCCCACTCTTACTTATTATTTTATTATACACTCATTATTTTATTAATCTTATTGTCTTTAGGATATTTTTTGAATATATTTTTTTGAATAATAGCATCTAGAATAAAACATATACTCAGACGATAATATGATTTCGATTCCTATTTAAATTTTGATCAAATAACTTTTATCTCAAATAAATTTAACTTTTAAATTAGTATCTAAATATTATTTATTTTTTAAAATATCCAATAAATTTTAGGAAATTTTTTTTATGATTAATTTTTTTTCTAATTGTGTTCAATATCCATTTGATTAAAGCAATGTGAATTATTTCTGAATAACAATATAAAAAATGAAAATAATATACTATGGATTGGTTTGTATAGTTTAATTTTGGCTTGTGTCTTTTAATCAAAATATTATTTTTCTCCAGTAGATCAATATTGTTTTTTATTTTATTCAATAGCAAATTTGGATTAAACATTATTTTTTAATTTTACCTAAATTTATAAAAATGTTCATGTTGAAAATTTGTCATTTGTTTATAACTTTATATATATGAAGTTTACTATTAATTTACATAAAATAATCAATTGAATAAGAATAATCAAAGTTAATGGGCTAAGTATGAAATTAATTAATTATGACTCTTTATAAAGTTAGTGGGCTAAGTATTCAATGAATGAATTTTTGCCATGTCACATTTGACATGGTTTTTATTTTGCCTAACTTTGAAGGAGAATCCCTAAATATTATTAGGGAGGTGATTCTTATAAAATTTCTTATGTGTCTCATTGTCCTCCAATGTTAGACTAAAAAAAGCCATGTCAAATGTGACATGGTAAAAAATTCACTTTTCTTCTTTTCTTTCTTTCTTTGGTTCAACCATTAGAAAAATGAATTTGAATACTATGGGTTAAGTATTGAGGTTTTGAATTTTTACATAGATAAAAAAGCAGTTTAAGGGCTTTAAAATTCCTTTAATTAGGGAAGGAAAAGAGCGACATTAATTTATTAGAATTATGATGTTCTACAAAACGAATTAAAAAATGAAACAAAATATCTTGAAACAAAATTAAACTATCACTATTCATCATATTTAATATATTTTAAGTACGAAATTCCTTTAAAAAAAACATTTTTGATTTTGTCAAGTTCAAAATATATATTTAAACTAAAAGTTATGATAAGTGATAACATACCAATGCAACACTGATGTAATTTATTTAATTTTTAGTAAAAAATCAAATTTGATGTTGAATTTAGTCAGAAATGTAAATTAATCAAAAAGTAAAATTTATTGAGAATAAAATAGATTTAATCAAAATTTAAATATGAGTCGAAAGCATATATAATCGTCTTGCTATATGTTTAATTCTAGATACTATTAGTCACAAAAAGTAAAACTCAAAAAAAATTCTAAAAACCAAATATACAAATTGAACATCATTATAAAATTTTAATATAAAATAATATTTTTTAGAATATATAATTTAAAAAATCCGCATATACGCGGGGAGTCATCTACTGAGAGACATAAGCATATTTAAAAAAACCACCTCCTAATAATATTTAGGGGATTTAAAGTTCTCAGATGTATTCTAAGCACTTAAATTACTCAAAATTACCAAAATTTCACAAAGTTATCCTATAATTTTGAAGTTATAAAATATTTCTAGTTATTGATGAATGTTTGAGTAAATGGATTCAAATATGACAAAATTCATATATATTTTTGACAAAAGATATATTTCAAGTAGCACTTACAATTTCAATAGTGTTTATTACCAATCAAATTTTTGAAAATATTAAAAATAACAATCATAGTTTATACTGTCAGAATTTCTAGAGTCAAAAGTCTATGGCAAAAGTTTACGGTCACATGCTTAGCATAATTAGTATTATAATAATCTGGCACAATCAACTCCATAGTATAATTAGTATTATAATCTGGCACAAGCAAATATATCACCAAAAATAGATCATATAAGCAGAGCCGTGCCTACCATGCATTTGAAAAAACATTCGCTTCGGGCCCCGGATCAATATAAACATTTTTAGGGCCCCCATTTTCCATATTTTATTTGTAGTCTAGTGGTTTAAGTAATGTTATATGATTTTGAATGTAAGTCTTCCATCCCAAGTTCAAACCACCACCAAGCTATGAAATGAGGTATTTTATTTTTATTTAGTTTTATTACTTTTTTTATTAACATCCTAACAACGACTCCATCCGTTTCACAAAGAGTGTCATTTTAAGAGTTTATTTTTGTTTCACAAAGAGTGTCACTTCACTTTTGTAATGTGGCTTTTCGCATGCAAATTCCTCTCTTATCCCTCATTTAATATTAAAAAATTAAATTAACCATTATTATTTAAATAAGTGTATTAAATATGGGTATTTTGGGATATTTAAAAGTTTTTAATCTGCGTAAAATAGGTTAGAATGACACTCTTTGTGAAACGGATGAAATATGTAAATTTAGATTACTATCATCGTTAAAAATAAATTATATAAAAAAAAAAATTATTTCTAAGTTCGCCTCGGACCCCTAAAAATCTAGGCACGGCAGTGCATATAAGTTATGTAGAGTGTATTTTAGAGTTCCAACAGGAAGGTTGATATGCTCAAATTTACCCTGAGCTACTCTCTCAAATTAAGAGGTCGTCGTAGTAGGGGTCGAATCACTGGGAGTTAAATCAAACGATAGGAATATTGACTTCAAATTCGGCTAAGTAAAATAATATAAAATAAAGACAAAAGCAAATTGAAACAGAGAAAGATTGTTGATTTAAAATTCAATTAAACAAAGTGCTAGGCTTTTGGGTAATTCTCAGGATGAATCAGAATTGCAGGTTAAACAGAATC
Organism: Arabis alpina; assembly: GCA_900128785.1. NCBI lineage: Eukaryota > Viridiplantae > Streptophyta > Magnoliopsida > Brassicales > Brassicaceae > Arabis > Arabis alpina. The sequence goes on along the minus strand of LT669794.1, from coordinate 41,547,088 downwards.
AGGATTTAATTAAGAACCGTTCTAGAACTTGGAACACTAAAATATAATTAACCAACTGTCGTTGCGAAAACTAACTATGTCTAAACCCTAGAAAACCAAATTTCTTTGCGAATTCAATCAATTTAAACAAGCTTTAAATTCAAGTCCAATTTGTTCACAAAATCCCTAAACCAAATTTCTTTGCGAATAAGTAATTTTGCTCACCTAAGATCTAGTTCTGGCTAATCAATTACACTTTCGTGTCAATCTATCAACCTAAGATATCCAAATTCAGGGTCGCGAATCCTAAACCAGAGTTAAAGCAATCTAGGTGAAGAACCTAACAGATAATCCTAACAAGTGAGTTTACCCTAACAATTCATCATCATTCCATTCGAACTACCCTAAACCTAACAAGCAAACTACTCAGACATGGCAGCAAAGCAAATCATAGCTGAATAATATTGCATAAAGAAAGAGTAAAAGAAGAATTACAATAGGGTTCGAAGAATCTCAAAGTAATGAAGTAAACTTGTCTCCCTAAAAACCCTAAAAATCTCTCTCTAAACTTTGTTAAGTAAAATCTAAGTTATTGTTCTAAAAACCTAAAATAAACTATTTATAGAGGTAAAACTCGTGGTGGGCTTTTATGACGGTCTATTGCTGCTTTCGGCCCATAAACTGGCGAATTTCCTTCTTTAAAACGTATTTAGGTCGGTTTCTGCGCTGGCCTGTCGATCGATCGTCTATGTGTATGTCGATCGACAGGCTGTAGTGTAGCTGTCGATCGATCGTTCTTCTTTGGGCTGTCGATCGACAGGCTGCTTCATATCAGCTTCTTTTCTTGCAAAATCCGGCTCCAACCTTGTTTACGCTTCAAAATGCACCGTATTCACCATATAAGCTCCTCACGTGTAATAACCTGTTAAGACACTAAAAAGACTCGAAATACAACGAAAAGACTCGATAAAAGGACTTATATCATGGTCGAAAACCGGTAAAAACCATGATATATCAACTCCCCCAGACTTAGCTTTTGCTTGCCCTCAAGCAAACTAGAGACTAAAACTGAAGTTGAGGTTTGAAAATCGCGAGAACTTACTTATCTTTGGGAACATTGCTTTCGCTTTCTCGACCCTTTCACTGCATGTAAACAAAGTACCTTTGGCGGTCACGAATCTCAACCATCATAGGTTGGGCCTCAAATCTTAACCTGCAAACCCATCAGTTTCACATCCTCCTAACTGTCGCACACTCGATCGAAGTAATGATGGAATTCTCTCCAATGATATCAACCAAGTAAAAGGGCTAGGTGTGACGTAAAAGGCTTTTGTGTTTAAGTGGAGCTAAAGAGTGTTTAGGGTTACCGGATTCTATTTGGTGGATGCAGACATTATGCATAATCACAAGAGAGAGTCGGGTCCAGTTGATGCCCACAGTTTCTCATTCACATTGCACTCCCTCCTTCAAAACGTTATCAGGAACCAAACACCTTCATATAATCACGTTCCACTTTCCACATCCAACTTCTTCATTCTTTGGGACTTTTCTTTTGAAGCTAGAGACTTATTTAAATAATCATTTCCCTTTCCCTTACTTATTTTTCGAAATAAAAGATTTTTTTTTTTTTTTTTTTTTTTTTTTTTTTTTTTTTTTTTTTTTTTTTTCAAGACTCTAAGGGGGGAAATGATTTTACAAAGATATTAGTCTCGAAAATTACCATTGTTGTGTATTAAGTCCCAAAGAATGCTTGGCATTGCTGCTCTCTTTCAAGTACTCCTACCAAATCCTTTTTCCGTGCAATTTTTGTGAATGAAAAACTGCGTCGGACCTCTTTCTCTCCGGAGTTTATACACATGCCTGCACATAAAACTAAGGAAAAGAGACTGCATGAGGTTTCAACAAAAGGTTAAGGTTAGGGGTTGGGTACCAACTAAAAATGAGCTGGCCATTCAGGAACAACAAAGAGTGGTAAAGAGAATAAGGAGTCCTGAATGTTTTACTGTCGTGATATCATCAAAGAGAATATAGCGAAATGGAGATCAAGTGTGCTAGTCTGGAGTTTGATCTACTTCGTTCTGCAAATTGCGATAAGAGGGGAACCTGTACTATCATCTGATTTCGAATTCGTTCCATCCAAAGGCTTCATCGCAGCAGCTAAAAGTTTCAAAAACTAAGCTTTATTCCTAAGAAAGATCATTGTTCCCTACATTTTGACTCAATAAAAACAAATTTTTGACTCCAAAATAGAAAACAATGTTAGTAACTACCTCCCCCAGACTTAAACAACACTGTCCCCAGTGTTATTAAATCTGAGATTGGTGAAAAGGAAAAGAAAAAGTCAGAAAATTTGTGAAAAGAATGAAATTCGGACCTGTTCTGCTGGCCTGTCGATCGATCACGATAAGAATGAAACAAAATACCATCAAATACCACAGCAAAGAGTCGCAAACAACATGTTCCACAAATTTTGAAAAAGCAAACAGAAACAAAGAACTAACTGACTCAATTAAAGAAAAATGACTCAAAAGAAAAACTTACAGGTGGGTTGCCTCCCACCAAGCGCTTGTTTTCAGTCTTTAGCTTGACTGTGTCTGATGTTCAGGCCGGAGGTGGATCACTGAAATGTACTCCCCCAGACTTGCAAGGAACTATACCAGGAAAGAGCTTCATAGTATTATGCAGCATCTTTTGGACAACTACCTCTCCCTTCTCCCTTAACTCCAAAGGAATGACAATTCTGAACTTGGAGAATGCTTTAGAGGTCTTTCTGCTCTTCACCTCGGGGGACTCATCGCACTTAGAACTGGCATGAATGTTGACATCACGGCGTGGAATGGGAGGAGCCAACTTGAGAACGTTTTGAACCTTCTTCGTCTCTTTTTCAAAACCCAGCGTATCTCTAACATTGACACTCATACAAGAAGCTGCTGTGACAAGAACCGAAGGATAGAAGACTTTTTTGTTGATGTTCGAGAAGGAGATTCGCTTATTAGGAAAATCCACCATTGCTCCCACTGTTGCAAGGAACTCCGCCCCAAGAACCAAGGGTTTACAGATATCATCATTTCTCTCAATGATGTAGAAGTCCGTAGGAACAAGACAATCTCCTATTTGAATCGATACGTCAGGAATGAAGCCTTTAGAAATCGTACATGATCTATCTATGAGCTCGATAGGAGTCCTTAAGGGTTGTAACTCCAAGATTCCTAGCTTCTTTGCAACAGCTTCACACATAACATTCACATTAGCTCCTGTGTCGCATAAAGAATCCTTCAATTCTACACCATTGATCGAACAAGGAACCACAAACATCCCTGGATTCAACAACTTTGGCAGCTTCCTCAATGATGTTGGAGCTTGTTTCCCTTTCTCCTTAGGTGCTTTGTCACTGCCTTGGTCGGTGCATGAAGGGTACAGACTCCTTGGGTACGGAACCTTGGGCTTGTAAACACGTTCAATGGCAGTTTCAGACTGACATTCGAATATCTCTGCATTTTTCGGGGCTGTCGATCGATCAACACAAGGTGTGTCGATCGACAGGGCTGCTGAAATCGTGTTTGTAGCGAAATTTTCTGTAGCTGTCGATCGACAACCACCTGGTCTGTCGATCGACAGGCCCTCCGAAATTTTGGAGTCAAAAGTTTTTTCAGGAACCACGAGCAAGGCTTCATCTTCGCATTTCTCAACAGTTGGAAACAGTTGTTCTTCACTCTTCAATGTGATTGAGTTGGAGAAATGCTTTGGGTTCATGTCAGATTTCCCTGGAAGACGACCTTCTTGTCTCTTTACATTTTCAGCAGTCTGAGCAACCTGAATATCAAGCTTCTTCAAGTGAATGTTGATGGCTTCTATTTTTCCATTAAGATCAGTGTAGAGACTGTCAATCTTCGCATTGAGATTTACCGTTAGGGTTTGTTGCCCCTCAAGAAGTTGTTCGAACATCCTCTTCACGTCACTTTCTAAAGATTTAGAGGGAATCGGTTGATACGATGAAGATCCGTAGTTCCTCTGATTGTAGTTGTTGTATCCCTTGTTCTCTGACTGATTCCCATACCGCTGATTCTGGTAGCCATTCTGGTTGATGTAATTAACATCTTCCTCAACAATCTCAGCTCCATTTGTTTGACCAGCTCCTCGTCTCCTTTCCTCATCAATCTTCTTTGTACTATTGCTAGTAGACACGTTCTTTATGAGCTCAAGGCAATCAGTTGGGAATCTGGTCTTGAAGTTCCCATTACTCGCAGCATCTAAAGCCATCTGATGCTTCCAATCCACTCCTCTGTAGAAGATACCCAGCAGTTGAACTTCTGTAAATCCGTGATGAGGACAATCTCTCTGATATCCTTTGAACCTTTCCCATGCAGCCTTGAAAGATTCTGTCTGATTCTGAAAGAATGTTTGGATTTTAGCCCGTAGATCCTCTGAGCGCGACTCATCGTAGAAGTGACTCAGGAAAGCACTCTTTATATCGTTCCAAGTGGTCAGTGAGCCCGGCTCCAACTGCTTCAGCCAGTAGGCTGCATCCCCAGCTAGAGAGTGTGGGAATAGCTTACAGAAGACGTAATCGAGAGACACCCCATTTGCCTTGATGCTAGATGCGAGGTCTTCGAACCTCTCAAGATGATCCATGGGATGTTCTGTATGATGTCCATGGAATTGATGCTGAGCTACTAATGAGAAGAAAGCAGGCTTCAGCTCAAAATCCTGCCTAGCGAATCCAGGAGCTCGGATCGCTGCCCTGTTAGCATAGTACTCTTCAGGTCGGTTATAATCACCCAAAGTGCGTCGGTTCACTACAACTTCCCGAGCTTGACGATTTGCCTGAGCCTGACGCTCTATCTCAGCGCGCTGGCGCTCTAACTCAACCCTTTGATGATCTAGTTCAGCACGCTCTGCTGCAATCGGATCCTCAAACTCGATGATATTACCAACTTCATCAATTGGGTCTCCCTGATTGTTGTATCGATTACCATCTCGATCAACATTCTCTCCTTCAGCATTCCGAAAAACGACTACAGCTCGATTAACCATCTTAGCTAACTTTGCTTGTCGTCTGTTTTCCCTTTCCAAAATTCCCAATTCTGGAACAAAATCTGCTAACTCTTTATCCTTGTTGCTTCTGGTTCTGCTAGAAGGCATAAACCTGAAACACCAAAAACAAAAGAAAAACGCGTAAAAACGAAAAATAAAAACTTAGTCAGAATTCTAGAATCAAAATCCTATGGAAGATTTTGACTCCCCGGCAACGGCGCCAAAATTTGATATGCTCAAATTTACCCTGAGCTACTCTCTCAAATTAAGAGGTCGTCGTAGTAGGGGTCGAATCACTGGGAGTTAAATCAAACGATAGGAATATTGACTTCAAATTCGGCTAAGTAAAATAATATAAAATAAAGACAAAAGCAAATTGAAACAGAGAAAGATTGTTGATTTAAAATTCAATTAAACAAAGTGCTAGGCTTTTGGGTAATTCTCAGGATGAATCAGAATTGCAGGTTAAACAGAATCAGGATTTAATTAAGAACCGTTCTAGAACTTGGAACACTAAAATATAATTAACCAACTGTCGTTGCGAAAACTAACTATGTCTAAACCCTAGAAAACCAAATTTCTTTGCGAATTCAATCAATTTAAACAAGCTTTAAATTCAAGTCCAATTTGTTCACAAAATCCCTAAACCAAATTTCTTTGCGAATAAGTAATTTTGCTCACCTAAGATCTAGTTCTGGCTAATCAATTACACTTTCGTGTCAATCTATCAACCTAAGATATCCAAATTCAGGGTCGCGAATCCTAAACCAGAGTTAAAGCAATCTAGGTGAAGAACCTAACAGATAATCCTAACAAGTGAGTTTACCCTAACAATTCATCATCATTCCATTCGAACTACCCTAAACCTAACAAGCAAACTACTCAGACATGGCAGCAAAGCAAATCATAGCTGAATAATATTGCATAAAGAAAGAGTAAAAGAAGAATTACAATAGGGTTCGAAGAATCTCAAAGTAATGAAGTAAACTTGTCTCCCTAAAAACCCTAAAAATCTCTCTCTAAACTTTGTTAAGTAAAATCTAAGTTATTGTTCTAAAAACCTAAAATAAACTATTTATAGAGGTAAAACTCGTGGTGGGCTTTTATGACGGTCTATTGCTGCTTTCGGCCCATAAACTGGCGAATTTCCTTCTTTAAAACGTATTTAGGTCGGTTTCTGCGCTGGCCTGTCGATCGATCGTCTATGTGTATGTCGATCGACAGGCTGTAGTGTAGCTGTCGATCGATCGTTCTTCTTTGGGCTGTCGATCGACAGGCTGCTTCATATCAGCTTCTTTTCTTGCAAAATCCGGCTCCAACCTTGTTTACGCTTCAAAATGCACCGTATTCACCATATAAGCTCCTCACGTGTAATAACCTGTTAAGACACTAAAAAGACTCGAAATACAACGAAAAGACTCGATAAAAGGACTTATATCATGGTCGAAAACCGGTAAAAACCATGATATATCAAAGGTGCTAGCCAGATATTATTATTGCGTCAAGCCATTTCATTTTCTTGCTAAAGCTTTCTATAAGACAACATCGTTACAAATAGTTTTTGATTATATTGTTTTATATAATTTTGGTGAGTCCCATTTTTATTCCAATAGCTCTGTATGTTTTTAAAAAGTCAATTTAAAAGCAATATAATAGATTATGATGGTAAAACAAGAAGAAAATTGTATTTCGATGTGACAAAGAACAAAATAAAGAACAAGTTAATATGGTAAGGAACCAAAAATTTGTATAAGTGGACTAATATTTACTGTATTCCTTAGTCAGTAAATGTGTTATATGGTATATAAATTATTCCTACTAGCATTTTTTTTTATAGAAAATGTGTTTTAGTCAACATAATATTTTTTTGTTTTTTGATCAAATATTATTTATTATTTAAATACTAAACTTTAGTTAAATTTCTATAAATATAAATAAAATAACATAATAAGAGATGCCCATTGACCTATGATTGTCATGCAGAAAAGTGAAGTATATTTATTACATTGACCAAAACATAAATTTATTTTGTTGCTTAAGAAATTTTAAAATTCTATATTTGTGATTTTTTTCTTTTCAAAATTTTATATTTTTGAAACTAAATAATAAGTATATTTTGTGGATTAAGAAAATATAAACTATAATAAATATTTACGCGTTTTTTTCTTTTTTTGTCATAAAATATTTCCAGTGTAAATGTTTCAACGGTTTCCAACAAATTTTTTATTTTCACTTTGACGGTTTATTTTTTTTTGTCAAACTACCAATCTGAAGACACTCTTAGACTATTAAAATACATGCTAACATATTTTACTCTTTGTAAAAAGATCAAGGATCTTTAGTTATTCTTAACCAGCAATTATAATTATGTTACAACATAAGGAATTTGTTCAGCATAATATAATTGATGACATACGAAGGTTACATTATATATTTTATGATATTGCTTTTTCATCACGCTTTCTGAGAGCTTGGATCACTAGAATTTGGAAGGCTAGAAGCTGGAGCTCTAAGGCTTGGCAAAAAGGGATTCTCAGATATCATTGGTGGATCGAAATCAAATGGATGACACATAGACATATCCTTATAGTACGGACATACAGTGACCTGTAATCAAGACAAAATTCGTTAACAAACTTATTATCGAACCACATTGCGTAAATATATGTATTGATATAAAAGTAATCACCTCAACATTAGTTTCAGCAACAAGATGTTGCACTTTTCCTCCAATTGTTCTACCATGAACGTCAGACATAACAAGGTTTATGTTTCCATCAATTCCTCCCATTCTGAGAGGTACAATTCTACCAGATAATGACATTATCTGATATATTTCCTATGTTACAAACAAAAAACCTATGAGAAGCAAAATATATGAAATTTAATAAAATATTGTTTATGCGAAAATGGAATTATACCTTGTCATAAGTTGTCTTAGTAATAAGAGGTAGAAAGACCTTACGCACAAATCCAAACGCAGAAAGTATGATTAATCCTAGCTTCAACTTCAATGCATATGAATGTAGGACATGGATCACATCCTTAAAATAGTATACAATGAAATAAGATTCGATTTGTAATGATTCTATTATATGTATTTGTTGTAAGAAACAGAACATAACTACCGCTTGTTTTTCGGTTTTTATGAAGATAGGTGCCAAAGGTACGGATTTCACATCCACATTGAATTCAATTTCTATAGAGGAAAGAACAAACCTTAAGTGAATTCATGAATCAGAATAGGAAATATCAAACATATAATAAAATGAATATAAAAGGAAGCTAAATTGTATCCGTACCATCTGGATGGATTGGAGATCCGTTGGACTAAAGTATTTACAACATGAAAGATTTGGGTCAGATATGCTAAAGAGAAGGTAGAAGAAAAATATAATATTCCTTATACAATAAACCAGAAGAAAGTATTGAAAGACTATTACTACGCACCATTTTGTTGTTTGTTCAGAAGCAACTAAGAAATTGAGGTAGTTATATTTGGGATCTGGAAACAAGAAGAGCTGAGAATTTATAAGGAAAATGGGATGAAGGGGGACCTCTACAGATTTAAGAGATTAAAAATCTGCATATTACATGTATGGAATAGACTTTATTAAAAAAAAATCTAAGAAATATGATAGAGACGTCTGAATTCAAACTAAATGCGCGCGAAAGTAACGGAAATATGATTGAAAAACCAATTTTTAAAAAATAAATATATTAACAAATTTCATAGAAATGCAATTGAAAATGCTAGTAATAACTCTAGTCAAAGTGAATGGAAATATAGTTGGTATAAATAAGGTAAGAGTATGATCATTCATATGTTTTTTATTTTTCTGAAAAGATTGTGAATAATTTTTCTCTTACTTAAGAAGTTTTGAAAGCAAATCATATATTTTGTAGAATTAAATTACCAGTCATTTAATTTTTCTTGATTTTTCTTTTTTTTTTGGTCAGAAATATAAAGCTTTCATTAAACCGCGGCTAAACCGGTAAGAACCGAGTACTGGTACAAAGCTGATTTTGCTAATCGATCAGCTGGGAGATTGTTTTCTCGAGAAACAAAGCTAAAGGAAATGAAATCAAGCTTTGATGAGAGAGTGAAGATGTCTTCGAGGATCGAGTGAATTTCCAAGGTGTGGGTATGAGATGTGATTAGGGAGATGAGCTGTTTTGAGTCCGATGAGATGTGGAGCTTCGTGATTCCATGGATTTGGGACTGGAGGAGAAGAGATCGAACTGCTACCGCTTCTGCCATCAGTGGACTCCCTATGTTGTTCGCAATCGATGAGCCTTGGGTAAGTAATTCGTTCCCTGTGTTAGAAATGAGCCAGCCAAGTCCCGCCGTCGATATATCACCTCTCCACGCCGCATCGGCAAATCCTTGATGTATGGTTCTCACCTGGTGTTCCTCTGCTTCGATTTGTTCGTGAGGTTGCGGTATGTCGGCTATTGGATTCTCCGGATTCTGGGATGAGAGCCATTCTTTTGCTTCTGTTATCGCTTTGAGGATTGTTTCCTCTGCGGTAAAGATTCTATCATTGAAGATTTTGTTGTTTCGTGCCCTCCAAATTGCCCAGAGAATCCACGGAAAGAGAGGGCCGGTGATTCCTGATGGTGGCAAGGAGATAAGTCGATTAGAGGCCGAGATTCCGGTAGCGATGTCGATGATTTGGTTGGACACAAGTTGGTTCTTGAAAGGGGCCAAATTCCAGACCGTTTGTGCAAAGTTGCAGTGGAGAAAGAGGTGAGTAGTGGTTTCGGTTTCGCCGCATCTTTGGCAGGCGGCTTGTTCCACAATTCCTCTTGATTCCAATTGTTCCCCTACGGGTAAGGCTCCACTGAGGATTTTCCACAAGAAAAGCTTCAGTTTTTGTGATATTTTTGTGTTCCAAATCGCTGAATTCCAGTTGAAAGTAGGTGCGTCTGGAGTCGGAGATGGTGAGGTTTGGAGTTTGGATGTGTGATATCCATTTCTGACTACGTATTGTCCTGATGAGTGGCCTAACCAGACATATTTGTCAGGTGCTCCTGTTATGCTCGGCTTTAGGCTAAGAATGGCTTGCTTATGGACAGGCAGAACCTCCTCAATACGAGCTTCGTCCCAGCCATTTGTGTCCGATGAGAGTAAGTCTGCAACCTTAAGTTCCCTATCTCCTTTCTTTGCTGGTCCAGTAGGTTGTAGTGGTGAGTCTAGTGATAGCCATGGGTCAGTCCATACTCTTGTGTCTTGTCCATTACCTATCACCTTACCTAATTTCTGTTTTAGCAGGTTCTTGCCAATCACAATCCCTCTCCAGCCATGAGACGCTGAGGATGGTGTATGGCAGTCTAGAAACGTGGAATACTTGCAGTACTTCCCCAGAAGGATCTTAGCTAGAAGACAGTCTGGGTTGGATATGATTCTCCAGCTGAGTTTTGCCAGCAACGCATCATTAAAGAGCTGGATATCCCTGAAGCCTAAACCACCTAAAGCCTTTCTCCTGGTAAGTTTATCCCAGGAAACCCAACACATCTTCTTCTTTTCCATGTTTGCGTCCCACCAGAATCTTGTGAGAGCTGATTGAATTCTCTTGCACAGGTTTCCAGGGAGTTTGAAGCAGGACATAGTATAGGATGGCATTGAGGATAGCACCGACTGTAGAAGGACCATTTTCCCGGCTGGTGAGAGGAATTTGGAGGACCAGGAAATGGATTTCTGTCTGATGCGGTCTACAATGATGTTAAAAAGGTCTTTTTTCCGCCTACCAAAGTGTTCTGGGAGTCCCAAGTACTTACCTACTCCCCCTTCTTTTTGGATAGATAAGTCTTGTTTAACTCTTTCTTTAATGTCATTTGGTGTTTTGGAGGAGAAAGTGATCGCCGATTTATGGCAGTTGATTTGTTGACCAGACGCCTCTTCATATTGTTTAATAATCCTTACTAATGCTTGACAGTTTTGGGTGTTTGTTTTGCAGAAAAACATAGTGTCATCTGCGAAGAGGAGGTGGTTGATCCTGGGACTGCCTTTAGACACTCTTATTCCAGGTAAGCTTCCATCTCTTTGAGCTTTGTTGCAAAGCCCTGATAACACCTCACTACACAGGATGAATAGGTAAGGAGACAAAGGATCTCCTTGCCTGATTCCCCTTGTAGGTGTTACACTCCCTTTAACTGAGCCATTTAGTAGAAACGAATAGGTAACAGTAGTTATGCATTCCATGGTCCATTTGATCCATCTAGTGTGAAAGCCAAACCTCTCTAGTACGGCTCTGATGAAATCCCACTCTAGTCTGTCGTAGGCCTTGCTCATGTCTGTTTTGACTGCCATGGAACACCTTTTTTTTGCTGCAGATCTCTTTAGGTAATGAAGGATTTCGTGAGTTATAAGTACATTATCCGAGATAGCTCTGCCTTTTACAAAAGCAGACTGGTTTTCTGAAACCAGCTCTTTGAGGACAGGCTGCAACCTTTTGGTAAGTATCTTGGAGATCACCTTGTAGAAAACGTTGCACAGAGCTATAGGACGATATTCTGGTAGTGTTTTGGGACTCTTAACCTTTGGGATTAGCCTGATGTGTGTTTCATTCAATGACTGTGGCAGGACCCCTGATGAGAAGAACTCCTGAATTTCCTTAACAATCTCAGGACCCACTATCCTCCAGTTAGCATGGAAGAAGCCAGCAGAAAACCCGTCAGGACCAGGTGCCTTGTCTGAGTGGATAGAGAATATGGCATTCTTGATTTCTTTTGTTGTAGGTTCTCTGATAAGTTTATTATTCGTTTCAGCGGATACAGTTTTGATCAAAGCTTCTGCTACAGTAGCCTCTCTATCAGCTGGTTGTGAGGTAAATATAAGTTGGAAATAGGAGTTGATAACTTTTGCAATCTCTTCTTCCTCAAAAACTGATCTTCCATTTTCATCCTCTATGACTGAAATTCTGTTGATTGTTCGTCTAACCTTGGTACTAGCATGGAAAAAGCCTGTATTCCTATCTCCAAGGCTGAGCCAAAGTTGTCTACTCCGCTGCTTCCAATAGGATTCTTCAATGAGGTAGGCCTGTGTAAGTTCTTTGTTTATTTGTTGTATTACCAAGCTCTGAGCTAGGGGATTAGACATTGCTTCCTCAAGTTGTTTTCTTTTCTCTTCAATCACTTTGAGGCTGTTCTTTCGTTTTTCTTTGCTCCATTTGATGATTGCTTGCCTACAGAAGTCAATCTTCCTCTCCACTGTGTGATCCGAGTAGGTTCTCCAAACCTCAGCCACTAAACTTTGAACTTCTTTGTTATTTTTTAGGGTTCTATCAAACCTGAATATACCCTTTCTTTTTTGTAGCTTGTTGGAGAAGTAGGAGACTATCGGTCTATGGTCTGATCCTTCAAAATTCAAGTATTCACATCTTGCGGTTGGGAAGAGATCAAACCACGCACAATTGGCCATAGCTCTGTCTAGGCGGCACAGAATGGTGTGGAGACGCCTCTGGCCTCTCCAGGAAAGGAAATTGCCTGAGTGTTGGAGGTCGTAGAGGTCACACTCAGATAAAAAGGATCTGAAATCCACAAAGGTACTTTCTGGTCTTACTTTTCCCCCTTGTTTCTCTGAATTATCAATGATCTCATTGAAATCTCCTGTTAAGAACCAGGGGGCGGCTCTGCAGGAAGCTAAACTGCACAGTTTAACCCATACTTGCTTTCTCTGGGACTTATTTGGGTCTCCATAGATGAAGGTAGCAAAGAACTCTCTTCCTTCAAACTTGATCTTTGTATCAATATAATTCTGACTTGAGGAGAGGATTACTAACTCAATGTCTTGTTTCCAAAGTAAAGCCAGTCCTCCTCCTCCTACACCATGTGGACTGACCATGTAGTTGGATGGAAGATCGAGCCAATCAAGGGCTTTGAGTACTACTTCATTGGGGTTTTTTGTTTCTGATAAGAATAAAATGTCAGGGGCAATACTGGATCGAATCCCCTGGAGTCGCTGGATTGTTGTGGTTTCCCCCATTCCACAACAATTCCAGCTTACTATCTTTAAGGAAGAGGGTTTGGTGGATTGTGAAAATCCACCTGCCCAGGGTTCCTGATGTTGGAGGCTCCTGGGGAAGGGTTCTGTGGAGGATGGTCATTGCTGATTCCTTTTTGGTTCGAATCGAGTCTCTGTGTTGTATTGTGGTTGTTCTCTGGCCTAACCACCACACTTTGTAAGGTGTTGGGGTGTTGTTGAGTTGTCCTTCGAAGGGGAATTGTGTCCTGAGGTAATCCAGGTTTCCTTTTCATTGCTGGAATCAGATTTATTAGTGGAGCTAAGCCACTTGTAGACGCTATATTTGTTCCTAAGACTTGTGTTAGAACTTGTTTCGTCTTTGTCCTCTTTACTTGTGTAGCGGTAGTTTTCATCTTTGGTGATCTTTGGACTAATACTGATTTTCTCTTCCTGGAGTTAGATGCTTGGGAGAGGCCCGGAGATCCGGTTCTTTTATGCAGTGGTGGTCTTCCCCTTCTTTTCTTTTCCATTACTATTGGACCAGGGATGGACTCAGTTCTGAGTTGGGGAACATCAGCTGGTGACTCCTCAAAAGTGGGGTTTTCAGGGATTTGTCTATGTTCCAGGCTCTGCAGGGGAGATGTTCTTGTAGCAGTCATGATAGTCGCAGCTGTTTCAGCCATGAGATCTCTTGCTTCTCCCTCAAAGACCCTCTGCTGTCTTGCATTTCTTTCAATGGGATCAGCCACATTGCAGTACTGAATTGTAACTTCTCTTAGGCTCTCCATTATCTCCTCAGCTGAGGGTTGTTGGATTGGGAAATCCACCTCAGCTAGATTCCTTTCTAGAGGTGGCCTTCTATGTCTTTGGGATTCTGGGAGACTTTTAGGTGTGTGCTCACCTGTTCTTTCCTTTTGTTGCCATTGCAGGTTAGGATGTCTCTGTTGTGCCTGGAAAGTTCTTATCCCAGGTTGATACCCCGCTTCTTGAGTGTAAGGAGACGCAGGCCTTTCTCTGTGTTGGGAGTGGGAGTCAGGGACTATCCTGGAAGATTCGCGATTACTGTAAATAGGTTGGTTAGTCTCTCTAGCCTTCTCTTTTAGGTAAGAGGGAGCTTGTGTTCCTCTGTAGGATGGACGATCTCCAAAAAGTCTTCCATGTCTGTCTTTTCTTTCCTGGTAAGCTTGACCTTTTGGCATTCTTGTAGTTGGGTAAGGAGGTTCCCTTTTCTTGGTGTCACCCACCTGATAGTGTGGGTTTGCTGCAGGATGTGCAGGTGTCTCTTGAAGTTTTTCTGGGCAGTCCCTAATCTCATGGGTTAGACAAAAGCAGTTAGAGCAGTGGCTCTTAAGTCTTTCATAGACGAGGGATACAATTGCTTCTTCTCCATGTTTGAAATCAATGATTGTTTCCTGGATAAGGGGTTGAAGGCCATTGATGGTTACTCTGATTTTGGCAGAGGTGGAGGTGAGTTCAGAGGTATGTAGCTTCCCTAAGGCTTCTCCAATATCTGTAACCATTTTCTTTTTGTTGTAGTGTAGGGGTATACCCTTGAGGTGGATCCAGAAGGGTATGTCTGATGGGAAATTTGGAGAAATTACTGGTTCCCATCTTTGTATAATGACCATCCAGCTGGAGAAGTGGTAGGGTCTGTTTTCCAGGACCAGGTTGAGGTCTTCTTCAGTGGAGAACCTAAACTGGAACAAGCCATTACCCATGTCAGCTCCCACTACAGATCCACGAACTTCCCATTTCCTTGTGAAGTATGAGATCATGGACCAAACTCTTTGAGCTTTTGGATTTGTCAGCCGTCCAATAAGGGTAAGTTCATTTTCCTTTTCCAGATCTGTGGTATCTAGATCTGGGGCATTGATTCTCAGTCTTGGTGGGGAACTCTTAGTCTTGATTGCTTTTCCTTTCTCTTCATAGGTGAGTCTTCTTGCCATTCTGGATGTGAGAGTTTGATCGAGGAATAGAGAGATGAGTATTGTGTGAGCAGGTGGCGATCCACTTGAAACAGGAGGGAAGAGACGGTACAGAAACAGTATATTATAGTGAGGATTGAGCGATTTAGGAATCCTTGGAAGTTTCTTTCAAGTAAAGAAAGCTTTGGAGAGGTGGTGGTTTAAACTGTTGCTAGAAAACTTGGAGATGTTTAGGTGAGTGTAAGCCATGCTGTTGAAGGCGAGGTTCCGGTTAACCTCGGGGTCACCGTTGGCCTGCCTGAGCAAGTCGGAAGGAGGAACTGCGGTGGTTGAAAGTAGTTCTGGTAGATAAAAGTTGGTGAAAGATGGTGATAGCTAGGGTTTTCAAAAAAGCATCCAAAAGGAGTAAGAAACCGTTGGTTAAAGTTGACTTTTGTCACAAGCCATCGGTTAAAAACCAATCTCGAAATGAGTGCCCGAGAGAGAATACGTTATTTGTATTTTATATAGTTCCCTTGATTTTTTTTTTTTTTTTTTTTTTTTTTTTTTTTTTTTTTTTTTTTTTTTTCTATTTTCTCAAATTTCTATTTAAAAAAATATGTCACCATCTAGACAATAAATTAATTTAAAATATTCAATTTTCTTAACGCTTTTAGAACAGTTTCCAACATATTCGTTCATTTCTACTAGTTTGGGCGAGCAGAATTTGACTGCCTTCAAGTTCATTTCTTTCTCAAACTGAATAAATTTTAGACTTTTAGGCAACATGCTTAAGATCAAATATCTTATTCCCTCCGTTCTTTTATTATTGATGTTTTAGAAAAAAAATTTGTATCTTAAATATTGATTTTTTCTCTTTTCTATGCAGTTTTTATGAAGTAATATGGTAAAATAGAAATTTCAAGACATATTAATTGGTTTTATTGAATTACTATTGGTTTAGACTTATTGAAAATTGTTTAGTACATAAAATAAGACATTTATATCTAAACTTTAATGTATTTTCTTAATAAGTGTAAAAATTCTAAAACATCAAACAATAAAGAATGGAGGGAGTAATTTATTAATAACCATACAAATTACAACTAAACAAGTTCCAACATAAAAAAATTGTTTTTGCCAGAATGTAATTGTAGATTTATGATGATACTACATAGTTTTATTTAGAGATATATGATGATATTGGCCCTTACACCGAACCTATCTCAAAGACTTGGATCCGGAGAGTTTGGATCACTAGAATTTGAATTGCCATAGCTTACATCGATAGAACTTGCATCCATAGAGTTTGCCTCATTAGAGGTTGGTTCGTTAGAGCTTGAATGGGTAGAGTTTAATTCGCTAGAGCTTGGATGGCTAGAGCTTGGTTTGCTAGATTTTGAGTAGCTAGAGGTTCGTTCACTAGAATGGCTAGAGCTTGGTTTGCTAGAGCTTGGATGGCTAGAGCTTGGTTGGCTAACGCTTTGATTATTAGAAGTGGGCAAAAAGGGATTGCCAAATATCATTGGAGGATCAAAATCAAATGGATGAGACTTAGAAGGATCATAATAGGATGGGCATACAATCACCTGTAACCACGACAAAATGAAATTTCATTAACAAAATACTATATAACCACATATCCTACATATTTGTCATTTATAAGAAAAGTAATCACCTCAACAGTAGTTTCAGCAACAAGATTTTTCACTATTCCTCCAACTGTTGCACCATGAATGTCAGACATAACAAGGTTTATGTCCCCATCAATTTCTCCCGTTTTGAGAGGTGTAATTCTACCCGACAACGACATTATTTGGTAGATACCCTTTGTAACAAACAAAATCAAATTAAAAAAAAAATCATAGACAACAGATATGAAGACGTTTTTAACTGCCAAAATGGAATCATACCTCATCATAAGTTTTCTTAGAAGGCAGAGGTAACGTTATCATAACATTACGCACAAATCCCAACGCAGAAAGTATGATTAATCCTAGTTTCAATTTTAATGCATACGCATGTAGGACATGGATTACATCCTGACAATGACATAAATTGAATAAGAGTCAATTTGTAATGAACCCATTATATGGATTTGTTGTAATAAAAGTCGTGACCACAAATACCATTTGTTTTTCGATTTTCACGAAGATAGGTGCCAAAGATTCGGACTTCACATCCACATTGAATTTCAATTCTATGGAGGAAATAACAAATTCCAAGTGAATTCATGAATCAGAATATGAAAGATAAACTTTATAAGTTCACCAAAAAATATAATAAAATAAATAAAAAGGAGGAAGCTAGATTGTATTCGTACCATCTGGATGGATCGGAGATCCGTCGGACTAAAACATTTACAACATGAAAGAATTAGATCGCGAGATATATCATAAAAGAGAAGGTAGAAGAAAACTATAATATTTATTTTAACTACGCACCATTTTGTTGTTTGTTCAGAAGCAACCAAGAAATTGAGGTAACTAAAGATTTGGGATGTGGAAACAAGAAGAAGAGATGAGATTTTATAATGATAAGTGGATGAAGTGGGCCTCTACAGATTTCAGAGAATAGTTTGATTCTTGGTTCGAAATATTCTGATTATAAGAAAGAATATGATTAAGTTTTAGATTTAAAAAAATCTACGAAATAAAATAGAGACGTTTGAATTCAAACTAAAATCGCGCGCCAAAGTTAACGGAAAATAAGGTTAAAACATCGGTTCTAAAATATAACACTATTAAAAAGTTAACGGAAATGCAATTGAAAATGCTAGTTTTATTTAGTAACCCTGGTCAAAGTGAATGGAAATGTAATTAGTATAAATAAGGTAAGAGTATCATGATTCTAAAGTTTTTTTTATAGAAATATTGTATTTTTGTTATTTTTTTTGTAAATAGAATAACTTAATTATAAAAAATGTATTTATTTCTTTAACTATTAAAAAAAGAATTTTCTTATTTTATTGGCCGCTTATGGGTAGGATTTCAACAGATTTCAAAGCATATAATTACGAAGAAAATATTAATACTGAAGTTGGGATGCATATGTAGGAGTACTTTTGTGTTATAAAAAAGATTAGGAATGCATTCATAATGTAATTAATAAAACCAAACTCAAATAATGCACTTGGTAACTAAATTAAATATAGTAATAATACACAACTCTTCGATTTTGGAGAAATATAGCACATCATGCTTTATCTTTTTTTTGAAACTTAGAAAAAAAATTCTTCAAATAGAAGGAGCATACATCCTATATCATTCATCCTTAATAAAAAGAAACTATCGTTGGACTGTAAATCATCTTATTATATAAAGGAGAGTTTGTTAAAATTGTAACTCGCCGGATCGCGACATGTGTCAATGCTAATTTAGATCGTAACATGTGTTAAAACTTAAAATTAAATAAAAAATTAAAATTTAAAATGGAAAACTAACAAAATCATTATCAAATAATTCGACAAATAATAAAAAAAAACTTTCTAAAAGTTTAAAACTAATTAGGAAAAATGGAAAAAGGAAAATTTATAAAAGTCCAAAACTAATTAAGAAAAAGGGAGAATTTATAATAATATAAATTTAGTGATATCATAAAAATAGGAATTTTTCGGCTTGAGAGAGTATTGATACTTTCAATGTTTAAAAAAATAAATTGTATGGAATGAAAATTATACAAGATAAGAAGACAATAACAATATAGTTACTATTAAAATAATTTTATAGGTTTTATGAGATTATTAACATGAAATTCATTCTTTTATAATTGAACTCTACATTATTTGAATTTTTTAATGATTTTATCACATAATAAATATATATGTATTATGGGTAAGAATATAGTATTTTTGTTTCCTTTATTATTAAGAATATGAATTTAATTACACTTATTATATATTTTAGGATCCACATGACATGAATTATAACATGAAAACTAAGATAAAAACTGACCACTAATGATTTAGGATCCATGTTTACATAATATTTGAAAATATTTTTATAACTCAGCGGAGTTCTAATTAAAAATTAAATATTTTTAAGAATAACTTTTAATATGATTATCCGAGTATTAACGCGGACCTTAATCTAGTATATCATAAAGTTATAAATCCTAAAAAGTTAAAAAACTGCGAGTGTAAATTTCCCCTTGTTAACTCGCTTCCTCACCACTTGACTGCGTACATACAACAACATTTATTTCATATTAGAACCTCTATCGTATCTTTTTAAGAATGGAGGACGATCTGCTCAGTCTCTTGAACCCATGTTCCATAATAACCAAATACAGTAAAACCTTTATAAATTAATATTCTATAAATTAATAATCACTATAAATTAATAAAAAATTCTGGTACCGAGTCGGACCAATATAAAAATTAGCAAAATTCGATAAAATGATAAGATAATATTTTTTTTTGAAATTCCTATGTAAAATATGGTTTCAATAATAATAGAAATTAATAATCATATATAATTATGCATATATATATATATAAATTAGTTAGTGTTATATGTAAACTATTATAAATTATTACTTAAAAATAGTTTCTCTTTATAAATTAATAAATATTAATTTATCGATAAATTAATATCTCTTTAAATTAATAATTTTTTAAAGTCCCAACATTATTAATTTATAGAAGTTTTACTGTATCTTTTTTTTCCATAAATTTTACTCTTTTTTTGGGTCAAAAATCATAAATTTTACTACATTCATAATTTGTTACTATAATCATAAATTTTGTTTTGGTCTAAATTTTACTTTCAAGTCCCCAAATATTAGTCATAATTTTTTTTGCCAAAAAATAAATATTGATCATAGTCCACTCATATATGTTTGTACTTAACTCTTGATGTGAAGAGTTACTTTGACTCAACCTTCCAAAAATTAATTTGAGTAAATCTCCATAAAACAATAATTCTTTTCCCATTTCCAAACTTTTGAATGTTCCTAAAGTACATATAGAAGTAAATAGAAAATAATTATCATGTCTTCCAATGTTGATGAAAATGGAATTGGGCTTTTCAGTGAAGTGGACTGTTTTGTTGTTCTATGTTCTAGCTTTTTGATGAGCCATAACCGTGGCATCGTTAAAGCAGAGACATTTGATAATAGTGAAGATTTGGAAATAAAGCAGAAACTTATGCTTATCAACAAACCTGCTGTCAAAATCATTAAGGTATATCGTCCAACTACAATTACAAAAATACTATTTGATTTTGTTTATGATTTATAGATCCAAGGATATTTAGGATTGTATAAACTGCTAGAATCGAATCTAACTTGCTCTAATATCTGAATCCCAGTCTCTAAATGGTGAACGGTATGGGTGTGTGGATTTCTACAAACAACCAGGATTTGACCATCCATCTATGGAGAACCACACATTCCACTATAAGGTCTAATGCTCTAATATGTATACTCTTATGTTTTGTTTTATTTTAAAACATGCAAAACCAAATAAAGAGAAAGGATTCCAGTTTTACCTTGAAATTCAGGTTTGGTTCAATTTTGTCAGACTGTTTTATCAACTTAGTATGAAATTTAATGTGTAGATGCGACTGACGTCGTATCCTGAAGGATCAAAAATGGAAGGATCAAAAATGCAGAGCGAGACAATTGGTAACAAAACATTTAGTCATTTATGGGAGAATAGCGTAGGTTGTCCCATTGGGGGTGCTGCAAGAGTTTTTTAAAGCTTTAAAAATTTAAAAGATTTAAAAAGACTGTTTTTTGCCAAACATGATTTAAATGTTTTATTAATGAAAAAGTCTTAAAAGCTTATCTTTTATTATTTCCTCTTTTTTCCTAAAACCACCGAAAGCAAGCTTTAACTATTACAAAATTATTTATCTATTATTTTCTCTTTTCCCAAAATTATCAAAAAACTCTTTGTAGACTTATATATAATTTATAACTAAAATATTTTGATTGATTAATTACTATCTCTTATTTTCTATTATTTTGAGATCCATTTTTATATAAATGAATAAAATATCAAAAGTTTACAAAAGTGAATGAAAATAACAACTTTTTGTAAAATGAATAAAAATAATAAAATTTTGTCAAATGAATAAAAATATCAAGGTTTTGCAACATGAATAAATATGAGTACACATCAAAGATGATGGAGATATCAGTATGGACTCAGAATGGTGGGATGATCGTATATAGGTATATTAGACTTCAATATTTTTAATTAATATATTATTTATGTTATGACATATTTAATATGTAATTTTTTTTGTTTGCTGGAAATTCCAGCTGCTATTCATATAAGAAAAAACCCACTACAAGACCTCGATTTGCTTGAAAAAATCTTCGGAGACACTATTATTGGAACTGATGACAAATGGGGCGGTTGATAATAGTCCTGATGGGTATGTGCCAGTGCGATATTATTCATTATGTCAACGTTGTTGAAGCTGATTTGAGTTGGAAGCACTTAAAACATCGTTTAGATTATTCGAAACGTCAATAATGCATTTATAAGAAAGATTCATAAGCTCTAGAATTCAATCCAAATGTTTTTCAATTTGTTACACATCTTGATGAAGCTTTTGGTTTTTAAACCAAAACATGAAATAATATAATAAATGAAATTTTCTTATTTTATATATTTTTTCCTTGGTTTATGTTATCATTTATACTTTAAAAAAAAAATATTTATAAGTATTTATTAATAAGTTAAAAAATTATTTATTAAAATAACAGTCAAAGATTCTACAAATTATATTACCAAACAGTCTTTTATTTACAGCCAAAATCTCTACAGCTTAAAGTTACAACATTAACATCCAAAATTTCTACAGCCAAAAGCCTTCAGCAAAAATCTAAATTTAAGTCATTACCAAGCGCCCCCAAGATCTGTTGAGATTCGAATCGTTCGGTGGAGACAATTCTAATCCACGAAATTCGTGGAACAATACTTATCAACCCATGTCGTCCAACGATGGGCATCATGTAAGTATACTTTCTTGAAGCTTTTTTTTTTTTGCATATATCATCTATATATTAATACTAGTAGAATAGTAAAAACTAAAAAAAATTAGCAAGAATACCACTTTGTGCATATATGGTATACAAAAATACCATTTCTCAAAATTTATTTTTCAAACTACCACCTTTTTGTCTTCTTCTGTTTCTCTCTCATAATGAAAAGACTAAAATATCCTAATGCACAAGAGAGAGAGTTCGTTGGTCCATTGAATAGACCATTTCGCCATATCGTCCTCCGGCCTTCGTCTGTCGCCATCTTGTCCTCCGACCACCATCTCCGTCACTATCTTTTCCTCCAACCACCGTCTCTGTCACTATTTTGTCCGCCGTCATATTGTCCATCGCCAATATTGTCCACCATCGTCTGCAGGTTGTTTTCCGGTCATTATCGGCAACTTGTCCACCGCTAATATTATCCACCGTCTCATACATCTTCTCTTCCGGTCATCGCCGCCATCTTGTCATCCCAATAATTGCCTATAGGATGAAGCCATATAATTTAACAAACACACTACAGTTATCGATATCAAAATGTCAATTTTCTATATCGTTGTGTTCAGTTTGCTATAGTGCGGACTAAACCAGACCCAAGGATGTACAATGGAGCGTCTATGAATGTTGCTATAAAAACTCCTCTTGTCAAACCTAATCAATTCAGCTGTGCTCGATAGTCCATTTCAATGGATGATGAATTTATCCATGTCGGTTGGACTGTAAGTCATCCACTTATTTTCTTATAATCCAATTAATATGGTCTAGTATAAACCATTTTATTAATCGATACAAATCATATCACTGAGTTTAGGTACACCCGGAATTGTACGGCGACGGAAGATCTCGGTTTTACGTTTTTACTAGTGTGAGTGAGCTATATCTTATTTTTAATTATTTTACATTCGTACCATATATATACGATTTATGAATAATATCAGTATTGATAAATCAATGATTAGTGTTACATGTTTTATATTTTAATACAGGCAGGAGGAAATCAGTGTTATCATTCCAAATGTCCGCTCGGAGCCGGAATGATACTGGTCCGACCAGATATTCCTCCGGGTATACCTCTTGATCAGCCATTAAAAGGCACTAACATTGACATCGCCATAATCAAGGTCATGTCTTTCCGCACTCAAATGTTATTAATATAGTCACATATAAATTCGATCATGCTTATTGCTTAGGGATAGACATATTTTCGTGTATGAGAAAGTTTGAGTATAGTACGGGGATTAATATATAATACTAGGGTGTTATTCAATGATGGATTTTGACAGTGTTTAAATCTAACCAAAATCCGCTGTTATTCAATCAATGATTTTAAATCCTACTTTAAAATCCGGTGTTATTGGATATGATATTTGTAGAATCATGTCCTAAGGATTTTAAAATCTTCTATTATTCAATAGAAGATTTCAAATATATTATTAAAACTCACTGTTATTCAACTTTAAAAGATTTTGGAAGTATTTGTTTTTTTTTATGGATTTGAAATCACTTGAGGATGGAGTTTAGTGAACAAATATTTAAAAATCAAATCTCAAAGATACTGCAGAGATTTTTAGAATCCACCCAAATAAACTCCATCAGAGTTTAAAATTTCAAAGATTTTAAATCTTATGTAATTGATTTCAAATCATTCATCCAATAACACCCCCTAAGTGGTTATGAATACGAATACGATTCGTTATATAACTGAAACCTTTACCATATTTTGTAAAAAATGTAATGTTTTGTACACAAATAGTTCCCTACTTTTCATATTTTTATATAAACAAATCAAACATTAAAATCTAATAAATATTTTTATTGAATTTATGATTTATACCCTCAGAAAACCCGATTAGTGGGCTATTCCACGGCTTCATAATGCATTTACTAAAAACTTTTGATTTAGTACATGATTAGGGTTTAGGGTACAAGATGTTTCTGGGTAGATATTGAAACTTCTTAAATGGATTTTTTCGATTACAGGACCAAAACAACGGCAACTGGTGGTTGTTCTTGTCCGAAGTTCAAATTGGGTTCTGGCCAGCGAGCAGGTTCAAAAAGAGTTTCGGGATAGATGTTCAATGGGGAGGTGAAGTGTTCAGCCCTTCCTTTCCAAGTCCTCCGATGGGGAACAACAAGTTTCCGGTTGGAAACCCTAATAGGGACTCCTATATACGTCATATCTCGATCATTGACGGACTCTATAAAACGGATAATGTTGTTAAGAACATTGAGGGTTATTCGGACAACAATCATGGCTATAATGTGATAGACGTGAAGAAGTCATGGTATCTGTTAGGAATATAGATGCAGGTCAATCAAAAGAAAGAGAATAAGTTGTTTTATTAGAAAGAAGTGTAGTACAAATACAAAGTATGTGTAATACAAAAGACGAACTTCACGGTTTCTCTCTCGATCACGAAACGATAACTTGTAGATGATAGAGGCTTGCTTGTGGCAATCTCCTAAGACAGAATTTCGTCCCTACCGGTGTAAGTAGTTTCGTGGACGTCTATCTTGCAGGATACAACTATCGAACTCCGAACAAAAACACCATTCGTAATTCTCTGCAAACTCTACTTTGTATTTCTTAGAAAGTTTAGAGAGATGAAGAGAAAAAAAGTAAATGGAATGAATTCCTTATACTTGAATCACTTCTCATGATCTCTTTATATAATACTCCAAAGGATATGTTAATCAAGGGGGTGCTATGTGAACGGATGTGTCCGTACGTTAAATACATGTCTAGAACCAATGCATCATGTCTCCAACCAACACAAAGGTTAAGAGAAGAGATGTACCCTTTCTCCAAAATTAACCAAAAATACCCCACATTTTCTATTCAAACTCAAGAATAACCTACATTTGAATAGAAAATAAGTTCCAATAACTTTCTAAGAAAATAGAATCAATATGCATCAGAAGAAGGTGTCTTTTGGACTTGAACCTTTCCTAGTTACAGCTTATCGGATTTACTTTGTGGGTAATGAAATTTAGTCTTGAATTAACCACGTTTGATAGTAAATCTAGATAATAAGTGAAACACATATTTCATCTTCACATTTCTAGTTTATACGGTTGTGTTCGTTTTGGTCCTGAACATATCCCGTCTTCATGAGAGCTCCAGAGAATTTAGCCATCTCAATTCTCATAGATGCGACCCGACATCACTCTCACATAGGTAACGTTAATTAAAGATGGTCTGTTCTATCCCGCTTTTACAAAAGCTATTAACGTTATTAAGAATAAAATATTCAGCCCTTAAACATCAACGGAAACATACTTTACCTTCATAGGAGTGAGAAATGTATGTTATTCTTGTGTGAGTTTTCCTCAACCAGTTTGCCTATTGAACCTAAACCATGGGATCTCCAATGTTGCTAGGTTAGGTTTCCATCAAGTGGTGACTCATTGTATCGGCTTAAGACCCATTCCCCTCGAAGTGAATACGACTTGCTCTTTTGGTAGGCCTTTAGTCAAAGGATCAGCCAAGTTTTCCTTTGATCTAATATAATCCAATGCTATCACCCCATTGGAAAGCAATTGTCGTATTGTGGCATGTCTTCGTCTAATATGCCTGGATTTTCCATTGTATATTGCATTTTTACCTCTATGTAAAGCAGCCATACTATCACAATGGATACACAGAGCCGTTACCGGCTTTGGCCACAATAGAATATCCTCAATAAAGTTTCTAAGCCATTCGGCTTATTCCGCAGCTTTATCTAATGCGATAAATTCAGATTCCATTGTTGAACGTGCAATACACGTTTGTTTAGATGATCTCCAAGACACAGCCTCACCACCAAGTGTAAACACGTAACCACTTGTGGATTTACTATCCGTACTTCCAGAGATCCAATTCGCGTCACTATATCCTTCTAAAACATGAGGATATTTGGTGAAATGCAGACCATAATCAATTGTATGCTTTAAGTATCTCAATACTCTAATTACAGCATGCCAATGTTCTCCATTTGGATTACTTGAATATCGACTTAATCGACTCAATGAGTAAGCCAAATCTGGTCTTGTACAATTTGTAATATACATAACGCTCCCAACTATTTGTGTGTATTCTAACTGAGACACACTTTCACCTTCATTCTTTGAAAGTTTACACGTTGGATCAAACGGAGTAACAACCGGTCTATCATCAAAGTGACCAAATTTCTTTATGACTTTCTCCACATAATGAGATTGAGTAAGTGAGTAACCATTGATATCTCGTTTAATTCTAATTCCTAGAATTAAATCAGCCAATCCCATGTCTTTACCTTCATTCTTTGAAAGTTTACACGTTGGATCAAACGGAGTAACAACCGGTCTATCATCAAAGTGACCAAATTTCTTTATGACTTTCTCCACATAATGAGATTGAGTAAGTGAGTAACCATTGATATCTCGTTTAATTCTAATTCCTAGAATTAAATCAGCAAATCCCAAGTCTTTCATTTCAAAATTATCACTCAACATCTTCTTTGTGGTGTTAATAATGTCTTTACTTGTTCCCATTATTAACATGTCATCCACATAGAGACATAAAATGATTATAGCATTTTTTGTTTGCTTAATGTCCATACATTTGTCACATTCGTTTTATGGTAAAACCATAAGATTTCATTGTATGATCAAGCTTCTCATGCCATTGTTTTGGTGCTTGTTTGAGTCCGTACAATGATTTTACAAGTTTACAAACCTTCTTTTTTTTTACCCTTCGGGTTGTTCCATATATATTTCTTCATCTAATTCACCATTTAAAAATGCCGTTTTGACATCCATTTGATGAATTTCTAAATCATATATGGCAGCGATTGCTACTAGCAATCTTATAGAAGTAATTCTCGTGACCGGAGAATACGTATCAAAGAAATCAAGACCTTCCTTTTGGCGAAATCCCTTTGCCACAAGTCTTGCTTTATACTTATCAATCGATCCATCCGATCTTAACTTCTTTGTGAAAATCCATCTATATCCAATCGATTTATTTCCAGGTGGTAAATCAACCAATTCCCATGTATGGCTATTCATAATGGATTCCTTTGCGCTTTAAATCGCTTCATTCCAATAAAGTGCTTCTGGAGATTCCATTGCAGCCTTAGTTCATATTCACTTAAGTACGTCATAAAATCAGTACCAAAGTCTTTGGTAACTCTTGCCCTTTTACTTCTTCTTAGTTCATTTTCTTCTTCTTGAACCTTTGAAGAAATATTTTCAACTTCTCGTACTCGTATAGTACCCGTGACTCTTGGCTCTCTGTAAGGAAAAAGATGGTCAAAGAACTCGGTCTCGTTTGATTCAATGATGGTATTTACCTTTACCTCCGCATTTTCAAATTTATGGACTAAAAATCTATATGCGGCACTGTTTTTCGCAGGACCAATGTAAACACAATCCACTGTTTTTGGTCCAATAACAGTTTTTTTTGGTAAAGGTATTTGAACCTTTGCGAGACAACCCCACACTTTCACATTTTTATATGAAGGGTTTTATCACTCTTCTTATGGGGAATCTTATTCAATAATGAATTTGCCGTAAGAATCGCTTCGCCCCATAAGCTAAGTGGTGCTCCCGAATTGTTTAACATGGAATTCATCATTTCCTTAACCGTCCTATTTTTCCTTTCGGCAACTCCATTTTGCATTGGAGTATAAGGAGCTGTAGTTTGATGAATGATTCCATGTGTAGAACAAAATTCTGAGAATTCATTTGATTTGTATTCTCCACCACGATCTGATCTGAGAATTTTTATTCTCTTATCTAATAGATTTTCTACTTCTGCTTTGAATTTCTTAAACATATTCAAAGCCTCATCTTTAGTATCAATCAAATAGATATAACAAAACTTGCTATAATCATCGGTAAAAGAGATATAATAATTCTTTCTTCCACGACTTGGCGTTGATTGAAAATCACATAGATCATTTTTTATTAAACCAAGTAACTCATTTGACTTCTCCACAGACTTGTAAGGATGCCTTGAATATTTTGATTCAACACAAACCTCACATTTATGTCTATTTTTATCATTAGGATTGCACTTTGGTAACATTCCAAAATTTATCATTCTATACAATGAACGATAATTGACATGTCCTAATCTTTCATGCCATAAGTTACTTGACTCAAGAAAGTAAACAAATGCAGTGCCTTTGCCTGCGTTTTTATTATTATCGATCATTACAACATTCAGTTTGAAAAGACCATCACAAAGATAACCTTTTCCTACATACATCCCACCTTTGGTGAGTACAACCTTATCAGATTCAAATACAATCTTGAAGCCTTTGTTACTCAAAAGATAACCAGAAATCAGATTCTTACGAATCTCAGGCACATGAAGCCCGTTTGTGAGTGTAAGTTCTTTCCCCGAAGTGAGTTTGAGAACCACTTTGCTTTTTCCTTCAATCGTAGCGGTGCAAGCATTTCCCATGTAAAGCTTTTCTCCACTACAACCTTTCTCATATGTGGAAAACGAACTTAAATCGGAGCAAACATGTTTCGTTGCACCCGTATCGATCCACCAATCATTTGAGTTGGTCATCATATTTGCTTCGGAAACAACCGCAACAAACTGATTTTCTGTAAGGTTAACGTTGGTAGCGTCTCCAACCGATTTGCCTTCCTTTTTATGGCGACAATCCTTAGCCCTATGACCCGGCTTTCCACAAACCCAACAAGCACCTTGTGGCTTCTTCTTGAAGTTGGTGCCCTTTGGTGGAATGGACGTGTGACGCCCGTGAACCATTTTTGAGGAAAATGGAGGGGGGCTGTCGATCGACACACGTGGTGTTTGTCGATCGACAAGGCTCTTAAGGGCTGTCGATCGACAGAGCTCTTAAGGGCTGTCGATCGACACACCTTGTGTCTGTCGATCGACAGGTAACCGAATTGGTCGGTTTTCTGGTTCGATTTAAGTCGTTCAATTGGACCGGGCCGGTTTGGGAAAACCCTAGGGCTTCATATTTAAGTCTTTTGGCCGCATTTGAGCGAACCAAGCCTTAAAAATCAGCAGAGAAAGAGTTGAGAGGAGTTCTCTTTTTCTGTTAGGGTTTTTGAGTTAGGGTTTCGTTCTTGATCGTTTTGGAGAGGAATTTCGTGGGGATTGTCGTGGATATCGTGTCTAGCTTCAATACTATCAAATTCTATCTGAAAATCTAAGGTGAGTGCGTGACCATGATTTCTAGGCCGGTGGATTCGCTAGGGTTGTGTGGTGGTAGGTTGTGAATTGTTTGATTGAATCTTGTGTGGATTGTTTGAGACTGTGGTTTGTGTTTGGATTGTGTGGATTGTGATTTTCGTGCAGGTTTCGTGTCACCGCAGAGGAGGGAATCGATCCGAGAGGATAATGATCGATTTCCCCTGAATCTGCGACGACCTGTCGATCGACAACCACTAGGTCTGTCGATCGACAGGACAACACGAGAGCTATCGATCGACACCTATAGGTTGTGTCGATCGACATGTGGTTGAGGATCTGTCGATCGACACCTAGAGGTTGTGTCGATCGACAAGGTCTGGTGGAGCTGTCGATCGACAGACACCATGGGTGAGTCGATCGACAAGTGTGCACAGGGGTGTCGATCGACACCTAGTGGTAGTGTCGATCGACAGACCACCTGTCTGGGCTGTGGTTGAGCCGTTGTTGTGATTGTGTGTTTGTTTGATGTATGTTTGCCTGAGCGGATCCATCGCGTCTGAGTGTGCAGTCGTAGATAGGATGACCGTCTCACTGGGTATTTGTTGATAATACTCATGCATCTCGTTTTTCCATGTGATGTAGGTAAAGGCAAAATGTGATCGTGGAATCATGGCGACGAAGAGGGAGATGATCTAGGGTCTCGGTTTCGTGTAGTGTGTTTCTGTTGTTTCCAATTCTGTTTTAGAACCTGGTTAGGTTGCTGGATTTATTGATTTAGATTTGTTGTTGGAATTGATTGGTTAGATTTTTAATAGATTGGTTTTATATTGTTTACTGGTTATTGTTCGGTTATCCGCTGTTGTCTGTTTGCATGTGTTGCTTGGTTGTTGAGGATAACATTTATGGGAATGCTAATCCGAGACCAAGGGTTAATTGTTTTTTTTTTTTAAAACGGGTCGGGTCGTTTCAGTGTGGTATCAGAGCCCTTACGATTTTAGGACATGTTAGAACTGCTAGGATTGTGAGTTTGGGGGTTCTAGATCATCTTCCTTCGAGCCTTCAAAGAGATTCCACGGTAAGTGTGTTCTATTGTTATTCTCTAGTGCTTAGCTTGTGTACTGTAGTAGTGCATGGTGTTAGCTAGAGGCACTAGAGAATGTGGCCGTGGGGGCCGGGGTGACTGTGGAGGTCAGGATTATGGTCGGGGACCAGTGAGTGAGTCGACAAGAGATGCGGCTCAGGTTTCCACGATTGAGACTGTGACATATCTGTAGACGTATCAGGAGGGTCTGTGTATTAGTGCGAGTGCCAGTGGGAGTGCCAGTGTGAGAGCCATTGTGAGGGTTGTGGGGCCAGGGCTGGTACTGGATTGGCTCGCTGTTCGGGTGCGCCCGCAGGAGGAGTCCAGGTGACGAGTTGATCGTCTGGCAGATCTGTTGTAGTAGGTGTTGTGGCAGCACTAGTGAGTGAGTCTGCCGGGAGTGCGACTCAGAGTGTTGTGCGAGTGGCTGAGTGCGATCCGTAGACGCTTCATGATGGCTTGAGCGCCATTTAGACTGCCAGCGTTCAGCCAAGTGTGAGGGCCAGTGTGAGGGCTGGTGAGGATAGTGTGGCCCTAGGTTGGCTGCCGGGGGCCGGTGTGTGTCCTCGTGAGGTTGGTAGTGCGGGTGCGCCCGCGGGTGGGCTCAGGGTCGAGTAGATCGTCTGGTGGATTGGCTTCAGCATGTGTGGGAGCGGTTACCGAGTGCGGTGCCAGTTAGGCTCCGGTGATGCCACGAGTGTCAGAGGTGCGGCAGAGGGCTGCGGTTGTTGGTAGGGTTCCGTCTTATCTGCGGATAAGGGAATAGGTGCAGAGGATTGGTATAGGATTCTTTGCGAGTGGTGTGTTGCAGCTAGGAGGGTTCAGGCAGTGTTGGCCTGGGCGGACTTGTGGGCAGAGTGTGATGCCAAGTTCTTTCCTCGAGAGGCTGCGGATCGTTTAGAAACGAGATGTTTGGAACTTGATCTGTGAGAGAGATCAGTTCGTGGGTATGTTTTGGAGTTAATCGGCTCATGGTTTGGGCTGGTTTATGCTGGTAGGAGCATGGAGGGCGAGGAGGCCGGGATAAGATGTTCTTGAGAGGACTTTGATCAAATGGAGGACACGGTGCAGAATGTCTAAGTATGCTGCGAGAGCATAGTTGGTTGAGACTGCTGGAGGCATTGTAGAGTCTCGAGAGAGCATGCTGTGGTAGTTAGCCGAGCTGTTCAGTCTATTAAGCCTCAGCAGGGGATACCTGGCATGGCGTCAAGCCTGTGCAGGGACAGAAGAGGAAGTGGGAGGATACTTCCGGTCTGAGCTAGAGTGGCCAAGGATGCTTCGGGTGTGGAAGCATGGGTCATAGTTGGCGAGTTTGTTAGGTTTCTTAGCACAAGGAAGTTGTGTGGAGACCTTTGTAGTGGGCAGTGGTGAATTCCACGGGTTGTTCGATTCTGGAGCATGATTGCTTCATCACTTCGGAGGGGTGCTAGGTGGAGCGGTATTCGGAGTGGCCGGGCGAGAAGTGTGGATATTCTAGTGGCTGGTGAGTTGATGTTAGCAGACTCGGTGATCAGTCCAGTGG
Organism: Arabis alpina; assembly: GCA_900128785.1. NCBI lineage: Eukaryota > Viridiplantae > Streptophyta > Magnoliopsida > Brassicales > Brassicaceae > Arabis > Arabis alpina. The sequence goes on along the minus strand of LT669794.1, from coordinate 41,515,468 downwards.
AACTGTATGATGGCATCCTGGGTATGGATTGGTTGAATCAGTACAGAGTTCATCTGGATTATCACCGGAGTCGTGTTGTGTTTGAGCGTGGTGGGAAAGGTTGTTTTATCAGGAGGTGAAACAGACTTCTGAGAGTCTCGTGATCTCTTGGGTGCAGGCGGAGGCTAAGACTGAGGGGTTGCGAGGCTTACTTGGAGACTGTTTTGCTGGCAGAGTCTGTAGGTGAGGTGGCATTGAAGGATATTCGGGTTGTCCAGGACTGTGAGGATGTCTTTCGGTCGTTGCAGGGATTGCCGTCATCGCGGTCAGATCCTTTCACGATCGAGTTAGAGCCTAGGACGACGCCGTTATCTTGGGCACCCTACAGGATGGCTCCAGCAGAGTTGGAAGAGCCGATGACGCGGCTAGAGGTTTTCTTGAGTAAAGATTCTCTTGGTCGAGTACTTCACCGTGTGGAGAACCGGTGTGTGGTGTTGAGGAATTGTGGTAGTTTCCGGTTGTGCTTCGATTATCGAGGGCTTAACCGAGTCACTATGAAGAACAAGTTTCGTCTTCCAAGAATTGATAAGTTGTTGGATCAATTGTGCGGGGCTACTTGGTTTTTCAAGGTTGACTTGGCATCCGGTTAACACCAGTTTTCTATTGATGAGTTGGATGGCAGGAAGACGGCTTTCATGACTCGATATAGGCATTCTGAGTTTGTGGTGATGTCTTTCGGGTTGACGAATGCACCAGCTGCGTTTATGAGGTTGATGAGCGAAGCCTTTCAGGAGTATCTGAATGAGTTTGTGATTAACTTCATCGATGGCATCTTGGTGTATTCGAAGAATCCTGAGAAGCTTGAGCAAGGAGAGGGCAGTTCTGGGGAAGTTGCAAGAGTAGGAGCTGGTTGCTAGGTTGAGTAAGTGCAGTTTCTGGCAAGGGGAATGGGTTTTCAGGGTCTTACTGTTTCTGCAGGTGGAGTTTCTGTGGATCCAGTTAAGATACAATCGAGCGGAGATTTGGCCTAGACCGAGTAATGCGACTAAGTGTAGTAGTTTTCTCGGGTTGGCGGGTTTTCAGGAGTTGCTTCAAAAGGCCTTGAGAGTACGACTCATTCCATGACCAAGCGGTTAGAGGAGTAGGATTCCTTTTCGGTGGTCTTTGGTTTAGGAGGCGGAAGTGATGGGAGGAGTTGTAAAAGATTGAGTTTTACCTTTAGTTTACCATTGCGGTGAACTTAGCTAGAGGCAGATGTTCTTAGTCGGAGGAGGTATGATTCATCTCAGGAGCGGGATGTGGAGACTCTTGTGAGCATGCTGAGTACGTTAAGGTTGTGTGTTATTTCAGAGGAACCGTTGGGGTTAGCGGCGGCGGATCAGGCGGATCTATTGAGCAGGATCCGAGTAGCTCAGGAGAAGGATCCGGTGTTGTTAGATCTCTCCAAGGCTACTGGTTCCGAATATCATGTTTCTGCTAACGGGACTATCTTAGTGCATGGACGAGTCTGTGTTCCTAAGGATGAGTACCTGAGGCAGGAAATTCTGAGAGAAGCTCATGCGAGTAAGTTTTCGATTCATCCGGGAGCGACTAAGATGTATAGGGATCTGAAACGGTACTATCTTTGGGTCGAGATAAAGCGAGATGTGGCAGATTGGGTTGCAGCTTGCAATGTGTGTCAGCTGGTGAAGGCTGAGCATCAGGTTCCTAGTGGCTTATTGCAGAGTTTACCCATTCCAGAGTGGAAGTGGGACATGATCACTATGGATTTCGTGGTAGGGTTGCCGGTTTCTCGGACCTATGACGCGATTTGGGTGATTGTGGATCGTCTGACTAAGTCAGCACATTTTTTGGCCATTAAGAAGACAGACGGAGCTGAGGTCTTGGCTAAGAAGTATGTGAAGGAAATTGTGAGGTTGCATGGTGTGCCAACGAGTATTGTGTCGGATCGAGATCTGGGTTTGCGTCAGTGTTCTGGAGAGCTTTTTAGGCTGAGATGGGCACTAAAGTGCACATGAGTACGGCTAATCATCCGCAGACGGATGGGCAGTCCGAAAGGACGATTCAGACACTGGAAGATTTGTTGAGGATGTGCGTGCTAGATTGGGGTGGTCACTGGGCGGATCACCTGAGTTTGGTGGAGTTCGCATATAACAACAGTTTTCAGGCGAGTATTGGAATGGCTCCTTTTGAGGCGTTGTATGGGAGGTCATGTCGTACTCCGCTGTGTTTTACCCAAGTGGGGGAGAGGAGTATCTTTGGGGCTGATTTTGTTCAGGAGACGACGGAGAAGATCCGTGTTGTGAAGCTGAACATGAAAGAGGCTCAGGATCGGCAGAAGAGTTACGCCGATAGGAGAAGGAAAGAATTGGAGTTTGCAGTCGAAGATCGAGTGTATCTCAAGATGGCGATGATGCGGGGTCTGAACAGGTCCATATCCGAGGATAAGCTGAGTACGAGGTACATGGGTCCGTTCCGGGTTGTGGAACGTGTGGGACCAGTTGCTTATCGGTTGGAGCTGCCTCCGATTATGGAGAAATTCCATGATGTGTTTCATGTTTCGAAACTCAGGAGATGCTTGCATGCTTCTGAGGAGGTAGCAGTGACGATTCCTGCGGATCTTCAGCCAAATCTAACTGTTGGGATGAGGCCGGTTAGGATTCTTGAGAGAAGTATCAAGGTTCTGCGCCGGAAGAGAGTGCCGTTGTTGAGAGTCTTGTGGGACTGTGACGGTATTCAGGAGGAGACTTGGGAACCAGAGGCAAAGATGAAAACGAAGTTCAAGAAGTGGTTCGAGAAGCAAGCTGAGGAGTGAATTCGTTTTCCTTGTGGTTACCAGTTTCATTTTTTTTATTGTGATCACCGGGTGTGGTGAGGTTTTTGGTGGTGGATCTTGTATTTTCATTAAGTTGTAATGATTATGACATTTTCCAGTTGAATAAGAAAGTGTTTTTCTTATGTGTGTTGACTTTAAGAGTCATGTGTTGTGCTTAGAGAACCTCGACATGGAAGTTTTATTGTGAATAGAATTTGCCAGTTTCGGAGGGGACTCTAGCGGTTTGTGTGTGTATGTGCGAGAGAGTTTCGGAATAGAAGTTTTACGGTGGTTAGAACTGTCTAGTTCCGGGGAGACTCTGAGGGGACATCCGGGGTGAGGGATGGTCCGGGTGATCTGTGATGATCACGAAGGAGATGGTATTCCGGATGGGGAATATCATGTGAGACCTTAGGGGGTAGTTCCGGTCAGAGGTGCATTATAGACGTTAGGAATTGATTGCATAGCTCAGAGATAGACATTGGTTCTTTCTTGGAGATGAGTCTCCGGCAGATCTTGAGAGATGCGTCTCTCCGGGGGACAGTGGGTTCCCTGCATACCGATCGTTCGTCAAGTCTGCAAGGACTGAGAGCGTGAGCGTATGGGGATAGTTTGGGAGGTTGCGACCTCTGGCAGATCTTTGCATACCGAGAGCTTGATAGACTGTGTGTCTTGATGGGTTGAGGTGTGGAGATGGTTGAGTATCAAACACCGTCAGGACTGCGCGGACTGAGGTGGGTTGGTACTAGACACCTAGAGCTTAGGGGTGACGATCCCGAGAGCTAGATGGTAGTTATGAGTTATGAGCTATGGGCAATCAATGTCTGAGACGGGTCTATATGCATAGGACGGATGTGAGCCTCGAGAGGGTCTGGGAGATGTAGTCTCCGGTGTTACTGGCGGGTTGGGCCAGGGTAGCTGGGTGGGTAGTGTTTGAGGATTCGAGGACGAATCCAGTTTTAGTGGGGGAGAATTATGACGCCCGTGAACCATTTTTGAGGAAAATGGAGGGGGCTGTCGATCGACACACGTGGTGTCTGTCGATCGACAGGGCTCTTAAGGGCTGTCGATCGACAGGTAACCGAATTGGTCGGTTTTCTGGTTCGATTTAAGTCGTTCAATTGGACCAGGCCGGTTTGGGGAAACCCTAGGGCTTCATATTTAAGTCTTTTGGCCGCATTTGAGCGAACCAAGCCTAAAAAATCAGCAGAGAAAGAGTTGAGAGGAGTTCTCTTGTTTCTGTTAGGGTTTTTGAGTTAGGGTTTCGTTCTTGATCGTTTTAGAGAGGAATTTCGTGGGGATTCTCGTGGATTTCGTGTCTAGCTTCAATACTATCAAATTCTATCCGAAAATCTAAGGTGAGTGCGTGACCATGACTTCTAGGCCGGTGGATTCGTTAGGGTTGTGTGGTGGTAGGTTGTGAATTGTTTGATTGAATCTTGTGTAGATTGTTTGAGACTGTGGTTTGTGTTTGGATTGTGTGGATTGTGATTTTCGTGCAGGTTTCATGTCATTAGAGAGGAGGGAATCGATCCGAGAGGATAATGATCGATTTCCCATGAATCTGCGATGATCTGTCGATCGACAACCACTAGGTCTGTCGATCGACAGGACAACATGAGAGCTGTCGATCGACACCTAGAGGTTGTGTCGATCGACAGATGGTTGAGGATCTATCGATCGACACCTAGAGGTTGTGTCGATCGACAGGGTCTGGTGGTGTCTGTCGATCGACAGACACCATGGGTGAGTCGATCGACAGGTGTGCACAGGGGTGTCGATCGACACCTAGTGGTACTGTCGATCGACAGGCCGCCTGTCTGGGCTGTGGTTGAGCCGTTGTTGTGATTGTGTGTTTGTTTGATGTATATTTGCCTGAGCGGATCCATCGCGTCTGAGTGCGCAGTCGTAGATGGGATGACTGTCTCACTGGGTATTTGTGATAATACTCACGCATCTCTTTTTTCCATGTGATGCAGGTAAAAGAAAATGTGATCGTGGAATCATGGCAACGAAGAGGGAGATGATCTAGGGTCTCGGTTTCGTGCAGTGTGTTTCTGTTGTTTCCATTTCTGTTTTAGAACCTGGTTAGGTTGCTGGATTTATTGATTTGGATTTGTTGTTGGAATTGATTAGTTTTATCTGGTTTACTGGTTATTGTTCGGTTATCCGCTGTTGTCTGTTTGCATGTGTTGCTTGGTTGTTGAGCATAGCATTTATGGGAATGCTAGTCCGAGACCAAGGGTTAATTGTTTTTTTAAAAAAAACGGGTCGGATCGTTTCAGGACGTATTCTTCACGTTCTTGTTCTTCTTATAGCCCTTGAATTTGGAGTTGTTTCCCTCAATTACATTGGCACTTACTTCCGTAGAAAGAAATTCAGATTTCTCATTCTTACGATTTTCCTCTTCGACTCGTAACTTGAGAATGATTTGCTCGAGACTCATGTTTTCATGTAAGTGCCTCAAATAAATTTTAAAGTCTTTCCAAGTAGGAGGCAACTTTTCAATGATCGAAGCAACGAAAAACGCATCATTTAGCCCCATACCCTCATCCTTCTATTTATGAGCAATAATCTGAAGTTCCTCCACTTGTTTCACCACGGAATTGGTGTTACTCATCTTGAAATTTAAAAAAGTTCCAGCGATATACTTCTTGGCGCTTGCGACTTCGGACTTATACTTCTTCTCTAGTGAGGCCCACAATTGTTTCGGAGTTTGAAACATTTGATAGACATCGTAGAGAGAGTCATCCAAGGCATTAAGAATGTAATTCTTACACAAAAACTCGTTTTGTGTCCATGCCTCCGCTGCCTTGATAACTTCATCCGGAATATCCCCTTCAACGGGTAAATCCGGTCCATCGGAAGTTAAGCATTGAGCCAAATTCAAAGTGGTGAGATAGAACACCATCTTTTGTTGCCATCTTTTGAAATCCTTTCCCCGGAATACAAAAGGCTTCTCAATGTGACTTTTCACATTCACACTTGTTGATGATTGATCCATCTATCAATTCCAAAACAAGAAATAAAGTTTTGTCTTAGATTGTTAAGACAAAATTTCGTCCCTACCGGTGTAAGTAGTTTCGCGGACGTCTATCTTGCCGGATACAACTATCGAACTCCGAACAAAAACACCATTCATAATTCCTTGCAAACTCTACTTTGTGTTTCTTAAAAAGTTAAGAGAGATGAAGAGAAAAAGAGTAAATGGAATGAATTCCTTATACTTGAAACACTTCTCATGATCTCTTTATATAATACTCCAAAGGATATGTTAATCAAGGGGGTGCTATTTGAACGGATGTGTCCGTACGTTAAATACATGTCTAGAACCAATGTATTCATCATGTCTCCAACCAACACAAAGGTTAAGAGAAGAGATGTACCCTTTCTCCAAAATTAACCAACAGTATCCTCATCAAGGTCATCTTGTTCTTTATGGAGGCCCCGGCAATGTTTAGAGACCATATGTTATTATACAAATAAAGAACATACATGCTATTATGTATGTGGTAAAACAATTATAAGATAATAAAGATCCATAGATAGGATAAAAATTTGACCAACAAAACCAATTGAAATGTTAGGTTTCGGGTTGAGTGATAGTTGTGTGGTTTTAATATATGTCGTAATTGCTAACGCTCTGTTTATGCAATTATGATTATCTGTTTGCTCTATCATGAAGTTCAAATTGTTAAAACTAGCTAACATATCTTCTTCTCCTCCTCACACAACTCACGAGCTATATCTCTTCTTCTTTTTCTTTCTAATTTTGTTTTCATTGTTTCTTTTTGTTTGCTGTGCAAGAAATCTCCTACTGATATTTTTTTTTTGGTCAACTAAACCAATTGATGATTAACTTTAGAGCACCTTCCAATAGGGGTAACTCACACATACTTTCTCAAACTTTTTAATAAAAACAAACAAACTAATTATTCATGTCCATATGATTGTAGGAAGGTTCTTCATTCTTATTGTGGTGTCATAGTTCATCTTCTTAGTACTTCAGTTTCTGAAACAGAGGATCAATGCTTTGTCCCCAGTCTCCATTGTACAACTCCAACAGCTTCTCTGCAGGCGTAACACCTGCTTTTTCAAGAATTTTAGAACCGCAACAATATGCACTAATTATTCTACCAAAACTTTCAATTCACCTCCAAACAAAACATTACCTATTCTAACAACCTCGACGAGAGGTTCCAAGAAACCGATTTCTCTGTACCCTCTACGCTCAAAACCATCCTGAGCAACAACAAGAAAAAACCTTCAATATGTATATAGACATTACAAGGAAAAATCAGGAACACATATACCTTTGCTAGTTTTATGACATCTTCTGCTACATGTTTCAATGGACCGTCTCTAAACATTGTTTTTAAGCCAGTGACTGGAACCTGTTGAAACCCATTGATAATTTGTTCAAACTATTAAACATTTCGTTAAAATGAACAGATTAAAAGTATCTTTTGAGATTACATGTGTCCTAAGCATCTCTCTTTCTTCAGTAGTCCAATCAGATATCATATCAAGAATAGTTTGGAGAGACCCCTCGTCGTATAGCAAATCAACCTAAGACTCAAATATATTCTGTATAAATCTTCACAACAAGAGTGTTTATATCTTGATTAAAAATTATGCAATTACCCATAACGCTGGTAGAGCACTCAACATCTTCAAAGGACCGGCATCAGCACCTCTCATCTCCAAGCATCTCTTTAACCGTACCTAATAGTAAATATTACAGAATATAATCATTAGAAAAATGACTCTAAACCACAGTAAGAAACAGGGGAGTTCAAATGATATGATGTTCTTGAAATAGAGTAATGAACCTCTGGCCATATTGTTCCGATATGGATTTCCCAGTCTTTAATGGTTGCTTGCTCATTAAAGATGTGACAAAATTTCCCGGACAATAAATCCTACAAAATTCAAGAAATATTTTGGGATCAAAAGAAGATTTCAAATGTTTATACGTTATAATTTTTCAAATGAAAAAAAAAGTATACCCGAAATGTCATTCCTCTAGAGTTGAGATGTCTTTTGTTCCGGTATAAGAAACACATTAGAATATCAAGTGCGTATTCGACATACCGCTCAAACCTATATCAACACATTGAACATTAACCTAACTATTTAAGAAGTACAGCAAAAGTTTGGCTTTTTTTTTTTTTGCTTTTTTGATTATTGTCAAAGATCACAGAGTTAGAGACCTTTGATACTCACCCGAATGAGTCATCGAACACGAAAGGTAACATTCCCGTGCGGGTCTTATCGCTATCTATCCATAAATGGCTGTCAAAACATTGTCAATTGATGAGAAACTAATACTTAAAAAGGAAAGACACAAAAAAGTAACGTAGAAACCAACCTCCTCATGCTTAGAAACCCATTTGGTTTTCCATAACTAAAAGGCGAATTCGCGAACAGAGCAGTTGCGATCTGTATAATAAAGAGTGAGAAAAATGTTGTTTTTAACGACAAGAAATCATTAACATTGGAAGAAAATCAAACTTCTCACAGGTTGCAAAGCTAGACTAGCGCGAAACTTCCTGATCATATCAATTTCTGAACTGTAGTCTAGATTGACCTGAACGGTACACGTTCTAGAACTCATGTCTGGTCCTGATTGTTCAGCTTTCGCTAAGTGATCTATCAGAAACTCAAACCTTTTCTGCAAATAGAAATCACTTTCACACATCAGACAAAGCCACATTAAGTATGTCATGACTAATATGTTTGTGGAGAAAGGAACCTTGGGCACAATGGTTGCATCCTCAAGACTATATTTGGGTTCATAGCCAAGTCCTATGAAACCAATTCCCAATTCCTCAGCAACAGCTTTCACCTGGTAAAAATGCGAATGAAGCTTATCACAAGTTTGGTGCAAAGTCTCTACAGGTGCTCCACTTAGCTCTAGTTGGCCTCCTGATTCCAATGATATGTTTTGCATTCCCTGAGTATATATAATAAAAATCAATACCTAAATAAAATTAAGTTTATCATTGTTATGTAATTAAAGAGAAGAGAACATAGTTGTTGCAACATTGTTACATGTTGCAAACCATTGATTCTTCCATTCTCCATCACCTTATCCCAGTCAAATCTCTCAGAAATGCCATTAAGCAGTGCAGTTATATGTACATACTTCATAGGGCGCAAAGTCTTCACCTCGAAACCAAATTTCTCGTGTTCGGTACCTATTCTTCAAATACCAAGTCCAAGAAATAAAACAATGCAAAAATGAATTTGAAACAAATAGTGACTTTAATAGATCAAAATGGAAGGTGATGATCTAGAGCATAGTGGTACCTCCACAATTCCTTTGGTTAGCATCCGGAAGCAAAATAGGTGATGAGATCTTCTTTAGTTAGTGGCTCGGTCGCGACAACACTAGTAGCGCTTGCGGTTGTCTTAACCCCTTGGTCGCTTGCAACTATCTTGCTTCTTTTACAAGTAAGAGATTTCTTGGATGAGAAGCTAACATAGGTTTTCAAAGCATCCAAGTTTATCACAGCACCAACCCCACAAGAAGAGAACAAGAGCGCCATGGTTTACTTTTTGCAGAAAGTCAGCAACTATTATAAATTTATAACCCAGACATTAGTTATATATCACTTCAAATGAAGTAAGGAAAAAAAAAGTAAGTCACTACAAAGAAAACCTAAATAAGGAGCTAAGAAGAATCACCTCTAGAGCACGAAGGCTTGCAGAGTTAATAGAAGTAGTGGTGGTTGTGTAACGAGGAGTACTAGTACCCATGCATATATATAAGGGAAGTTGACTAAAACAACGTTTTTAGATTTGATGTTGACTCAAACAACTTTTTTAGTTTTTAATTACTTAGGCTATTTTCGATTCCGTTTTACTTTTTTTTGCTTTGATAACAAGAAACCTATTTACGAAACTGCCATTAATGAACCAGGACACATAAGCGGGAAAAGTTCATGCCTAAAAATAAAAAGTCTACCGCTCAACGATGGTAGATTTATAATCGATTTGGTAGACTTATTTGGGAGTCAGTAGACTTATTTGATGAGCGGTACTTATATTTTGAGCGGTAGACTTGCATTTGAGCGGTAGACTTATTAATCGAAAGGTAGATTTATTTCGGTAGACTTATTTTGAACGGTAGATTTGTTTTATTCGATGGTAGATTTTTTACTGGTAGACTTATTGATTGGCGGTAGATTTAAAATTGTGGATAATAACGGTAGACTTATTGTAGTGGCGGTAGAGTTATAATTAGCAGTAGACTTATTTATAGAAGTGGTAGATTTATAAAGGTGGATACTTGTGGTAGACTTATAATGAACGGTAGACTTATTTAATCTTTTCAGTTTACTAAACGAAACCTCGATTGGTAGACTAATAATGAGCGGTAGACTTATTCAATCTTTTCAGTTTACTAAACCAACCCTTGATTGGTAGACTTATTTTTTTAGGATCAACACTGGTAGACTTATTGGTTGGGAGCGATTGTTGTGGTAGATTTGTTTGCCTAAGTTGACTGATGGTAGACTTGTTATCTGACATCTCTTTCAACATAGTTATGGTAAATTTGTTATGTTCGGTGGTAAACTTTTTTCAGATAATGGAAAATGTCATTTTTGCCCCTTCAACAGTTAGACATTTGGTAGACTTGTTGTGTAGCGGTAGACTTGTCGTGCTTTGTGGTAGACTTGTTTCATGTTTTGGAAACTATAAATGTGGTAGACTTATTTGGTAGGTGGTCGAGTTATTTGCAGGCAACGCAAAATGTCGGTTTTACCCCTAAAAGAGAAACAAATTTGCACGAAAAAATATGCAACAGAATGAGAAGTCTACCATAATGTTTGAGTCTCTTTGCAAAAAATCTACCATAACATATGTATCTTATAGAAACAAATCTACCATAACGAATATTACAAATGAAAACGTATGTATCTCATAAAAACAAATCTACCGTAACGGTGTCTCTCACTTTACAAAACATGAATCTGTCTATAAAGAACCCTATCACCGGATCCATCACAAGGGTTTGGATCGGAAAACTGAACAATCTCATCACGTGGTAACTCATCCATGATATCTGCTACACGTTTGAGGCGAATAACATGCATATTGGAATCACACAAGTCTTTCATACTGGGCCCAAGAGTTAAACACTCATTATATTTCAACGCATACATACCAAAATCGCCATGTTGGTAATTCTGTGGAATCATTTTAACCTTATATATAAGAAAGATGCCATCCCTCATCTACCATCAAAGGAAAATACATCTCATCCAAATTAAAACACAGAATAATATCACACTTACATAAATCTACCATTAAAGAAATACAAATCTATTATTGAACAGAGAATAAATCTACCAACATTCAGAAAAATAAATCTACAATATTTGCCCTTTACCAAATTGTCTACCATCAAATCATAAACATTAAAACTATTAGGTCGTAAAGCCATTTTAAAGAGAGATTCGTTTAAAGTGAAGCTCCATTCACTTCTCTAGTGAGATTACATCTTTATGTGAATTATTACACTTTTTGTTTTATGCCAAAGTCCACAAGAGTTCTCAGCTTTCTTAGCTATGAAGCATCAACCATCTTCATAATCTTTTGGATGTTCTTTACACTTCTCATGCGGTTACGCACTACACTGCATAAAGAATACATGTAAAGAAATTCATGGAGAATTAGAACATCTTAGACTGAAACACAAACCTAGCTAGCAAAAGAAGATCTCATTCATTAGCAGCTTCAGAGTCGAAAATCTACCGTTGAACAGAATAAATCAACCATTACACAAAAATAAATCTACCACTAAGGACTTACCTGCCATATATACGAGTGAGGTTGAGGACTTGATGCTACATAACCATGAGGCCGCATAGGAGAATAAGCATGTTAAACAATACAAAGATCAGTCAAATACTACCTAAATACAACAAGAAACAATGATGTATAGACCATCTTCATGATCTTTTGTGAAAAGACCCGACCCGTTTTTTTTTAGAACCATTCGACCTTGGTCTCAGACTAACATTCCCATAAATGCTATCCTCAACGACCAAGCAAAACCACACAAAACAACCAACGGATAACAGCAACTCAAATCAATTTCAATTTCATTAAATCAAACTAAAAGTCAAACAATAACCAATTCAAACGATTCCAGAAGTAAACCAACAACCTATGGCAGTTCTAAACAACAAACAACAAAATGAATCAAACAACCGAGATCCCAGATCATCCCCCTCTTCGTATCCATGATTCCACGATCACACTTTGCCTTTACCTACAACACATGGAAAAACGAGATGCGTGAGTATTATCATAAATACCCAGTGAGACGGTCATCCCATCTACGACTGCGCACTCAGACACGATGAACCGCTCAGGCAAAATACATAAACAACACAACAAGCAAAACAACTCCAACGGTAGACAACATATGTGCGTCGATCGACACAATCACTAGGTGTCGCTCGACGCAATGATCTTGTGTCGGTCGATACACTCAACTTGTGTCGGTCGACACACCACATACTAGGTACATGTATCGATCGACACAACCTCTAGGTGTCGGTCGACACACTCCCTCGGGTACCTACGTTGATCGACACACCCTAGTGGTGTCGCTCGACGCATATCACAGACTCGCCAGAATCGAACCTTCTTCTCTCTGGTTTGATTCCGAGCCTGCTCGATCACAAATAACCTGCATTAAAACGTCAACAAACAGACAAGACCAGTACTAACAATCACGAAATCATCAATTCATGATCAATCAAAACACACAAACCTATAACCAAGCATCCCTAACGATCCATCGACTCAGAAGCCATGGTCACACACTCACCTTAGATTTGGATAGAGAAAAAGATGGAAACTGAGATAACCACGAGATCAGCCTTTATCACCACCACAAGCCACAAAAATCCACTCCTCTTCCACACCAAAACACACACGAAACATTCCCTTCCAAACTAATCGAACCCTTTTCACAACCACTCAAAGAACGATATAAAACTCTCTCGAAATCAGCTTTTTCTTTCTTTCCACGAAAATATGGCCAACCTCCCTTGTATATCGAGCCCTAGGGTTTTCCCTAAACCATACCAGCCCAGACCGAACGATTAAAATCGAACCGGAACACTGACCAAACAGTTGTGTCGATCAACACACATCACTTGTGTCGATCGACACACCCTTCAATTTATCAAAATTGGTTCATGGGTGTTACATTTTGGATGTTCTTCACATTCTTCATGCAGTTACGCATTGCACATACAAAAATACCTATAGAGAAATATATGGAAATTAGAACATCTTAGACTGAAACACAATCCTAACTAGCCAAAAAAGATTTCACTCATTAGCAGCTGCAGAGTCGAAAAGTCTACCATAATGTATGTATCTCTTTGCAAAAAGTCTACCACAACGTCTGCATCTCATAGAAATAAGTCTACCGTAACGTCTATTACAAATCTACCATAATGTATGTATATCATAGAAACAAGTATATCATAACGTCGAAATCTGGACCAGAACACGATTTTGAATCCAGATCTGAGAAAAATCCAGATCTGAACCAGAACGTAATTTTACAAAACTTCAACACACCCAAACGAAACCGGTTAGAATAAAGAGATTACATCTCTACAACACACGAAAACGAAACCCCAACACTCGCCGGAACTTTCATTCGTCAGAATTTTGAAACCTATGAACGAATAATAATGATATTATTATCTCAAAGAATAATGATATTTTCGTTATTAAACGGATTTGAGATATTTTAAATGTCTTTATAATATGTTTGAGTTTAAACTTTTAAGATAAGAAAAATAAAAGGTTGTTTGAGTATACCTTAGATTTAAAAAAGTTGTTTGAGTAATTATCGTAATAGCGACAACGTTAAATAATGCAGAGTTTTAAAGAGTCGAATGAATATAGACACTTTACACACATGTGGTACTAATCACCAGAGTTAATATTTGTGTTTATCACACTTACTCTGATTACTTAACCAGTTAACTGAGATAATGATTTTGCCGACATGATTTTCCAATCTGACGAGTTTTTCGAAACCACGTGAATCACGACGAAACAATTATTTACACTGTTAATTAGTAGTATGACAACGTGATTCGACACTCTTATTTCAACTCAACTGCAAAAAACTAGAAAACGCAAAACTTATTTTGAGGGAAAAAAAGAATAATATTTTGCTTGAAAAAGAAAAATCCACTAGTTGGTATGGTATCATCACTATCTCACAATAATCAAAACGCAAATGTCGAATATATTTTGGTACATAAATTTGGAAGGATTTAAACGAACTACAAATTTAAAACATATAATTGAATAGAATTTTGGGTGTAATTGATAACGATCTACTATTGAAAGTGTGTACTTCCAAATAGGTGAAAATCAACATTCCATTCATGGTAAAACTTGTCATTATAAATAGTGTTACAAAAACATACAATACAATGTTAAAAAAAGGTCTAAATGAGGAAGTCTCACGGAGAGAGTTCCAACCTTACTCTTCTTGATTTTTTTTCGTAGTGTTCTAATATGTCCTATTTTGCTACTTTTTATTATACTGTATATTATCTATTATTATTTTAATAAAGATATGATCAAGTTATGAAAATCAAATGATACTTTTAGTGTTTTGGTAGACTTTAGAATCATTTCATCATTTCAAGAAATGGAAGCATTTTGGACCAAAAAAATAAAGAGATCAAACCTTTTTGAAGAACGAAAAATCATGTCCGTCAGATGTTTCGCTACAGATGAAGATAATACCACCGTCGGATCAAGCTCATATATACATATATATATATGTAGAGGATGATCTCAGTTTTCAAACGGATATTTAATCGTCAAAATCCAACGATTAGATCTCAAGATATATGTAATTTACGAAAATTTGTACGAGTGAAATACAAAATAAAAGCGGTTATGAATATTCACATGCGATCAAAAGATCACCATCAGGAGACCAATCGGTCACGAAGCCACTGTTTTTGACACAGACACATTTACAGAAGGATTGACCGATCACAGGAGGCGAGCGATTGATCACCTTGTAGAAAACAAATTGGACGTTATCTCCAACTCTTACGAGATTCATCGTAAATCCGACCTCTCTGATATAAAAAAACAAGAGAAGCCATGAAAAGAGAAACACCTCTTTGGACTCTTCAGGATTTAATTAATCTTCATCAAAGCTTAAATGCATACTCTTACTTTCTAAACACTTAATCTTTCTTTTGATTCATTAAGGTAGAAGAACCTACGTCTTTGTATCTCGATTGAGAAGCTTGCTAAACCTTTTTACTGCTCTGAATGATTATGATTTTATTAATGATTTGCTTTATCATGTATGAGTAGTTCTTTTGTTGGGTTTTAAGGGATTAATACAAGGGGTTTTATGGTTCAATAGATAGATTTTAATTAGGGTGGGACTCTTGATAGATTAAACTGTTCCTTCATCTCGATATGATCTTAACCAAATTTCAACACATTGAGTTCTTAACCATTAAAATCCTTGCGACATTAGATAGTTGGATGATATCCTCAAATATAACCCTGAGCTACTCTCTCAAGTTAAGAGATTGTCACAGTAAGGGTCAAATCACTGGGAATCTCAATCACACAATAGAACTTTAAATTCGAATGAAGCTAAGTGAATAAGTATGAATGAATGTAGAAAATCAGTGTAAATAAACTGAAAGTGGTTTGTGTTTTAAACTTCAATTAGACAAAGGAGTTAGGCTTTTGGAAAATTCTCAGGTAAAGTTGAATTGCAGATTCAAAAACGATAGGATTTTATTAAGAACCGTTCTTGAGCTTGAAACACTAATGTAAAGATAACTAACTCTCGTTTCGAAAGCTATCTATGCTTAAATCCTAGAAAACCAAATCTCTTTGCGAATTCTAACAACTTAAACAAGCATTAAAGTTCAGGTTCAATTACTCACAAAATCCCTAAACCAAATCTCTTTGCGAATAGGAATTTTTCTCATCTAAGATAGTTCAAGAAATCAATTATACTCTCGTATCAATTAATTAACCTAAGATCTAAATTATAGGTGATCAAGCTAGAACAAGCATTAAGAGTAATCTAGATGAAGAACAAGATGATTATCCTAACCAATTATATGAATCTAACAATTCATCTTTAACTTTTGAAAAACTCTAAACCTAACAAGTGAATTACTGAGACATGGATGTAGAATACATGATGACTGAATAACACTGCATTAATAAGAGAATAAGAAAGAGATATAGAAGGGTTCGAAGAAATCTCAAAGGTCTGAAAACTTGTCTCCCTACCTCTAAAAGTCTCAAAATCTCTAAGTCTTAAAACTGAAGATATGATTATAAAAACTAAAAGAAAACTCAATATATATAGACTAAAATTTGTGGTGGGCTTGATTTGTAAACTTCTGGAACTCCTGGGATGAAAAGGAAATCTTTAAAATTGGAAAACTCATCTTTCTCCTCGTCACAATAAGGTGCGTCGATCGACGAACATAGGTTGGCGTCAATCGACGCACTGCGTTAAAATATGCTCAGAGCTTGTGACTTCGGCTGCTCTTTCTTTGATGCTCCATAATCACCAATTAAGCTTCACACTTACACAAACCTGCAAAGACTCTAAAATAATCAAAAAACACCGAAAAGACTCGATAAAACGGGGTTAAATCATGGTCAAAAACCGGTAAAAACCATGATATATCACTCGACTAGGTGAGAGAAGTTTTTAACTTTGTGAGTTTTATTAAACCACCCTATAATACCACAATTTGAAGTTTTGTTTCCAAAGCTATTACCATTTCTAAAAAAATTTAAAAATACTATTAATTTTCAAAAGTTTTAAAAATACCACAAACACAAAATTGATTTTCAAGAGTTTGTAATGTAAATTTCTGTGTTTGGGTTAACTATTACAAAATTAGGGTATAGTTTTAAAGAGATTTAGGATTTAGTTTTGGATGTTGAAAATTAATTTTAGTTTTATGGTATTTTTAGATCTATGAATAAATAGTGGTATTTTTAGAACCTTTAAAAGATAGTGATATATTTGGAAACAAAGTTCATAGTGTGTTATTTTTTAGAATTGCTCCAAAAGAGGGATTTTTATTGATATATTTTACATGTCCAAAAAGAGGAGACTTTTATTGATTAATATTCATGTCCAAATGATTGTAGGAACGTTCTTCATACTTATCCTGGTTTCATAGTTCATCTTCTTAGTACTTAAGTTCCTGAAACAGAGGATCCACGCTTTGTCCCCAGTCTCCATTGTACAACTCCAAGAGCTTCTCTGCAGGCGTAACACCTGTTTTTCAAGAAATTTAAAACCGCAACAATATGCAATAATTATCATACCAAAGCTTTCACTGAACCTCGAAACAAAACATTACCTGTTCTAACAACCTCCACAAGAGGTTCCAAGAAACCGGTTTCTCTGTACCCTCTACGTTCCAAACCATCCTGAGCAACAGCAAGAAAAAACCTTCAATATGTATATAGACATTACAAGGAAAAATCAGGAACACGTATACCTTTGCTAGTTTGATGACATCTTCTGCTACATGTTTCAGTGGACCATCTCTAAACATTGTTTTTAAGCCAGTTATTGGAACCTGTTTAAAAGCAATGACAGTTTGTTCAAACATTCGTTAAAATTAACTGATATTTTTTTTTTTTTTTTTTGTCACGTTAAAAATAACTGATAAGAAAGAAATATTAGTGTGTTCTATCTTTCGAGATTACTTGTTTCCTAAGCATCTCTCTTTCTTTAGTAGTCCAATCAGATATCATATCAAGAATTGTTTGGAGAGATTCCTCATCGTATAGCAAACCAACCTGGGGGTCAAATACATATGAAATAAATCTTCGAAACAAGAGTGCTTATATCTCTATAATAAGATAATGTAATTACCCAAAAAGCTGGTAGAGCACACAACATCTTCAAAGGACCTCCATCAGCACCTCTCATCTCCAAGTATCTCTTTAGCCGGACCTTTAAAATGTTATTACATAACATAATCATAAGAAAAATGACTCTAGACCACAATAAGAAACAGGGGAGTTGAAAATGATATTGTGTTGTTGAAATAGAGTAATCAACCTCTGGCCATATTGTTCCTATATGATTTTCCCAGTCATTAATGGTGGCTTGTTCATTAGAAATATGAGAGTTTTTCCCGGACAAGAAGTCCTACAAAGTCGAGAATATATTGAGATTAGCTGGCTCAAAGAAAAGAAGAGTTAGGTTAAGTATCTATGATTTTCTTATGAAGAAGAAGTGAACCCGAAATGTCATTCCTCTACTGTTGAGATGTCTTTTGTTCCGGGATAAGAAGAGCAATGGACGGTCAAGTGCGTATTCGACATACCGCTCAAACCTATATTGAAGATTAACCATACTTTTTAGGAAAGTCATCACAATTTTTGTTTTTGTTTTTTTTTTTCTGATAAAATTGAAAGATCAAAGAGTTAGAGAACCTTTGATACTCACCCGAATGAGTCATCGAACACAAAAGGTATCATTCCTGTGCGGTTCTTATCGCTATCTATCCATAAATGGCTGTCAAAACATTGCCAATAGATGAGAAACTAATACTAAAAAGGAAAGACACCAAAAAGTAACATAGAAAGTGATAAACCAACCTTCTCATGCTTAGAAACCCATTTGGTTTTCCATTACTAAAAGGTGAATTCGCGAACAGAGCAGTTGCAATCTGTTTGATTAAGATAAAATAAAAGAGTGAGAAAATATTATTTTCTTGTGTGTTAGAAAAAACCCGTTTAACATTCAAAGAGCATCAAGCTTCTCACAGGTTGCAAAGCTAGACTAGCCCGAAACTTCCTGATCATATCGGTTTCTGAGCTATAGTCAAGATTGACCTGAACAGTACACGTTCTGAGCATCATGTCAGGTCCTGATGAGCCAACTCTCACTAAGTGGTCTTTTATAAAATCATATCTTCTCTGCATACACAAAACACTTTGACCCATCAGACAAAAAAGGCTAGTGTGAGCCACATTAAGTAATATCATAACTCAAATGTTTGCAGTAGAAGCAACCTTGGGCACAGTGGTTACATCCTCGAGGCTAGATTTGGGTTGAAACCCAATTCCTATGTAACCGATTCCCAATTCCTCAGCAACATTTTTCACCTGGTAAATATGTGAATGAAGCTCATTGCACGTTTGGTGCAATGTCTCTAGAGGTGCTCCACTTAGCTCTAGTTGGCCTCCTGGTTCTAATGATATGTTTTGCATTCCCTGAAATATTGTAAGCAAACAAAGTCGTTTCAATTTTATGTTATTTAAAGAGAAGAGAACATAATACTTACCTGTTTAAGACCAATGACTCTTCCATTCTCCATCACTTTAACCCAATCAAATCTCTCAGAAATACCATTAAGGAGTGCAGTAATCTGCTCATACTTCATAGGGCGCATTGTCTTGACCTCGAAACCAAATTTCTCGTGTTCTGTACCTATTCTATAAATACCCAATTCAAGAAATAAAAATATACAAAAGTGAGTTCGAACAAATAAAGACTTTAATTGAGCAAATAAAAGGTGATGATCATAGTGGTACCTCCACATTTCTTTTGGTTTGCATCCAGAAGCAAAATAGGCAATGAGATCTTCTTTAGTCAGTGGCTCGGTCACGACAACAGCTGAAGCGCTTGCAGTTGCCTTAATCTTTTGGTTGCTTGCAACAATCTTGCTTCTTTTACAAGTACTGGATTTCTTGGTTGAGAAGCTAACATAAGCATTCGAGTTTATCACAGAACCAACACCACAAGAAGAGTGTAACAGTGCCATGGTTTAGTTCCGGCAGCAACCTTTTTTTTTGGGTCAAAAGTTCCGTCAGCAACTATTATAAGTTCATAACCCACACATTAGTCATATATCACTTGAAATGAATTAGGTCACTACAACAAGTTAAGATTTACAAGTTAGGGTTGAAAGAATTGTGTTACTCTCATAATGAATAAAGGGACCATATACTTACACATATATCTATAGGAAAACCATTTAGCATACTTTACAATCACAATAAGATATGTACAAAAATATCTAAAATGTATACAAATTACCATTTTAAAGAGATAACTTTGCTCAATATACTTCTAGTCGCAAAGTTTGAAATATATTTAAATAAACCTTGGAAGACTAATTACGAGATTTTGAGATAATGTAATGTGAATTTTGGAGATAAATCTTTCAACTGTAGAAAGGTTTGTCTCATATTAGACGTGTGTTTTTATGAAAGAAATGAGCAACGAATCTCTAGATTACGTACGGTACATATTATATATATATTTCCAAATGGAAAACAAAAATAATGACAAGAACAATAATAATTTAGAAAAACTGTTCAACCAAAAAAGCATGTGAAGATGGTGCAGCAACGAAACAACAAAGAAAACCTGAATAAAGAGCTAAGAAAAATCACCTGGAAAAGAAGGGGAGCTAGTGCTCGAATTGCTTGTAGAGTTAGTAGAAGTACCAATGCATATATATAATAAAATTATTTACTCAACAATTAGATTTATGACTAAGTTAAATAATGCAGACGTTTTAAACCGTCGAATGAATGTAGACACTTTAAACACACATGTGGTGCCAATCAACTATTTGTTGAATGTATCACACTAACTCTGATTATTTAACTTAGTCATAAATCTAATTGTTGAGTAAATAATTTTAACTGAGATAATGATTTTGCCGACACGTTTTGCCAATCTGACGAATGAACAATAAAAGAAAAACTGTTCCACCAAAAAAGCATGTGAAGATGGTGCAGCAACGAAACAACAAACAAAACGTGAATCAACACGAAACTGTTCTTTTCATGTTTAATTGTGAGAAAGTGATTTAAACTCTTTAAATATGACAAAAAAGGAAAAAACATTCCACTCAATTGAAAGAAACTAGACAACGCATCTAGTTTTTGTTTTTTCATAAAAAAGGTCCATATTAAGCTTGAAAAAGACAATCCACTAATTGCTATCACAATGTGATTGATTAGTTCGCTTGTTACTCAACGTTTGCGGATAGTAGGCGGTTGTTATCATTTGACAATAAATCATGACAAACGCTTTTAACCGTTCTGTGCCGTTTTAAATATCTTAAATTTAAAAACTGTTAGGGTCTGACTGGTTCAACCGCAGCGGTTGCGGTTGTGGTTGCGGTTGTGGTTGCGGGAGTTTGTGGAAGCGGGCGGTTGCGGTTTGAATCGCTACTCAACGATTTATACGACTGGCGCATCGATTAAAAATGGGTGCGTTTGCGGGATGTTTATGACTGGTTGATTAGCAGAAACGGTAGTGGTTGAACAATAAATTAACAATAAAAATCCAACCATATTATTATTGCAAATATAAAAATCATGTATTTAATATAATTAGTAATGGAAATCATTTATATAATATTTATGTTTATGTTTTTTATCAAAAAATTGATTGAGTGAAATTTATGATTTTAAAGAAAAAATTATTTATTTTTGGAGAGATTAGTGTTAAATTTTAAATTGATAGATTTATGTATTTTAGTTATCAACATTTATAGAGAGAATTTTGGTTTGAAGATTCTATAAATATAATGTAATGATAGGTTATTGAATATTAATTAGAAATATTAAATTATTTATATATTTTATAATTATAATATCTAAATTTTTCATTTTCAAATTTATTATATATTTTTAAATGAATTTTATTTTATTTTTTAAGTTTTTTATTTTTTTAATTGTCCACCCACAACTGCCCGCAACCGCAAACGCTCGAGGGAAGTAGCTTTTGAATTTTAGCGGTACGGAGCGGTACAAAGCGTTTTCTATGATTGGTGTCAAACGTTATCAACCGCAACCACCGGCAAACGCAGCGTTTGTGGCTGATAGCGGGTAACCCAATCAAGCCCTTACTCTCGAGCGTTTGCGGTTGTAGACGATTTACAGGTAAACAATTTAAAAACAAAATTCATTTAAAATATATATAATAAGAGGATTTTGATTCCTATTTTAATACTATTTATGGAGCTCGTTATTATATGAAAATGAAGTACTGTTTCTTAGACAGTGAGAATTGCACATTTGGAAAACCTCAAAGATATGAATGAACATATTTTTAGAATCTCATCTGAATTGTGCTTTTCTATGTTGAAACTCACATGCTGAAACTCATTCTCTTATTCTTGACCATCACACAGCTTTCACAAAACTCCATATCATTGATCCTCTTCTTATGCAGTAGACCTTTCTCAACCAAGATTCTCAGGTTTTTCATACTCTTATGTCCCATTCTGCTATGCTATAGTGAGTGTCTTCCTTAAATTTGACACAACAGTCTCAGTTTCACCATCAAGTAAATAGATACTCCCATTTAGTGTACCCTGAAGTGTCAAACTTTTCAATCATGTAGAATTTAGTCTTTCCGTCACCATCATCTTGCTTGTATTCCTACAAATCAAGAGTACTAACATAAATTACATTTCTAACAATGTTAGGAATATACCTAAGAAAAGTTAATGACCAAGAATTTCTCGGGGTGTTAGAGATATGTTAATGACCAAGAAAAGAAAAAAAGAAAAAAAATTGTAAAGAATCTGATAAATTAATGACCAAAAAAAATTATATTGGTAGACAATGACATATCCCAAAAAAAACTTTTGACCGGACACAAATACATTAATATAAAGGCTCAGATTGGTGGCAGCAGTTAGAGGAAAGAGGTGGTTAAAACGCTCTAGTGTTACCATTCAAACAAGTGGTTGGAACGGCCGATTGAAACAGGCGATTGAAACAAGAGGTTGAAAATGTCGTTTCGGCGAAAAAAGAGACGGTTTTAAAGACCTTTTCAAACGCTAGTAAAATAGGCGTTTGCATATTCGTATGTAAATAATTATTGTTTTGTTTCTTTTACTTCTAAAT
Source organism: Arabis alpina (assembly GCA_900128785.1). Taxonomy (NCBI): domain Eukaryota; kingdom Viridiplantae; phylum Streptophyta; class Magnoliopsida; order Brassicales; family Brassicaceae; genus Arabis; species Arabis alpina. The sequence goes on along the minus strand of LT669794.1, from coordinate 41,492,715 downwards.
AAATATTTATAAACATCTCTATAAAATTCTTTCTTTAGATACATGCATGTTCTAATGCATGAATAATTGTAATATATATTTATTTACAAATAATTTATGTTATTAGTTTTAAATTATGTATTAATACATATATATTTTTAAATCAGCTAAACAAAATTTGAGTATATAACTTAACCCGTTTCAAAAATGGTTGCATGTATGGATTAAATCGTGTGTATTTTGGCTATATGTGATATAGATATGTGTTTCACATATATATGGAACGGAACGCCAAGTTCAGTGCATTGTGCTAGAGTTTTAGCTATTGTGCAACAAAATAGTGAAGCATTTCCAACACTTCCTTCAGAAAAATATTATACAATTATTATTTTGAATATGAATAATTGTAATATATATTTACTAATCAAGCTATAGCTGGAAGTGTTGAATAATTACTTGCTCCTTCCATCCATTATTATTTTGTTATATCATTTTCTTTAATTATACCATTCAATCGTTATATTGTTACCAATCAAATTAATATTTTAACCGCTTTCTCTTACGAAACCACTTTCTTTAATAATTGTTTTTAACCGCCTCATTTCAAACGACCTTCTGTATAATTGCTAAAAAAAATTGAACCGCTCGGTTGAAACAGAGTGACCAATCTAACCCAAAATATTTTAAAAACATTCATTAATAAAATAGAAAACAAAATGGTTAAAAAGTTAACAGTTTTTTGTTGGTAATGGACCGGGAGAAAATCTCCCAGTGTTATTATTAAACTTCAAAAACAATTACACGCAAACAAATCTTGACATAGGCGGTCCAGAGACATCCTCGTTCAAGAATGCTACTACAACATTAGGAACTGAACTAAAAGCATGAAAACCAAAAAGCAAAGTAATTGCATAGTTTGCTAATCCATCAACCGGACGATTAGCCTCCCCATACACGTGAGTAACTCGGACTGTCCAGTCCTTCGATAAAAAGCCATGGCAAAGTCGTATCAGGAAAGACAGCGGATGCGAATCACCAATCCCTATCGTTAAAAACTCCACCACAATCTCCGAATCTACTTCCAATTCCAAACACTCTACTCTCCTCTCCCAAGCAGTATATAGTCCATAATACACTCCCCACAACTCCACCAATGGCGCTGAGCATCGCCCAATGTTCAAAACAAAACCACCACACCATTCACCCCTATCATTACGCAACACTCCTCCAGCAGTTGCTAAACCCGGATTCCCCTGTGATGCTCTATCCGTATTCATCTTGAACCAACCCACTCGCGGCGCCACCCATGCTATCCATCTCCCCACTCGCGGTGCCACCCATGCTATCCATCTCTCCACTCGTCGTGTCCTACTTGTCATAGACTTACTCTGCTTCTCAGCCAAAACTATCTCCTATCCTAACTCCTTGAGAAACCACAGTCTGTCCCTACATAATTTAGTCATTTAGAACACATCACTACATCTCCATAATTTAGTAATAGTTATTATCCATGTTCTAAAACGCGGTCGAGTTGGCCATTTAACCGCCGGAAAAATGGTCAGCGGTACAGAGCCGTCGCGATTTCATCCAATTCGATTGAAAACGCGGAAAACGTTGAAAACTTCTTTTTTTCCGTCATAGCTACTCAAATTGATTGTTTTACACTAGATCTGCAATAATTAAGTGGAAAATATAAGAAAAATGATAAGAAATGGCACAGAAAAAATGAAGGGCGTCCGTGAGATATGGTTTTAAATGTCATAGATCTGGAAGTAGAAGATGACGTGAAATTGTCCTTTATACCCTTAAATAAAGTTAAAGTGAAAAAACATAAAATTACGCTTACCGTTGTTCGAGCCCTTGTTACCTACAATCCTAAGAGCATGATTAACGCTTACTCCTTTTTTGGCTCTTAAAAGTAATATTTTAATTGTTTTTATTAAGATTAGTTATTTGTTTTTTTTTTGGGTCGAAATATGTTTAATTTAATTAAATCGATAAAAGGATCGAACCCGTGATAACCGGTCCGTGATACAGTGCCGCTTTACCCAGTTCATCGGCATGGATATTGTTTGTGCGAGAAATGAAATCGAAAGAGGGACAATTGAGAGATTCAGAGAGATGATAGATGTCTTGGAGTATTCCAAATGTTTCGAGATTGGAGGATCGCGTGTTGATGAGATGGATCAATTGCTTGGAGTCCGATGCAATCGATCGAATTGGGAGGCCACGACTCGTCGCATGTTGCAGGAGTTCTCGAATCGCCATCGCTTCGGCCATCAGAGGTGAAGCGATTATGCTTTGGTTTTGTGATCCCTGAGCCACAGTCGAGTCATCACGACGCTTGATGAGCCATCCAAGCCCCGCTTTGCTTGTGTCCGTTCGCCAAGTTGCGTCCGAGAAGCCTTGGAGTTCGCTTGATCCGGTCGATGTAGAACGAGTTTCAGGTAATCAATTAGACTCTTGTATATTCCTTATCGATTCGTCTTCCTGCGCTGCTAGCTATTCGCGTGAGTCTCGTATGGCCTTGCTAACAGTTTCCTCCTCTGTGTAGGTTATATAGTTGAAAATCTTGTTGTTTCGTGCTATCCAGAGACCCCAGCATATCCATGGAAAGAGGGGACCCGATACGATTCCCGTTGGAGGAAAGCAAGTCATGTCCTTGGAGGCGATAATTCCGGTTAAGAAGTTTGGGATAGTGACTGAGTCGAGGGTGTTTGTGAATGGAGATAGGCTCCACGTCTTCTGTGCAAAACTGCAGTGGAGGAAGACATGAGTTATTGTTTCTGGTTCGCCGCAGCGGCAACAAAGCGCTTGAGCTGCGATTCCTCTGGAGGCTAGCTGCTCACCAACTAGTAAGGCTCCTCTTAGAACTTTCCACAAGAATAGTTTTAGTTTTTGTGAAATTTTTGTATTCCAGATGACTGAATTCCACTTTATGACAGGTGGAAGTTGGTTCTCTGGTGGTGGAGTAAGCTGCTTCTTGAAGTGATACCCTGTCTTCGCAGAGTACTCTCCAGATTTGCATCCCAGCCAGACATATTTATAATGGGCCCATGTTAAAATCGGTTTGAGTGATAGTATCGTCCTCTGGTGCTCTGGAAACAATGCACTGATCAGATCAGTGTTCCAGTTATTACGATTAGGTAAAAGTAGCTCTGCTACTCTCATGTCCAAGTCTTTCTCATTGACTGGACCCTGTAGTTGTTGAGGTTTCTCCAGTGATAGCCAAGGGTTAGTCTAGAGCTTTGTACTCTGTCCATTTCCCAATGACTTTACCCAAATTTTGTTTCAGCATCTCCTTTTCTATCATCACTCCTCGCCATCCATGGGAAGCCGTTGATGGAGTAGTTCTGTCCAGGAAATGTGTGGCATGGCAATACTTACCAAGAAGGATTTTGGAGAGTAGACAGTCTGGATTTGTGAGTATGCGCCAACTTAGCTTAGCTAGGAGTGCTTCATTGAAGCAGTGTAAGTCCCTAAAACCCAATCCTCCAGATTCTTTGCTATTGGTTAATTTATCCCAGGCCACCAGCACATGCTTTTCTTTTCTTAGCTTTTATCCCACCAGAATCTTGTAAGAGCTGATTGGATTCTTTTGTACAGGCTGGTAGGTAACTTGAAGCAGGACATAGTGTAGGTGGGCATAGCAGATAGGACTGATTTCAGTAGCCCCATTTTGCCTGCTGAGGATAGGAATTTAGACGACCAGGATATGGCTATTTGCCTTATGCGGTCCACTATCGAGGTGAAGAGGTCCTTCTTTCTTCTTCCAAAGTGCTCAGGCAGTCCCATATATTTGCCTAGACCCCCTTCTCCTGTGATAGATAAGTCTCTCTTCACTCTATTTATGACTTCACTTGATGTTTGAGCAGAGAATGTAATGGCTGATTTCTGCTTGTTGATTTGTTGTCCTAAGGCTGCTTCATACTGTTGTAAAATACTCATGAGTGACTGACAGTTCTGTGTATTTGACTTGCAGAAAAACATGGTATCGTCTGCAAAGAGGAGATGGTTAAGTCTTGGACTGTGTTTTGCCACTCTCAATCTAGGTAAGAACCCTGAGCTTTGAGCTTTTCTACAGAGACCAGACAGCACTTCACTGCATAAGATGAATAGATAAGGAGACAGAGGGTCTCCTTGTCTGATTCCTCTTGTAGGTGTAATGGCTCCCTTTACTGTGCCATTTTGTAGAAAGGAGTAGGAAACTGTAGATACACACTGCATTATCCAGTGAACCCATTTGTGTGTGAAACCAAATCTTTCCAGCCCCACTTTGATGAAGTCCCATTCTAGCATGTCATAGGCCTTTGACTGCCATGTATGTTCTTTTTATAGCTTTTGATGTTTTCAGGTAGTGTAGGACCTCGTGGGTGATTAGAACATTGTCTGAGATGTCTCTGCCTTGGACGAAGGCGGATTGATTCTCAGATACCAGATTTTGTAATACCGGCTGTAGTCTCTTTGTAAGAATTTTAGATATCACTTTGTAATATACATTACAAAGCGCCATGGGTCTGTAATCTGGTAGCTTGGGACTTTTTATCTTAGGGATGAGTCTTATGTGAGTAGCATTTATTGATCTTGGTAGCTCTCCTGTTGTGAAGAAATTTTGGACCTCTTTAACTATCTCAGGCCCTACTGTAGACTAGTTGGACTGAAAGAAGCCAGCTGAGAAGCCATCTGGCCCAGGAGCTTTGTCTGAGTGGATGGAAAACATGGCGTTTTTGATTTCCCGCGGTGTAGGATCTCTGGTGAGCTTTTGGTTGGTTGCTTCAGAGACAGCAGGGTCTAGAGCTCTTCTAATTGTTTCTTCTCTTTCTACAGGTTGTGAAGAAAACAGTTGTTGGAAGTAAGAGGAGATTGGATCCATGATCTGATCTTCTTCATAGCAGGTTTCCCCTCTCTCATTTTCAATTACAGAAATTTTGTTGGTGGTTCTTCTGATTTTGGTACTGGCGTGGAAGTAGCCTGTGTTTTTATCTCCCAGTCCTAACCATAGCTGCCTGCTTCTTTGTCTCCAGAATGCTTCCTCGTTCTTATACGCTTCTGCAAGTTCTTTGTTGATTGCTTGGATCCAGGCTGTATCTGAGGCAGGATCAGACATAGCCAGGTCAAGTTCTATCTTCTTTGTTTCAATGACTTTCTTGCTGATCTTAAAATTAGTTATTTGTTTAAATATGAAAAATAATAAACCTATATTGTAATGACATGTGGCACTTAATTCCTTTAATAACGATGATCCAGTTCAAGGCGGTGAACAAGTTAATCTCTTTTCTTGACCTTTTTATTATTTTTAATTTAATTTCCTAACAAATTTTAAGAATTCACCAATATTCATGCTCTAAGTCACGTCAAACCACTGGGCTACATTAAACTTATGCACATTTTTTAATGAAACTTCTATATAATGTAAATTAAGTATAATTGTCTGAATCCCCATTTAATTTCCAAATAACTGATTAATCGCTAGGCCTACCTCAACCGCCCGTTTAGCGTCTAGCGAAATCTTGAACCTTGGTTATTATTGATAATATATGATTCTTAATCCCCTTTCCTATATTTTGTGTCTTTAATAAATGTTTTTGAGTCTTGTGATTCCAAAGTCGCCCTAGACCCGTTTTCTCCCAGACCCGGAATCCAAGACGGCCGCCATCTAAAGATCGAAGTGATTTTCCATCTCCGATTGGCTCTCCGACATGGAATTCGACTAATCTTTGCGACTACCTTATTTCTCGGGTCATTCTAAAACTCACCCGAAGAGGTAATCCACCGTTATCTTCTCCGACATGGTCATCTCTCTCTCCATGGGGCTCGAGTTCAAACTTAGGAAGGCTTCACCATCTTCTCCGATGTGATAATTGCGCTATCGTTGAGGAACCCTCCTCTTCCACCCGAGCCGCCAGATCCACCGGATACATCTCCACCGTCGCGCTTCCATGGGCCTGCTCCGGCGACTGCAAGCTTCCTCCCACAACTAAGTACTCATGTCGGCTTCTCCTTCGCAACCAAACTTGTCCTGGTTGGTCGAGATCTCTGCTCCGACACGGGTTTTGGTTCTGCTCTGACTCTCAACCTCCTTTCATCCTTCCCGCCGTGGATCTGTTACTCTTTATCTCTACTCCGATCTTTCATCATCGTTTCCTCTCCCCTCCGATGTAATCCACAACCAACGCTTGCTCGATCCTCAATCTTCCCCAATCTGATTTATTGGGCCAAGGCTAAGTGGATATATGGGCCTAATAGCCCAGCAAGATCAAGCTTCCTTGGGTTGTATAATCAGGTTGTGCTCAATTCCCTCAATGGTCCTTTTATAACTTTAACTGATTTATCAGACAAATGCTATCGTCGTTTGAAACAGTGTCAGGTTCAGCTGCTCCCGGCCTCTCTCGAGGACCTTCTCGTCCACTCGACTAGTCATCTTAGTATGATTAGATCTGAGCAATCGGACACTTCAACTAATTATCTCCACTGTTCAGTGTCGACGATATCAATTATGTCATCATCTTTAGATTACCCGCAATCAAGGCCAAAACATAGGCAACCAAGGCCTCCCTTAGAGCTTGTCCACGGATCTAAAGCCTCTACACAGCTGCTCCTGCCGGTCAACAAGCTCGGACCACCAACATTTTCCCTTGTGGAGAACGTCTTTAAACGCTCGACCTTTATGGATCTAAGAGCTAAGAATCTTGTTCGTTCACCTTTATTGGTTGAAGAACTAGCCCTTTCAAATGAGCTTTATCATCTATGATTGTAACCATCTATCTTTATCTCTTGTCTTTCAGTTATGCTTATTGATCGGACTCTTTGGCATCGAGTTTTCGACTTCTTTCATTGTAATCGCATTTTAGATTAATATAAGTATGTTTTGACCCAAAAAAAAAATCCCCTTTCCTATTAAAAGTAAAGTCACATTAGTTGTTCTCATTAATTGTTATAATTTTATTGGCTGAAAACTATGACATGGATTGAAAGAATGATGACATGTCTTGGCAAAAATTATGACATGGCTTAATACTCTTAATTCATTGGATAACTAAAATAACTTTTGTTTAATTACAATTTCATATTTAATTTCATGGAACAAAAGCCCAAACAATAAGTTGTGATTCAAACTAACGTAAATGTGTCCTTTAATATTCATATTCATGATTGTGTTTATGGTTTACATCTAACTGTAACGAACATTGTTAAAATACAAAAATAAAATATCTAGAATTTTAACGATTATGAAAAGTTTAATCATTTGAAAAAAATTGAACAATCGGTAAACAAAGCCATTGACCATTTGTTTGGTAGAAACAAAACTCCATAAGAGGATAACTTATTGTTTTTACATCCTTCCAGATATATAGTTCAAAGCTCTTAATCTTTATTATTTTGATGAACTATATTGTGTTAATCTTGGTACGGAGTTCGAGTCCCGGAGAATACAAATTATTGGAGGAATAATTTATAGGAGATTTTCAACGTGGTGCAAGAAGAAACGAGAGATCCCACATATCGAAGCTAAAATTGTCCGTTGCATAAATATCCTATAGAAACCTTGGTCAATCAATTGCATAATAAGTTTTAGCAAATATCAAATATGAATACAACTCTAACACACTTTTCTTCCATTTTTGACAATTAACCAGTACGAAAAGACGAGAATTATAAAAAGAATAAGGAGAAGTATGAATAAAACTTGGAAGGAGAAAAAAAAAATACAAAGGCGAACACAAATCATTTGGAGACGATTTGAAAACTGTTTTATGTGAAAATGTAGTAATTATAAATATTCTTTATTACATGATCTATCATTTTTTTACAAAACTGTTTAGCCAGGTTTAGTTCCTACCAAATAAAAAATTCGGACATGATTTTTGGAAGGATTACAATAATATGTAAGATCATTAGAGCACTAGGCGAAATGTATATATAATCAGTACTTTTTTAACCATCTTAAGTAAACAAGACTCACTAAACATATTTAAATTATAATGATATAGATTCTTAAATCCCTTCATCTATACTTAACCTCTTATAAATATTAGAACAATGTTTCTCATATTATACTTTGAGTAAAAGAAAAGTTTTCATCCGAGAAAAAAGAATTGAGAAAGAAAATATTCGGAAAATTAACAAAATAATAAAGAGAATACAAAGACGAGAACAAAGAAGGGTCATTCTACAACGGGTTTTTCAAGAAGCCCAAGCGGACGTCATGATTTGGATTGCTGCTTTTCAAAAATCGAAACCGATTCACAATCTAAATATTCAATGTGCTCCTTCACATCCTTTCCATTCCACACAGAATCACGGTTGGAAACGACCAACACAATCTCCTTTTAAATGCAACTTTGATGCTGCCTTTCATCTTCTCTCCCACCAAACTGCAGTAGATTAGATCGTTAGAGATTATAATGGCATACCTATTATCTGGAGATCTGCAAATTTACGTTTCTCCGAATCACCTCTAGAAGCCGAAGCAAAGACACTACTCATGCAATGCAACAAACGTGGTTCAAAAGTTTCACATATGTTATTTTTGAATGTGATAACAAAATGCTCATTGATATGCTGAATGAAAATTCCAAAGTCTTTACTCTTGCAAATTTATGTGACGACATCCATCACTGGCGTTCTAAGTTCAAAGTTTGTCTTTTGCTTCATACGAACCGGTCAAATAATGTTGCACCACATACTTTAGCAAAGAAAGGACCACTAGACTCTGTTTTTTATTCTTCGATGTTTTATCCTCCACAACGGTTATATACCCATTTGTACAAGGACTATGTCCAAATTTTTTCAAATTAATAAAAATATCATTTTGCCGGAAAAAAATAAGATTATGTAGCGTATATTATTTCTATACATGCATATAAATTTTAAAAAAAGCAAGTATGCATATTTTATATATGATAAATTCATATTAACTATTGAAATCATCTTATTCATCTAAAAACTTTCAATTCCGCACACAGTGCGGGTTAATCACATAGTTATTTGATAAACGACAAATTTTTTTTTAATTTACTTGATATATAAGTTTCCATATATTCTCTTGGTTTTTTAATATATAATGTTTAAAGTACAAGTATAAAGATTAAAAAAAAAATCCTAAAAAATTAAATTTAATATATAAACTAAAACAACTGTATAATACTATTAGTTACACAGTTTTCAATAAAAATAAAAAATATATAAATATATAAATATTTCTTATATTGTAAAACAAACTCAAATCCCAAAAATATTTTATTTATTAAAATATGAAGCAAATATATTAATATAAATTATTTTTAAAATATACATTCATGAAAGAGAAAGAAAAAATGGTTAGAAAATCAACATTTATTATATTAATAATTTATGATATTTTAGTACTTGATATATAAGTTTCCATGTAACTTATTGGTGACCATTTCGACTTTATACTATTTTTTTTTAACCTTTAACTTTATATTTATTAGGATTCGAATTCTCGCGAAACCGCGGGGGACAACAAAATATGCCGACTATATTTTTAGAAGAAAAAAATTATCATCATTTAAGTTTTAGTTGAATGAGTGAATTTGCTAATTTGTTTTTTGGTATTATTTCATAAACAAAATCATCCTCTAAATTTAAATTAATTTTTTGTTTTGAATTTGTAGTTATGTCTACAAGCAAAAACATATTATACGGAGCTGATATAAAAAAATAAATTATGTAGGATAAAAAAACACAACCATTCGAAATAACCATAAAACGGATATTTTCGAAAAGACGCAATCCTATAAATTTTAAAAGACACAACCCTTCAAAAGAACCATGAAGTGATTATTTTAGAAAAACGAGACTCTATCAAATATTTTGAAAAATGTAATCTTACAAATTCGAAAAGACACAACGCTTCAAAATAACCACAAAGCGGTTATTTTTTAAAACACGCGACTTTACGCAATATTTTTTAAAAGATGCGATCTTAAAATTTTGAAAAGACACATCATTTAAAATAACCATAAAACGACTATTTTCGTAAAAACGTGACTCTAGGAAATATTTGAAGGACGCGATCTTACAAATTCGAAAAGACACAATCCTTCAGAATAACCATATAACGGTTATTTTTAACAAACACCTACTACGAAAAATCACAATTTTTTTGAAAAAACTGCTTTTAACGAAAGAACACAACTATTCTATAATATTAAATATTTTTTGTAAATAAGTTTTTTTTTAATGAAAAAACACATTTTCGGAGAAAAACCCACGTTTTACAAAAAAACACTAACATTTTTTTTTAAAAAATACTATAAATATGCACAAAAATTACGAAAGAACGCAACTTTTCCATTATTTTTAAAAAATTGCTATTATATATATAGATTAAAAAGATGGGAGGCACAAAATAAATTATCAATAGAAATATAATCAAAACTCTTTAAACATTACACTAACTTGTACAAATTCATGGGGGGTAATTCCCTCTTTATAGTTTCAAAACAAAAAAAACTATCCCCTCCTTATACGAACTACCTTCACCACTGTTGGTAGAAAAGAAACCTGACTTGTTCCGAAATAAAATTGGAAAGATTGGGGATTTTATAATAACTTTATTTATATGGGTTTACGGTAACTTGAGGTTTAAGAGCCGGGAAGTAAATGAGGATAGAAATTGGGTAATATTCAAATCTTGGTGAAGTATATTCGTTGTCGAGTAGATACTTGAGCATGATTATCCATCATCTTTTTAAAGGTGTTATTTAAGTTAGATGAATTAAATATTAATATTTTAACAAAATTTTGTAATAAATTGGGTTAAGGGATAAACACTTTTGAGTTGGTTTATAGAGAAATGGGTTAAATTACCATTAATTTAATATTAAAATTTAGTTTATGAACTTTAGCTGTGTCACGAGTAATTGATGGAGAGGCGGAAGCTTAGTAACAAGAGTAAGAGAAGTCGATCACGAGATCTCGTACTCAAAGAGTTCGTTCTAGAGTTCTTGAGAGAAACTAGAACAAAGGGATTACGAATACTCTTCGTAGTGCTCGAAAGCTCTGAATAATTCTATTAGAAATCAAAAGGTGTCGATTACAAAAGTGATGATCAACTATAAATACTAAAAAGCGATAAACGTAAATCAACTTGCATCCTAAGCTAATAGAGATTTGGAATTATCTATTAAAATAAATGAAAACCAAATTAACGTAAAAACCAAAACAAACGTATCCTCCACGTAATGGGCCAAAGTGACGACGCAGCCCATTCCTCCTTTAATGCGCTGCATCAGGTCTCCCCGGGTGAGAGAGGATTCGACCACGAATCCGGAACATCATTGTCACCATGAAACAAGGAAAGATGCTTCACGTTAAAGACATCTGACGTACGAATATGAGCCGGTAAACGTACACGATAAGCGTTAGGATTAATCCTCTCCAAGACTTCCACCGGTCCAATCTTCTTCGAATTGAGCTTGTTGTATTCCGCTGCTGGAATCCGGTCCTTTGTGAGCACCACCCAAACCATGTCACCTGGCTCAAACAAAAGCTCACGACGCCGTGCATCGGCCGCCGCCTTGTATTTAGTGGTTGCAGTTTCCAAACTCTCACGAGCTGTCTTATGAATGAGCTGCAATTCAGAGACAAGATCGACGACATCTCCATGAAAGCGTGTGCGATCTGGAACGAGAGATAAGTCTAACGGGTAGCGGGGCACAATCCCATAAACCACATGAAATGGAGACAAACCCAAGCTACGATTGAGCGCGTGATTGTGTGCGAACTCCGCTTGGCACAACTTCGAATCCCAAGATTTAATGTTATCTCCCACGAGACAACGCAACAAATCACCCAAAGCGCGATTAGTGACCTCCGTTTGTCCATCCGATTGTGGGTGGTACGCCGTACTCATATCCAAACTCGTACCAAGCAACTTCCACAATGAACGCTAAAAATGGCTAATGAAGCGTGAATCCCGATCTGACACAATAGAAGACGGCAGCCCATGAAGACGATAAATCTCGCGGAAAAACAAGCTTGCAACACCAACAGCATCCGTCGTCTTTTTACACGGCACAAAATGAGCCATCTTCGAGAAACGATCAACAATGACGAAGATAGAATCGTTACCACGTTGCGTCCGTGGCAACCCTAACACAAAGTCCATGCTCAAATGTGTCCACGGCTGATCGGGAATAGGAAGAGGAAGATACAAACCCGTAGCCTTGCCTTTCGAGAGCTGGCAAGTGCGACAACGCGCAACGAATCGCTCCACATCACGCCGGAGGGTCGGCCAAAAGTAAGACGCTGCGACCAAGTGAAGGGTACGATCCCTGCCTATATGTCCCTCGTTATGGAGCTCGTGAATAATCCGCAGCCTCCAACTACAAGCAGGAATACAAAGACGTAACCCACGAAACAAAAACCCGTCTTGGATGGAATAATCTCCAAGAAGACCATTTACTGTGTCTGCATAAATACTCGCAAAAAAATGTATCTGTAGGATACAACTCAGAGAACACGTCCAAACCCTGAACCGAAGCACGAATTGACGAGAGTAAACCATGGTGACGGCTTAACGCATCCGCATCCCGGTTGGTCTTACCCGACTGATGGCGAATAGAGAGGGTGAACTGTTGGAGGTAAGCGATCCAAGATGCATGACGAGAAGATACTTTCGATTGGCGATCCAAGTGTCGTAACGCATCATGGTCAGTAAACAATACAAACTCGCGGTGAACAAGGTAATGACGCCAATGTCGAATCGCCTGCACAATGGCGTAAAATTCAACGTCATAAGTACTATAGCGACTCCGAGCACCTGCAATTTTTTCACTATAGTACGCGATAGGTCGCCCCAGCTGACTAAGAATAGCGCCAATGCCGAGTTTAGAGGCGTCGCAGTGAAGCTCAAAGGTCACGTTAAAATCGGGGAGGACAAGAATCGGGGCAGTTGTCAACTTTTCCTTGATGAGATCGAAAGCTTTTGCAGCCTCCGGAATCCAAACAAACTGACCTTCCTTCATACAACTAGTAATGGGAGCCATGATAGCACTAAAATGGCTCACAAAGCGTTGATAAAACGAAGCGAGCCCATGGAAACTACGTACCTCCGTAATCGATGTCAGAGTCGGCCATGTTTTGACGGCCTCAACCTTGGAGTGATCCACGGACAACCCTTCATCAGAGACAACATAACCCAAAAAGAGAACTTTAGAAACACCAAACTCGCATTTTTGTTTGGCGGCGAAGAACTGTTCTTGGCGCAAAACCCCTAAGACTTTGCGAAGATGGTCTAGATGATCGGCCAAGTTCCTGCTAAAAATCAAGATGTCGTCGAAATAAACCACGACAAACTTACCAATGAAAGGACGAAGGGCTTGATTCATAATGCGCATAAAGGTGCTTGGCGCGTTGGACAATCCAAATGGCATCACCAACCATTCAAAGAAACCCTCTCGCGTTTTAAAGCCAGTCTTCCACTCATCACCCGGACGTATGCGAATTTGATGATAACCGCTCTTCAAATCTATTTTAGAAAATATTTTAGCAGCCCCAATTTGATCCAACAAGTCGTCCAAACGTGGAATGGGAAAACGATACCGAATTGTAATCTTATTAATCGCACGACTATCCACACACATACGCCATGACCCATCTTTTTTTGGAATTAAGAGAGTCAGGACTGCACACGGACTGAGACTCTCACGAATATGGCCTTTGCGGAAGTAGCTCCTCAACTTGGCGTCTCAATTCTTCGTGTTCAAGAGGGCTCATTCGATAATGAGGACGGTTCGGTAACGATGCCCGAGGAACAAGATCGATGTGATGCTGAATGTCACGCAGAGGTGGTAAACTTGTGGGAAGCTCGCGTGGAAACACATCATCGAACTCACGGAGAAGCGGTGTGAGAGAAGGTGATGGAGCTGACGTCAGAAGACGAGAAGACGACGTTGGAACAAGCGCAAAAGCCATACCTTCAGTGTGGAGTTCGGTCATGAAAGACGAGTAAGAGCAGAGCAAAGCCTGGTTCCGCGGTGTCAGAGTTGGAGTGAAATGATTAGGCGGAGGCGACGGAGGAGCAGGAAGTGCACTGTCACGGCACGGTGTCAACATAATTTGGTGCGTCTCCCATGTGAAACTACAAGTGTTACGAGCACCATCGTGAATTATCTTGCGATCAAACTCCCATGGACGGCCGAGCAAGAGATGACTAGTATCCATTGGTGCGATGTCACAATAAGTTCGATCACGGTAGACTTGCCCAATGGAGAAAGAAACCAAAGCTCGTTGTGTGATACGCACAGTGACTTCTTCGCAGAGCCAACCCAACGTATACGGTGTTGGGTGAGACTTACGGACCAGCCCTAACTTGTCCACTGCATCCTCTGCAATGACGTTACGACAACTACCGGAATCAATGACAAAAGTACAAACTCTACCTTTGATCGTGAATGTTGAACGAAAAATATTGGTATGCAGCCATTGCTCATCTTGGCGGTGAGGTAAGGCACACGACCTTTGTAGCACCAACATATGTCCCTTGTCTCCCTTTGTTAGAAGTACGTCGTTGTCCCCTTGTTGGTCTTCCTCCTCATACGAATCGTAAACTGAAGGGAAGTCCTCCGCGATGTCATCAAGCAACAAACCACGCTTTTGTTGGTTGGGGCATGCGGTTTGACGATGACCCGGTTCACCACAAAGCAACACTTGAGCGCATGAGTACGAGCTGGACGGCGGAGCGGTGCATCGTCCGAGCGACTGGTCGGATTGGAAACATCTCCGTCCTTTGTTTGCGGTTGAGAGTTGCTCTGTTCTTGTAGTCGCACCCGAGAGGACTGTGAATTCCAACCCGAAGAACGAAATTGTTGTTCAAAAGCAGAGGCACGACGGTGAGCTTCGGCAATGGTGGTAGGGTCGAATTGTGATAAAGCGGTCTGGAGCTGCTGCCGCAGTCCACCAATAAAGAGTGAGACCAACTGTACCACCGTATCGAAGATCTCTGTTCGCGTTAACAAGAGTGAAAATTCCTCCGCATAGTCATCAACTGTTCGCGATCCTTGTCGAAGGTTTTGGAGACGCGTATACAATGTACGCTCATAGTTATGGGGAAGAAACGTAGCGCGTAAGTGCTTCTTGAGCTTTTCCCATGGATGGATTGGCTCCTTACCCGTACGAAATCGAGTAATCTTCAATTGTTTCCACCATGTGGCTGCATGCCCACAAAATTTCATGGCTACGAGTGGAACACGGCGATTCTCCGGGACTTGTTTGAAGTCCAAAACCTCATCAACTGTAGCTATCCAATCCAACAGGGACTCACCTCGTGGTCCACCATTAAACTCAGGGAGATCCACTCGAAACCCAAAATCAAAACGAGCGTCTTGATTCATGAACTGGTCTCCTGCAAATGGACCAAAACGCCGCTGCTGATCACGATCATCGAGCTCCTCAAGCGGTGCAAACGGGTTTGCGGCATCCTCTGTTTCTTCACCGTCGGGCAGAGGTTGAGTTTCGCGAATTCGAGTAACAAGAGTTTCACCTAACTCCTGAATCGAGGCTTGAATCGTACTCTGAATGCTCTCTTGCATTGCCAACAACGTCTCACGCAGCTCTGTCCAATCACCTAGGGTCGTGTCGTTAGCTGTGGTGTTTGACTTTCCGACTTTCTTGGGCGGCATCATGATGAATTGAGCTTTAGAATCCAGGAACGTTCTAGACTGATACCAACTGATGGAGAGGCGGAAGCTTAGTAACAAGGGTAAGAGAAGTCAATCACGAGATCTCGTACTCAAAGGGTTCGTTCTAGAGTTCTTGAGAGAAACTAGAACAAAAGGATTACGAATACTCTTCGTAGTGCTCAAAAGCTCTGAATAATTCTATTAGAAATCAAAAGGTGTCGATTACAAAAGTGATGATCAACTATAAATACTAAAAAGCGATAAACGTAAATCAACTTGCATCCTAAGCTAATAGAGATTTAGAATTATCTCTAAGAATAAATGAAAACCAAATTAACGTAAAAACCAAAACAAACGTATCCTCCACGTAATGGGCCAAAGTGACGACGCAGCCCATTCTTCCTTTGATGCGCTGCATCAGTAATCATGTTCTCAGTGTCGTAGGTACTTGGTAGAGTGTACTAATTAATAATATATGTCGGTAGTAACATACGTGTCATTATCATTTTTATCACAATGAAAACAATCGTGTCACTATAAGTTTATCGCAAAAGAACAAACGTGTCATTATAATCTTCGAGTCCATGTAATTATTGACACCCATGATCGTTTTGGAGCTCATGCATCTACGTGTCATTATAAACGTGTGTATAACCGATGAAAAAGTAGAGAAAATCTCACCGAAAGAATACATACAATTCCACCGGGTCAAACGTATAGAGTATATGATCAAGGATATGCAGACTAGCGAATGACATATAAAAAGTATTATTTTCAAAAAGAAATAGCAAACGGTGATATTTAAAAAAAAAATGTGATTCAAAATTTTGTAATTACGTTTCTTAAATCTAGTGTAATATAAGAAACGCCACTACTTCTCAAACCTTCTTGCGATCTTTAAACAACTTCAGGTGATTCTTCTTCATCTTCTTACATCTTCATTTATTGTTTTCTTTGTTGTTGCTGACTTGCTGCACTATCTCGGCATATTTTGGAGGAATAGTAATTCCTTATTTTTATTTCTTGTTGTTGTTGTTGTCAAAATAACATAGATTGTCTACTCAATGTTTTTCTTTTACATTTTAAAATATAGCTAGGTTGGAAGTATATATATGCAATATAGACACACTTCTATCTAACCTATATTTGATATATATGCAATATATATGCAATATATCGTATAGTGAGATCCGTTGTTCACTATTTATCATTTTAATCTTAATGTCTATGTTTGATATACATGCAATATATAATTTAAGTCCCGTTGCTAATTTCTTAATTAAATTTAAAAAAGAAAAAAAATTCTAAGGGCATTTGGTAAATTTTGGAGGGTGTCAAGTAAATAAAAAAAAAAGAAAAAACACAGAAAGTATTGCAATATTAAGAAAGAGAGAAAACATTCCGTTCTATAATCTCCACCTGCAGAAACTATGCATCTCAAAATTCTACACATGTCATAGTTTTATTGGCTTATAAGTAATTTAAATATTTAATATTTTTTAAAATAACTAAATTGACTAAAATTTATTATTTTGAGATTTATTTGATACTTCAAAAAGTCTTAACGTTAAAGATGCCCTAATATGTGAGTCTTTGTACGGACCCTTTGTTATGTCTAAAGGTCATAACGGAATTTTTATACATTTTTGTTGCTTAAAGCATTTACTTGTTGGGTTTCTTCTCAAGGCCGGACCTAGAAGTAGCACATATGACTAATGCATGGGTTATAAACCTATAATGGTTGCTGCAGGAACCTAATTCCATGGCGCTCTTACCCTCTTCTTGTGGGGTTAGTGCAGCGATGAACTTGGGTGCTTTGAAAACCTATGTTAGCTTCTCACACAAGAAATCTCTTACTTGTAAAAGAAGCAAAATCGTTGCAGGCAATCAAGAGAGTAAGGCAACCGCTAGTGATTCTGCTATAGTCGCGACGGAGCCACTAACTAAAGAAGATCTCATTGCCTATTTTGCTTCTGGCTGCAAACCAAAGGAAATGTGGAGGTACCACCTATGATCGTTATCTTCCATTTTGCTCTATCAAAGTCCTTGTTTCAACTCATTTTTGTGTTCTTTTATCCTTTGGGTTTGGTATTCAGAATAGGTACCGAACACGAAAAATTCGGTTTCGAGTTGAGGACTTTGCGCCCTATGAAATTTGGACAGATAACTTCACTGCTGAATGGTATGGCTGAGAAATTTGATTGGGATAAGGTGATGGAGAACGGAAGAGTCATTGGTCTAAAACAGGTAGATACTTTATTCTCTTCCCCTTAAATAAAACTTCATCCCTTCTTCTTAAATAATACTTCATCCCTTCCTAGGATGCTTATGCTTAAACACACAGACTAAGAAAAAAAATTTCTAAAAAAAGTAGATTTAATATATAAACTAAAACAACTCGAGATGAAATAATAGATGAAATATACGGTCACAATATCTAACAATATCTAATAAAGATAAAAGAAAATAAACTTCATAAACACCTTTATTAAGGAACTGAGGGAGTATAAAATTAATATGATTAATTGGGTTGATTGTAATATTTCAGGGAAGGCAAAGTATATCATTAGAACCAGGAGGCCAACTAGAGCTAAGTGGAGAACCTCTAGAAACATTGCACCAAACGTGTGATGAGCTTCATTCACATCTTGACCAGGTGAACAATATTGCTAAGGAATTGGGAATCGGTTTCATTGGAATTGGCTTTGAACCCAAATCTAGCCTCGAGGATGTAACCATTGTGCCCAAGGTTTCTTCCTCTACAAACATCTTAGTTCGGATATACGTGGCTTACTCTAGCTCTTTGTCTGATGTGTGAAAGTGATATTCTATGTGCAGAAAAGGTATGAGTTGTTGGTAGATCGCTTATTGAGAGCTGGGTTAAGACCTGACATGTGTCTAAGAACCTGTAGTGTTCAGGTCAATCTAGACTACAGTTCAGAAACCGATATGATCAGGAAGTTTCGCGCTAGTCTAGCTTTGCAACCTGTGAGAACTTGATGCTTCGTTATATTAATGATATTTTGAACTCAAAAACAACATTTGTCTGACCTTTTTTTTAACATATCCTGAGCAAACAGATTGCGACTGCTTTGTTTTCGAATTCCCCTTTCAGTAATGGAAAGCCAAATGAGTTTCTAAGCATGAGGAGGTTGGTTTGTACATTAGTAGTTTTTGTCTTGCCTCTCTCTTGCGCATTATTTTTGTTCCTATTAGTATCTCATCTACTGAAAATATTTTGACAGCAATGTCTGGACAGATATCGATAAGAACCGCACAGGAATGATACCTTTTGTGTTTGATGATTCATTCGGGTGAGTATCAAAAAGTTTTGGTATAACCTTGTGATATGTGTCCTATACAATATGGTTAATATTCAATGTCTTGATATATAGGTTTGAGCGGTATGTCGATTATGCACTTGACCTTCCAATGTGCTTCTTATACCGTAACAACAGATATCTCGACTGTAGAGGAATGACATTTCGGGTATACATCTTCCTTAAAAGAAAATTCTAATATTTACGCCTTTGAAATCTTGTTTTGCGCTGGCTAATGATCTTAAGAGATTTCTCGATTTTGTAGGACTTCTTGTCTGGAAAAATTTCTCATCTCTCTAATGAACAACCCACCATTAATGACTGGGAAAACCATATGGGAACAATATGGCCAGAGGTTGATTAACTCTCTTTCAAGAAACACCATATTATTTACAACTACCTTGTTTCTTACTGTGGTTAAAGTCATTCAGTCTTATGATTATGTTTTATAACAACATTATCAGGTCCGGTTAAAGAAATTCTTGGAGATGAGAGGTGCTGATGGAGGTCCCTGGAAGATGCTGTGTGCCCTACCAGCTTTTTGGGTAACCTATATATTGTCTCTTAAAAGATATTAACAGTCTTATTCGTGGTTTAAAAAAATATATATTTTCCAATATATTTTGTATCTCAGGTGGGTTTGCTATACGACGAAGAGTCCCTCCAAACTGTTCTTGATATGACAAGTGATTGGACGGCTGAAGAAAGAGAGATGCTTAGGAGACAAGTAAACTAGGAAGAGAGATCACAGTATTTTCTTTTTATTTCCAATTTATAAAGGAATCTATCCTCCTTTAAACCAATCTTCATTGGGGTTCAACAGGTTCCAATCACTGGCTTAAAGACTGTGTTTAGAGGTGGTCTTTTGAAACATGTCGCAGAGGATGTCGTAAAACTAGCAAATGTATGTGCTAATTTGTGCATGAGTTCTCCTTGTAATATACATATTGAATTTCGTTTGCTATTGCGTAGGATGGTTTGGAGCGTAGAGGCTACAAAGAAACCGGTTTCTTAAAGGGTGTTGCGGAGGTGGCTAAAACAGGTAATGTTTTGTTGTTTCGAGGTCGACTGAAAGTTTTGGTTTAAATTAAATTAATGTATGTTTAGGTCTAATTTTTTCATGGAAAAAAACAGGGATTACACCAGCAGAGAAGCTCTTGGAGTTGTACAATGGAGTTTGGGGACAAAGCATAGATCATGTGTATGAAGAACTTCAGTACTAAGAAGATAAACGTACAAATGAAGAAGGTTCGAAAAGTATATAAATAAAAGTTACATTTGTTGTTGATATGTCATATACGTACGTGAAGGTCCCGGACCAAAAAATGTTGTGAATAGCTTGTAATTCCGGGATAAAACTATTTTTTGTGCTATTTCTAGGGTAATTTTCTAGTTTCTGTGAGATGATATTGTAAAACATAAAAGACCAATTTAGTAAGCATTTTCTTTTTTGAATGAATCTTTTAGGAAGTACATGTTTGATATGTATGCAATACATAATATAGAGATCCGTTGCTTATTTTTTATACATAATATGTTTTTTACGAACTATTTTGTTACAGTCGAAAGATCTCTGAAATTCTCATAAATTTATCTCAAAATCTGACAAACTTTGAACTGAAAATATACTCTAGTAAAGTTGCGTTCGAAAACGTACATTAGCAAGTCCTCGAGAGCACGTGTTTCACAGTCTAGCTCGAGGATGAGAAAGTGCCATACCCTTTTGTACAGCACCTGACACGATGGAGCGATTCTTTCCTAGATATTCAACATCTATGGAATATATGTGACCAAGACTAGTATACAATGCAAATTTGTGGACAGATTTTAAGAAAAGTAAAATGGGTAAATTATTGAAAACATCCAAACACCCTTCCAAACGATTTCACACACCGAAATCGTTTAGTACATACAATTTTCTTTTTGATTTTCCAATGCTTCGAATTTTCTAAAACATAATCAATTTTCAAATCCGATTACAACAAAAACCTTATTCCTGAGACTTGACGAGTTCATCAGACACCATAAACTCACACACCCAAAGGTTTTTTTACATCCCTTTGTTCACTTAGTACAGAAGTTCCTGGAACACAGGATCCACACTTTGTCCCCACTCTCCGTTGTACAGTTCCAATAGCTTCTCCGCCGGCGTAACTCCTGTCATTTCGGAAACAACCAATTTTAACCCAAGTTATAGAACATAACGTTGGTTTTACTTAACCCGATTCGATTATTCATTGAGAAACAGCAATTACCTGTCCTCACAACTTCAGTGACTGCATTCAAGAAACCGGCTTCCTTGTATCCTCTGCGCTCTAAACCATCCTGAGGGAGAAGGGAAAAAAAGAAGCCACATATACATTTATAGTTAGGCAATGGAGGAGACAGGATTTAAAGTTGGATCGAAGTTTTCAAAGAGAGTAACACACGAACACACCTTTGCGAGCTTCAAGACATCTTCAGCGACATGCTTCAACAAGCCATCTCTAAATGGTGTCTTTAAACCAGTTACTGGAACCTGATCCAAACAGAGTATTAATTTAAACGAGGATGTGAAATAGGAGAGTCTAAATGTGGCGTGTCTCGGTATTTACTTTGTTCCTTAGCATCTCTCTTTCTGCTGGAGTCCAGTCAGCTGTGAGATCCAGGATAGATTGGAGAGTATCCTCATCATATAATAAACCCACCTGAAATTTGCCGAGAAGATCAACACAACAGTCTATATTTCTTGTAATCTGAGTTTCATCGTCGAAAAACTAATGAAGTTAATAGATGAATTACCCAGAAAGCTGGTAGGGCACACAACCTCCTCCAGGGACCTCCATCAGCACCTCTCATCTCCAAGTATCTCTTCAATCGAACCTCTGGAAATATCGTTGTCAGATGATTCTCCCAATCATTGTATGTAGGCAGTTCCCCCGGGAGACAAGGAAGCTTTCCGGCCAAAAATTGCTGCAAGATGAAGGAAATGATGAGATTTAGAAATGGCTCAAGAAAATCTCACGGTTTTCAATTTTTCATTCTCTTTGACCGGAAAGAGTTAAAAAATCTAGATAAAGGATTGATTCTGACCCGAAATGTCATTCCAGTACAGTCGACGTATCTCTTGTTTCGGTAGGCAAAGTACATAGGGACATCGAGGGCGTAGTCAACATACTGCTCAAACCTATACAAGATAAGAAAAAAGATAGAGTAGTAAAATTAAGATTAGTCACGCTATTCCATGATAAGTAAATGACCAAAGCATCGTTCTATCTGTCAATGTAAGAAAATTCACAGAATAGCGCACATCGTAAATTCCCATAAGCCATAAAGAATGCCAAACAGAGTCTTTATTTTTTCTACAAGCTTCTCAAATCAAACAAACTGATGCAATAGATTTTTTTCTAGGATAAACGACTTGATACTCACCCAAAGGAGTCATCGAAAACAAATGGTAGCATTCCTGTGCGGTCCTTGTCAGTGTCTGTCCATATATGGCTGTCAAAACATACCAGAGTTATAACGTAGGAGGGAAAAGTGATAAAACGAATTTGGGGTTAATAGCAACTGAAGCTAGAAACCTTCTCATGCTGAGGAACCCGTTTGGCTTTCCTTCTGTGAAAGGGGAATTTGCAAATAGAGCCGTTGCTATCTGTTAAATTCGAATAATGTTGAGGCAATAGTTAGTAATTAAATTTCAATAAAAAACATTCCGATCAGGTCATGAGCTTGAGATTCTTACCGGTTGCAAAGCAAGACCAGCACGGAACTTCCTGATCATGTCAGCTTCTGAGCTAAAGTCCAGATTAACCTGTATGCATGTTAGGTAGTTTCTATGAGCTTCAACATAAGATAATAGAAAGGCGCTCCAAGTTTGATGTGAAATTTTGACGTCACACAAAAAATCTGAATATTCATCTGACCTGAACAGTACAAGTTCTGAGCATCATATCAAGTCCAAGTGTACCAACTTTTGGCATGTAGTTTCTCATAATGTCGTATCTCCCCTGCACAGGACAGATTTTGTCAAAACTTAAGCGATATCCTTCATCGTTTAAAACATGACCAGACGTGATACTAGTTAAACCTAATACAAACAACAACAGAAAGCACAGAACGTGGGCCATGTAGAACCATCTTAACAAAAAGCTAGGAATTTTGTCCAATATTAAGAATAAAGGACTCATACCTTTGGCATGATGGGTATATCTTCCCGGCGCCATTTGGGCTGGAAGCCGATTCCTAAGAAACCAATTCCCATTTCTTCAGCGACAGCTTTTACCTGTTAGCATCCATAGAGAGTTGGTCGTTTGTCGCATTTTTAAGTAAGAGTATTGGCATTTATTAAATTTTAAATTACCTGATAAAGATGTGAATTGACTTCAGCACAAGTTTGGTGCAAGGTTTCAAGAGGTGCACCGCTAAGCTCGAATTGACCACCAGGTTCCAGTGAAATGCTTTGCTTTCCCTGATCAACAACAGGACAGAAAACCAAAAAGGGGGAAAAGAAACCTTTTAATATCTAGCTAACATGTGTACAGGTTAATATGAAATAAAAGGAGCTCAAAAGATGATACACAGGGAAAGGTTTACCTGTTTCAGACCAATGATCTTATCATCTTCCATTACTTTTTCCCACTCAAATCTTTCAGCAATACTATTAAGCAGCTCAGCTATTTGATCATACTTCATAGGACGCAAAGTATTGACCTCAAAACCAAATTTCTCATGTTCTGTACCTATTCTGCAAACACAGAACGTCAAGTTAGCAAAATGGAACATTGGTCCAACAAAAACCAATGCAGCAGTAGATCACAAACCAATACATATGTCACAATCACTAACTGTACCTCCATTTATCCTTTGTTTTACATCCAGAAGCAAGATAAGCAATGAGATCTTCTCTCGTCAGCGGCTCAGTTGCAACGACAGCCTCTTCCGTTGGAGGACTTGCCGCAACAATCAATTGATTCCCTCTCTTGCTCTTCTTAACAGAATTAACTGAATGAAGAAGCATTGATTTGGTAGTAGTAGCTTCTTTCATTCGCAACATATCCAAATTTCTCACACCACCAGAACCTACTTTAGTTCCATTCTTTGAACATACAATTCCAGAAGGAACAGTATATGTTCCTCCTGCCTGAGAAACAAGCGCCATGGTAACAGATCCTGTAATCATAAAGACATAACCCATGAGATCCAAATCCCATCACATACAAATCAACCATGTTCCAACACTATTATGAGATTACAACTTAGTTATCTACATAATCAATTCATGTCACCAAATAAATAAATCTCCATTCTGCTAACAAATTTTGAATATGAAAACAATACTCCCTCTGTCTTATTTTAGATGTAAGGGTTTTACCCCACAAATTAAAAAACCATTTAATTGTTCATCTTTTCAAATTAAAACATCAATTCCAAAATGTTTCACCAATGATAAAATAATCTGCGGAATTCAAACAGCCAAAAACAACAAAAACACAATAAATCTTGCCTAGTAAATTGAAAAAAATCAACTAATTTGGAACAATTTTTTCCTCCTAGAAGATCATCTAAAATGGGACGAAGAGAGTACTAAATTTTCATTATGAATTATAATTAGAATCACCAGCTTCCCCAAAATCGAGCTATACATCATCATCTAGGTATGAATTAACCCCAAAATTATCCAACCAGAAACAACCAAATCAGAGCAAAAAAAATCTGACTCCGAACAAAATGGGATAATCAAATCCAGACTTTGTAAAATAGCGAAAAAGAATCTAAAAATCATGGGGAAAATGGTCGAAGAATCAAGGAGAAAGAAATCAATCACGGAGCGAGAAGAAGAAAGAGACCTGAATTTGGGAAACTTGGCGGAGAGAAAGGAAGTTAAAGCAAGAAGAAAAGTTTTGAGAGAGTAGGCATGAGCGTTACCATTTTATATCCGAATGATGAAGAGAAAGAAATGATAAACTCTTTGTAAACAATTAAAATAAATAAAAATGAAACGAAACAGTTACTCGAGTAGGAGCCGATCAGTGGAGCTGAGCTGGCTACGAGGAAAGCGATAAAATTTATCATGATTATAAAGACTACAAAAGATTCTTTCCCATTTTGCCTCTTATTTCTCCTTTTTTTTTTTACAATTCTTACCCATTACTAAACTTGGGATTTTGGGTAACCATTCAGATTTCGAATCGGTTAATACGGATTTCGAGTTTTTGGATATGAGAACTGAACATCTATTCGGATATTTTGAAATTAGGATTGGTTTCAGTTTACTTTTTGTCAGATTCGAATGAGGTTTAGTTATTTATAAAAAAATTAAAAATATTCAAACTTTTTCAGATTTGAGTTTGGATTCAGATTTTTTTTTCAAATTTTTTCATCAGAAATAATACAAAATTATTTGAAGTATCATAATTATCCAATTTTTTTTTATTTGGTTCGATTTAATTATCTGTGAATTATCTAAAAATAACCGATAAATAATCAATTTTTAAAAATAAAAATTCAAATAATATACATAAATTACTTATTTTAATATTAATATATCCAAATTGACAAAAAAAAACTATAAAAATTATCTAAAATACATAAACATACTGACCTTAAATCGTAATATCTTTAAATAATTTGTGTTCATATACCTTTTTGGTTATTAATTCGGTTTGAGTTCAGATTCAGTTTTCCGGTTCTAGATGTTGAAAATCCATTTGAATATTTTTAAAAAACAGTTTGTGTTATTTTGGACCGGATTCGGTTTGGTAATTCGGTTTCGGAATTTTTTCCCACCTCTACCCATTACTTTCACAATAGGTAGTAAAGAAAGCAGTGAGAAAGTAAATGCACATTATTTTTTGAAGTGGTAAAAAATAGTCATAAGTAATAATGGTGGTATAACCAAATTAATTAGAGAATTTTTCATAAAACACATGATACTTGCTAAGTCCAGGTTGTAAATTTAATTAATGACAAACTCAATGAGGTTAAACTATAACATAATGATTTTTATTTCTTTACTTTATAAATTCGCACCTCTTTTAATTAGAACCAACAAATAATAAAAGAATCTGTCACTAACCACATGACCGCAAATAAAATACTCTGGAACCTCATGATAAAGGAGAAATACTATAAAACAGTATGATTATCATAGCTATTGTGTCGCCAAAAAAATCTTGGTCTCATGGAAAAAAATTGACGTGATATTTTAATATCTCATACTTCGTAGTAGGTGGAATCAAAACCCTATGTTATTACCAACTCACGAATGAAAGGAAAAACATGTGGATGGTAAATGAATCACCCACAAAAGTCCCAATCTATAATGCCAAAAACGGAATGAATTTGAAAATATCACAACTATAATAACTATTAGAAAAAAAAATACTTAGTGCACCAGAACATATTATCTTGTAGTTTGTGTTGATATCATTAGTATATTATTATATAAATAGATTAGTATAATGTATGTTGTTGACAAAAAATATATAGAAAACAAAATCAAACATATCATTTTGATAATATAATTTTTCAAAAGTACTACTGTTTATTATTTATTTTTATCGTAAGATCGTTTTATAAAATTTATAACCAAAATAATAAAACATGTTTTCAAAGTTGTGTAAATAATTTTTAGAAAAATTTGGAAAAATACATAGTATGATTTTAAAATTTTGTACCATTTTCTGTATGTTTTCAGAATATAAATGATTTCATTTTTGTGTGCTAGTGGTTAAAAGCAAGGTTTAGTACTGTCGTACTCCTAATTCGAATGATGGTGGAAAGGATATTTTACACCATAGAAGAATTTAAGCCAGGTCGGAAACTCTTCTAATCATCAAAAATGAAAAACTAATGTGTAAATTTTACTACAAGATCCCATAATTGTTTAACATACCTCTATTTTTGTAAGAAAATGTGCTAAAAGAACATGCCGTTTTAGTAATTTATTTCGTATCTCAAAACTCAATTATGGCAGTCATCGAAAAAGCAAATAGCGGCAGAATTGCTTGCGTGTGGTGTGCATATGCGTAAGTAAGAAAAACTATTGTAAAGTGCAATTCTGTGTTATATAATAAGATTTTTTTTGGATCATCAATGAAAATGTTATATAAGAATTTACAGTTTTACACAGATGCGAAGTAGGTAGACACGTGACTTAAATATGGCGGCCATGTCAATGACTTCTACTCTCCACAGACCAAAGCCGTAAACGGAACCCACTTCAACAGTTTCTTCCTATTTCTATCGCATTTCGTCACATCGTCTCACGAAACTTATCTAAAGATTATAATATAGTTTTTGATTTTTAACATTTGACATATAAAAAGATAGAGATAGCCGTCAAAAAGATTATAAAGGTTTAGTGGGCTTTACTGACTCCTTGAGTTGATTTCTCTTTTAAGTTAGAACCTTAACATTTTCCAATAACTTCGAGCGATTAGTAAATTTTTGATTCAACATTGGAATCCACAATTTTGAAAATCATGTAAATACAGTAAAAAACTTGAGAAAATTGGATTGTATATCATAAAACTTGTTGAACATTAGAAAAATATACTAATTTTTACAAGATTGGAAAATTACTCTTAATATTGAACAAATTATCATATAAATATGTTGACAATTAAAAATTCGTTACTGTAAATTATAAAATTAAGTTCAATATATTAACAACTCATATTTATTTTTTTAAACAAAAAAAACTATATAGTTAATTAATCATAATTTTTGCAACTAAAATTATAATTAAGTAAATCGGTTTATTTTACACAGTTGATTATATTTTTCTTCGTTGATTTTGTACTCTATTGATTTATTTAAACTATTGACTTTTTTTTATATCTGTCGACTTAATTTTCAGTATACTCGACTTATTTTCAACTATGGATATATATTTGTATTGATTGATTTTTTTTTCTTTGTTTACTTATATAACCATTGACTTCTTTTTTATGTTCGACGACTTAATCATTAGATTCGACGATTTATTTTCATCTATGGATTTATATTTGTATTGGTTGACTTTTTCTTTTGTCGATTTATATAACCATTGACTTATTATTTTTGTGTTCGTCGACTTAATTTTTAGATCCGTCGACTTCTTTTCCATTGTTGATTTATATTTCTATTGGTTGATTTTTTTCTTTTTCCACTTATATAACCATTGATTTAGTGTTTTTATGTTCGTCGACTTAATTTCTTTTATTCATCGATTTATTTTACACTATCGATTTATATTATGGTTCGTTTACTTTTTATCTAATGGTAAAAATATTATTTCAAACTAAAAATAGGGTAGTTTTCAAATGTTAACAAATTTGGTATAGTTTTCAAATTTTCAAAAAAATTTAAGGTACATATCCAAATCCCGCAACTTATCCAAAAAACTTCTAGTATTAGTTAAGATATTGTCTTTAATGTTTATGATGAAATTGAAGATTATATATTTGTAAAGAGTTATACGTAAAAAATCAATTTATCAAGACTATAAATTTTTACTAATTTTGATTATAAACAAAAAACAAAAATCATTTTTTTCGATGTAATAAATAAGATTGTAAATAAACTTTAATAATATTTTAATTTGAAGTAGTAAGAAGCAACAACATCCATATTTTATATATCGCTTTAGTTATATATTCACAAGTTTATATGAATATCAATTTTTATCAATTCTTGACTTTGTTTCGATGCAACTTTAGAAAAAAAAAATTATCATCAGTAAAAAAAATTGGTGGGCTAGCATGAGCAACTCAAGGCGATTAATACTTCTATGCAAAGTATAAACATATATGGAGAGATATGATCTTCTTGCGTAGTCCTCGAAGGAAATAATGGAGCTTTTGGATTCACCATTGAGAAGAACGTAGTAAAAAATGAAGTTCACACTTGGCATAATCAAAGAAATCCATGTCTTGGCAAAGCCCATCTTCCTCATAAAAGTTTCTAAAAACCTCCATTATACTATGTAGTACGTTTTGCTTACTGGGGAAATTATTGAAAATGTCATTTGTCATGAAAATTCTTTTCAAATGTGCCATTAATGCATTGAGCTTTCCAAATATGCCATATTGTCAATCAATTTTGATTTCACCCAAGAAAAAAGACCAATTCACCCCTAATTAATTGCTATCTCATCAAAAGTTTTATTTTTTTGTTTATTATGTAACCAAAAATTAATATTGTCCACCACCGTCGTAATGTTGTCCTCCGGTCACTGTTTCCGTCACCACCATCTCCGTCGCCAATTTGTTCTCTGGTCACCGTCTCTGTCACTATCTTGTCCACCAAGTTGTTATATTGTCCATCACTGTCTTAATCTTGTCATCGGACCACCGTCTTCGTCGTCATCTTGTCCTCCGACCACCGTTTCTGTCGTCATCTTGTCCTCCGACCACCATGTCCGTCTCAATCATGTCCTTCGACCACTGTCTTTGTCGTTATCTTGTCCACCATCATCTTATCCATCGTCTCCGTCTGGTCCACCGTCGACCACCGTTATCGTTGACATTCACCATCATCCACCATTTTTTCTGATCAAGAGATAAAGAAAGAGAAGAAGAAGAGGAGGAAGAAGAAGAAGAAAAAAGAGAGAAAAGAGGATAAGAAAAAAAAAAGAATGAGTGGAAAAGATGATAAGGCTAAAACTGTAATTTCTCTTTCACTAAAAGACAAAATTAATTTAATTGATGGCATTTTTTGTAAGAATTGAATTTAGTGGCAGATTTTGAAAAGATTTGGTAGAAAATGGCATATTTCATAATTTTCCCTTGCTTATATCCGTTTTTATGGTTATAAAGTTTCGATTGCATTTATCTTTCATTTGGAGGGAATGGAATGCCTCATGAGCCATTATAATATTGTATGAAATCATCTTATTTGCAATAAAGGTCGATTATGTCTCTAAAATAACCTTCGCAAATAACCTCTGCAGTTGGTGACACAAATCCTTAGATCCAATTTTGTAGTTGACATTGAAAAGGCTAATGGGTCAAAATTCATTCATGCATTGCTTAGTTTAGTTGTTTTTCGACTTTCCGGATAAAACATAACTGAAAAATGGAAAGAAATTATAAAACATAAAAATGGAAATAATGAGGAAAACATAACTTATAAAAATGATAAGTTTTGCATGCGTTACTTTTTACAGGTCACATTAACCAACCATTTGGTCCATTTCTAAATACATTGTAAAAACATTAATGCACCAAATGGCAAACGACAACTCATAGACATTTGTCAACAGAAAAAGGAAAAGAGTGGTTGAATCCCTACAATTTCTTTTGGTTTTATTTCTTTTAAGGAAAAAAATTAATATTTGTCACAAATTTTAAATTTTAGCTTTAAAAGTCCATTTCATTTTCCTTTTATAGCTCTTTTTATTTCTAATTAAATGACTATTTAAAAAAGAATTTTATAAAAACACATTTATTGTATATGCATTATCTTTATATTATATTATACTTCAGTTGTAGAAACAAATCTAGTATATAATGCATAGATATGATAACTAAAACAAGTTTAAAAGTTAGAAGCTCACAAAAGTATTACAGAAAAGTAGAAAACACATCAATTTGATTTGTAAAACCAAGTTGAAACATATCCAAACATTGGTTCGGTGAGACAAGAATCAGGTATGAATTTGGGTAAGACTATATGAATAATCTATGCAAGTTTTATTACATAGCTTAAGAAGTTTCATGTGGGTAAATTTTTGAGTTTTTTTTTTGTTTGGTATTCTGAAGATTGTTTTTTGCTTAAATATAATTTGGAATTTTCATGGTCATTCAGTTTGTCTTCTCTACGATTCATTTTTATGTATCTGACCTCCAGAGTTTGATAAGAAAATATATACGTTTCTTTCCAAGGGGTACATGATGAGTAACTAGGGCACTTAATTGTACTATAGTTCAGCCTATATGGATTCTTTGTTTTTTCAGACATAATAAGGAATTTTTCAGTAGATAACAATGTTTACACCATGTTTTGTGATATTTTGATGCATTAGTTGTCTTTTATTTATTTATAATAACTAGAACATATTCCACTTTTATAGAGATGTTGTCTGAGCAATCTAATGAAGTATTGATGAGAAATGATGTTCCACTGTGGAGCTCAAAGGTTACGACTACTAGCACCAAAGAGGTAACCGAGCAATTGAATCAAGTGTTGATTATTGATGATGAAGATAATGTCCTATTGTCAAGATTGATGGTTTCAAAGTCGAACACCAAAAAAATGGAGCAAAATCAGAAAATACGTAAGAATGATTGTGAGGAAATGCCGGTGAATAAAAAAACAAAGTTAGAGTGGAAACGAGAGGATTGCGCGCAAGCGATTGGCAGGTTGATCAAGTTAACTGGTAGTCAAGGAAAAAAGAAGAAATACCATTACGAGGCATTTGAGTTTCACGGGAAACCATATGGACTGGTGAGTTTTATTTTTCTTAAGATTCACTATTTTAACTGTTAAAAATAAAGAATAGTTAGGAAAAATTACTTTTTTAAAAGCAATCCTTTCAAAATGAAGCAGTATATCATTTCTCGATTTAGGTTTCATACACTAAAAAAATTGGGCTTATGGTTTATGTTTTTGGATTTCGTAATCTTTTTCATTTCATGTGAAATAATAATTTCTTGCCTATTTGACGTTGCAAAAAGATTGTCAACAAGTTTTAGTATTGGCTAAATTTTTATTTTGGAACTTTTCTTTTGATATGTTATTTTTGGAGATTTTCTTTTATTATAGAAAGAAATTAGCTGACTCATACTTAAATATTGGTGGTGTACTAATAAAGATAAAACAATTTAGCTGAGTCATACTTAAATATTGGTGGTGTATTAATAAAGACTACAACAATTTTTTCACATGTGTGAAAAAACTAAAATGACACTTATGTAATAAAACATAAAATCATTATGAGTTACTTTATAACTTGTTCTTGTTTCTTCTGTATAGGAGGATTCAGTGCTGTTGTCTCCAGAGGACGAAAATCAAAAACCCTATGTTGCGATCATAAAGGTTACAACTTACAAATAAAGAAATAAGAAGAAACTGATATGATTTTCATCATAACCAAACTATTTTTTTTTACAGGACATTTATACACAACGTAAGGAAGGATACGTGAAGCTTGAAGTGCAATGGTTTTATCGTCCGGAAGATGTCGAGAAAAAGAATCTTGGAAACTGGGAATCCAAAGATTCTAGGTACCTTTTCTATAGTTTCCATCGAGATGAAGTGTTTGCTGAATCTGTGAAGCACAAGTGCGTTGTGAATTTCGTGCCAGCAAATAAGCAAATTCCCAAACGTATAGAGCATCCTGGTTTCATCGTTCAAAATATTTATGATACCACAGACAAGAAGCTGTTAAAATTCGATGGACATGACTTCAACGAGATTCAAAGAAATGAGATTGACCTTCTTGTGGCAAAGACGATTTCGCGACTTGGTCATCTTCCTGACAGTGAAAAGGAGCAAAAATCTTTCAAGTCGAGGCGTAAACAATTTATTCCGAAAAGATTTATCAGGAAAGTTGAAACAAAGAGTTGTGCAAGCAGTAATGTGGTTAATGCACCGGATTATCGGTCAGTTTTGGTGAAGCTTGATATGTTAATCAGTGATTATCGTAACAAGAGATTGGAGGAGCTTCTGCGAGCAGTTAAGCACAACTGTCGTGTAACTAATTATCCTGTTGGGCCAAATGATGTTGTTCATGCGGTGGGTGCTCTTGAGCAGGCTCTATATGATTCCTTGGCACATGATATACCAACGTATAATCACAACTTGGAGATTCTGGCCCATAAACTCAAGGTTAGTTAATTCTCTTTTCTCCTTCATTCTTTTTTGTTGTAGTGTGTGTTGTTGCTGCTTGGAAGTCCTAGGTTTTGCAATTATTCCATTAGAAAATATGAATCTTTTTGGTCTTGAGAGTTGCGAATTAATGGTAAAAAAGATCTTACATGGAGTATATGTTAAGTTTTATAGAAAAACAACAACAAACTTGTGTGGAATGCCACATTGATATTTGGTGGTTGAACTTCACATGTAAATATCAATCTGCGTGAATTTCAGAGATTATGAGATCAACTATAGTCAAAATAAATGTGTTACATAATTCCTTGGTAAATAATATCATTTCGGTAATTATTGGTGCTAATTAGGTTTTCAATATCGTCCTATACAGAATTTGCAAAAAGTAGTTTTTTATTTGAGTTCTACACTAAAATTCTTGTTTGTATTCGTTTACAAGTGTTCCTAGTCTGTTGTTACCTTGTATTTTATTTATGTTATATTTTGAGTTTGTTTGTAGTACTCGCGGCTACTAGCTGAACGTCTTCTCAATGGAGAATTAAAGCCTAAGCAAATTATAACGATGACCCCCTATGAGCTAACGGTAATCTTTCTTATTCAGCTACTTTCTTCATACACTTCTAGATATTAAGATTAACTTTGTTTGTGTACATTATCACGGTGAGACCTCAAACTCAATATTCTTTAGTGAAAATAAAATGTTATTCGTAATCGAGGTTATGCTAGTAATCTTAAATGATTTTACATGCTAAAGTGACATCTTATTCGTAGATTAATCTTCTTCTTTTTCTTGTATCAGCGCGGTCGCACGTTTAATGAAATGAAGGCTGACATAGAAGACCAATATTGAAGACAAATGATCCATCCACCTCAAAAAACAGCAGAATTCATCTCGACGATTAACGAAGATCACTTTGCAGTATCTATCTCCTTTTCTTTGTTTATTTAAAATCCCTATAAGACTTTTTCTCTAAGGATTTTAAGATTTTTAAGATTTTTTTTAAGTTATGATGCAGATTATCTAAAACTTCAATTATAGTCTCGTTACTTTTTATTGGAACAACTTTTTTTTTAAAAGCGACCGAATAATTAAAAAAGGGTAACAGCAGTTTCATCAAATGCCATTTTTGTTGAATCTCTCTTCAAAAATATCATTAACCTAAATATTTTTCAAAACTATTATTTTTGTATCAACTTATTAATTTATATATTAGTTTAAGAGTATTTTAAGAATAAACTTCATCAACTAAAAGCATCACACGTTCAGAGCTTTGCTATGCAATTCATTTGTTGTCATAGTATATAAAGGAACCTTGCCTATAGTTTCTCAAGCTTTGATCTAAAGACTAACTCTCTTTAGAATAAAGAATAATCCTCTTTATTAGGTTTAGAAAATAACTCAAAACTAAACTCTAAAGCTTCTTACAAAGATATTTTTGGCTACCTTTGATCACAACTCAATCAAGGTATATATAGCACAACGTTGCTATTTTCATTCTACAAGAAATAGAAAACTATTCTTTCCTAATTCTAATAGTAATGGTAAATTTCATTTTACCCTATCTTATCTAGAACCTTCTTGTTATAGATGTCTTGGGCTTTAAGCTATAGCCTATCTTATCTAGAACCTTTTTATTGTAGATGTCTTGGGCCTTAAGCTAATGTTGAAGCCTTATCCAACATTCTCCCTCTTAAGCTTCAACTCGATATTGCTTAAGTCTTGAACTCCTATCAAGTTTCTCATATCCTTGAAATTGATCTATGCCAATGCCTTCGTCAGAATATCAGCCTTCTGTTCAACTCCAGGAACGTGTTCAACCTCAACAAGCTCCTGCTCAATGAGCTGTTGTCCGAGCAGCTCTATGTTGATGCGCAGACTCCTGATGATGCACAGACTCCTGATGATGCACAAACTCATGATCCTGCACATACTCGTGATCCCACAGGTGTCTGCAAACACTTCATCAAAGTCTATGCCGGATTCTTGTACATAACCTTTTGCTACAAGTGTGCTTGTTTATTGTACTGTTCGCATTCTTCTTGAGTTTGAAAATCCACTTGAGACAAATCACCTTTGTCTCCGTCGGACTATCAATTAGAAACCATGTCTTGTTCTTGTTGATAGAATCAATCTCTTCAATGCATGCTTTCTTCCATTTTAATGCTCCCTTTGCTTCATCATAGCAACTTGGCTCATTATCCATTGAAAGCAAAAGTCTTTCACATTCCACAACAGCTTGAAGAACATAATCCTTAAGGTAACGTGGTAGAGTTACTTGTCGACCCGATCTTCTTGGTTCTTCTTCTTGATGATTTGCATCAGTAGCTTGGTCAATGTGAGCATCTTCATTCGTGCCATTGTCTGCTTCTTGTTCATCATTCAGGTTCTCATAATCATTGTCTTCAACTTCTCCATGATCATCGACTTGATCATTGTTGATTACCGCTGGTCCATCTCCAGCATCTATTACTTTTCCCCATTTCATGCAAAACATTCCTGGATCCCTGCTTGATCCGTCTTTCTTCTTATCCCAGCTCCAGCTTGACTTCTCATCAAATACCAAATCACGACTCACAACTATCTTCCGAGTTGCTGGATTGTAGAGTCGATATGCCTTGGATCCTGGCTCGATCCCAAGATGAACTCGTGGTCTTGATCTGTCATCTAGCTTCTTAAGATTGGTTACTTCGATCTTTGCATGTGCTACACACCCAAACACTCTCAAGTGTGCAAGATTTGGCTTCCTCCCTCGCACTCGTTCGTAGGGAGTCATATTCTCAAGTGCCCGTGTTGGTACTCTATTGATTAGATAGGTAGAGTGTCGTACTGCTTCACCCCACAAGTAATTAGGTACCTTCATAGCCTTGAGAATGCTTCTAGTCATCTCCATTAATGTTCTGTTTCGTCTCTCCACAACACCGTTCTATTGTGGTGTGTAAGGAGTTGTCAACTACTTAATTGTAGAACAATTTCTCACAAAGTGCCCAAAGCCTTGACATTCGTGATATTGTTCGTCACTCTGCTTCAGACTCATGTCAGTATCACATATGATCTGATTGTCTCCACTCCTCTGTTGAGATCCAGTACCTCTGCGCTGACCTTGGTCCAACCTCTTGAAGCTCATCTTTGTGTTGACCTTGAATGCAACACCCTTGGCCGTGATTCCCATCTTGGTGTTGTATTCCAGTTCGTAGGCTTGCATCATACCAATCTTCAAATCTATCTTGTAAATTCTATTAGCTGAGCGAATGACTTTTACCAAGAG
Source organism: Arabis alpina (assembly GCA_900128785.1). Lineage (NCBI taxonomy): Eukaryota > Viridiplantae > Streptophyta > Magnoliopsida > Brassicales > Brassicaceae > Arabis > Arabis alpina. The sequence goes on along the minus strand of LT669794.1, from coordinate 41,456,706 downwards.
TATCTCACTCCGACCATGAAGAGTTAGATAATCTTCTTTCATCCTCACATCACATCCTGCTTCTGTGGCTTGTCCCAAACTCATGATATTGCTCTTCAGATTATGAATGTAGTAGATGTCTTTAACAAGCATATGTTCCTATGTTTTACTTTGAAATAGAATCGATCCTTTTCCTCCTATCTGAACACAAGATCCATCACCGAATTTCACCTTTCCTTTGATGTTCTCGTTGAGCTCTGAAAAGTAAGTCTTGATGCCAGTCATATGGTTGCTTGCACCATTATCAAGATACCAAACTCCTTCTTCTGTTTCGTAGATCTTTGGTATGATCTTCTCTTCGTGTAAGAACACCACCTCGCGCATATAAAGTACTTTGTCGGCTTCTTCCGTCACTACTTTATCTTCGTGGTCTTTCAGGGCATGCAGAAGAGAAGTGACCGGGTTTGTCACAACGGTAACAAATTACTCTCGATCTATCCTTCTTATCTTTGTTCGGATTGTAATTTGTTTGATTTGTAACCCGATCTTATGAATTGAATCTTCCTCTGTCTCGTCCTCTGTTTCCTTTGTATCCTCTGCCACGTCCTCTGCCTCGTGACGATACAACAGAGTGTTGTTCAGAATTCGTAAACAGCAGCTTGCTTTGTGTTTCTCCGTGATTCTCGTCATCGAGAATCCATTATTCGTAGGCCTTGAGTCTGCCTACAATATCCTCAAATCCTGTTCTATTCAAATCTAGTACTTGCTCCAAAGAACCTATGATTTGAATGTATCTACTCGGTGGCAGACTGTTGAGGAACTCCTTCACAAGCTTGGATTCTTCAATCAATTGCCCAAGGGCCGCTGACCTTGATGCTAGCTCCGAAAGCTTTCCTGCGAAGCTGTCTACCGTGTCTGTGTCGTGCATCTTGGTTCGTTCAAACTCAGATGTGAGAGTTTGAAGCCTTGCTTCTTTAACACGATCATCACCTATGTTACGGGTTTTGATTGCATCCCATATCCCTTTAAGAGTCTTGTTTGCCTACTTGCAAGATAAGGTTCTCCGGGATAGAGTAAAATAACAATCCTATCGCGATGTCGTTCTTACCCGAATCGGTTCCTCTAGGATCTACTGTTTCCCAGACTTTCTGTATTCGTAACACGAATTTCATCCTCATAGCCCATACCGTATAATTTGTAGAGGTTAGCTTAGGACATTGAACTGAGACCGTCTTGTCCAACTCCTTTGGGCGTGTTGTTGATTTTGGTTCTGTCATTGCTTGACTTCATCTCCTTGTTGACAGCCTTCTTGTCGACAATGTGTTGTTGATCAATTCACCTTCCTGTTGACAACCTCCTTGTTTACAACAGTCTGTTGTTCAATTCGACTTTCTGTTGACAACCATCTTGTTGACAACACTTTAATCGATTCGGCTTTCTGTTGACAACCGACTTGTTGACAACGCTCTGAATCGATTTAGCTTTCTGTTGACAAACGACTTATTGACAACGCTTTAAATTGATTTCTTCTTGTTGGCAACCTTCTGATCGATTCAGCTCCTTGTTGACAACCTCCTCATTGACAACTTTCTGATCGATGCAGGTTCTTGTTGACAACCTTCCCGTTGACAACCTTTTCGTTGACAACCTTCTGATCGATACAGCTCGTAGGGATTAACATGAGCTCTTGATACCAAATATAGTTTCTCAAGCTTTGATCTAAAGACTAACTCTCTTTAGAATAAAGAACAACTCTCTTTATTAGCTTTAAAAAATAACTCAAAACTAATCTCCAAAGCTTCTTACAAGGATATTTTTGGATACATTTGATCACAACTCAATCAAGGTATATATAACACAACTTTGCTATTTTCATTTTACAAGAAATAGAAAACTACTCTTTCCTAATTCTAATAGTAATGGTAAATTTCCTTTTAGCCTATCTTATCTAAAACCTTCTTGTTATAGATGTCTTGGACTTTAAGGTATACCATATCTTATCTAGAACCTTCTTGTTGTAGATGTCTTGGGCCTTAGGATAATGTTGAAGCCTTATCCAACATTGCCCATTGGGAAGCTTCTTTATGGCTCATACGGTTCCTTATAGATTGTCCTGGTCAAGTATATTGTTGCGCTCGGATAGTAATCTTCAAATATATGTGTATTGTGATGCGGACTGGGCATTACCCTCTCACTCGTTGCTCACTGAGCGCTTATGTCGTCCTTTTGAGAGGGTTTCTAATATCTTAAAAGACAAAGATGCAGAATACATAGCCATGGATTGTTCAAATGGTGGTTCAAATGGATTGTTCCATTAATGGTGGATCTCGACATCCATTCACATTGTTGTGAATCATATTGTTCAAGATGTTGTTCGTGATGGTTTTATCTCCACTCAGACACGTTCGTACGAAAGACCAAATAACTGACACTCTTACTAAAGTACTTAGAAACCACAATTTGATGCCTTGTTGTCAAAGTTGGATGTTTGTGATCTACACAAACCAACTTAAAGAGGAGTGTTAGGAAAATCATATTGAGCTTTATATCTGTTAGGCTATGTATATATCTTACATTGGGAGTCAAATCAATTTAAGGTTTTCTATTCTTGTATATCCGTTTGTATCGTCGTCCTTAATTAATAACAAAACATATTCTTTTACTTTAGCATCCATCGAAAATTGATCTTGATGACCTTGTGAGATATGTTGTGTCGTCTAGAAAAGCTCAAAGGTGCTGGTAAAACAATACAACATTCTCTTTCATTTTTGTACAAGTTTTATTCCAGTATAAAAATGTGAACTTTTCCTGTTACATTCAAAACATTGTGAATGTATTAAAAAATACTTTGAGGCATGGAAGCATGGGAAGCCTCCACCACATATTGTGGATGGTTGCCGAGATCCACCATTAAGGAGACTTGACACATGAAATTTCTCTACGAAGGATATAATTAGAAAATAATTAAATGCTCTTACAAGCATGCCCAGCCCTGGGCTAAAGCTTGTGAAGCAAGGGCTTTAGGCGCCAAAAGTTGGTTATTAATTTAGGGGCAGCATAAAACCCAAAAATGTTTGTTAGTGTAGTGGTTTAGTTCGGTTTTGATGACTTAGGCATCACGGGTTCGACGTTCAAGCTTGTAAATATTTTATTTTTCATATCTATTGTGTACTGTTGGGCTAAATTTTTTTTTTTGCTATAGGCAGCCCAAATGGTTGGGCCGGCCCTGCTTACAAGTTTCACTGAAACGGTTTTTTCACAAGCTCAAGACACACTTTGACTTGTTCACCGAGATTTCGAACCTCGGATCTAGTACAGGATCCACGAACCTCTCAAGAATCTGTTAGCCCTTAATTTTGATCTTTTGCACTTTGTGCTATGTGCTGAGTCCGTCTTTGCATTACCTCAGGTGAAAATAGCACAATTCTGAATGCGAGAACAGTGAGTAAGACAGAAAATAACACAAGACACTATACATGGTATTCCTCCGCAAATGATATTATTAAAAAATCATTCGATGCACTTACAAAGTTTCACCTATACGAGTTTTCCACAAGCTCAAGACACACCTTGACGTGTTACCGGGGATTTCTAACCTCACACGTTCAATGGATCTAATACATGATCCACGAACATCTCAAGAGTTCCTTAGCACTTAATTTTGATCTTTTCACCCAAAACCCTTATGGTCAAAACTCTCGTTTCCTGATAGCATATACAATGCATGCGTGTATCTATTTATACTCATAAATCACACAAGTTTATCATAACAGACTACCTAAGAAGAGATAACAAGAAATCTTTATGGTCGTAGTTATCTAATCCCTTGATTTTCCCCAAGAGATTGAATTGAATCTTCATGATGCGGATCACCTATAAGGTGATCCTCAATCTTCATGAGTTGTCCAACTCAACTCCAATCTTTGTAATCCAACTCAGCCTATCTGGTTCTACGTTACTTGCTCCACAGATGTTTCTTGAGGTACATTCTGAAGTAGCAGAGAGTGTTCCTCAAACTATTACATATTCAATCTCTACATTCTAAAACTCAAACAAAATACACTTTCACATATGCAGAAGAAGCTTCCAGGCTTGTTATTGAGATCTTAACAAGGCATCACTAGATTCACTACGTACCATAAGTCAAATGTTGAGGTATGAAATTGAGTACTGATCGGATATAGATCCTTAACAAAACCAATCTTCAACAAGACGAATCAACATATCCACTACTCCCTCTGTATTATAATAATTGATGTTTAAGAGAAAAAAAATTGTATCAAATTAGTTGATGGTCTCATTTTTCAAAACATAAATTTAACTTTTTGTTTTTTTGACTATTTGAATTATACATTATTTGATGTGATTGGTTGAATTAATTTTATTTAAATAATAAATAATTGTTTAATATAGAAAAAATACAAAAGTTATATTCTTTAGAGTTAACGTGCTAATAAGACATGAATTATATATTACTAGTATTTGATCCGTACTACGTACGGGTTAAGAATCACTTGAATGTTTTTTTAACTAAAAAACTGTTAAAAATTAAAAATGGTAGTTATGGATGAGAAAATTTAGTTTTTTTTTAAGATTTTTTTTTATAAAAAAAACCGTTGTGTTAACTTTTTTTCTATTTTTAATTAATAATTTTGAATGATTTTTCACTTGTTACTTTCTCATTGCACCAGTGACTTGTGATTTAGTAGTAAAAGATTTAGCTGGATAACAATGAGAAACAAAAAACGTTTCCGATTTGACAGTTGAGAGGACGAAATGACGATTCAATCCCTCTGCCCACTTCTCTCCTGCGTTGGAAAAATATATTACAATATAGCATATGCAGGTTTATAAATGAGACTAGGTGAAGGACCCGTGCGTTGCACGGGTTTGTTGTTTGAATTATTATTTATCATTAAATTATTGATATGTTTGTTTAATACATAGAATAAAAGTGAAGGTTAAAGTTTATAGATGAGAGATTGTCCAATAAATAGCTATAAACGATAATCGTAGAGTAAAAGATCTTGTTTAAAATATTAAATGAATTGTTATTCAATAATTAATACATACAATGCTTATGGAAACTGATCGATCAAAATTCGGACATGAAAACTCTCTTTATAAAACACGGACATCAAAATGGGAAATTAATAAAATAGGAAAATAGAAAGTATGATATTAATTTTAAGCCCAGTAAGATCTAATATTCGTATGTAACCGAGCCATAAAAACCCAACAGAGAAACAAAACGTAGAGTTCTTGGTCGATGTAACATTTTGCCGACGGGATTATCTATCCATCTCTCGGCCAATCGTCGCGGTGGTGCTAGGGTTTCGATCGATGCTCCGCTTCCTCCATTGGCGCTGCTTCTAGTAATTTTTCGATTTCGCTTTTCTTCCATTTCCTCCTTAGTCTTCGTTCTCTAAATCGATAAAATTGTGATTCTGGGTGTGTGTTATTGACTGTGAGGAAAAGTAATCAAGCAATTCTTGGCAATTTTGGTTATAGTTTTAGTATTATGAAGTATCTTTCTGTAGTTTTGCTGATGTGTTTGTTTATAGTTACACAATGGGCTTCTAGAGAAGAAAGCCTAGGTGTTTGAAGTGTATAGAAAAGTAGAAACTGCCACCAAGATGAGATTGTCTTTTGTTCTTGCTAGTGTAGGAACAGAGCAGAGTCTTTGTCTGATTTGTTAGTGTTTGCAAAGTGTGCTTAATCTATGAGCCCTGATTTTCTGGTTTCTGCGGTTGGAAAAGCATTCGCAGCTGCTACTGTTATCATCTTTGGCTCAGCCACTTTGGTTTTTGGAACGGCAGCCTCGAAACTTGACATGCGTAATGTAAGATTGCAATGTTTCTATTGTTTAACTCTAAATTTATTCTCTTTTGATTCGTGTTGCTCTAAATTTTGTGCCCATTATTGATTTTTGGTTACTGTCTGAGTTTGTTTGCTTGTGTTTTTTTTTTGAAGGTATCAAGGCATTCCAACACTGGTAACATTGGTGTGAATCACGGTAAGTAGCAAAGTCAGATTTTGAAGTTACTGGAAGTTTGGGACTTTAATAACATTTAAACTCACAAATTGTATGAGAAGCCTATGTCATTATAAAAAATAAAATAGAAAACAAAATTAAAAAAACAAATCAATATTTTCTTCGCTGTCAATTCTTTCTTCTGTTTGTCTTGTAGATGAGACGTTGTTGAAAACTTCTTGAAATACAATATTTTCCACAACGTTATTGTCGTAGTGTTTTGTTTCAGCTTTAAGAATCTGTAGTCCTGCAGTTGTTGTCACTCTTGATAGCGCAACGTATAACTGTCCGTGTGAGAAAACAGGATTGGGCAAATATAAACCAACTTTGTTTAAGCTTTGTCCTTGGCTTTTGTTGATCGTCATTGCATAACAGACTCGAAGAGGGAATTGACGCCTCTTTAACTTGAAAGGCCATTTTGCATCTGTTGGTGTGAGGCTAATTCTAGGAATAAGAACCCGTACTCCCTCATTAGTTCCAGTAAGTATTTCTGCTTCGATAACCCTTGTTCCTAGGCGAGTTATTATTAATCTTGTACCATTGCAAAGCCCGGCTCTTTGGTTTATATTTCTTAGCAGCATGACTGGCGCACCTACTTTGAGATTTAGTTGGTGGTTAGGAATACCTGAAAATTTCAAAGTATTCAAAAATTCAGTGGGGTAAAGAATATGTTGATTTGCCACCTCTTCTTTGTCGTCTCCGATATTGTCAGAACTCAAATACTCTTTTAGATCTCCTTTTAAGCAAGATAACATGTAGTTATTGACTTCGTCCACCGTTTCGTTTCTTGGAGTTAGAATTGCTCGCTCAATTAGATAATCCTTGTCCTTAAAAAGAACATCGAAATCATGATACGTAGACTTTGCAATGCATTCAACATGATCTCCACTGTTTTGTAAAAGCAGTTTGTTGTCTATTTCGACTATGTCATTTTCATTGTTTGCTTTCCTATATTTTGCAGGCTTAGGAGCGGTGCCGTCACCGATTCGTAATATCCATTTTGCAAAATCTCTTTCAGCTTGGTGCAACCTCATATTCTTTTCAAGAGTGAATATATTGCAATAGTTCCATAAATACGACCGGTTTATTGTTGCCATAACTGTTTCTTGCCTGCTGCCTTGCGGTATCACTCGTAGAATTTGTCTAAAATCGCCTCCAAGGAGCACTGTTTTTCCTCCAAAGGTTTTGGTTGCTGCATCTGGATCTGACATTGAGAGTAAATCTCGTAAACTCTTATCAAGAGCTTCAAATGCAAACCGATGGCACATAGGTGCTTCGTCCCAAATGATGAGGTCTGTTTGTTCAAGTAATTCAGAAAGCATCGTATTACGACTTATGTTACACATGCTGTCTTGATGAAGATCTATTGGAATCTTGAAACGTGAATGTGCAGTTCGACCGTTAGGTAAAAGTGTAGCTGCAATTCCGGATGAAGCGACTGGTAAAACAATTTTTCGCTGTGATCTTAGCCTTGAGATGATCATCTTATACACGTAAGTCTTTCCTGTTCCACCTGGTCCATTGAGGAAAAATAGTTTTCCTTTATTATTCTCAATCGAGTCGATAACGGCATCGTAGACGTTCTTCTGCTCGTCATTTAACGTTTTGATTAACTTGCAATGTTCTTCTTCTTGTTCTAGAATTTTGTAGTTTGTTTCATCTTGGACCATTGAGTTTTTCATCTTTTTCAACAATTCCTTGTCTGGCTTTGGCATATCTTCAAACTCAGTTAATGATCTATCGTTCTGCGCCAGGATTTTCTCTAACTCTATGAGTGTATAACTTTGTAATTCTTCGTCGGAGAATTGTTGACCACTGAAATTGAATGTTTTTCTTTGTTTATTAGGTATGTCTTCAGCTAGGTGACGCCAGCAATGCTCCCACAAAGAAAGAGGGCTACTTAATTCGCAATATAGCATCAATGTCACAAAGAGATGGCGAAGTTGGAAAGGATATGCATAGTGTGCTGCTTCATCCATAGCCTCTTTCCATTCTGAATCACCATTCAACATCCCTCGTGCATAACACGCTGCTTTGAATGAGGTATGTTTTACATTATCTACTGTTAGTATATCATCAAAGCTTGTCGGACCTTCGAGTATATTTACCAACATTTTCAGATAGTATAAGTCTCCTGATCTTGGATGAATGTTCACTACTCTTCCTATGCTGAATCCTTTCTGCCTTCTTGTCCAAATTTTTGCATCTGAATCCCACACATATTATGTAGGAAACTGACTATATGTAAGTTTTCTTGCTTCAGGGCAGCTTTTGCACATCTCCATGTACTCTGTCAACATTGTTCTATGAATTCCATCTTTTGAGATAATATTTTCAAGATCGCTTTCTTTATTGTAAATGATTGTTTGTTGGTCTGGTAAATGCAACGGTAGCCTTGTTACCGCAGGTTTACGTGCATGAATATCGAAGGCAAATATTCGCCATGCAGCTTCACATGCAGAGAGGTAACGACATTCCAAATAGTTTTTATCTCACTGATCTCTTCTTTTGACTTATCTTCTGCATTCTGATCCACTACTTGTAGTTTCTCGATCAACATTGTAGCCATGTCTACTCCTTTTGTGATATATTTGAATAGATACTTTATGGCAGACGATCTATTGCACCATTCGACATTAATGTGAGCTTTGTACTTTTTTAGGAGTGAGATTGTGAGGCACTACGTAGCGATTATCAAGCTTAGTGTCTCCTTTCATGACATATTTTGTATCATCAGCTCTCCGACGATAGGTTATATAGCCAGTTTCACTGATACTTGTGGTGTTATTGTACGGTCTTGGAAATTTTTTTGTGCATTTGTTATCATCCATACACTTTCGTCCGCATGGCCCATGCATCATAAGTTGTTCAACCAACTGAAAACCTTCTGGGTCAGCCACTTTATCTGGTAGTTCAGATGTAATGAAACTATCGATATCGTCTGGAGTTGGAATTTGTTTTGAATCTTGCAACCACAAAAGTATATGTGCGTGAGGAAGACCACGTTTCTGAAACTCGATTGTGTGAACAACTGTTTATAAGAAAAGAAAATGATGTGTAAGAAAATGTAAAGATTGATTATATTTTATTATTATAAATGATATTTGTACCTGCTTTAATAGGACCGAAGAAGACACCATCTTGTAGAACGGATATTTAATGAATACACGACATTCAATATCTGGTCTATCATTTGCATTTTCGTTTCCAGCCTTCTTTATATGATCACTGATTTCTTCCCACTTTGGATTTGCAGTAATAGTAATGAAGAGGTCTGGATTTCCATACCATCTGCATATTGCCATTGCATCTCGATAATTTTCTACCATGTATCGCGGTCCACCTGTGAATGAAGATGGAAGAATTACTTTTTTGCCTAGTTTTGTAGAATCTGCGTCCCCCTGTACAACTGCATCACATACATTATTGTAGAGATCTGCTCTAAGCTTTTTTTGATTGTTATGGTAAAAGTTCATACGTTCTTGTTCGATAGCAGTATATGCATCAACAATGTATTGATGGAAAAGGCGACCTGAACGAACTATTGTTCCTAGAGATGTTAATCTCGTATGTATTTGGTATGCATAATACTCTCGCATTGTAACATATGATCTCTTGGTAGCATATCCCCGAGAACTATATGGAATGCTTCTCTCGCTATAACCTTGTTCACCATATGCAAATAACAAAGGATATTGTAGTGGCATGTACGATGGATGTAAAAAGCTAATCCATTGAGGTTTATCCGTTCTAGGATGCACTATTATATCCCTGTCACAATTTGGAATAGACATGTCACCCACAATAAGTCCCGCAATCTCTTCTCCTTGTGGAAGGTCAAACTGTCTGCCACGTTCTTTGTTTTTAATGAGTCTAATTGAGAATTCTTCACTTCTTCCAGTCTCGTATCTATCTCTAGCCATTCTGAATACTTTAGCTAACTCGTTGAACTCGTCAACCATTTGAATCAATCCTCTTAAGATATCTTCATTCAGTTGATGTTCCTTTCCTTTTGTTAGTGCAGTGAGACGGTTTTGTACTTCATGGAGGGTATCATATATGTATAGCTGCGCAAAGCGTGGTATATGTCCTTCTTTTGGTAGTAGGGATTCAAGTTTATGGTAATTCTGACCATGCATACGAAACGTGTAAAGACCATAACCTGAATTGATATCGTTGTCAATTTTTCCTCCCATTGATGTAAAGGCAAGCATTGAATTGTATGCTCGTATATTGTTACGAAACGACGTTGATTGTGATAATAAGTACTCTAAGTAATCAGGAGGTTTCCTAGATGGCGGCAACTCAACTCTTCCTTGCTGACAGCATATCGAAAATTTTAATTCTTTCCCATTCAGTTTTAGACTTTCTGATTTCCACACTAAAGCCTCGCAATACATACACGTCACCAATTTGTTGGCTTTTTCTTGACTGTTTTCATTTATCCCTGTACAAAGAATAACACACATTAAAACAATAACGTATTTGAGTTAAGGAAGAACAAATATTCGTAATGAGAAATATTAGTTTGAATTTGTTGGAACTTAATTTATGAGATTCTTACCACGATTGTATTTTCTCTTTTTTCTTAGACATCGCCCTTTTATTCCGGCTATATTTTTCCCCCCGTCTGGATTGCCATCAAAACTGTTGTGGGATTTACATTCTTCTCTAAGATTATCTTGAAAGATATCTGCACTTGAATTTGATGGGCTTGATTGATTGCTAGTGCGAGCTACCTTTGCTTTTCTGTTGTTGATCCTGCAATATATTTTTTGTTAGATGTGAAAGTAGTAACTGGGATTTACTTATTAGATATATAAAAACGGTTCTTACCAGTTTCTAAGTTGCGCAGTTGTAATTTCAGGACCCTATATTTTGTAAAGTAAAGTTAGAGTAATGAATTTTGAAATATAAATCATACAAAATTTGAGTTTTATACTTACCCATTGGTTTAGATTGTGGACCCATGTCTGAAGTCTCTCCAAATTCAACCGTATATTAGGTTCATCTTTAAGCACCTTCTCGATCATAGCAATCTGATCATCATTCATGATACGTCGGTTTCTTTTGCTCATTGATTTTTCTGATTTCTCACTAATTCTCTTATTCTTTGTAGAGTTGTTGGTTAATGTCACAATTGAGATTTAAGCTTATTGCAACGTCTCTTGGTCTAATCTTATTATATAGATCAGTAGATGTCTTTTTCCTAATAGCATTAGGTAAATAAATGATTTTGCTTCTCGAGGAAAATGAAGTTTATTCCTTTTGCCAGTAGGATTAGTGATTAAACCTCGAATTGGCAAAAATAATAAAATTGATTTAAGCAACGATACTGTTTTTAATCAATGTCAACAATAACTTAACGCATAATGTGTCCGGGACCTATGTTATTTTTTTACTTCACTTTTATATGTTTTTTTACTTCACTTTTATATATGTTTTAATAATTAGCATTACGTAAATAATAATTTTGCTTTTATCCAGAAAAAGGAATAGCATAGTCCTTTTGCCAGTAGAATTAGTGGTTAAACTTTGTACTTGTAAAAATATAAAAATGATCTTAAGCAACGATACATTTTCTTACTTCAAATTATTTTATTATTTTATTTTGACGATGACATGCATTATTGAAACGGAATTTTAAATTGTTGTGTTCCCCAAAATTGACATGAAGGGAACTTTAATAAGATATATAAGATAGATTTGAATTATAATAATGATCAACGTGAGATCAAATAAGATCAAGTATCTAATTTAAGTAGAAAGATTTTGTTTCTTATGATGATTTGGATATATAATGGTATCAAAAGTATGTAAATCTGATCTCTTAATAAAATAAGTGTTATGTATCAGGCTCGATATTTTTTTATTAAAACCTTGCATTAATATAATAAATTCTTGTCTTATGATGATTTGGATATATAATGGTATCAAAAGTATGTAAATCTGATCTCTTAATAAAATAAGTGTTATGTATCAGGCTCGATAATTTTTTTATTAAAACCTTGCATTAATATAATAAATTCTTGAAAAAAGGACAAATAAAATAAAACCACTAAGTTAAAACTATCGTTTTCTTAGAATAATAGACATCTAAGAGACAAACTTGATAGGAAGAAATAATTAAAGGAGAACTATCTTATTTATTATTATAGAAGATCAAAGATAAATTCAGTCTTCAGTTCGTGGTTTCTTCACTAAAGCTCCGGTGGGTTCGTCGTGTTCTTCGTAATCTGGACTTTTGCTTTCACAGTTCTTGTCATCCGAATTTGTCTAAACATAAAGAGACAAAAAAACATTGTGTTAAATAAAATAATAGAATGAACCGATATCTTGTAAAGACAAAGTTGTAAAATATTTTTCACCTCTAATTGGTCTAGAACCTTTATAACTGTGAAATTTTGATAGGATGCCTCAAAATCTTTTTTCTTGATTTTAACCTCGAACAAATAAGTTTTTCCTACAATTGACTGCACACTTGAGGGAATATCTTCCAATCCTTGCTCGCTAGAATTGATACAAATCGTTTATTATGACTTTTTAATAGAATTGCTCACTTTTTAATAGAATTGACTGCACACTTGAGGGAATATCGTTTATAGATATAACGTAATTAGGAAATTTTAAAAAGAAGAATGACAAATTACAAAATAGAAAAGGAAATCACAAAAACATATAACGTAATTAGGAAATTTTAAGATAGATACAAAACATAAAATAAAAATTAATAGTTATTAAAAAGTGACATGTGTCAAAATCTCGATCGATCGATATGACACGTGTCGCGATCTTGTGAATTATTATGTTTGACGCATCAAGCTTTATATAATAAGATATTATAACATGGACCCACAACCTCAATCTATCTCGTTATATAGATGGCTAATTTGTTAGCATTGAAATTGAAAAAGTATCAAGAAGGATAATAAATTAGTTATATACCTATCATATCATTTACTACTAAATCACAAGTCACCTCACCAATAAGAATGTGATATGTGGCAAATATAGCAGAATTTTTTTATTTTCAAAAAAAAATCTAACGTAATTAAGTAAATAACCCACAAAAATAGGAAACTCAAAATTTAATTTATAAAAAAAAAATCAGAAAAAAATCTAATGTAATTAAGTAAATAACCCACACAAATAGGAAACTCAAAATTTAAATTGAAAAACAAAAAATAGCATTTGCTTACAAAATAGGAAATAATTAATCAAATATAACTATAGGTAAATTTACGGGTGCGTAGCACAGGGTATAATACTAGTTAAGAATAATAAACCCTAAATACTAAACCGTAAACCGAATACACTAAACCTTAAATCATAAATACTATACCCTAAACCACAAATATTAAATCCTAAACCATAAGTAATAAATCCTAAACCAAACATATTAAACCTTAAACCGAACATACTAAACCCTAAACCCAACATAATAAACCCTAACCCCAAATACTAAACCGTAAACTCCAAATATTAAATCCTAAACCTCAAATACTAAACCCTAAACCCAACCTACTAAACCCTAAACCAACAAATACTAAACCCTAAGTTCAACATATTAAACCCTAAACCTCAAATACTAGATCATAAATTCCAAATACTAAACCGTAAACTCTAACCCTAAACGCAACAAATTAAACTCTAAACCGTAAACCCAAATCCTAAACCCAGTTTAGTATTTTTATTTTGGGTTTATGATTTAGCGTTTAATATATTGGGTTTAGTATTTGGATTTAGGATTCGAGGTTTAGTATGTTAGATTTAGAGTTTAAGATTTATTATTTGGTTAAGGAATTAATTAATTATTTTTCTTTTTCACCTTAGAGCATGAATATCAAGAGTTTATATTGGGCTTCATTAATTTTAATTATTTTAATAATAGTAGTTTTAGAGAGATTTCATATGAACCACTTCAATGCATTGATCCAAAAGAAACGGATCATTTGAGGACATATGTCAGTTTTTTTGTTTTTTTTGTTTTTACCAAAAAGTTCGAGACTGAAATCCATAATCCCTCCAAACCCGAAACCATAACATGTAATATTAGTCTCGTCCCAAACGCCATTCAAATTAGCGATCTCTAAGCTTTGCCTAAGATCTTTACCGGTTGAACTAACTATTAGCTCTTGGTCACGTGTCAGTTTTTGATTAGGCCGATTAGTTTGTGGTGACCCAAAGCAAGACGGAAATTCATTTTGTGGTAACTGATTTTATGTTTCAGTTTGTTTTTACGAATTGTAATAATTGTCTATAATTTTATAAAACATAATAAATTAGTGTTTTAAAAAAATCTGGTATATTTATATATTGTAATTTGATTTCTTTCATTTTTACTTTTATAAAAACTAAATTATTTTTTATTCTTTTGATCCCACGTTGAGTGTTACCAATAAACATATAAAAACTACAAAAATCATATCAAGTATCAAAGATTAAATAAATCAATTTACTATATGAAAGGGCTTGAACACTCTCCATGGAGTGAGCCAAAACAAATTCACCTTGGCTTGCCATGTGTATTTCTAAAAACAATTAAAACAAAAAATCAAAACGTTTCAGTTTCTCTTCCACCTTCCAGCTGCTCAATTCGTCAGGCTTTCTCTTCATCTTTCATTGTAAGGGTTAATACTTAAATGATAAGTACATTCATAAGAAGAAAAACCAAACCAAAAGGCAAATTTTACTTTGACATCTCAACGGAAGGAGAGGAAAAAAAACCCACATACGCTGCCTTCTTCAGGCTTCTCTTTTCTCCACTTAGGGTTCGTGCCGAAAACCGCATCCATCTAACGCCGGGATTTCAAGCCTTTCTCCGCTTCTCGCCGATTCAAAATACCATAGACGGAAGGGCATACACATCTTCGCAAAAGGTCACTTCCCCCACCACTCTTTCGTTACTTTTGTTTCTTTCTCTCAGTTGCCAATATCCTACGCATGGATTTACAACTCCTCTAATGATTTCGTCGCTTCAGTTTTACAACCGTCCACGTTTCCTTAAAACATATCTTTTCCTAAATCTGATTATAACCCATCATCCATGATTGTGTTTCATAAGCATATCAAGATGAAGAGAAAAAAAACATACTTGATTCACTCTAGATATTTGACTTGATTATGTCAATTTCCAAAAATTATACCAATTTCAAAAAGTTTGGTCTATACTTAGTCTCCACATATAAAAATCCAGACGTAGTCTCCACATATCATTTGGCATCAATTTAGTTGATTTTCTGGAAGTTTGGTCTATTCTGATTAAGTTTTGATGTTGTGCAGATGGAGAAGCACCTCGCAGAATAACAACTATCTTGCTCAATCTCTGCTGAATATTTCATGAGGATTGTCGAATACTATTGTCTTTGTAGGTATATAAGTTCAGTCTATAGATAATCCAAAGATCTTTAGATTTTTCTTGCATATTTAATCTAAGTTCAGTCTATAGATAATCCAAAGATCTTTAGATTTTTTCTTGCATATTTAGCTCATCTGATTGCTTCTTTTCTTCCCTCTTTCAAAGGCTGGGACGCCACATTTCTGTAACCGTACCAACAAGTGGGAGGATGGTTCAGTGTGAGAGACATCAAGTGTGGTGGAGTGGATTTGGTTTCGGAAGATATCCAGCCCACTCCTACTATCATAATTCATAAGTTACGTTCTCTTAAGATGTCGATTCCAGGCTCAAAAGAACCATGCCTCCGAAGATTCTTACGGGCATCTGGGTTACATTCTATCCTCCTTTTTTGTACCCTAATATTAACTTCAAAGGTTTTATGAGTTAGGTAATGTTAGGATTGGGTCTTCATTCTGCTTGGTGCTTCATTTGTCATAGTAAGCTTTTTATATCAGTTTTCTAGCTTGTCTACATTTTCATTGGATTTTTCTCAAATGTAGCATTACGCATTCGTTGAACTTCCTGAGAATCTTGCCTTTACACATGGTTGTATCCAAATGTTTTGTTGTCCAGTTTTTAAAGCCTAATCTATTAGTGACTCACTAGATATCTGGGTTCTCATTGATGAGATCTGATCTATGTTTTCTTTCTAATTTTGTGCTTTACAGGTATCATACTAGCTACCCAAGTAACCACTCCTATAAGTGGAATTAAGATTACTAAATCTGTAGGCGAGAAAAGTACAAGACTAAAGATGGTGATTAGGCCTACAAAGAAGGAAACTGACTTTGATGCATAATTTCATTAAACAATCATACCACTTTTCAATGCATTTACCAATGTCAATCTCCGGTCTGACCGTACTCTTGTAATTACTAATTTCCTAACATTTTTCTCTGACAATGATATTGGCTGTAATTGCTAATTTCAGTTCTAAAATTTGAATTGTTTGTAAATTTCATACCTTGACGCCATCAAAGCTTACTACTACAAATAGGCTAAAATCATACAGTTCTTTCATTATAAATTCTCCCACTTTTTACGTTTCGTAACTGCAGTGCTATTACGGTTCTCGGTTTTTACTTATACATGTAAAAAGACTACCACTGCCTATGGGAACAATAATCTCATGGTTCGGGCCAAGTTAAAAGTTATCATTTATAACTTAATTAATATCTTCGCTTTCTTATTTTGCAAGTAGTTCAAAACGTTACAAATTTAACTAGAGCTAACGAAAAATAAAGAAAAACTACACTATTTTGGTGAGAGGAAATGGCAGACTTCGTTCCTAAGGTTATGCTTCACACCAAGGACTTTGACCAATAATTTCTGCTCTAAGCATACCATGTTCGTCGAATACAAGACAAAATTATACACAAGAGAAAATTATACAGAATAATTTGTGCGATGTTTGAATATTATAATAACAAAGCAGGTTTGAATAAAGGAGTAATAAAATTAAATTAACATGGAAAAGCAATAACACAATATTATAATAACAAAGCAGGTTTGAATAAAGGAGTAATAAAATTAAATTAACATGGAAAAGCAATAACACAAAATCATACGAAGAAATACAAAACAAAAACCCACGCGTAGCGTGGGTATTCACCTAGTATATATAAAAAGAGCTTTTCTCTCTTCTAGTGTAGCCACGTCAGCGCCACCTCATTTAGTTGCTAAACACTTTTCGTTGGACCTCTTCTAATTTAATATATTGCCCATTATCTATTTTGTTTTGTTTCACTTACAATACCATCTCTATTTAGTTGGACTTCAACTTTTCAAAAGCCCAAATTAGTTTCACCCTTCCTCCATCTCACATCCACGCTCTCGATAGAAAACGAAATTGTAGAGCCACCGCCTCCATTAATGACTACAGTCATGACCCTCTCTCTCTGTTGGCCTACCTGTAACGGATTCGTAACGGCTGCAACCCACTCTCCATCGCAATATTCTCTCCATTTACTGCAATTCACACTACCACCTTCAAGGTCTCTTATATATGCATAGAATCAAGGTTTAATTCTCACTCATGCTTCCATGTGCTTCTCTACTTATACTTAACTATTTTTTATTTATCAAAAATGGCAGCCTCATACGTTCCTTTCTCCTCCCTTAGGTCTGGTCGCCCCGGCGATCCTCTTCTCACCAAGCTGGTCCGGTTCTGGGATGCGCGTAATGTCAAGAAAGGAGGAGAGTTAATGAGCGTCGACATGTTGTTGATCGACGAGAAGGTCTTATCTTCTTACAAACAATTTTCCTCTCCGTTAATTCAATCCCACCATATTTCCCTTCCTTTTTCTATTGGTTCATTGATTTCAATGCATTTCTCACAATATCAAATTCTCGCCACACAAAACTCTTACCTCAGTTCTTTTTCCTTTATTTTAAGAGACGATGATGCATGGTTCAATCAATCCCCGTACAAGCCCTACCAATGTATCAATCGATGTTGCATGAAGGTTCCCTCTACGCTATCAGCATCTATGAGGTCACAAGGAGCAACAACCCCTTCAAGCTCACTGCTTTTCACCTTTCAGTCAGGTCAAATAAACCACGTCTTTAGTCCAGCTTGACGAGATCGTTCCGGAAATTCTGAAATAACTATTCATGCACCGCTTATATGAGCAGCTGGTGACATTGGAAAACACTAATGCGGATTTGCTTGGTATGCACACCTTCATTACCATAGAATAGCCCACATGACCTTCATATACTACTCACTATCATTGAGCCTCAAATTTATACTTTTAGACATAGTTGGTAAAGTCGGGTTCACCAGAGCCTACCATATTGAAGCTACCCACCGTTTGGAAAGGATGGTAGTCCAGCTTCGCCTGGAAAGGTACAATTTCTCTGCATTTTAGTACAAAATAAACATATGCAATTACCCTCTCCCTGTATCACCCTACTGTACCTCATCTCATGATATTAACTTTCATGTAGCGGGGACAAAGTGCGTCTCACCACGTTCTACCGGCATGAAAAAACAATGCACCATAAAGGAACATGTTGTGACTATGGAAAATGGAGCCGCAAAAGAAGAGTATGATTGAGTAACCCATCTTATGATCACCAAACGAAAGATGTTTTCCAACAAAGAAACTATTTTATTTGTGATACCTTTCTTCGCTATGTTTATTGATAATACACTATATTTTGATTTCTCTCATTATGAAAACTAACCTTTTCATTAACATGTTTGTTCATATGTATAAATTTAAAATAGAAATTTAAAACAAATTAAACAAAAAACACAATAAAAGACCTAAAAATATACAAATACCTTTCAATCAGTGTCAAGTTAAAAGAAAGTACCAAAGGAATGAAATTTAAAATAAACGAAACAAAATAATAAACGAGAAAAATTGAAAAGTAAACATACGTGAAACAATCCCGCGCGAAGCACGGGTCTACCCTAGTTACTAATAAAAATAATACTACTTTAATCCAAATAACACTCTTATTTGGTCATGGATAATCATGCTCTTAACACCGCATATACATATAAGTGTCAGTAAATATCTACAAAACCTCTATATATATATATCGTAACTATATGTATAGATTAGTGTCTTGAGTATATTATATGCACACACACGATATATCGCCTACACTTAGCTTCTCTCCTACTCCCTCTGTTGCATATTAGTTGTCATTCTAGCCTTTATTTTTTGTTTCATATTACTTGTCGTTCTGTATTTTCAATGCAGATTTATTACTATTTTTCCATATTTTACCCTTAACTTTCAGTTTAATAATTATTTCTATCAAACATAATAATTTATTAATTATGGGTAAAACAGAAAATTCAATTGTTTTAATTGTTTTATTAATTTGTGTGAAAACACCTAGAATGACAAGTAATTTGCAACGGAGGGAGTACTAGGTAAGGGCAAAAGCGTATTGATTAAATGTGTCTGGACCCATGGCTACTTCACCAAATACCTGATAATCCTTTGCTACCGAGTGCAAATACTCTATTCTTTATTGGGTTTCTTAATTGTTGTGCCATTACCTTGAACAAACATAGGAAAATTAGGTTGTATAACTAAGAAAAAACATTATAACTTGTAATCTAACTAATTAACCTAGATCCAATTGGCTATAGTTTTGCCATATATGCTACAATTTGTTAAATTGCTAATTATAATTGTTTTTGGTTATTTAATAAATTCACCCAAGTCCATATTATCCTCAGGACCCATTAACGTTTATGATATTTTTTGTTAGTTTAAACGTCAACGGCTCGTCCTGGAATTCGATCCCTTAACTTGGATCAACAAGACCAATTTTCAAAAAGAGAAAACAACTAATCCATTATCATTTGGTTTGGGCGTTTGGGATCCATTTGTAACGGAAAAAAATTAGAAACAGAAAGTTATATGGTCCGTTTCCTTTGTTCTAACACAAAGAGTAAATGCGCTTCAACGAT
Organism: Arabis alpina; assembly: GCA_900128785.1. NCBI lineage: Eukaryota > Viridiplantae > Streptophyta > Magnoliopsida > Brassicales > Brassicaceae > Arabis > Arabis alpina. Next base: position 41,436,858 of record LT669794.1, on the reverse strand, counting down.
TTGGATTCTCGGTGCAAACAAAGTTGCTAAAGAATCTTAACACCGGCATAGCCCATGTCCTTTTATACCCATCAAATTATTTCTCTTTTCGGTCTAATGAAATCTGAATAATGTATATCTATTGGGCCATATGACCATATATATTATGTAAGTGGGCTAATGATATAAAGCCTCTTAGGAATTAGGGTTTTAGAGTATTAGAGTTTTAGATTAGGGTTAGTCCCTTGTAAAAATATGAGGGTAATCTCTCAAGATCAATAACACAAAACATACATTTATCTCCCTCCATCAATCTTTACATGGTTTCAGAGCGAAATCGATCCTTATAGATCTAACAGAAGTTTTGTGTTCAAAGTAGCCATGGAGTCGGTCGATGAAGATGATGGTGATGATGATGAAGACGGTGATGATGACGACGATGGTGGTGATGACGGCGGCAGTAAGAAGATCGTGGTGGTGATGACGACGGCAGTAAGAAGATCGTGGTGGTCTTGACATGACCATGAAGAAGGATCACCGCCATATCCAGTTTCGAAGGGGGCGGAAGAAGGAGAAGAAGAAAAGAGATGTGGTGGTGTGACCAGCCACTTTGCGGGATGATTTCCAGGCGACTCAGACGGAGTCAACAACTGTTCTATATACCGCTGTGTAGATCTCTCATCCAGCTTTCCAGAGAACCAAACAAAGCTCAATTCCGAGGTAATCACCAGAAGTTATGAGGATTTATTTGTGACGAAGAAAGTGACCTAATCTGGAAAATTATGTCAAAACATAAAGAGTTCTGTTATGGTTCAGATACCTGTTATGAAATATGGTTATCTGTTTGGTGGTTTTCTGTTGGTTGTTTGTTCGCTGGATATGTTAGAGTTTGGTTGTTTGTTCGCTGGATTTGTTAGAGTTTGTTGTGGAGACAAGGATGTCTCGGGTGAGCAATAGGAGGTTGTGAGGAGACAAGGATGTCTCGGATGAACACGCTACTGTTGGATAAATACGTTTCTGGTGGATGAACACGCTTCTGTTGGATGAACAGAGCACTGGATGTGTTCAGAATATTGATTGATGGTTTTGGGCTGCATCAGCAGCATATTTCAGAAAAAGATGGATGTTTTGGTTCGCTTTGATTGTTGCGAATCATTATATTGTGAAGAGAAGTTGTATTTGAGTCTCCATCAACGGTCTGTGTGTACCTTGAAGACTATACAAGCAGCTAATTGTGGAAGCAACATTAGACCCTACAACAGGGTGTTGCATTTGTTTACGACAGCAGCATGGGACCCTACAATGGGGTATTGCAGTCGATTTTGTTTACCCCACGATAGGGTATAAACGTCGATTTTTTAAGCAACATTAGACCCTTCAACAGGGTGTTGCATTTGTTTACGACAACAACATTGGACCCTACAATGGGGTGTTGCAGACGATTTTGTTTACCCCACGACAGGGTATAAACGTCGATTTTGAGCCCTAAGATGGGGTATTTATTTCAAGAACCGTTAGTTGGCTCCAAGATGGAGTATTACAACAGCCGTTTGTTAGCCCTAAGATGGGGTATTTATTTCAAGGATCGTTAGTTGTCTCCAAGATGGAGTATTACAACAACCATTCGTTGGCCCTACGATGGGGTATTAGAATAACCGATTTGGCACCAGCCTTTCCCTACGGCGGGGTAAAACAGCCGTTTGAAGAACTACACGATTGTCTGTGACGAACAGCTACCGTTTGTTCACCCGTCGGTGGGGTATAACACCGTTTGAAGAACCACACAAGTGTCTGTGACGAACAGCTACATGAGTGATGGATACAGATGGCTGAGACAAAGGACAATCCTGTTAAGTTTACAGTTGAATAGTTATTCTTTTGTTCTCATCCAGATAATTGATCGATAGCTACACGAGGTGATTGAGTCAGAGCGAGAACAGAACCTTGTTATGCCATACAGTTAAATTGTTCTTCTCTTGTTTTGATCTCAGTGGCTGACTGAAAAGAGTTAGGCAGAGACAAAGGCCTGAAGAAGGCGAGACAGAGGCGACAACAACCTGAAGGAGGTGAAACAGAGCCCTGTGAAGAACCCTGTTATGTCATACAATTAAACTGTTTTGATCGTGGTTTCATGTTTTTACCAAGGCATTTGGTTCACGGAAGCTTGAAGGCGACGTGGATATTGGTTTTACTATTTAATCTTCAAGTTGAACATTTCGAGTTCTACATGTTTCAACTTGAGGGGGGGGGGGGGGGGGGGGGGGGGGGGGTATTGGGCCATATGGCCATATATATTATGTAAGTTGGCTAATGATATAAAGCCTCTTAGGAACTAGGGTTTTAGAGTTTTAGAGTTTTAGATTAGGGTTAGTCCCTTGTATATATATGAGGGTAATCTCTCAAGATCAATAACACAAAACATACATTTATCTCCCCCATCAATCTTTACAATATCTCTTCTTGGTTACTAAAAAGTGAAAAGGCAATTTGTTGAGTTACAATTAATGATTGGTTACAAAAATACCAAAGCGATAAGAATTATGAAGCAACTAATGAGTCTTCCAACTTGTCTTTCATTCGTCTTTCATAGTGGTTGCTCTCGCTTTCTCTATGTTGACTTTGGCATTTGTTTCCTCGTGGATCCTTTTTTTGTTAGTTTGTTCCAAGGCTTACGAGATTCTACGGCCTCTTGGCTACCATATAATTGTTACGGTTGACTCGCCAAAAGTCTACACGAGTCAACCAAAGACACATTGATGGGACCGGTTCTAAATGACTATACGTTAATATTATTGAACCGGTCAACACGATACACTATCATTGGAGGGATTGTTCGAGGAATTCTTTATCTACATTAAGATTCACGACTTTTAATCATACACAGTGACCTCGAAGCAAGTAGCATTCTTCTATGAACCCGAAAACTGCAGATTTTGGAATGGCGAGTATTCTTGGTTTGGGAAATGAGTTTGTCTTCAACGAGGAGATACGCAAGTAATCGATGCATCATCAATGGAGCATAGAGCAGACTTATCCATTGATGGACCTGCTTGATCATGCTTACTCCGGAAGAAAAATCCAGGTGGTCGAGGTACCGCGAGAGCTATAGAGCTAGTAGTTAGCATCTGGACGATCACTGACATGGTTGGACGATCTTCAGCTTCTTCTTGAACACATAGTAAAGCGATATGAATGCATCTACTGATTTCATTTCTTTGATAGTTATCTTGGAAGGACGGATCTACAAGCTCTAGTGGAGACCCATTGCTCCATAGCCTCCAAGTCTATATATTAAACATTTTAAGATTTAAAAACTGTTGTACCTGTTAAGTAATATTTCAGATTTTAACTGTCTACACTAACATATGTCACCAAGTTTCCAACACTTCCATCCATATGGTAGATGCTACTGTTCTTCTTGCCGCTTATAATCTCAAGAACTAAGACCCCAAAGCTATAGACATCTGATTTCATTGAGAATTGGCCATACATTGCATACTCTGGAGACATGTAACCACTGAAAATATACTTAAAAGGTTGAGTTTCAAGAGGCATAATACAATTTTACATAGCAAGAGAAAAACTTACTAGGTTCCAACTACTCTTCTTGTATTGGCTTCTGTTTGGTCCATTTCGAAAATTCTGGCCATTCCAAAGTCTGCAACTTTGGGGTTCATATCAGCGTCCAAGAGGATGTTACCCGATTTGAGGTCACGATGTATGATTGTGAGTCGTGAATCTTGATGAAGATATAGGATCCCTCTAGCAATTCCTCCGATGATCTTGTATCGTCTTGTCCAATCCAGTTGACTCTGCTTTCTAGAATCTGCACATCCATAGTTACAATGTCAAGAACGTAAGCTCAAAATTCTCAACATTTGGGCTAACTAGTAGATATAACTTACCAAAAAGGAAGTAATCAAGGCTTTTGTTAGGCACAAACTCATAGACAAGTATTTTCTCTTCTTTTTCCAAACAAAATCCTAGAAGCCTAACCAGATTTCTATGTTGAAGTTTTGCCACAACAATAACTTCGTTCTTGAACTCATTTTCACCTTGTTCTGATGTTTTCGATAGTCTCTTCACCGCAACTTGTAACCCATTAGGAAGTGTACCCTAAAAATATTGTGAATTAAACAGAGTCAATACCCAATTTGAATCTGTTTAGCAAGAAGCTCAATGAAACTTGTAAATACCTTGAAAACTTGTCCAAATCCTCCTTGACCGAGTTTGTTACACATCGAAAAATTATCTGTTGCAGCTTCAACAACCTTAAAATCAAACTGCAGTGAGCCTGCAGTTGTCATCTCATTCCTATCTGCCAAAAATGAAAGGTTTTAATATTTCATAAAGCTGTAAGTAGGCACATTCTTATATTTCAGAATCTTTACCATCACTTTCAGCTGTTTTATCATAAGTCTTCTTTGCTCTCTTTGTTAAACAGATGCTAAAAACAGCAACGAAAAGAAGAAAAGAGACTGAGACCGGCACAACAATGGCTATGATTATCACTGTGGAATTTCCTCCTTTTCCTGCCAAAGAATTACATCAGACGTCACAAGATTTTCCAAAATATCAACAGTCTCAACCAAAAAAAAAAAATCTACAACAAAAATTGAATTTTTCAACGAAGATACATAGAGAGAGCTTTTACCAGGAGGCAATGGAGTAGGTGAAACTGGTGGAGGTGGAGGAAGAACACTTGTCACTACGGTTTCATTGTAGAAAGGGTAAACCTCGTACCTCGAGTTACAACTCGGGACAAGAAATCTTCCTCCAACGCTGCTAAAATTTAATTTACTCATGGATTGTTGCAGACAGCTTAAACAATCTTGACTTGAAAGGTCAGGAATACACTGAACTGATGCATAAAGGGTTCGAGACGATGTGAAAATTGACTTCTTAACCGCGAACTTTCTTGTGCTATTAGCTGCTTCCTCTGCACACTTGTTCATCAGAGAGCGCACTGCATCATTAAACTTGTCCGATTGATCCTCTGTAACCTTCTGAGTGTTCCAAGTGATTATTTGAGTTGCGGTTCCAGAATCCATGAAAATATTCCGGTCTGAGTATCCAAGCATGCATTCATCATACTGAATCAAGAACTCTTTCCCTCCTGGACATCGACTTAGAGCATCTTCCACGGCAGACACGACGCAGTGACGACAAACATCGGTCGAGAGATCTCCTTTGCAGAGATAAAGACCAAATACCAAGTCGGGATTTTGACCCTTTGTGAGGCTATGAGATCCCATTAAGAAGAAAGCATTGTTTGTTGACAGAGAAGCCAAAAGGGCTTGGAGATTGGTGAAGTAAGTGACGTTTCTTGATATTTGTCTATTAGTACAAACATGGCCAACGTAAATAGGATCTTGGAATTGTGCAGAAGCTCTCAAGCTTACAATAAATGTGAGAAGAAGGAAGAGAGAGTTTGAGGTATAAGCAGACATTATTCAGTTTATTCTCCTTTCGTCTGTTTAGTTAATTCCTTTATTGGTTTATGAGTACTAATGATGAATGTGAAGCCAACGAGTCAGTCAATATTTTCTTTGTACAATAATGTGATTTTTTGAAGTCAAAGTCAACTAGACGAGTAACATCAACTTTTATTGTTAATCAAATCTATAGTATAAACATCTAGCTAATTCAATTTTAGAATAAACATATGAATGAGAAAACCAAATAAAAGAACAAGAACTTTTGAATAGCAGACATTATCCACTTATTCTCCATTCCTCTCTGTTTCGTTTTTTCTTTTGTTCTTTGTTGGCTAATTGGCTTTATGAGTCCTAATCAATGAATGTGAAACCAGCTAGCCAGTCATTTTTTTATTTAATTTGTTTAAGATCAGTCAATCTTTTTTTCTGTTAAGTAGTACACTTTCTTGGAAGTAATCAATCAACTGTGAATAAACAAGTGAAAGAGAAACCAGATAAAATATAACTATCATTTTGTTTTCCATAAAGAAAAAAAGGTATTGATGTTGAATATATGAAAGTTGATGATCTTTCTGCTTAAGCGCGGAGACTTTGTACAAGTAACAAATGCATAGTAATTCCACAATCCCAGTTGATCTAGTTCTAAGCCTACATTGCTTCAGAACCAATGAACCTTCTCACTGCAAGGTTTACTAAAACCAAGAGTATCTTATACCTACTTGCTGAGCATGTAAAGAAAAGGAAGAGCAATGGAAGCAGTTTAACCAAGACCAATTTTGCCTCACTACCGATGAATATTAGTGTTTGTATAACGTTTTGTCTTCAACGAGGAGTTACATGAGTGATGGAAGCATCATCGATAGAACAAAGAGCAGCCGAATCCATCGTTGGACCTGTTCCTTCTACTTGTTCATCTATACCATTGAAGAATAATCCAGGTGGTTTAGGAACTGCGAGAGCGATTGAGCTTGTTGTGAGCATCTGGAGGATCGCTAACATGGTAGGACGATCTTCAGCATCTTCTTGAACACATAGTAAAGCGATATGGATGCATCGGGTAATGTCGGTTACTTGATAATTCTCTTGAAAGGATGGATCGACGAGATCAAATGGCGACCCATTGCTCCATAATCTCCAAGTCTATTGAGCATTTTAATAGTTAAAGCATTGATCACTGTTAAATAAAGCAAACAAATTGGAAGTTTTAAGGCTGTATACTCACATATGTAACCAGATTGCCAGCACTACCATCCATTTGATAGAGACTGTTGTTCTTTTTGCAACTTATAATTTCAAGAACTAAGACACCAAAGCTATAGACATCTGATTTCGTGGAGATTTTGCCATACCTCGCATACTCAGGAGACATATAACCACTGTGACAAAACTCAAAGCTTGAGTTGAAAGAAGCATGATATATGTCTAAAGTGAATATAAGGAAATGGAAAACTTACTAGGTTCCAACTACTCTATTTGTATTGGCTTCTGTTTGGTCCATTCCGAATATTCTCGCCATTCCAAAATCTGCAACTTTTGGATTCATATTTGCATCCAAGAGGATGTTACCCGCTTTGAGATCACGATGTATAATTGTGAGTCGTGAATCTTGATGAAGATATAGAATCCCTCTAGCGATTCCCCCAATGATCTTGTATCGTCTTGTCCAGTCCAACTGGCTTTTGAATGTAGAGTCTGCACCATCCGTATTTACAATGTTAAAGAGTAGTGGTCTCAAAAATGGGCTTGAATAATGTGAAACATTATGCTAATTTTTTTTATTGGAACTTACCAAAGAGGAAGTAATCAAGGCTTTTGTTAGGCACAAACTCATAGACAAGTATTTTCTCTTCTCTTTCAAAACAAAATCCGAGAAGCCTAACAAGATTTCTGTGTTGAAGTTTTGCCACAACAATTACCTCATTCTTGAACTCTCTTTCCCCTTGTCCTGATGTTTTTGATAGTCTCTTCACCGCAACTTGTAATCCGTTCGGAAATGTGCCCTACAAAGAATATGAATTGAAAGATGATCATTACCTCGCTTTTGGATCACGTTGCTAATCGAAAAGCTAAAAGAACTATTTATTAGACCTTGTAAACTTCTCCGAATCCACCTTGACCGACTTTGTTACTTTTCGAAAACTCATCTGTTGCAGCTTCAACAGTTTTTAAATCAAACTGCAGCGAGTCAGCAGTTGTTATATCATCACCATCTGCAAAATCAAATGTTACTAAGCATTAAGCTCCATAAATTTTAAGGTAGCAAACAATAGTATAGTATGGAATTTTACCATCATGTGCAGCTGCTGTCTCATAAGTCTTCTTCACTCTCTTTGGTTTCTTTGCGCGAAAACAATAACAAACTATACAAAGCAGAACAGAGACAGCTACCGACACAACAACTGCTATGATTATCACTGTGGACTTTCTGCCATTTCCTGTGTAAAGCTTAGATCAGATATGACACAGAATTTCCCAGATATTGAACTAAACAAACTCTATAGAAATATCAGAGGTCTTACCAGGATGCAGAGTTTGACGTGGAGACAGTGGAAGAGTTGCGTTGAGTGTTTCATTGTAGAAAAGGTAAAGCTCGTACCTTAAGGTACAACTCGGCCAAAGAAGTCTTCCTCCGATTTTGTCACGAGGCAATTGACTGATAGTTCGTTGTAGACAACTTGAGCAGTTCTCTCCTGTTAGATCAGGCGTGCACTGAGCCACTACATAAACCGATTGGGACGATGTGAAATTCGCCTTCTTAGCCGCAAACTTTCTTGGAATAGAAGCAGCCTCCTCTGAAGCTTCTTTCAACAAAGAGAAGAGTACCTTATTGATCAGGTCTGTTTGATTTGCTTCAACCTTCTGTTCATTCATCATTAACATTCCACGACTAGTTATAGGATTCAAGAGAATATTCTGGTCAGAGTATCGAAGCATGCATTCGCTGTAATAAATCAAAGCCTCTTTCCCATCTGGACACTGATTCAGCGTGTCATTGACTGCGAAGCTAACGCAGTCTCGGCAGATTTCCGGGGACAAGTCTGCGCGGCAGAGGAACAGTCCGAACACCATGTCTGGGTTTTGTCCCTTTGTAAGACTTTGAAATCCAGAGGAGAAGAAGAAATTGTCTTTGGAAGAAAGAGAGAACAAAAGGGTTTTGAGATTGGAAGAGTATGTGCTGTTTTTGAGGTATGTTCTTGATGGACAGTTAAAACCAACGTATTCAGGTCTGTGTTGCTGTATTGAAGATCTCAAGATTGTAAGGAAGGTGAGAAGGAAGAGGAAACCATAAGCAGACATTTTCCAACACTTCTACATTAATTCCTTTTATGTTTTTTAGTTTTATTTATTTGATTGATGGTTTTAGTAAATCCTAAACCCAATCAAGAATGATGCAATGTGAAACAATATACAGTAGAACCTCGATAAATTAATACTCGATAAATTAATAAACACCATAAATTAATAAATTATCTCGGTCCCGAGTCGGGTCAATGTAAAAATCAACTCAATTTGATAAAATGATAAGATAATAATTTTTTTGAAACTCTTATATAAAATACGGTCCCAATAATAGCATAAATTAATAATCATATATAATTATGTATATATATATATGATAATGTACTAAACATGGTTTTAGTGATTTTTGTTTTAACTTAAAAATAAAAATATCATTAGACATTATCTTTTAATTTAAGTGTTACATCAAAAACTTTTATAATTGTTTTTTCGGTCTTTACCATAAACTTGTAAAAATTATAGGAAAAATAATTGATTCTTTATAATAACGATTTCTAAATGTATTCATAGATTCATTAATTTCATAATATAACATTATTCCGAAAAAACAAATTAAGAAGAATCTTACCTAAAATGGATTTCTCTCTATCGATAAAATAATATTCTCTCTAAATTAATAAATTATCCGGTCCCAACATTATTAATTTATAGAGGTTTTACTGTAGTTTTTGCAAGTCTACGTCGACGCTTAAAACCGAAAAAGGAAAGAAAAACTTCAACTTGACAAATCACATCAACTTTGTTTTTGGCTTTTTTTCATGCGGACCCTTTCGTTTTTGTTTGTTCCAAAATGTGGATCATCTCTGCCTATGAGATTTTTTGTACGTGTTCTTCATTGTGCCATATAATTGCTATAGTCTCACGGTTGACTCAAGAAAAGTGTGTAAACATGAGTCAACCCAATAGAGATTGATTACGCTATGGAAATTGATGTGATCGGTTGTAAATAATCGAGGTCTAGCTAACCAAAAGTGGCCCATTCATAATTCATTCTACAAAAACTGCAAATTACTTTTTCAAAAAAAAAAAAAAAATTGGATTGTATAAATCAAAACTTGTTGAACATTGTAAAAGTATACTAAATTTTACAACATTTGAAAACTACTCTTAATATTAAACAAATTATCATATAAATATGTTGACAGTTAAAAATTGATTAGTGTAAATTATAAAATTAAGTTCAATTTATTAACAAATCATATTTATTTTTTAAAACAAAAATACTATATGGTTAATTAATCATAATTTTTGCAACTAAAATTATAATTAAGTAAGTCGATTTATTTTACACAGTTGATTTATATTTTTCTTCGTTGATTTTTTACTCTACTATTGACTTATTTTTTTAGTCTTTGTCGACTTCATTTTCAGTACGGTTGACTTATTTTCAACTATGGATTCATATTTGTATTGGTTGACTTTTTCCTTTGTCGTCTTATATAACCATTGACTTTTTTTTTCTTATCTCCGTCAACTTAATTTTCAGTTTGGTCGATTTATTTTCAACTAGAGAAATTTTGAAAAATGCCATTTTTAGGATGCCACTTTTCAATTATGCCACAGCCAATTACACATTCACAAAAATGACACAGCCTTTTTTTTATATTCCCATATTACCCTTAATGATAAAATAAGTTTTTTCTCTCACGCTCATTTTTTTTTTTCATTATGTTTTTTTTTCTCTCTCTTGTTCATCCTCTCTCTCTACAAATCTTCTCTTTCTCTCTCAGATCTGTTCATCTCTCTCCCAAAATCTCTACATCGATGATTGATTCCTCCATCTAGGACATTCGATCTTTGATTTCTTCATCTCAGATTTCCGATCTTTGATTTCTTCATCTCAGATCTTCGATCTTTGATTTCTTCATCTCAGATCTCCGATTTCTCCATATTCGTTCTCAATCACAGATTGAGATCTTAATCTCGTTGTTCTATAAGATTCCATAAGAAAGATCTGTCAAATTAAAGTAATTCATGTGAAGAACGAGGTGGAGGAAAAAGAGAGAGGTGACTGCAGCAAATTAGGTTTCAGAGGGATAGGTAGTGGATGAAGATGAAACAAAATATTACAGTTATGCCATTATTTGAAGAAAAATAAAAAAATTATCATTAAAACATGTCTTGTAGTTGGAACCTTATAATCCTTACAAAAACCTTATAAACCTTACAACATGTCTTGTAGTTGGAACCTTTTAAATACCTTATAATCCTTACAAAACCTTATAATATACAATTTTATAGATCAATTTTTAAATACCTTATAAACCTTACAAGAACCTTATAATATACAATTTTAAAGATCGATTTTTAAAACCATTTGAAGTCCTGTTTGGCGAAACAATGAGAATCAACTAATACAATCTTTAAAATACCTTATAAACTTTACAAAAACCTTATAATATAGAATTCATTTAAAGTCGTGTTTGGCAAAACAATGAAAATCAACTAATAAAACCTTTTAAATACCTTATAATCCTTACAAAAACCTTATACTATACAATTTTATAGATAAATTTTTAAATACCTTATAAACCTTACAAGAACCTTATAATATACAATTTATAGATCGATTTTTTAAACCATCTGAAGTCCTGTTTGGCGAAACAGTGAGAATCAACTAATACAACTTTTTTAAATACCTTATAAACTTTGCAAAAACCTTATAATATAGAATTCATTTAAAGTCGTGTTTGGCAAAACAATAAAAATCAACTAATAAAACCTTTTAAATACCTTATAATCCTTACAAAAACCTTATATTATACAATTTCATAAATCAATTTTAAATACCTTATAATCCTTACAAAAACCTTATAATATACAATTTTATAAATCAATTTTTAAATACCTTATAAACCTTACAAAAACCTTATAATATACAATCGAATCAGATCTTGAACCCTAATCGAATCAGATACCAGTAAAAACGTCTAAACCCAGTAAAAAATCAGATCTTGAACCCTAATTGAATAAAATCTAAGATTTCTACCAATCGAATCAAAAACTCAGATTTTCAAAATAAACCAAATAAAACCAAATTTACAACAAAAAATGACAAAATCCGGATCTAGATCTGAATTTGTTGTCTTCTTCAACCTCATAGAGAAAGAGGCATAAATCAAATAAACCCAATTTTTCAACAAAATTTGACAAAATCGAATATAGATCTAGATTTTTCTGCCTTTTTCAACCTCATAGAGAAGAAAACACAAATCAAATAAACCTAGATTTACAACAAAACTCATAAAATCAGATCTAGATCTATATGAGAGAGAGAGAGAGAGAGAGATATTTGTTTTCAATTTCACGAAAAAGAGAGGGATCTTCGTTGATGCAGAGAAAAATGAGATAGAGAAGAAAAGAGAAAAGAGATGGAAAGAGATTTTGAGATCTCCATTGTTGTTGTAGAGAAATAGAAGAAGAGAGAAAGAGAAGAAAGAGAAAGAGAAGAGAGAAGAAGAGAGAAACAAAAAAAAATCAGAAAATGATTTTTTTTAAATCTCCTTGTTTCTGCCAGGGGTAATTTCGTCCAAAATGACGAAATTCGTGGCATATTTGTGAACAGTGTTTTGGACGTGTCATTTTTGCACAGTGGTAATTCAGACGTGGCAGTTTTGCAATTCTCCCTTTCAACTATGGATTTATATTTGTATTGGTTGATTTTTTTCCTTTGTCGACTTATATAACCATTGATTTTTTTTTTGTTCTTCGACTTAATTTTTCAGATTCGTCGACTTCTTTTCCGTTGTTGATTTATATTTATATTGGTTGACTTTTTTCTTTATCGACTTATATAACCATTGACTTATTGTTTTTATGTTCGTCGACTTAATTTTCTGTATTCGTCGATTTATTTTACACTATCGTTTTATATTATGGTTCGTTGACTTTTTACTTTGTCGACATTTTAAACCACTGACTTAATTAATATGCTCATGGATTTAACAAATTATCGAAATTAATTAAACTATAAATTATAAAATTAATTTTTAATTAAAATATGTAAATTCGTTATTAAAATATCATTACAAACTAAAAATAGGGTAGTTTTCAAATGTTAACAAATTTGGTATAGTTTTCAAATTTTCAAACAAATTTAGGGTATGTCTCCAAATCCTCCTTAAAAAAACTGCAAATGATCTACTGATATTTCCGTGGTTAAATCGGTGTTGGCAACTATAATTTATGGTTTCCGGTGTTCAGAAATTTCCGTGACCATGAAAATACAGACTGGCTACGGACAATGGATATTATGCGGGGGTAGGAATGTTTTTATACTCCAACCTGTCTGAACAAATTCGCTTAATACGATAGAGGTTTATGTATGAACCAAAGAATTCAGACAATTGGAATGTGTTAGATATGGATTTGGCCTCCCAAATCCACTAAGAAACAAAGGTCCAAGAAAGAAGCTAAAAAGATGAATGGTTAGAATTAAACAATGGTTAGGTACTAAAACCCTTGTAAATAGGAGTTGAAGAGTCACTTGATGAGATATCTTGGACTATTGGAGAAAGAATTTTCACATGAGTTATTAGTACTTAGCCGAGCTTGATTCGAGTCTATCGAGTCCAACCTCGTATCGAGATCGATCGTTCTTCATACTTTTCCTTTTGTATCTCTTTCCGAGCTAATATCTTTTGTATTTCGATTTCCAAATTAATAAACGAGATTATACGACCTCCTCTAAACAATCACATCAGTACCGATCTAGTTACAACATTTGGCGTACCAGGTAGGGGGCAAAGAATATCTCCAATGCAAAAGTATGGAATCAAATAGGCAGGACCGAGCTCGGTAACCCGGCCGCTCGGACAATAGTCTAAGAAATTACAACTCAAACTACGCACGGTTCTCCAGCAACAGCTGACAAGCATGCAACACCTCCAGGCTAATGAAGAAGTGTACGATTTACCCTAGTCAAATCAATTTAAAACTGTAAGTGCAAAGTTAATCAATCGCAGTACTTAACGGTCGAATCCACTAGAGACCGAAAGGGCACTATAAGTTTATCAAGTCAAGTTAAGCTATGACAAATATGGATTGGGTTTTTGGGGTTTTGTGTCACGAAAATCAGAATGTAAATAAAGGTTGGAAGTCAATTTAAAACAAGCATTATGTTTCATGGATTAAACTATTCAAGAATGACGAACATAGATCTAGTAAACTATGCAAACTAGTCGTAAAATAATCGAATATTCTTGTATGATTAAACAAGTCTAACAACTTAGTTCTATTAGGTTATGATGATGAAAGAGGGAGACTATGCCGCATAAGTTGATACAACCTATGTAATGCTAATTGGTATTGATTCGATAAGAATCATCAATAAGGATAAAACCAATATAGAATAGATGAACAAAGTGTTTAAGAATGGATCAAAGTATAGATAAGTTCCAAATCTGAATCTATTCCTATTTGTCAAGCCATGTGAATAACCCATTTGAAAACTCTTTACCCAACAATCAACTACTCAATCATGATAAGAGAAACCAAGTAATAACAAAAGAATTCATTATCAATAAAAGATAATAGGGTTTAGAAAATTCTCAAGTGGATAACAAGAGGTGAGATCTTTTTCTCCTTTTACAAAGCAATGAAAAGATGATAAGAAACAAAGTGTTTATGAGAATTGTAGTGAGAGTCTTTGAAGGTAGAAAGCTTGTCAAACTTCTAGCCTTCTTGATAGCATGATGAAAAACGTGGCCTCTCTTCTATTTTTATAGGTGTGGAAGTCAGGTAGGAAAAATCCCAATAGAATTAGGGCATATTCTCCGAAAAAGAAGATTTTGGTCTTTTTCGGGCTGGTGATCAATCGGCACCTTGAAACCGTGATTCTGGAGTTTTTCCAGAGAGTTGGTGACCGATCGATCACCTCCAGTGATCGGTCATTCACCTGCTTGATGTTCTGCGCAGCTTCAGATTCAAGACTGCACGATCGGTCTTCAATAATTGAGAATATATTGAGATTTAACCGTTGTATTGAGACGATCTGATATGATAAATGAAGCTAAGACCTTGCTCTATCTTGTTTCCAAATTTGGGCTTGATCCAACCATATCTTGACGTAGGGCAAAAACATTTGACGTCCAGAAACCGTATATAAAACAATAGCAAGAACCATGTATATAAAGAAATAAAAAAAATACATATTTTCATCTTTTTAAAGTAAAATTAGAATCAAAATTATAAAAAAATTATCTGCGTGTACACGGGTGAGTCACCTAGTTCCCTTTATATGTAAAGAATGAGAAGGAAGCCCTAGGTCCCCTGCGGAAATGTCTCATTTCCTTTATTAGGTTTCCTCCTGCATGATCTTCTCCTTAATTTGGGCTTGTATCACTAATAAACCGGGCTAAATTAAATGGGTTTCTGGGCCCAAGATAAGGATGTTACCTTTGGTATCACTTAAAAATGAAAGAAGATTATTTAAGGATTAGAGTTTGTATTGTTCCACCGCTATGTATAATAAGAAATGAGGAAGATTCTATGCGTGCAAGTATTGCGACGATAGAAAGATTAATTATTCAGTCACAAAGTTATTATATAATCTATATACAACTCAGTGCTCAAAATATGCCTGAGAGGGCTTGTTCATTTGCATGCCGATGCGGTTGCCTTTGGAAACCTGTGGCCAGATAATGCGACCAGACGCTGGGATTATTGTTCGTTTGATAGTCACAATGTTTAGTCGCAGTAATAAGGCATGTTCGTTTGACTGTCTCTAAGATTCGTCTCAAATTTAACAACGATGCTAAATTTTAAACGTGACATTGAAGTTTTTTAGTGTTCATAAAATTATGGTGCGTAAAAACATGTGACAGGTTAACAAACAACATTTATCCGTATGATAGAGCCGCAAGCCCATTTGGTAGGTAAACGAACATGCCCAGACTTGAACCCATAGAATCTCTTAGATGATATGTTTCGACTCAAAACCACCGTAACCTAAACTATTTGAAAAAATGGTTGTAAACTACCCGAAGTATAGAGTAGTGTGTAGAAAACTACCCGAAATATATAAATGTGTTTTAAACTCCACCAATTTATGTGTATACCAAACTAACATACACGAACTATGTATAACCATGTTATTACCTACAAAATGGGGGTTTGTAGATAAAAACATGATTTTGGGGTTAAATTATAATTAAAATTTCTTAAATCCGAACCAAATCAAATATTTTACCCGGGTAATTTTTTGACCCGGTTTAGTTTCTCAATTTTTTTACCCGACAAAACTAAAAAAAAAAATCACGGTCTTTCTTTTTCTTCCTCGCGATTTAGAGTTATTAGGGTTCTTGGGATGTGGGAGGTAATTCTTAGAGTTTCAGGTTGGTCTGAGAGAGATAAAAGGAGAACATCAGGAGAGAGTGACAAAGCACATTGCGATTTGAAGAAACGAGGTATGTTGCAAAGAAGTATATTAGTTTCGTTGAATATGGTGATTTTTTACATTTTTTGAGTTTGGTTGAATTCGACTCCTCCTCTTCATTGGTGTTAGTAATAGCTTCTCATGTACAATTTGATTTTTTTTTAAATCATACTTAGATAACAATTTTTCAATCCTCGTTTGTAGATGGAATTGAGTTCGATATCATCATGTAACAGTAGGAACAATTATGGGGGAGCTTATAAAAGGTGTAATTGTGGATGTTTGACAAAGATGATGAAATTTGTGGACTAGAAAAGAAAGACTGTGATTTTTTTTTTATAGTTTTGTCGGGTAAAAAGATTGAGAAACTAAACCGGGTCAAAAAATTGCCCAAGTCAAATATTTGATTGGTTCGGGTTTAAGAAGTTTTACTTAGAATTTAACCCAAAAATCACGTTTTTAACTTAAAAACCCCAATATGTAGGTATTAACATGGTTATACATAGTTCGTGTATGTCGGTACGGTGTACACATAACTTGGTGTAGTTTAAAACACATTTATATACTTTGGGTAGTTTTCTACACATTACCCCATACTTCGGATGGTTTAGAACCATATTTTCAAACTGCTTCCATATAAAATCACACATAGTTTGAGCATCAAAACCAAAACAAGTTTATTTATTGATGATCATTATATGGGGAAAACGGTCGATTCTCCCATAAACTATACAATGTTGGAAATTCCAAAGCTTGAGAAAGAAGCTAACTACAAACAAGAAAAGGAAATAAGCTATTTCTATGTAAAAGAGGAGTTTTATTAGAAATAGGAATTATCCTTTTCTTGTCATAATCAATATGGAAATTAGGTGTAGCTAAATTCTATAAATAGGAGGATCTATAGAGAGATGTTCCATAAGACATAAGAATAAGACATAAGACTAAGACTTAGAGAATAAAACTTAGAGAGATGTTCTATGGAGAGATGTTCCATAAGAACTAGAGAAGAGAGATTTAGTTTTGAGAGAGTTTCTAAATCTAATAAAGAAGTAGAGTTCTTTAATCTTTGAGTTTCAACTGTTCTTTATTTGGTATCAAAGCGCTCAGGTTATTCCCTACGAGCTAAATCGATCAGAAGGTTGTCAACGAGAAGGTTGTCAACAAGAAGCTGAATCGATTAGAAGATTGTTAATAAGGAGGTTATCAACAAGAAGCGGTATCGATCAGAAGGTTCTCTACGAGGAGGTTGTTAACAAGAAGCTATATCGATCAGAGCAGTGTCAACAAGGAGGTTGTCATCAGAGCGTTGTCAACAAGAAGGAATCGATTCAGAACGTTGTCAACAAGTCAGTTGTCAACAAAAAGCCGAATCGATCAGAGCGTTGTCAACAAGGAAGTTGTCAACAGAAAGCCGAATTGATCAACAACCCGTTGTCAACAAGAAGGTTGTCAACAGGAAGGTGAATTGATCAACAGAACGTTGTCGACAAGAAGGTTGTCAACAAGGAGGTGAAGTCGAGCCATGACAGAACCAAAATCAACAACACGTCCTAAGGAGTTGAACATGACGGTCTCAATTCAATGTCCTATGCTAACTTCTACAAATGATACGGTATGGGCTATGAGGATGCAAGTCTTGTTACGATTACATAAAGTGTGAGAAACAATAGATCCTGGAGAAACCTCATCGGAGTTCAAGCGATCGAGTTCCCCATAGTCCAGGTTTGGAATTGCGGGGGTGAATGTTGGAAATTCCAAAGCTTGAGAAAGAAGCTAAGTACAAACAAGAAAAGAAAATAAGCTATTTCTATGTAAAAGAGGAGTTTTATTAGAAATAGGAATTATCCTTTTCTTGTCATAATCAATATGGAAATTAGGTGTAGCTAAATTCTATAAATAGGGGGATCTATGGAGAGATGTTCCATAAGACATAAGAATAAGACATAAGACTAAGACTTAGAGAATAAGACTTAGAGAGATATTCTATGGAGAGATGTTCCATAAGAACTAGAGAAGAGAGATTTAGTTTTGAGAGATTTTCTAAATCTAATAAAGAAGTGGAGTTCTTTAATCTTTGAGTTTCAATTGTTCTTTGAGTTTACCGTATAGCTACTTTATACAACGCCAGCAAATTCATACATGAACTATTGAGCTGAGCCAAAAACCACATCAACTAACCATAAATTTGAATTTACCTCACGATATTTTCAAATTCGGCCAATTCCCACAAAACTGTAGACGGTGTTAAGTTCCGTTAACGGGTTAGTGACATGTATGACATGTGGGTCTTGGTTAATTCTGGTTTATTTTTGACCTTTGTGGAAATTAAACGACGTCGTCTTGGTTAACATCAAATGACGTCGTCTTGTTTATTTGGGGAAAAAATTAAAACTAGGGTTCATCTGTACTGCGTTTATCGGGTTTGAGAATTCGACAAAAAGAGAGATCGAGAGTTAGAGAGAATTCGAGAGATAGAGATCGATAGATAAGAGAATTCGACATAGAGAGGGATCGATAGATAGAGAGAAGTCCACATAGGAATGTGATCAAGAGACAGAGTGAATTCAACATAGAGACAGATCGAGAATGAGGTAAGTGGAGTATTAGGTTACAAATTATGTTCAAATTTCATGAATAAAAAGTTAGATTGTAACATTCATAAACTGTTCGATTAAATGTGTTACATTGTTTCTTCTTGAGTTTATGATGGTTTTCATATATGTTACTTGATACGTTTTGCAATGGGGAAGTAGAAGAAGAAGTATCTTTTGGGTGTTATTATGGTGGAAAATTTGACATGGTTGGTGGGAAACTTCTTTACATAGGTGGTGGCTATTGATATGTCAATGCTCGACCATCTGAATTGTTTGGCCAGCTCATGAATCAACTTCCGATCAGTTTGTATTGGCAGAGAGTATGGTATAAGGTTCCTTTTGATGAGGTAGAGGATCGAAGATTGTTGACAAATGGTTCGGAGAACTTTAATAAGATGTGGCGATCGGCGATATGGACCAAGACAATAGATATATATGTGGAGCCTAATACAACGACTGAGGAGACCGTGAGGCAGAAGACTATGAGGGAGGAGCCTGTGAGAGAGGAGCCTCAAAGGAAAGTTCATGATGGAGATGAGAGAGAGGATTCCATCAGAGAATATAGAGGTATATGAGAGTGAAGAGTATCAGTTTCCTGAAGAAGCAAGAGTTGAAAGAAATGTCAAAAATTTTGTTGATGAAGTGATTGATGAGTATGGTACACCTCTGTGTTCAGATGATGATGACGAAGTTGAAGTTAATAGACTTAAGTATTTTACATACAAGAAAGGCAGTGGTGAGTTGAAGTTGAGACAGGCTTTTCACAGTATAGAGGCTTTTAAGAAGGCCATGATGGATTATGTCTTAAAGAATGGTTGGGATGTCCAATACTGCCGATGGGACACAGATAAATATGAGCTCAAATGTGATAGTCTAGCTGAGGAAGGAGAGGAAACATGTCTCTGGAAGGTTTACTGTTCTTATGAACCACCATTGCAGAAGTATATGATTAAAACGTACGTCAAGGATCACACTTGCAGCAAGACGGGACGTTCAAAGCTACTAACTCAAGAGACTATTGCTAGGTTATTTGTGCATGATAGAAGAGACAATCCCACAAAAATGTCAAGGGACATTCAAGCAGAAATTCAGAACCGTTGGGAGTTGACTACTACTATAAATCAGTGCAAAAATGCAAAGACAAGAGCACTAGAGATTATCCAAGGAGAACACGATTTACAATTCTCAAAGCTTAAAAACTACAGGCTTCAGTTATTGGAGTAAGTGTCTCTTTTTTGCATTTATGTTTCATATTAGATGCAATGCTTTTGTTTTTTCAGATAGCATATAACTTTTTTGCGTTTGTGTTTTGTGTTTCATAGGTCAAATGATGGATCGACTGTGGAACTCGATACATACAAGGGAGATGATGGGACTGATATTTTTTTATAGATTTTATGTATGTTTTGCAGCATTGAAGAAGACATGGTGCAGTCATTGTCGACCTATTTTTGGTCTTGATGGTTGCTTTTTGAAGTGCAACACAAAGGACCAGTTGTTAGCAGCGGTTGGAAGAGATGCAAACAATCAAATGTTCCCCATTGCTTGGGCTGTTGTCGACGTAGAGGATGAACCAAATTGGAAATGGTTCACTGAGAAGCTGAAGAATGACTTAAATCTTCATGATAGTGATGGATTTACTGTTATATCAGATAGGCAGAAGGTAAGGGCTTTACTACATAGTTATCTTTCTACCTTATGTCTAGAAGAGGGTTGTTGATTTTTGTGAATTATTTGCAGGGGTTAGTTAATGCTGTAGCAAGTCTGTTACCAAGGGTTGAGCATAGGATGTGTGCAAGACACATTTATGCAAACCTAAAGAAGAAGTATCCAAATAGAGCTGAAATGAAGGGCTTGTTCTGGAAGGTTGCAAAGAGCTACAACTTGCCACAGTACAACAAGAGTTTGGACAATGTAAAGGCATATGACATGGATGTCTACAACTCGATGATGATGAAGAACCCAAAAAATTGCAACCTTGCTCATTTCGAAACAACATCTACTTGTGATGATGTAAGCAACAATATCTCTGAGGCTTTTAATCATGCCATTGACTCTGCAAGATTGATGCCACTGGTAGAAATGTTAGAGACAATCCGGAGAAGAGCAATGCTACGTATAGCAGCAAGAAAAGCAAAAGCAATGAAGCATAGAGGAAAATCCAGTATTAAAGCAATGGAGAAAGTGGATGAGGAGAAAAAGAAAATCAATAACTCTAGTATATATCCTTATGGTCATGATAACTTTGAGGTGAAGGTGAAAAATACTGGTTACAAAGTGAAGATGGGTGAGCGTACTTGCACTTGCAGGAAGTGGCAAATGTCATAATTGCCTTGTCGTCATGCTTTGAAGGTGATTTTAGTGAAGAAGCGGAAACAAGAAGATTACATGGATGATTGTTACCTTACTTCTAGGTGGAGGCAGCAGTATGATGTACCATTTGAGGGCATGAACATTTCAACCTTTTGGGACGATGTTGATGAGGCAGAGATTGTGCTGCCACCACAAGTAGAAAAGGAAAACGAAAGGGGAAGAAAAAGAATTCAGAAGAGGATCAAAGGGAGGAATGAGTCTCCAAGTAAGAAGAAAGCAAAGGTTGTAAATGATTCTCCAACTAAAACGTCAAGAGAAAAAAGAATCGTTCATTGTGGAAGATGTGGAAACGAGGGACATAACACAAGAAAGTGCCAGAATATGGTACGCACAATGCATCGACCACCAAAAAAGAAGAAAATGATACAAGACTCGCAACAGTTTGGTGAGGGTTCAAGTCAACCAATATCAAGCCAAGTGATTGACTAAAAGGAAGTGTATGTTTTCTATTTTTGTTATCGGTTTTTCTTTAGTTTGAAATGTATTTTGGATGATATGAGTGATTAGGAGAACGTAAAACCTTTGAATTTGGTTTGGATGTATTACTAACCTTTGAATTTGTTTTGGATGCTTTATTAATCTTTGAATCATTTTATTGATCACTTTGCTCTGTTTTTTGAATGTTACTTTGATCATTGTTGGTAATATCTCTGGATTAAATGCTAATTTGATCAATTTAGAAAACACATAAAGAATTGAAACCATGTTTTACGTGAATCAATATCACAAACACAATCATGTTTTACAAAGAACAACAAACACAATCAAACACAATCATGTTTTACAAAGAACAACAAACACATTCATGTTTTAAGCCAACCAAACCACATACGTTGTCTCTACATTACAAAATTATAGTTTAGAACCATAACCAAAACACATACCACCATGTTCTTCAAACCTCTTAATTCCATTTTGCAATATTGAATTTCCTTCTCTAAAATTCGTAGATTCTTCTCAAAACCATTTACCGCAACTTCACAAGTTCTCGTCTCCATAGTAAG
Organism: Arabis alpina; assembly: GCA_900128785.1. Classification (NCBI taxonomy): domain Eukaryota; kingdom Viridiplantae; phylum Streptophyta; class Magnoliopsida; order Brassicales; family Brassicaceae; genus Arabis; species Arabis alpina. The sequence continues at coordinate 41,414,795 of LT669794.1, read as the reverse complement.
AGTTTCCATCGCTGATTCACAAACTTGTAAACTCTTCTCTAAGGTCAATGAAGCTTTGTCCAATTCATCAAACTTGAGTTTCTTATCCTTAATTTCTTCAACAACAGACTCATCAGTCCATTTGAACAAATGTGACCGATTTTTCTACATCATTCAAAGAGCAATGGTAACATATGAACAATGGTAACACATGAAAAAATTTCGATATGAATAAAATGGTAACACTGTTTACTTTCTATAATTCAACAATCATTCCATTGACAAATTTCGATACGAATACAATGTCCATACAAAATGTCATGAGGCAAAATAAACAACAATTACCTCATCTCCATATGGACAAGCATGGAATAGCCTCCTTGGGTTGCTCGTCGTTCGTGATGTGAGCATTCTCACGCGTTCTCCGCATCTACAGTGGCTCGGAATCCCTCTTACTCTGTCACCCATTCTTGTTTATTCGATTTACCTCTCTAACTCTCAAACTCTACTTCACTGTCTTCTTCCCCGATGAGGTAGAACCCCAATTTCAGTTTTTCCCTCAATTGAACAAAACGACGCCGTTTTGGGGAGATATAACTTAAAAACAGAACAAGTTTAATCCTCTAATTTAACCCAAAACAAATCCATTTTCCACGTGTCAACCACGTCAGTTTTCGTTAACGGAATAATCAATTTGTTTACGGTTTAATAACATCGCTTACGGTTTTGTGGGAATTGGCCGAATTTGAAAATATCGTGAGGTAAATTCAAATTTGTGATTAGTTGATGTGGTTTTTGGCTCTGCTCAATAGTTCATGTATGAATTTGCTGGCGCTGTATAGTTTATGGGGGAATCGACCGTTTTCCCTCTTTATATGTTTAAAATTATTTTTGCATAAAAGTGAAACCAAATCCAAAATGAAACTGATTGCATCAAACAACAGCTAAAAGAAAGAAAATTACAAATGATTTTTTTTGTTTTCAGTTTTAGTAAACTGGAAAAATTAAATCGAAACTAATAAACCTGGTTGGCCACCTTGTAAATAGTTTCTTGCGGTTAATCTAACAGCGAAACAAGTTTTAAACCTCCTTTCAATAATGACAATGGGTTCAAAAAACACCATATTCAACGAGGATATAGATCTGTAATTGATTCATCGTCAACCGACCATGGAACAGAGTTGCTCGTCTTAGATTGATTTGAGCGTCTAGTCTGAATGAAAAACCCTGGTTTCCGAGGCACTGGTAAAGTCACAGTATTACTAGTGAGCATCACTAAAATGGTTGAGAAGGTGGGACGCTCTACAGGATCTTCTTGAACACATAAAAGACCGATATGGATGCATCGAACCACTTCACTCTTTTGGCAATTATCTACATTAACTGGATCCACAAGGTCTAACCCTCTTCCGTTACTCCAAAGCCTCCAAGCCTATAATGCCAATCAATCGATCAGTTGTTGCAACCATTACTTACTTAAGATAAAATTAACTTGATTGCTCTTAAACTTACATATGTGACCAAGTCATGTGCATCGTCTGTCTCGTAGAAGCTGTTGTTCTTCCTACCGCTTATAATCTCAAGAACTAACACTCCGAAGCTATAGACATCAGATTTCATTGAGAACTGACCACGCATCGCATATTCCGGAGACATGTATCCGCTAAGCCCACAAGAAAACTTTAATATATTGGCAAAATATAGGTTAACAACTTCAACTTATGAGAAGTTAAATGGAAGACATACTAGGTACCAACAATTCTGTTTGTGTTCTCATGGGTTTGGTCCATTCCAAAGATCCTTGCCATTCCAAAATCAGCAATTTTCGGACTCATATCCGCATCAAGAAGAATGTTACTCGCTTTGAGGTCGCGGTGTATAATTGTGAGCCGTGAATCTTGATGAAGATATAGGATCCCTCTAGCAATTCCTCCAATAATGTTGTAACGTCGAGTCCAGTCTAGCAGCCCTTGCTTTGCAGGATCTGTGCACATTCATATATTAACAGTAGTTCTAAAATTGGCAACCCTAAGTTTCAACAATGGCTAAATCATTAAACAAAGTAATAAATGCAACTAACCAAAGAGGAAGTGATCAAGACTTCTATTTGGCACATACTCATAGACCAATATCCTTTCTTCTCGTTCTAGAGAGAACCCGAGAAGCCTAACCAGATTTCTGTGTTGAAGCTTTGCAACAACAGCAACCTCGTTCTTGAACTCTATGTCACCTTGTCCTGATGATTTCGATAGTCTCTTCACCGCAATTTCAATCCCATTAAAAAATGTACCCTGCCCGTTTTCATGAGCATTATATCATTATCTAAATGAGGTGACAGAATATTTTGTTGAAAAGTACACAACCTCAGGCGCAATTAAGAAAAAAAATAGTGATTGTACCTTGTAAACCTCACCAAATCCACCTTGGCCAATCTTATTATTCTCTGAATAATCATTTGTTGCAGCTTGAATTGTTCTATAGTCAAGTTGAAGAGACTCGATGGTTGCTATAGCATCTCCTGTTGAATAATAAATGTCACAGTAAGAGAATAAAAAGTGCTGATCAGTGACATTAACCAAATCCAGTTAGGAATATTGTTCCTCGATTGAATCTTTACCATCAAATGCAGGTGCTGTATCATAAGTCTTCTTTGCCTTCTTTGCAAGGAAACAATAACCAGCTATGAGAAGCTGAACAGCCACTATAATAGACACAGCTATGGCTATGCCTATGGCTATGGCTAGCACATTTGAATTCCCACCTTTCCCTGCTTTTCAAAGACCATTTTCTTAAGGGCAATAACTTTCTTGTTTGTACTACTAATCTCCACACTTTCGGGTGAAAAAAAGAGAGGAAGATGCGAGACAGAGAGGATTCTCACCAGTTCGTGGAGGAGATAATACGGGTGACGTAGACGGGGAAAGAAGCAATGGTGGTGGTGGTGGTGGCGGTGATGTTCTTATAGCGGTTTCGTTGTAGAACGGGTAAACTTCGAACCTTGAACTACAGCTTGGCCAAAGATATCTTGCTCCCATTCTATTATGAGGGATTAGATTGATGGATTCTTGAAGGCAGCTCAAGCAGTCTTGTCTTGTAAGATCAGGAGTGCACTGAACCAGTCCGTAGAAATTCTGGAATGCGGTCCAGTTGGCCTTTATAGTAGAGAACTTTCTAGCACTGCTCGCTGCTTCAATGGCAGCTTGGTTCATTGTGGACGACACCAACTCTTTGAATCGGTCTTCTTGGTTAGATGCAACACTATTGGAGTTCCTCATGCTCAGTCCTGCGTTGTGGATTGTAAGGGTCGAGAGAATATTTCGGTGAGAGTATCTGAGCATACACTCATCATAATAGCGCACGACTGTGCTCGCATTCGGACACTCAATTAAGGTTTTGTTGACGGAATCGGCAACGCATGCACGGCAAACTTCAGGTGAGACATCTCCCCGGCAGAGGAACAGTCCGGTCACCCTGTCAGGAGCCTGTCCGACCGTGGCGTTTTGGAATCCGGTGGAGTAAGAGGCGTTGGGGGAAGAGAGAGAGGACAAAAGGGTTTGGAGATTATTGGAGTAAGTGCTGTTCCTTGAATACGTTGTTGTATTCGGACAGACACGGTTTAGATAGCGAATTGCAGAAGCTGCTCTGAAGCTAGGGAGGAAGGAGAAAAGGAAAAGGAAGATGAAAAAAGCGTAAGAAGACATGTGTTTCACTTCCTTGATATTTGAGTTTACCATCATGAAGCTCCCATTTATAAGTTGTTTTCATGTGACTAGTCATTAGCCTTGTGACGACTCTACCACAAAGTAAACGTACACTGACACCTAAAATACGCCAGATTATCTTTTCCACGAAATAAGTTATGCATTGCTCTAGAATGAATTATATTTAGACAGTAAAAAATTCATATTATTATAAATTACTCTGCGAAAACTTATTCGTTGCAGTGCCAGTCGCCTTAAAATCAAACTGAATTGAGGCTGCAGTTGTAAGATATGGTTATATGGCAAATGAGTTTCCACCTTTTTCTGTATCAACAGAAATAGTTGGCGTAAAATTACATAAGAGCCTACATTTCAACCAAATCATGTAAGCAAATGAAAAGTGAAGGATTTGAAGTGTAATAACTAATAAGAGCATCATTTCACTTACTTCTTGGGTACTTAATAAAGACAAATCCTAATGATATTTGTTAACAGTATAAAACTATAAAAGTTTTCGACCAAAAAAAAGAAAACTATAAAAGCAGATCGTTTGTAATTGTCGGCTACGGAAAAGAATTTGGGCTTTGTTAGCTAAAATTAGGGTTTCGTAATAATCCACCACTGCCACATACAAATCAGGTTTTGGGCCGATTGGTAAGGACTGTGGCTGTAGAAAAAATGGTATGACTATTACTTTTAAATAATCCAAAAGCCTAATTGGTAATATAAATTGTAAAAGATGTATATTACTTTAAATATTATAATTTTATATTAAAATGTAAATTATGAAAAAATTGTATTCGGTAATAACATAAAAACGCAATTGAATATACAAAACTTATAAATGAATTAAAAATAAATATGAACCATAAATGACATCATAATACAGTAAAAACTCTATTAAGTAATACTCGATAAAATAATAAATTCGATAAACTAACAAATTTTGCCGGTCCCGAGTTGGGCCGGTGCAAAATTTAACACAAATTAATAAAATAATAAGATAATAATTTTTTCAAAATCCTATACAAATATATAGTCCCATTAATATTATAAAACAATAAATGCTATATATATTTTTCGTTTCATAGTAAGTGATGTTTTAGAGTAGACAAATTGTTTCAAAATATATTATATTTTTAACTTTTAATAGAGAATTAATTATTTTTTTTTATTGTTTTTAACTATTTGTATTTAGTAAATTATTTTGTCCGTGGTTAAATTGTATTTTATTATGAATTTATGAATTAATTTTTTTAATTTTTTTTTTTAATTATTACTTATAAAGTAATAAATTTTGGTGGTCTCAACATTATTACTTTATAGAGTTTTTACTACTGTACCTTCTAGATTTGTAACTTTTGCTTACCAATATTTATAATCTTCGCGGATTTTCTAAAAATAGAATTCAAATCCGCTTGAAGAGATTGTACTCAATAATTAAGAGTTTAACCCATTCAATTATTGACTATGATTATTTTGAATGTTTATTTTTCTCTAAATTAATAATTTATCCTTTTAAAATAGAAACAAACTTTGAAATAGCAACAATTGTTTACCACCATTTCTTTAAAATTATATTGGCAATTATTCAGAAAAACAATTTTGAGAAAAACTAAAAAGTTTTAAATAAAATAGATCTTAAAAGAAAGAGAAAAAAAAAGTTAATAATTAACAAGTTAAAATTTTGATTTATAAATTATATATATATATATATGTTGATATATGAATTTCAATTATTTTGGGGAACAAATAAACAAAAGTTTTTAGTTTTCTCATTTTTGAAGTCTCTCAAACGATACTTTAGAAAAAATCAAGAAAAGAAAAAGAAAAAAAAAAGGTCACTGATATGCTCAAATTTACCTTGAGCTACTCTCTTAAATTAAGAGATCAATTGTAGTAAGGGGTCGAATCACTGGGAGTTAAATTCGAAGTCAATAATCTTATTGTTTGACTTCGTATTTGGAACACTATTAAGAGATCATAGGATTATTGACTTCGAATTTAGCTAAGCAAAATAAAGTAAAATGAAGACAAAAGTAATTCGAAACAGGCAAGATTGTTGATTTAAAATTCAATTAAACAAAGAGCTAGGTTTTTGGGTAATTCTCAGGATGAATCAGAATTGCAGTTTAAACAAAATCAGGATTTAATTAAGAACCGTTCTTGAACTTGGAACACTAAGATATAATTAACCAACTATCGTTGCGAAAACTAACTATGCCTAAACTCTAGAAAGCCAAATTTCTTTGAGAATTCAATCAATTTAAACAAGCTTTAAATTTTAAGTCCAATTTGTTCACAAAATTCCTAAACCAAATTTCTTTGCGAATAAGTAATTTTGCTCACCTAAGATATAGTTCAAGCTAATCAATTACACTTTCGTGTCAATCTATCAACTTAAGATATCCAAATTCATGGTCGCGAATCCTAAATCAGAGTTAAAGCAATCTAGGTGAAGAACCAAATAGATAATCATAACAAGTGAGTTTAACCTAACAATTCATCTTCAATCCATTCGAATCACCCTAAACCTAACAAGCAAACTACTCAGACATGGAAGCAAAGCAAATCATAACTGAATAATACTGCATAAAGAAAGAGAATAAGAAGAAGTACAATAGGGTTAGAAGAATCTCAAAGAATGGAGTAGACTTGTCTCCCTAAAATCTCTCAAAAGCTCTGTGTAAACTTGTTCAATAAAAACAAAGGTAATGATCTAAAAACCTAAAAGTAAACTATTTATAGAGTTATAACTCGTGGTGGGCTTTTTGGATGACTTCTGGTAACTTCTGGCCCGAAACGGACAATTTTCCATTCTTTAAACGTAATATATCATCTTCAGAAAAGTGGCTGTCGTTCGACAGTCACAGAGTGTGTCGAACAACAGGTGACTAACGTTGTTGTCGATCAACAGCCATTGAGTGTGTCGATCGACAGGTGCCTTCATTTCTGCTTCTCCACTTGTAAATTCGACTCCAATCTCGTTTACGCTCCAAAATGCACCATAATCATCAAATAAGTTTCCCACGTACAATAACCTGTTAAGATACTAAAAAGACTCAAAAACAAATAAAAAGACTCGATAAAAGGACTTATATCATGGTCGAAAACTGGTAAAAATAATGATATATCAGTCACAGTCAAGACCGTAAAAATGAAAAATAAAGTTAAAGCATGATTGGCTAAAATAAAACTGTAAGGGCTGTACAATCCCTTAAAGTCCTCAAAGCCTAAAAGCCAATCGGCACCTTTGTATGTTTTTTTTGTTCTTGCCGCTCTTGTGGCACATATACACAGCCTTTAGGTTTAGTAATCCAATCCTTCTCACAGAGTCATCGTCGTCTTCTTTTGGGTTCTGCACATTTTCTTTCCAAGAATTCGAATACTTGAGCAAGGGGCTACCGATCCAATGGTTGTAGAAGCCTAAGCAATATGGTTCTTGAATTATTTATTAACCAATTTGACCTTTGCAAGAAAGGTGTTGAAAAAGCAACAAAACCTACGTGGATTTATGTGAGTTGAAGAATTCAACTTGTTGAAAATCAAAAATTTGAAATCCTCAACGCCATGTGTTTTTCTTGATGTTGAGATTTTCTTTTAATAATTATGTGAGATCAATTATTTTATAGTAATTAATTTATTTTTTAATAATTTTTAAATTAAAATTCATCATCTTTTTATTCTATGTATATAAATTTGTTTCATTTGATTTGAACGTACAAAAAACGTCTTTTTACTATAATTCTTTCAATTATCCTCCAATAAACTTTTGTTTAAACTTTTCAAATTTTTTAAGTGAAATGGATCCTAACAATAAACTTTTAAGGTCCAAAATTATATTGATTATCCTTTTAACTATCCAATCCCGACAATTATAAACTTAAAAAATCAGTTTTCAAACTGTTTAACTTTTAATTATCTTAATTTTTATTTTATTTGAAATGAATTTGTTGCTCTGTTTTTTGGAACCTAAATTGTTTTCTTTTGTGTTCTTTGCTTTAAAGTCTAAACCTAATTTGTTTGGATTGAACCCGTGTGGCTTACGCAAACCGGATTCACCAATGAGAGAAAGACTATTCCAAAATTAATGTAGATTTGGTTATAAAAAGGGAAAAATGTCAAAACTAATCCCGAACTTTCAAATTATGAACAAAAAAAAAAGCATGAACTTTTCAAAAAGTCATTTAAATCCTAAAGTTTTGCTTGACTTTTTAAGAAAGTGGTTAACTTTCGTTGATTTGGCCATTTTAGGCCTGCCGTTAAATTTCCGTTAGTAATTCGATAACAGGGTTAATTTTCCATTAACAGTCTCGGTTTAGACAAAACAACGACGTATTGAAAATAAGATAAAATGTTAAAAAGCCTGAACTTTCAAATTATGGTCGAAAAATGCTTGAACTTTCAAATTATGAACGAGAAAAGCCTCAATTTTCAAAATGTCATTTAAATTCCAAATTATTTTGTTTAAGGTTTAAATGACTCTAATGCTCAAACAAATGACACAATGTTAGTTTACATTGCTAGAAATTTCAACATAAACAACATCTATACTTACACCCCTTATGCTTGTCCACAAATTCATATCTCATTTGCTAATACGACGGAAGAACCACGGTCTCTGATGATAACAAGCAAGCTTACATGCGTAGAAATCGAGTCTTTGAGATCAATCCACGACACCCAATACATCTTCAATCTTCATCCTTTGCCTTAACTTCCTCATCGGCTACTACATCAAAGTTGATTTTAAGACCACTTTTGACGAAGTTGTAAATACGAGCAGGATGATTGATTTTTTGTCAATCACTCGTCTGATTAATTAGAAAGAAAGTACAAGAAATATTTGTTTACTTCTGCGTCGCTTGCAATCTTATCCATGAGTTCCTTGATGATAGAGTGTCGTAGATTGATCTCAAGGATTCAATTTCCGTGCATGTAAGCTTGCTTGTTAGCATCACAGAGGGTTTGAGACTGCATGATCCTCTCCATGTTTGCACTCCATCCAAACTTGGTTGTTACCACTTCACAAGGAGTTTTAGGCAAACGGTTGCTGATTTTGATAGAATCAATGTTATCACTAGCGAACCTTAAAACTTAGGGATTTAAATGACATTTTGAAAGTTAAGGCTTTTTCGTATATAATTGAAAAGTTCATGCTCTTTCGACCATAATTTGAAAGTTCATGACTTTTTCGACATTTTATCCTATTTTCAATACGTCGTTTTTCCCAAACGGAGGCTGCTAACGGAAAATTAACCCCGTTATTGTATTACTAACGGAAATTTAACGGCGTGCCTAAAATTGCCAAGTCAACGAAAGTTAACCATTTTTAAAAAAAATCAACCAAAACTTTGGAATTTAAATATTTTTGAAAGTTAGAAGTTTTTTCAGTCCATAATTTAAAAGTTGAAGATTTTTTTGACATTTTTCCAAATAGATAGTAAAAAAACCAAAGAGATAGTAATTGTGAAGCAGCTAATGAGTCTTTGTATTTTGTCTTTACTTCGTCTTCGTTAGTTGACGATATTGCTTTGATTTTTCTAGTCAACTTCCGAATTTTCCATTTTGTTACCATTTCTTTTCGCTCTCTTCTCCTGAATATTTTCACTTTTCTAACCGAAAATCATTTATCGAAAATCATTTCTCTTGTTAATTTAAGAGAATAAATCCATGTTCCAATCTCAATCTCAAGCAAATGATCCTTAAAACGCAGGAAATGGTGGAGAATTCAAATGTGCTAGCGGTTAGCCGTAGCCACCGTTGTGTATATTACGGTGTTTCTTGTGCATAGCTGGTTACTCTTTTCTTGCAAAGAGGACAAAGAAACTTATGATACAACACCTGTATTTGATAATACAGAATCAACTCAGTAATCGCATTGGATTTGACTAAGCTTTGTTTCATTGAATAGCACATTGTTCAAAAAATACTACTTAAATTTTGGTTTTCTAAAAATACCATAAAACTAAAAGGGATTTTTGCCAAAATACCTCGATTTGCAAAATGCTTTATTAGAATACCCATTTCTCTTTTATGCCAAATTTTTCCAACATTACCCTTTAACAAAACTGAATAATTCAAAATAAATGGTTTTAACAATTTTTAAAAATCTATAAAATCTAAAAAAGTTATGGAGAATGCATAAGTATACATGTTATAAAAAAATTTCATAAAAAAATGATAGAAAAAAATAAATTTTCTTCTACCATGCTCGAATCTGCAACCAGATTACATGTTCTGCCTAATACTATACATCTACCAGTAGTAGAATTGAAGTTATTATAATTGTTATCGTTCTACCAAAGGTGGAATGCAGATTCTACAGTTTCCACCATTTCTACGAAATTCAGAGTACGATTTCTACCATTCACATTGTCGTCTACCATGTGCAGAATATACATTCTACTTATTTAATCTACCTCTTTGTCTAGATTCTACGAAATGGTAGAAAATATGTTCAACCAAAGTTACTTTTACCTAAATCTAGGATATGGCATAAAACAAAATTATACACTTTTCTTAAGCAAAACATTTACTAAAAATAAAATATTTTGTAATATAAAATATTCTAAAAATATTTTATTTTAAATTATTTGCTAATAACGAAAATATTCCGTAGTTCAAAACTTTTAATTTCTTTGTAAAAATATTTCTCAAAAGCGAAAATATTTCGAAATTCAAAATATTTTAAAAACAATTTCCCTAAATCTAGGATCTGTTAACAGAAAATTATTTACTTTCCTTTAAAGAAAATTAAAAAACGTTTCCCAACTGTATTCTTCTCCTATTCTACTTCTTTTCCTATTAAAAAATATTTCTTAATTTCAAAAAAAAAGTTTTACTAATTTTTAGGGTGAAATTGGGTTTACATTTTACTAAAGCCTAATGGGACAAGAACATATATGGTAGAATGTATTCTAGCATATCATTTTTAAGATCAAGGCAATTTTGCAAAAATCCCAAATTAAAATCAAATTTTCAACATTCAAAACTAAACTTTAAACCTAAAAACCAAACTCTACCTCGTAAAAACAATACCTTAAATGGCTAAATCTAAAATAGTTAAACCAAACCGAAGATTTTAAATTATAAATCCTTGTGTTTGTAGTAGTTTTGGAAAGCTAAAACTTTTAGTGGTATTTTTGAAATATTAAACTAATAAAACTATTTTTGGAAACAAAACTTAAAAATGTGGTATTTTATGAAATTTGTTTTTGATTAAGATAATATCACTTAAGGTAACCTAATATTTTTCAAGAATAACTAAGATAACCCATCATAATTTTTATTACTTAGATAACCTACTTTTGACTTATTTTTTATACAATACCTAAATTGTCCTTTTTATAAAACAAGCTTACATAAGTTTTTTTAGTTTAATTTTACTTTTAAAATAATTATAAAATGTTGATTTAGATATTACAGGAAATATTGATAAATTTTATTCTATCATCATCTACCATAACTTATGTCGCAAATTTATATATCATCTGCAAAAATTTGGTAGAGATAGGTAAAATTTAAATGTTTTTTGCCAGCATAAAGTCTGCATATTTTGGTAGACATGTCTAAAGTATGTATCTTTTTTGCAGACATTAAAAATCTATTTCATAGACTTATATTTAGTCTACATAGATCGGTAAATTTGCATAAACTCTACATATTTTGGTAGACTTGCGTAAAGTCTATACATTTTTGTAGATATTAAAAGCCTATCTTGCAGACTTATATTTAATATGTATAAATCGGTAGAGTTTCATAAAATATATATATTTTGTGGTAGACTTGCATGAAGTCCACACGTTTTTGGTCTGCGGATAGTCGGCAGACTTGCATCAAGTCTGCATAGGTATGATGCAAGTCTCTCGAATATTCGTAGACTTGATGTAAGTCTGCCAACTATCCACATACCAAATTTTAATATGCTATATATGTCTTGTTAAAAACGTGTAGACTTTTTCCAAGTACGCTGGATGAAATCAAATAGAATTTTGAAGTCTGCTATAAAATGCATACCTTGCATAAGTTTACCAAGTGTCCGCAGACTAATTATAAAGGTAGTATTGTAAAAATATTTCTAAAAAACTCATAAAATATTTTGGCTATTTTTAATATTTTGTGGGTTATTATAGCCAATCTCCCTTTGATTAATGTCATTAATCAGTATCTTTTCCGAGTACAAAGACTTTTATTGTTGTGGAAGCTCCCTTGGCCTAGTGGTTGACCAAGGGTTTTAAAGGTTTTACACCAAGAGGTCTGGGGTTCGAATTCCAGAAGATGCGATTTATTATGTTTACAGATTAATGGAGACAAGTTTACAGGACATCTTCAGCGTGGAGCAGGATAAACATGTCTGCCATGACGTGGATCAAGACGGAAGACATGCTCGTTGTAGAATCGTCGATGTAATAGTTTCCTAATTTGTAATAAAAATACGAAATCCAGACGTTTAAAAAAAAGACTTTTATTGTTCAACCGGAGATGATAAAAGAACCATCGAGTGGCTGCAACTTGACTATAGAACAATTCAAACTGCAACTAATGGTTATTCAGAGAATAATAAGATTGTTTAAGGTAGATTTTGCAGAGGTTTACAAGGTACTATTCACGCTAGTTCCTTAGATGCGCATGAAGTTGTACATTTTTCATTGATATTATGTGCCATCACATTTAAATAGGCATCAAATTTAAGTAAAGGATGATTCTAATGAAGACTTTAGGTTACGTCTTTCAGTGGGACTGACGGTGAAGAGACTATCGAAATCATCCGGACAAGGTGAAACAAAATTCAAGAACGAGGTTGTTGTTGTGGCAAAGCTTAAGCATAGCAAATCTGGTTTGGCTTATGGGGTTTTATCTACAACGACAAGAAAGGATATCGGTCTACAAGTATGAGCCTAGCAAAAGCCTTGATTACTTCCTCTTCGCTCGGTTGCATTTATTGCATATTTAATGATTCTTCAGCCATCCTTGAAACGTGAATCGTCAATCCTTAGAATTTACGGTAATTTCATGAATTTGCATAGACCAAGAAAAGAAATGTGAACTAGACTGGACTCGATGTTACACAACTATTGAACGAATTGCTAGAGGGAGTATGTATCTTCATCAAGATTCATGGCTCACTATCAAACACCGTGACCTCAAAGAGAATAAAATTATCCTTGATGCGGATATGAATCCAAAAATAGCTGATTTTGGAATGGCAAAGCTCTTTGGAATGGACCAATCTCAGCAGAACACAAGCAGAATTGTTAGCACCTAGTAAGTCTTCCACTTAACTTCTTATAGGTTGAAATTTGTTGGACATTATATTTTACCAATATACTAAAGTTTTCTTGTGGATTCTGATGGTTACATGTCTCCCGTATATGCGATGCAAGGCCAATTCTCAATGAAATTTGATGTCTATAGCTTCGGAGTGTTAGTTCTTGAAATTATAAGCGGTAGGAAGAAAAACGGCTTCTATGGTGCACATAATTTCGTCACATATGTAAGGTTAAAGGCAATCAAGTTTTTATAGTAACCTCTCTTACATAAGCAATGGTTGCATGAACTGATTGATTGATATTCAACGTGTGGAGGCTTTGGAATAACGGAAAAGCGTTCGACCTTGTCAATCCAACTATTGTAGAGAATTGCCAGAAGATGAAGTGATTCAATGCATCCATATCGGTCTTTTATGTGTTCAAGAAGAGCATGTTGAGCGTCCAACCTTGTCAACAATTTTTTTGATGCTTACTAGTGATATGCTCAAATTTACCCTGAGCTACTCTCTCAATTTAAGAGATCAATTGTAGTAGGGATCGAATTACTGGGAGTCTAATCAAACGATAGGAATATTGACTTCGAATTGAGCTAAGTAAAATAATGTAAAATAATATACAAAAGCAATTGGTAACACGCAAGATTGTTGATTTAAAATTCAATTAAACAAAAAGCTAGGTTTTCAGGTAATTCTCAGGATGAATCAGAATTGTAGTTTTAACAAAGTCAGGATTTAATTAAGAACCGTTCTAGAACTTGGAACACTAAAGTATAATTAACCAATTGTCGTTGCGAAAACTAACTATGCCTAAACTCTAGAAAACCAAATTTCTTTGCGAGTTCAATCAATTTATACAAGCTTTAAATTCAAGTCCAATTTGTTCACAAAATTCCTAAACCAAATTTCTTTGCGAATAAGTAATTTTGCTCACCTAAGATCTAGTTCTGGCTAACCAATTACACTTTCGTGTCAATCTATCAACCTAAGATATCCAAATTCAGGGTCGCGAATCCTAAACCAGAGTTAAAGCAATCTAGGTGAAGAACCTAACAGATAATCCTAACAAGTGAGTTTACCCTAACAATTCATCATCATTCCATTCGAATCACCCTAAACCTAACTAGCAAACTACTCAGACATGGAAGCAAAGCAAATCATAGCTGAATAATAATGCATAAAGAAAGAGAATAAGAATAAGAACAATGGGTTCGAAGAATCTCAAAGAACAAAGTAAACTTGTCTCCCTAAAAACTCTAAAAAGCTCTCACTAAACTTTGTTCAATAGAAACTAAAAGTTATGATCTAAAAACCTAAAATAAACTATTTATAGAGGTAAAACTCGTGGTGGGCTTTTATGACGGTTTATTGGTAACTTCAGACCCGAAAAGGAACAATTTTCCTTCTTTAAAACGTATTAGGTCGGCTTCAGAAAAGTTTCTGTCGTTCGACAGGCACTGGGTGTGTCGACGACAGGTGATCAACGTGGCTGTCGATCGACAGTGGTTGTGTATGTCGATCGACACGCCAATCTGACGGCAATTGAAAATCCGTCCTAGTGACTTCAGCTCCTCTTTCCACAATGTTCCAAAATGCTCCATAATTATCAATTAAGTTCCACACGTACACAAACCTAAAAAGACTCTAAAACACTCGAAAAACACCGAAAAGACTCGATAAAACCGGGTTAAATCATGGTAAAAAACGGGTAAAAACCATGATATATCAACTAGTAATAATATAGTGGCTTTACCAGTGCCTCAGCAACCAAGGTTTTTATTCAGAATCATTGTACAATGTGTGAAGAGCAGGTTGCTTCGAATCAATCTACAACGACCAAACTCAGCAACCGCAAGCAAACATTGCGAAGGGAAAGAGATTTTTGTTGCGATTCGTGGCTGTGAATCTTCTAATGGCCTTGAACATTTTTCTTGATTATCAATTACACTAATTAAGAGCAACACATGGACAAATTTTTCACTCTAGATGGTTTTTTTACACACAAAGTAAGTTTCAAGACAAGAGCGAAAACCATTTCATAGAATAGAGAGATCGTTTAGCACACTTTGCAACTGAAAACCCTTGGAAACATCCACAAGTTGCATCGGGGACAAAACCAGTATGTCTGCATTTAGCACCCATTATTCTTGTTTTAAGAATTTCTTCTCCGCGCTTCGCAGCAATCTTTGCTCTTCTCTCTTCCGCTTTTTTATGAATCTCTGCAACCTTGTTCTTCATCTTCTCTGCATACTTTGCTTTCTTCTTCTCTATTTTCTCCTACATTTCCAAAACATTATCACTTCTCAAGCACATTAAACAGTTTCATTTCTTATGCAACAAGTTACTGTACCTCGATTTTCTTGAGTTGGGATTCAACAGCTGTTTTCTTGTTGTTTTCCCAAGCAAGAATATCAGAGATCGTCTTCTCAGCTCTGATTTCCATTTATAATTGTTAGCAAATCATTTAAAGAACCTAAAAACCCCAAAACCAGTGATAACAAATATAATCTCTTACTTGTTCTCTGCTTTGCTCTTTTCACTATCTTCCCAAGCTTTGAAGAAAGATAAACTCTTCTCTTTTGACAAATCAGCTTGGTTAACATCTAAAACCAAATTAATAGAGCTGAGTAACTTCTATACACTTTACAAACACAAACATCTCAAATAGCTTTTAAACCAATAAAACCTTATCATTAACTCCAAGATTTTCAGAAAACGCAATCAAGAACGTTATCTAAAGCTTACTCTCGACAATGGCAAGAGCTTTCACTCACCCAAATTCTGGATCGGAGGTGGGTTATGGCTTTTATCCTCCACCTTTGCCGGAGCTGGAGCCGGAGCCGGAGATTCGGTGTCTAAAGATATCTTTTGATCCTCCACCATATTCTCTCGGCCGAATAAACAGTCAACGAGGAGGGAGAAAGAAAAAAAAACCAAAGTAAATCGAAAATGGAAACTTAATGGAAATATTTGTTAGAGTAATTCCCTCATATACCACCCTTTGAAGTTTTTTTTCCAAAACTACCACCTTAAAGTTTTTTTTCCAAAAATACCACTTTTTTTTTCCCAAAAATACCACTTTTTTTCCAAAGTTCCAAAAATACCACTTTTTTAAAAGTTGATTTTTAAGGTTTAGAATTTAAATTTTTTGGGTTTGGGTTAACTATTCCAAAATTAGGGTATAGTTTTAGGGGGTAGGGTTTGGGTTTGGGGTTTAGGGTTTAGTTTTGAATGTTAAAAATGAATTTTAAAAAAAAGTGGTATTTTTGGAACTTTGGAAAAAATGTGGTATTTTTGGAAAAAAAACTTTAAGGTGGTATTTTTGGAAAAAAAACTTAAAAAGTGGTATTTTTGGAAATTGCCCCTTAGGGAACCTAGAGGGATTATTTTGTACTCAATCAACAATATTTCGTTAGGCTTTATCGGACTTTTCGGTAGTGCCGTAGTGGTTAAAGAAAAAAATCAGAGATTATATATTAATATTAATCTATGATTAATTTTTCAGTTTCTAATGTTTTTTAATCTAAAGTTTGGTTCGTCTAACAAAATCCTAACGAGTAGAAAGAAGTGAGAAAAAGGGGAAATAAGTGACACCACTAGATGATCCTTGTTGTATCAGAACGTTTGAGGAAGAAATTTGGTTGGCGAGACAAAGAAAAAAATATTATTTTGATGGAGAAACTATCAGAGTTGCCCAAAAATTGGACTATCAAAAATTAGAAAGAGACTGAGTTTCTAAATAATAATAAAATAGACCTTATGTGTTCAGAGATGTAAAATTTAAGATGCTAAAACGGTAAGTAGAAGTTGATCCTTTCTCTTTCTCTGGTAAAAGGGCTAAATATTTATAAGATTTTACCACATCTATAGAATACCGGGTTTTTACCACATCTATAGAATACCGGGTTAGCATCTTAAGCCGTATCAGACCATTTCCACTGGAGATTGCAGGGGTCGGATTTCACCTCTATGAGATCGATATAACGATAAGGTCAATTCAGCTTCACAGCGATAGAACTGGATCAAACCTACAAAGGTTCTGTTAAAATCTAAACCCAAAACATATGTAAAATGGGCTTAATAAAAATATGGGCATAAATTTAATATATTGCTTAATGGGTCAGACCCATTATATTAGTTGACCTTTGTTACTTAGTGGGAGTATATATAGTTTATTGTATTTAACCATAAAGGGGATCACAACTTTTTACAGAGAAACTCTATTGTAACAACGCTTAAGCTATAACAGCAATAAAGAGAATTCTTTTTATACATATGTCTTGTGCTAAGTGACTCCGCTTACTAGAGATCTCTATCTCTTGTACAACCCTTGATAAATTTAACTGTGCAGGTTCACGCCCCCACAGTTTGGCGCCGACCAAGGGGAAGGAGAATTCTCTGACATTTAGGAATCACTACACGCATCAGACCCAACGTGATGACTAGCAAGAGCTCCTCAGCATCGCACCCTGACGTGGACACCGCTGCAACAGCTCCAACAGCCATGGAGGAGGTGAATGACAAGCTGAAGACGCTCCTCGAGAAGTAAAAAAAGCAGGACTAGCTGAACACTACTTTTAAGGGCAAGCTAAGGGTTCTCACGACAGCACGCAAGAAGGGAGGACCACGAGGATCAATTAGACGGCTCAAGCCACATGCCCTCAGCTTCTCGACACCGTGCACTGCACGAAGAGCCAGAGATGACCTACCACCACCACCACCGCTGCAAACAATGGATGCTGCTCCAGAGCAAGTTGACGAAGCAACGCGTGTTAACCTGCCAACTCTATGATCAACGCGTATTTACCTCAGCGGGACTCGCACAAAAAACCGCAACCTACCTACAGACAAGAGCCGTATGCAGACTCAGCGAAGCGGCAGACGTTAGGCATACACAAGACCTCGATAATAAGGCAGAGGATCCCTATTGAATTGAGCATGACAGACTTAAGCAGGAGGCAGAACATAACACCATGCTCAACATGAGGAGATGGCGAAGCTACAAGCAGAGATCAACGAGCCGCCTCTAACATAAGGATGGTGCAATCCCAGGTACACCGCGTCACCATTAGGGCGTCCGAAATCGAACGTGTACTCGAGAAGGCGCAAAACACTCCCTTCACTGAACGGATCTGTAATACAAAATTTACTGACCTTGGAAGGATCAAGATCCAACCCTACGAAGGAAAAACCGACCCAAAGGATCACCTCTTGTCATTCAAAGTAGTAATGGACATAGCTAACTTTAGAGAAGAAGAAAGAGAGGCCGGGTACGGCAAGTTATTTGTCAAACACCTCAAGGGACATGCCCTCCAATGGTTCTACAAATTGGAAAAGAACTCGATGGATAACTTCAGACAACTCTCTCGGATGTTCGTGCAACACTATGGAATATTGTTGGAGCGAAAGATCTTCGACGGATATCTATGAATATTCGACAGGAAGAAACCGAGGGTCTACAAACCTTCATGGAAAAGTTCAAAACATTAATTTCCAAGGTGGAAGGAATTAGTAACACCTCCGCGTTGGACGCGTTAAGAATGGCTTTATTGTGCCCCTCTCATTTTCGTCAAGAAATGACCGTAAACTGCCCGACAACCATCCATGACGCCCTTCATAGCTTTACAGACTTTGTCAAAAGCGTAGACAAAATCCGTGTGTCTCAAAAAACTGGAAAGCCTAAGAAGACAAATAACCCATGGCACACCGCTAACCCTCATGCTGCAAAAAAGAACAACACTAGTTCCGGCTCTGCCCATCACGAAGGCGACTTCGAAGGAGCTCACAACTACTAAGTAGAGCTGGAAAGCTACAACCCATATACCGGAGGACAAAGCACCTACGATGAAACATCTTATTGTGAATACCACTATACCTCCGAACATTCCACAGCAAACGACCCTACCTTGGGACAAAAACTTGCTTCCAAGCTCGTAGCCGGAACACTCAAATATGACTTGAGTCTTGAAGATTTCAAGATAGAGGAAAGCTTTGAGTAACTTGAGTTCCACAAAAACATGAACTACGAGGCGACTTGATCCCTACAAAGGGTACGTAGGCAGCTCATCTCCGGATGAGTCCACCGTAAAAAGGGGGGAGTGGGTACGTATACTCATATACTCCCAATTTGTAACAAACTCTACGATTAATAAAGATCAAAGATTTGTTCATATTTTTCTTACATCCTTCACGGATTACTCAAGTCTTAACGAAAAAGACTTGATGTCACTGCTGGCCACAGTGACGAACACATTCAAAATCAAATATGACTGTTACACCCACTGTTATACACAACGCGCTATACAAATAAATGAATGATCATTATCAAGCGGAGGTGTTCAAGGAGTAATACCTGCGTCATCCGAAACGATCGTTCTAAACTTATTAACCAAAACACTGGTACCATCACAAAGTGTTCATTATAGGAGCGGCTACGTTATTGAATACAAAGCCGTAAACCGAAATGTTCACTCAAAACACCCAACTGCACTTAATCATTGGTTATTACGCGATAGCGTGGTCATTTTTTAGAGCGGGCATGTCGATAAAGACTTGCCCGTAAATATAGATGAGCATCAGGATACCCAGATAACTCAACACTAGTCTCAAACAACTTAACAAGTTCACTCTTGGCAACATGTACTCGTCCGGAAGCCAAGAAAATCATCAGAAATAACATAACATGTTCACTCTTGGCAACGCGGACTCGCCCGCAAACGAAGAGGATCATCTGCAAACCTAGCTAATGCATTGCTCATGGCAACAACATAACATATTCGCCTTTGGGAGCGGAACGGTCAGCGACAACCTGCCCGCAAACCATGACGACCATCGTTTAAACTTGAAAAATTTCCAAGTCTTAAAATGATTACATAGTTGGGGCAGGCTTGTCAATAGAGACTCGCCTGTAAACCACGATTATGTCAGGACTCAGTAAACCCGAACAAGTCATTCGACTTATCTCTAAAAGCCCGTCAAACGAATTGTAAGTCGCAACACCTCTTGAGCGAAACACTAGGCGCACATCATCTCCATAGTCATCTAAGTCATAAATAATTTTCAAAGCATCATCGTTAGATTGAAGGCATAACCAAGAATCGAAAGAGTCATAAACCACCCATCTCTACCACGTTAGTTATCAAGCTTTACCTTGATTAAGCATCAAATCAATCTCACGCAATCAGATTTCAAGACTCCGTCTCACCAAAACGAAACGACTTCGCTCGTGCATGTAATGCTTCACTTGATCGCGAAAAGGCTTCACCAAAACGACCTCGTTCATGCACGCTTGCTTGCAATTGTATCACGATCTCTTTTCCAAAAAAATTCCTTATCATGGAGTCACCGGCCCCGAAATGGTCTCTCACCTCACCGTAGAAGATAACCTCGTGATACTACCAGTCCGCTTCACAATTGATCGAGATTCGCCACATCACCACGTACAACGAACCGAAGCGGATCCGCTATGCCTCTCTTCGAATCTTCTTCATCACCAAGGTCTCTTCTTCTTAACAGCCTACAGGACCACAGTCTCACCTTCGTTAGTTATATCCAGAGCACTCCAAGAAGTTGATCTAATCGAACTGCTAGTGTCAGACTCTGAAGAAGGAACCATTTCCCTACCGAGAAAAAAAAAAGATCTGCAGACATCTCTCCAGAATCGTCTAAGTCGTCTAAGTCCGAAACAGTTTCTGAACCAACCTCGTCTTGCTTGCGCTCTAGCCACGAATTTACAGAGCTATAAGTCATTCTCTTCAATTCACTTTCTCGTTGCGATGGGAAATGAAAACTTAGTCAAACTCGTGGTCAAACTCAGTCCCAATCAAACCAGTTAATCCGGTCAATCAGTTAAACGAGTCAAATCAGTCAATCTAGTCAAACCTGGTCAAACCAGATAAACCGGTCAAACTGGTCAAATCCGTGCTGACCGAGTTGAATCGGTTCAAACAGAGTTGACCGAGTTAACAGAGTTGACTCGGTTCAAACAGAGTTGATCGAGTTAACAGAGTTGACTCGGTCCAACTCGGATCCAACCGGTTTTCTTCTCCACACGATCCTCTCCACTCTGTTTCACGAACCGCTTCACCGATTGCTCTCGCCACCACCATGAGCGTGCTTCTCAAACGGGATGGACTTGCCTTCACGGAGCCACGAACCACCAACCGTTGAAGCTCCTATTACAATCGTCGCCGGGAAATAGGAGAGGAGGTCGGCGGCATGAAGGAGGTTGATCAGAGAAGGAATAGATGGCGGCGTGTTTGATCGGAGAAGGAGGAGACGGTGTTCAGTCGTGAAAATGGAAGAAGAAGATGGTCGTGAAGATGGAGGAAGAAGGTGGTCCACAAAAAGACAAAACATCGATGAAGAAAAAACATCAGAAGAAGGCAAAACGCAGAAAAACAAAAAAAGATATATAAAAAACGCAGGAGAGAGAAAGAAGAGTCAGATTTTTTCCTTTTACTCTGAAAAGAAGATGTGCATTGGTAAAAATCAAAGGGAAGGAAGAAGCTTATTTATACATGGAGGATTTCCTAAAATCAACCCAGAGTTTAGGAAAAGTTCCAGAAACTTCTCAGCAGGCCTCAAGACCCACTAACCAAACAAAGCTATCAGCTTCATCAGAGTCCGCTAAGTAAAAACAAAAAATCTAGGAAAACACGGTAACACCAGCTCAACATGGAATAACTGAAACTTCCCGAGTGTGGTGACAAGACGTTTACGCCTGGCAAAATTTGCAGTCTGGCATCTCGATCTCAGTCTTCAACAACGACTACCTTGGCGTCGTCATAACTCAATACTACCAAGCTGGGGGGCTAACTGAAGGGGTTGATTTCAACCCTATGAGATCGATATAACGACAAGGTCAATTCAGCTTCACAGCGACATAATCAGATCAAGCCTACAAAGACCCTATTAAAATGTAGGCCCAAAATGACATTAAACCCATATGTAAAATAAGCTTAATAAGAATATGAATCTAAATTTAATATATTTCTTAATTGGTCAGGCTCATTCTATTAGTTGACCTAGGTTACTTAGTGGGACTATATATAGTTCATTGTATTCACCCAGAAAAGGGATCACAACTTTTAGCAGAGAAACTCTTTTGTAACAACGCTTAAGCCATAACAGCAATAAAGAAAATTCTTTTTATACATCTGTCTTGTGCTAAGTGACTCCGCTTACTAGAGATCTCTATCTCCTCTATAACCATTAACAAATTTAACTGTGCAGGTTCATGCCCCACATAGATATCTTATAGGTTCCTAACCAAAAAAATAAATGAAAAGAAAAATAAGAAATAGAAAATGTAAGAGAGAGAGAGGTGAAGTTCTTACTTGGGAGCTTTCGGAATGGGTTCTTATATTGGTTTGCCAAATGTCACTTTATAATTAGTCCATTTTTTACTCAGACAATAAAATATAATTTAATAATTAGATAATAGTAAAATTTTAATTTTTTGTATGTAAAGTGCTACTTTTTGAGAAATCATTGATGTCGATGCTCTCAGATTAAAAAATATTGGTCTGTATTTGTACTAGTTTTTTTACCGTACAAGGTGCAGTTCATGAAACGATAGATTAGGCGCTAGGAAGTTCCTCGTTATCAAGCTTTCTTGCTTTAACTGTTTTGTGGAGCATAAGTGTGTTGTTCCCCTATCTCATGCGTAAGGTGAATAACATTTCACTACAAGAAAAATGGACATTCGTAGCACACGATAAGCGCTATTATACGTGTTTAATAGCGTTTCCGTAAACGGGTATATCTTTCGGTAAACCTAAACTCGAACCTGGACCCGAACCTATATCTGGAAGGAACTTGTAAAATTTGGATATTTAAAAGGTTTAATATAAATAGAACATGGAATTTTTGTTTGATATTATGGAGTCCTCAAGCTCCTCTCAGTTTAGTGGTGTTATACCTTGGTTACTTTGGAATATTTGGAAGCATCGTAATTCGATCGTCTATGCGAGCACTCAACACACGGTCCTTTCATTGGTCAATGGAGCCATGTAAAAAGCTACAATTTGGTTTGCAATTAATAATGAGGCAGACGACTCATCACGTGCTAATCAAAGTGGAGGTCTTCAAGAATTACATTGGCAGAGACCACTTACTAACATAGTTAAATGCAACGTGCATGGAAATTGGAGGAATTCATATTTACATAGTGGAGGGTCATGGATTGCTCGAGATCACAGGGGATCGGTTTTGTTCCATGCAAGGGAAGCTTTCATGAAGTCTAGGAATCAGATCATTGTTGAACTTAGATGTGTCATATGGGCTTTACAAAGCCTACATGATATGCACTTTCAAGATGTGTCCCTTGCTTTTGATTATTCTGCTACATATGATGCGATTATGAAACCAATAGAATGGCCTAGTTATCGTGCTTTCACATAAGCTATACTACGGTTGAAGGCTAGTTTCCGCAGTTGTTCTTTTGAGTTGGAATCTCAAAGCGCGAATAAAACTGCAAGAGAGATTGCGAAGAGTGTTACGAGAGATGGACGTTTTAATTCTTATATGGCCGCAGGAGGACCATCCTGGTTGCATGACTTGATCATTCAAATAGCAAGTGTTTGACATATTTTGTCTTTGTCATTGGGCGTTGATGTTGGTTTTGATATTTCATGTTTTGATTTCATGAACTTATTGTTATGTTTCTGGTTTCGATGCTTTGCTTAATAAAATTCAGACGATTTAAAAAAAAAAAGTTTAATAAGTTGGAACCTGGACCCGAAGCTAGATCTGAACATGTATCTTACATGAATCTGTATGGGTATGTTTTTAATATACCCGATGGAACCTGTACCTGTTAAGATCCGAACCTGTACCCGACCCAAAAACCTATATGCCCAGGCCTAGTTTCACCTATCAACGAAGACTAATCTAATGTATATTAATAACTTCAATACGCGTGGTCCCAAACAACTTGCCTCTTCCCCATTGTACTAACATACTCAACTTTTTTGTATAGGTATTTTTATTAAACTCCTAGTTACTTATATTGGCTTGGTTTGGGTATTTTATTGGTGTTTTAGTGATTTTGTAATTGGATAGATATAGAAAGGTTTTATATAATAGTGGGATTGTTACATCTACAGAGGTTGTTAAGATTAAGAGGGGGTTATTGGTTTATGGATTTTAATGGATTTGGAAATCCAAACAAAATCTAGTGTTATTGGTTCTATGATTTTAAAATCCATATTAAAATCCGGTGTTATTGGTTCTATGATTTATAAATCCTAATTAAAATCACGTGTTATTCAATCTTACGGATTTACTTATGGATTTGATTTCACTTAGGATTTTAATGGATTTGAAAGGAATTCATGTAAAAAATACAAAGGATCAAATCCGAGGGGAAACCTTCGGATTTACAAAGATTTCTAAATCTTATAAGATTTACAAATCAAATAACACAGATTTATAAATCTACAAATCAACTAAAATAATCAAACCAATAAATAAAACACCATCAAACAAAATAATAGAAAAATTGTGTCACGTATGTACTTTTCGTCTCTTCTTCATTATCTTATGTATGTTTTTCTTGCTTCTTTCTTTTTATAGGCTTGTTCATTTTTCTTGCTATTCACGTGATCAATTTCTCTATGATTCTTCACAATAAGAATTTTAGTGAATATTATTGTGAAATCATATATTAATCATCGTAAATAATATATATAAAGATACAAATGTGTATGTGTTAGTGTTCGTTTTTGATGGGTTAACTTTTATTTGTTAAAAGTATACTCAAACATGGATTCAACAAATACGGAAGAACAAGAAATCCTTGAAGAACGAGAAAGACATATATCACATGAAAATAATGAGTTAGATGTTGATATTACTTTATTGGTTAGTCAATGAAATCCATTTAGTTGATTTGTAAATCCATTTTATTTGATTTTGAAATCCACGTTATCTATTATTATGGATTTTAAAATCCATGGATTCATCTTAGATTTTTAAAATCCAAATGAATTTTAAAATCCATTAAAATACACAAACCAATAACCCCCTCTAAAACTAGCTTATCAGTTTCTGAGGGAGGCTCTGCACTGGAGAAGGTAGTAAAGATGGACTAAAAAACCTCCTGATTAAAGACATTTCTTTCAACATTTTCTTATTTTGTAAAAATAAAATGTTTTTTTGTTATTTATTTTAATATAAGCGTTTACCTTGACTTTGATTGACTTATTGTCGTCGCCAGAAACCATCCTCTGCTTCACGTTAATCAACAGGAGTCACATAGAGAAGAAAAGTAAATTCTTTTATAAATGGGAGCTTCAAGATGTGAGGCCAAATAAAAAAAAAGTAGAACCATGTCTTTAATCTTCCTTTGTCTTTTCTCCTTCCTCACTAGCTTCACAGCTTTTGCTCAAAATCCTTCTTTCCTATACCATTCTTGTCCAAATACAACAACTTATTCAAGAAACAGTACTTACTTCACCAATCTCAGAACCCTTTTGTCCTCTCTCTCTTCCCGAAACGCCTCATACTCGGCCGGATTCCAAAACGCTACAGCTGGACAAGCCCCCAACAAGGTAACAGGACTTTTCCTCTGCCGCGGAGACCTCTCGCCAGAAGTTTGCCGTAGTTGCGTTGTCTTTTCCGCCAACGAGACCTTATATCGGTGTCCCAATGAAAAAGAAGCCGTGCTCTTTTATGAGGAGTGCACGCTCAGATACTCTCACCAGAATATTCTCTCGACCGTTACATACGATGGAGGATACATCTTGATGAACGCCAATAACATTTCATCTAATCAAGAAGACCGGTTTGGAGATTTGGTATCGCTCACGCTGAACCAAGCTGCCCTTGAAGCAACAAGCAACTCCAGAAAATTTTATGCAACAAAGGCCAATTGGACAGGAATCCAGACTTTGTATGTCATGGCTCAGTGCACTCCTGATCTTAGAAGACAAGACTGCTTGAGCTGTCTGCAAAAATCCATCAATGGAATGCCTCTTAACAAAATTGGAGGAAGGCTTCTCTGGCCAAGCTGTTTATCAAGGTACGAGCTTTACTCGTTCTACAACGAAACCGCCATTAGAACACCACCACCACCACCACTGCCACCGCGGCTTCCGCCTCCGTCTACTCCTCCGGTGCCATCTCCTCCACGACATGGTGAAAACTCTCTTTTTCCTCTGTTTTTTACCCTGATTTCGTCTACTACTATCCGATCTTAAACATATGATCTTTGATACGCAGGGAACGGTGGGAATTCAGGTCTGCTAGTGGTAGCCATTGTTGTGCCTATTATAGTGGTTGTTCTGCTTTTAATAGCTGCTTATTGTTTCTTTGCAAAGAGGAAAAAGAAAACTTCTGAAACTACACCTAAAGCCTTTGATGGTAAAGATTGCAATGATTAACAACCTGAATTGGGTTTATTAATGTCATTGATAAGTCATTCTGACTCCTAAAGCTTTATTGTGAAACAGGAGATGATATAACAACCGTAGAGTCGCTACAACTTGATTATCGAATAATACAAGCTGCAACTGATAATTTTTCAGAAAATAATAAGATTGGCCGAGGTGGATTTGGAGAGGTTTACAAGGTACTTACTGTTAAATCTTTAACAGCGGCTGAGGTTGTGTAGTACTGTAGTATATATTGAAATTTTGTGTCTACACATTTGGATAATGAAATGATGCAACCGATAGGGTACATTTTCGGATGGGGCTGAAGTTGCGGTAAAGAGACTGTCGAAAACATCAGGACAAGGTGACACAGAGTTTAAGAACGAGGTTGTAGTTGTTGCAAAGCTTCAGCACAGAAATCTGGTTAGGCTTCTCGGATTTTGTCTAGAAGGAGAAGAAAGGATACTGGTCTACGAGTATGTGCCCAACAAAAGCCTTGATTACTTCCTCTCAGGTCAGTTTCATTTTTTGCTTTGTTGCAATGATGTTTTAGACATTCTTGGGTTGTAATTCTTTAGATTAAACTGTAAATAATGGACACAGACCCTGCGAAGCAAGCTCAACTAGATTGGACTCGACGATTCAAGATCATTGGAGGGATTGCTCGGGGGATTCTATATCTTCATCAAGATTCAAGACTCACAATCATACACCGTGACCTCAAAGCGAGTAACATCCTCCTTGACGCGGATATGAATCCTAAAATTGCTGATTTTGGAATGGCAAGGATCTTTGGAATGGAACAAACCCAAGAGAACACAAGCAGAATAGTTGGAACCTAGTAAGTCCTCCACTTCTTATAAATTGTAAATTTCTCTCACATTATTTTTCCAATATACCAAATTTTTGTTGTGGATTGCAGCGGTTACATGTCTCCGGAATATGCGATGCATGGGCAGTTTTCAATGAAATCTGATGTTTATAGCTTCGGAGTGTTAGTTCTTGAGATTATCAGCGGTAGGAAGAACAGCAGCTTCCACGACGCTGACGGGGCACATGACTTGGTGACATATGTAAGTTTAAGCAAAAATATTATATTTACCCTACTTAAAATAAGCAGTGGTTGCAAGCATTGGTTGATTGATTGATTGATTGATTGACATTTAGGCTTGGACGCTTTGGAGTAATGGAACACCATTAGACCTCGTCGATCCAATTATTGTAGATAATTGCCAAAAGAGTGAAGTGGTTCGATGCATCCATATCGGTCTTTTATGTGTTCAAGAAGATCCTGTAGAGCGTCCGACCTTGCGAACCATTTTCATGATGCTCACTAGTAATACTGTGACTTTACCAGTGCCTCGTCAACCAGGGTTCTTCGCACAAAGTAAACCCGAGAAAGATCCGCTTAATTCAGATCAATCTATGACGAACAAGTCTATTCCAATGTCTGTTGATGATTCATCGATCACTGGTGTATATCCTCGTTGAATATGGTGTTTATTTCTAGCTTGAACCAACTGGTATTATTGAAGTTTTACTGTATAATTAAGGGAACCACAAGAAAATATTTACATATTCTAGATTGTTTAGTTTACTTTTGATTTGGTTCTTTGGTCTTATATAAACTGAAATCAAATAAAATCACTTGTAATTTGGTTTGAATTGGGTGCTGTTTGATCCAATTGTGGGTTTGGATTAAGAATAATTTAAAATATAAAAATATACATATAACTAATTATATAATATGATTTACGATAAATTACAAATAAATAGAGGAAAACTTACATGAGATACCATTGTTGTGCAATTAGAACTGTTTGCCAATTTCATGCATTAAAAGTAGAAAGTAGCTAACATGAACGGGAACCACCGAAAGAACCATCTATCGTAGATGGTCCGTGGTAGAATATCTTTGTAATAGTTCTCATAATTCGCATAATCAATCCGTTTAAAATATATACATATATATATATATAATATTTTTCTTATACTAAAATCATTTTTTTTGGGGTATGATTTTACCTATTCCAACTTATTTGCATGTAATTTTTATTGATTTATTTCTATAAATTTATACTCATTTAATTGATCTAAAAGTAAAAAGATGAAATAATCAACCTCCACATATTAAAACGATTAACAAATGGCACTTCAATCATAGTTTGATAAAAAAAATTAAATTATGTATAATTTTGTAAAGTATTAATCACATTTTAAAAATTGATGAGTTGTTGTCAAATCGAATTATCATTCATTAATAATGTCATCGTCCTACCACCTGTAACGAAGTGCTATTTAGAGTCTTAGTTGACACTTTTGAATTTTCAGATAAAATCGAATCTAACTCGAATCTAACTGGTTATTTATCTGACACATTAGCCCCAATGTTCTTGGTCCTTCTCCACCTGCCTTTTCTTTCATTGGTTCTAGAAAACTCATAATTTATGTCAATCTTCTCGGTCCCCATCTAAAAAATTTATCATTATTATTGACTTATAAGACGCCTTTTATGACTTGTATGCATGTTTAAGGACCATTCGTTTTAGAATTTCGGATTTATCCAAAAAGATGAAAAAAAACTTTTAAAATTTCAGACAGAAATGGATAGATGTGTAAAATACTAAAACAATTTATTTTCCTTTTACTATAATCTTAACGGGAAGATGAAACAGATGAGTTTCTTATCAATCCTCTGTTTTTCCCTCATAAGCTTCAGTGTTGCTTCAGTTTCAGCACAAACATGCATGAACCGTGGGAATTACGGAACCAACAGTACTTACGAATCAAATCTCCGACTAATACTCTCTTCTCTACCTTCCAATGTCACAGCTCAAGACGGCTTCTACTACAACGGCTCGATCGGGCAAGAACCTGATCGAGTCTTTGCAATAGGGATGTGTATCCCAAGATCAGCTCGAGATGACTGTTCTGATTGTATCAAGACCGCTTCCGATGGTTTGATAAGGAGTTGTCCTAACCAACCAGATGCGTATTCATGGCTAGGTGAGCCCACGCTTTGCCTTGTACGCTATGCCAGGACTTCTTCCTTGGGATCTGTTGATCTAGACAACCGTGTTTTGGTAGACGACACTGGAGATATCAACTCAAATGTACCAGAGTTTACGGTCATATGGGAAGACTTAGTTGGTCGAATGATTGCTCGAGTATCGTCTAGTAATAACCATTACACAGCTGATGCTTCAGCCTTGACACATTTCGAGAATATATACGCGTTGATGCAATGCACGCCTGATCTTTCTTCTCGTGATTGTGAAAAATGTCTACAATTTCAGTCATGCTGTGGTCAGAAGCAAGACGGCATTATTATGCGGCCAAACTGCTTTTTCCGTTGGGATTTAAAAAAATTCTCAAAGGCTTTCGATAATATTACCGTGTCTTCTCTTCCGCTGCAACCTCCTTCTGACAATGGTAAGTCCTTGCAACAAAGCTATGAGTACTGTGACAAGAACCTGGTACAATATTCAAAGGTTATAATATTGTACTTCAACAGGTAGTAGGAAAAACTCAACAAGAGCTATTGTGAAAATTGTGGTTCCCATTGTAGTAGTCGTCTTGATCATCATCATCTTGGTTCTGCTTGCTCGGCGATCTGCTGTACTTTGCTGGAGGAGAAAACCAAATCAAGGATTTGATCTTTATCAAAGTGAGCGTTGTTAATATGCCCTATATTATTCTATGGAATTAGTTAAGAAAATTTATTATTACATTCTTCTTAGATAATGATATATGAGAGTGTGTCTATAATTTGATTTTGCAGCTGGTATTACAACTATACGCTCACTCCAATTCGATTTTAAGACCATTGAAGTTGCAACTGACAAATTTAGTAACAAGCTTGGTCAAGGTGGATTCGGCGAAGTTTTCAAGGTGTCATTTCTGTAGCTACTTGGTTCATTACTTTTCTTGACAAAACCCAGGAATTACATAGTCAAAGTGAGATGATCCTATTGTTTCGGTGATGTTATTTGTAGGGTGTTTTGCCTAACGGAACAGAAGTTGCAGTGAAGAGGCTATCGAAAAGATCAGCACAAGGTGCACAAGAGTTTAAGAACGAGGTTGTTGTTGTTGCAAAACTTCAGCACAGGAATCTTGTTAAGCTTCATGGGTTTTGTCTCGAAGGAGAAGAAAAGATACTTGTTTACGAGTTTGTCCCCAACAAGAGCCTCGATTACTTCCTCTTTGGTATGTGGAGTTAGCATTTGGTTGATTTATTTGATTGAAATGTATAAGTGGCTAATAACAACTTGTGTATGTGCAGACCCAACAAAGCGAGGTCAATTAGACTGGACAAAACGATACAACATTATCGGCGGAATCACTCGAGGAATTTTATATCTTCATCATGATTCTCGT
The DNA here is from genome assembly GCA_900128785.1 of Arabis alpina. Taxonomy (NCBI): domain Eukaryota; kingdom Viridiplantae; phylum Streptophyta; class Magnoliopsida; order Brassicales; family Brassicaceae; genus Arabis; species Arabis alpina. The sequence continues at coordinate 41,384,094 of LT669794.1, read as the reverse complement.
CTCACAATCATACATCGTGACCTCAAAGCCAGCAACATTCTCCTAGATGCTGATATGAACCCCAAAATTGCTGATTTTGGAATGGCGAGAATATTTGGGATGGACCAAAGTGAAGCTAATACAAACAGAGTAGTTGGCACACGGTATACACATATTACTCTTGATATGGCCTGTGTAGTTAATCTTCAAGAATCTATTCTTTCACCAGTGTAGTTAATTTTGCTTGTATTTTACTCTTGCAGTGGTTACATGTCCCCGGAATATGTAATACAAGGACTGTTCTCAATGAAATCTGATGTCTATAGTTTTGGAGTCTTAGTTCTCGAAATCATTTGTGGTCGACAAAACATATTCGTCCACGATTCAGACACTACAGTTGAGAATTTGGTCACATACGTGAGTACCAAAAAAGAACTAAGTTCGTGATTGATATTTAACCAACAATATGACCTTATCTTTTTAATTTATGATTGAAATGTTACAGGCTTGGAGGTTGTGGAGAGACGGGACACCACTAGAGCTCGTGGATCCAACCATTTCAAAGAATTGTCAAACAGAAGAAGTGAAAAGATGCATCCACATTGCGCTGCTATGTGTTCAACACGATCCCACAGACCGTCCTACCTTGTCAACAATAAACATGATGCTCACTAGAAACTCCCTTAATATACCTTTTCCTCAACAACCTGGATTCTTCTTTCCAAATAGACGAAACCAAGACCAAGATGGCTCACAGTTTAGCCAATCTACTACGATCAGGTACGACTCCCAAAGTATCAATGATCTAACTTGTACAGATCTTGATCCTCGTTGAAGATCACTGAAACGAAACGTCAGAGACCATACGTTTCAAGGGTTTCAGTTGAAACTGTCAATGTCTTATTCAAAAGTTATGCGATACTCATCGAAGTTATGTACAAACTCTATCATGTCAACACCGTAATATCAACTCTTGGTTATTGAATTGATAGGAAGACGGAAATTCAAACCGATTGATCTTTTGTTGCCTCTACAGTTATGTACTTTCATTCTAAACTGGGCCATGTCTATAGCTTTGGAGTACTTGTGTAATTTGTGACTTGAATAATCAATGTCAGTTCTCTTACTAATCTTTGGCTGAAATAGACGAATTTAATACGAATGTAACCCAAACCGGCTAATTTTACTAAACCTTATCATATCAACCGTAAACTTAACTGATGGGTTCTTATTCTGTTTTGCTTAACTCTGTTTATGAATTGGGGTTTAGGGTTTTGGCTCAACTCTGATTATGATGTTCCTCCTTTCTGTATTTGTTACATATAATTTTTAGATTCTTGTGTGACGAGGCAAAGACTATTCCAAAAAGAATGGATATTTGGTTATAAAAATACCAAAGAGATAATAATTGTGAAGCAGCTAATGAGTCTTTGTATTGTCTTGGTCTTTGCTAGTTGTTGCTCTAATTTTTCCAATCAATTGACCAACCTTTTTCTGTTTCGTTACATATGGTCTCTCAATATTTTTTGGCTTTCTTTTTTGTTTTGTATGTCCAAACTAGGCCTGAGCAAAATAACTTGAACCTGTGGACCCGAACTTGGATTCGACCCGAAACTTTAGTAGACCCGTTAGAACCTGTACCCATTTGGACCCGAACCTGTACCCGAACTTGAACATGTATGCCTAAGCCTAGTAGGTCAAATCTACCAAAGATTATGATAAAACAGATTTTATTGATATTGTTTTCTATAATTTTTTTTATAATATTGATAAAAAAACCTTTACAAGTGAGTTAAATGTTTTACTTTTATTTGTTGTTACGGGTTCGACTTTCCAATACCAACACCAAAACATCGATTCCTCAAACGAATGTAATCTATAAAATTTCAAGCTCGATTTGTGCAAATCCTTCTCGAGCTCGACCATACTCGTCTCTTTATCAGAGGCATCTTGAGTTTGATCTACAGTCATCATTATTCTCTTTCTAATCTTGCTTCGATTGATTCATGATTCGTCATTGATTCTTGTTCCGTTGTTCGTCTGTCTAAATGATCTGTTTCGATTCGTGATTCGTCATTGACTCTTATTCGTTTGTCTAATTGCTTTGGTTACATTGATATAGTTTTATACATTGACAAACTTCGATTGATAATTGTATTCTTAAATTAGTTTATACTATATGATTGTTGTCTTGTTAGTTTGTTTGTGTTTCAAATGCATTTTACAAGTTCAAGTTACAGGTTTTTGTTTAGATTTTGGGTATAAATACATCACAAAACCTAAACTCGAACCTATATCTAGAAGGAACTTGTAAAATTTGGATATTTAAAAAGTTTAATAAGTTGGAACCTGGAGCCGAACCTGTACCCGAACCTGAACCTGTATCTTACAGGAACCTGTATGGGTATGTTTTTAGTATATCCGATGAAACCTGTACCCGTTAGGATCCGAACTTGGACCCGACCCGAATACCCGAATGCCCAGGCCTAGTCCAAACGTTACATATGGTCTCTCAAGCAGCTAATGTTTTATTGCAGCAATCTTTTTACAATAAAAAACAATCTTTTTACAAGTCAATGCAACAGACATGGATTAAGAAACAAGGACCAACAGGTTAAGGACAACTTGCAGTGCAAATTTAATTGATACACAGGTGTTGATAGAAAAATATACACACTTCCTTCCTGACTTCCTATCCTAACCCAAACAACATCTGTATGATCTTGAAAATGAAACTGTAAAGTCTATTACCACTTTACCAGTCTTGTGGTTTTTTCTTGAAGGCTTTCTTGGTGTATCCGCACAAAGATGCAGAAAAATTGGGAATTTTATACCCCATGATAAGTATGATACAAACCGTCACCTTCTCCCCTCTTCTCTCGCTTCTAATGTCTCATCTCGAGGCGGATTCTACAATGCTTCAGTGTGAGAAGGATCTGACCGCGTGTATGCTGTGGTCTGAAACACACACACATCTGAACCATCGCTCTGTAATAGTTCTTTGTTTCATATTCTTCATGAGCGTTAGTGCCATCCTAATCTTAGTAGGAAGTAGTATTGACGTATTACTCGTTGTTATTATCATTACCATAATATCAATTTACTTATTTTCAAGAGGAGAAACCAAAACTAAGCCATCGAGTTCGCCCTTGATCGGTGTTGGTTTCAGAACATGTAAGACAAAAGTTAAGTATTCGCCGTCAGTGCCTTTTCCCCTTTCGTAACAGATGAGTTGAATTTTCAACTTTAGAATTACTTTTTTGAACATTGGGAGAGTCTGGTCGAGCTATATGACACTAAACATTCTCGGAAGAGAAAAGGAATTGAGCAAATATCAAAACTTGAAAACAGTGTAGATCACTGAGATAAATACTTGTTGAAGGAAACCAAACTTCAAAACAGAATATCATTTTCTTACTTGCCTGGCACATCAAGAAAATTAACAATGGAAACAGTTTACCTTAGACAATCTTTGTTCATTGTTTGTCAATACTTTGTAGTCTAGAATCATAGATCAAAACTATAAGATTTATGAAATTTTTTTGTCTTCAGCGAAGAGCTAAACTAGTTATAGAAGCATCATTGACTGAGCAGAGAGCAGACACCTCTGTAGATGAACTTGCTCTATCTACTTGTTCATGCTTGCTTCGGAAGTAAAATCCAGGTGGTCTAGGAACGAGGAGCATTGACCTAGTACTAAGCATATGGATGATTGCGGACATAGTTGGACGATCTTTAGCTTTTTCTTGAACACATAATAAAGCTATATGGATGCATCTGGTAATTTCAGTTGTTTGATAGTTATCTCGAAAGGACGGATCCACGAGCTCTAATGGTGTCCCATTGCTCCATAGTCTCCAAGACTGTTGAACATTTCAAACTTAAGTCACCTTAAAGTAAGCCATAAAAATGAGTTTTATGGCTATCTACTCAAGTTGACCAAAAAATAAAGAAGGCTATCTACTCACATATGTAACCAAGTTACCAACACTATCATCCATGTGATAGAAACTACTGTTCTTCTTTCCGCTTATAATCTCAAGAACCAAGACCCCAAAGCTATATACATCTGACTTCATGGAGAGTTTGCCGTACATCGCATACTCAGGAGACATGTAACCACTGCCATGATACTTAAATGTTGAGTTAATAGAAGCATACTAAAGACTATATAGGCAATAAATAGGATAAGGAATACTTACTAAGTTCCTACTACTCTTTTCGTATTAGTTTCTGTTTGGTCCATTCCAAAAAATCTCGCCATTCCAAAATCTGCGACTTTCGGGTTCATATCATCGTCCAACAAGATGTTACCCACTTTCAGATCACGATGGATGATTGTGAGTCGTGAATCCTGATGAAGATATAGGATCCCTCTAGCAATTCCTCCGATGATCTTGTACCGTATTGTCCAGTCCAGCTGGCTCTGCATCGTAGAGTCTGCAAATGTATATTTAGAATGTTAAAAACAGAGAATGGCATGAAGTATGTTAAATATATATCCTAGGCTAAGTATTGAATTTGACTGACCAAAAAGGAAGTAATCGAGGCTTTTATTGGGTACAAACTCGTAGACAAGTATCTTCTCTTCTCCTTCCAAACAATAACCAAGCAGCCTCACCAAATTTCTATGTTGAAGCTTTGCCACAACAACAACTTCGTTCTCGAACTCTCTCTCACCTTGTCCTGATGTCTTCGATAACCTCTTTACCGCAACTTGTACTCCACTAGGAAGTGTACCCTACAAAAGTAATTTGTTTCAAATGAATAAGTACGACAATTGGCTGTAGTCTGTAGATTTATTGTACTTAATCTCAGTGCTAGAACTATGTGAGTGAGATTTGATTAGGAAACCGGGAAAAACGAGTACTGAGGTGAGCTGATTTAATATCATTTTATTTGTATGGTGCTGAAACAGATCATGTAAATTCTATGTTTAACACCTCAGCGCTCACTCAGTTACCAATTTCAAGCTTGACATCATTTGTTTCATTTCAAAGCCGAGAGAGTGGTGAGGTTTTTGACAAGGGTTTACTCAACTTAGAACGTTTCCAAGATCCAAAACTCTAACCTACCATATCTTAACATATCATTCAATTTATAGTTGTAGATAATAGCTACCATGGAAGCCCTATACAATGGTAATACCTTGTAAACTTCACCGAATCCACCTTGCCCAATCTTGTTACTCTGCGAGAAATAATCAGTTGCTGCCTCAATCGCCTTAAAATCAAACTTAAGAGAGCCTGCAGTTGTAATATCATCATTGTGTGAAGTAAGATAACAACACATCAGAGTATTCATTCAGCCTAAAAACAGAGCATTTTACCTTTGGCAAGTGGTTCGGTCTTATAAACAGTCCTCGTTTTCTTAGCACGGACACTAAAAACAGCTACGGAAATTATGAAAACTGCAGTGACTAGAACAACAACACTGATGATTATGACAGAGTTTCCGCCTTTTCCTGTTATAGCAAATATTGAATATCTCAGAAGAAAAGTTGTGGTGAAACAAGTAATCCATGGTAAGAAAATGTTCAGACCATGTCGTGCTGAAGATACTGAAGTCGTCGGTGGTGGAACTGAATCCAGCTGCGGTTCAGTTGTTCTAATGGCGGATTCGTTGTAGAACGGGAAAAGCGCATATCTTGAACTACAGCTCGGCACAAGTTTTCGTCCCCCAATCTGGTCAGTAGGTAACTCATTTAGGGTCTGTTGTAGACAACGCATACAGACTTGCCTGGTCAGATCAGGAGTACACTGAACCATCACGTACAGAGTCTGGAACGCAGTAAAATTGGCTTTTCTCGCATCAAATTTCCTGGAACTGTTCGATGCCTCGGTTGCTGCTTGGCTTAGTGTAGTAAACACCAAAGTTCTGAGCCGGTCTTGTTGGTTATGTAAATCGGTAAAGCTCCGTGATCGGAGATGATTCATTGAATGTCTATATATAGTGTACAAGAGATAAGGCCAAATATGATCCTAGCTATATGCTATCAAATTTATCCGATAGTCCATTAAGCATGTGCATCACGAGAGCGCGCTCCGTGACAGGGGAATCAACATTGGAGAGCAAGTCGGCGAGTGTCTTCAGCTTGTGAGTGTAATCGGTCACACTCATATCACCAATCACAAGGGTACGAAGCTCATTATCCTACTGAATTGCTTGAGCTTCTTTGTTATCTCGAAACAAGTTTTCGAGAGTGTTCCAGAGATCACGGGCTGTGGATTTAGCTTTGAGGATGGTGTCGAGAAGCTTTGAGGATGGTGTCGAGAAGCTGTTCCGACACGGTGCCATAGATCCACATCTTTACTAACCCGTCTCGTTCTTTCCACTGCTTATCCTCGTCGGAAGACGGGGCAGAGGATCCATCAAGGTGTCCTAGGACACCGAAGCTGCTGCAGTGAGTTTCAAATAACTCACGCCATACGTCATAGTTCAGCTTTTTGAGATCAAGCTGAATCGGTATGTAAGCCCGGATCTGTGCGATTCCGTATGGCTTATCGTTGCTGGAAGCGGTTACGGGGAGAGCCGGAGTAGTCATCGCGCCAGACATGTTGAAAAGAAAATCAAAGAGAACAAAGAACACAAGAATAGAAGAATCGACGGAGACGAAGAAACAAGGATCGAGAAATTTGTAGTTGTTAATGAACTAGCTCTGATACCATGTAATTCGGTAAAGCTCCGTGATCGGAGATGATTCATTGAATGTCTATATATAGTGTACAAGAGATAAGGCCAAATATGATCCTAGCTATATTCGATATACATGTATCTTAGATCCTCCTATATTTACGCTAACAGGTTAGATGTAACATTCTCGGGGTCCCCCATGATAACTCCTCCATTGATCATATGGGTGGAGAGAATATTCCGGTTAGAGTATCTCAGCATACACTCATCGTAATAGAGGGTGGCCTCTCTCTTCCGGACACCGATTAAAGGTGTCGTTGATCAAAAAACTGCAGTGACTGGAACAACAACAGCCAATATTATGACAGAGTTTCCGCCTTTTCCTGTTTTTAGCAAATATTGAATATCTCAGAAGAAAAGTTGTGGTGAAACAAGTAATCAATGGTAAGCAAATGTTCAGACCATGTCGCGCTGAAGATACTGAAATCGTCGGTGGTGGAACTGAATCCAGCTGCGGTTCAGTTGTTCTAATGGCGGATTCGTTGTAGAACGGGAAAAGCTCGTATCTTGAATTACAGCTCCGATAAAGAAATCTTCCCCCAATCATGTCAGTAGGCAACTGATTTATGGTCAGTTGCAGACAACGCGAACAGTCTTGATTCGTCAGATCAGGAGTGCACTGAACCAGTCCGTACAAGCTTTGTAACGTAGTAAAATTGGCTTTTCATGCATTGAATTTTTTGGAACTGCTCAATGCCTCGTTAGCGGCTTTCTTCATCGTGGACAAGACCAAGTCTCTGAACCGGTCTTGTTGCTTAGCCGGAATTTGATTTTCCAGAGCGAAGATAGCTCCTCCATCGATGTCAAGGGTCTAGAGAATACCCCTGTCAGAGTATCTAAGCATACACTCATTGTAAAAGAGCGTGGCCTCTCTCTCATTCGGACACCGATTCGAGGCGTCGTTGACGGAAAAGGAGACGCAGATACGGCAAACTTCCGGAGATAAGTCTCCACGGCAGAGGAAAAGTCCGGTGACTATGTCGGGGGATTGTCCGGTGATGGCGGTTTGGAATCCGGTGGAGTAAGAGGCGTTGCGGGAAGAGAGAGAAGACAAAAGGGTTTGGAGATTAGTGGAGAAAGTGCTGTTTCTTGTGAAAGTATTGGTATCCCGACAATCATGGTAAACGTAAGTAATGTTTTGAGCACAAAGTGTGAAGGTGGTGAGGTATGAGAAGAGGAAAAGGAAGTTGAAAGAGGCGTAACAAGACCTCTTATATACTCCCTCCGTTCTTTAAAGATTGATTTTCTAGAGTTTTCACATATATTAAGAAAACAAATTAATGTTTGACTAGAATGTATTGGTTTTTGTACTAAACAATTTTCCATAAGTTTGACCCAATAACAATCCAATAAAATCAATTAATATGTCTTGAAATCTATAATTTATAATTATTATTGCATAGAAAATGTAAAAAATCAATCTTTTTAAAACAATTTTATTTTCTAGAACATCAATCTTTAAAGAACGGAGGGAGTAATATTTTAAGGTTCTCAAAACTTCAAGCCATAAGAGGTTGCCATGTGTCATTTATTCTTTTGATATTTGGCATTTTTAATTTATTTATTAAATTTTTTAATTTTGAAAATTAATTCTAACAATTTAATAGCTTATTAATGTTAATTCATTTCAATAACAAGTTACAATATAAATTAGTCACTATTATCTTTCTTTCTTTGATATTCACCAAAAACTATGATTCTAAATTTTGCAAATTTTAAATAGTTTGAAAAATATATCTTATATAATATTGTGGTGTTTTCTTAAATTCAAGTCATGGATGCCATGTATCACCTATTCTTTTTTTCACATTTTTTTGTAATTTGTTTATTAAAAAAATTATTTGTTAAAAAAAATAACTTTAACAATTAATCCTAACAATTTAAAATACACACTTTAACAAGACAAATGTTTAAAACTGTGTCTCCGTATAAATGGTTTTGATTTTAAAACAAAAAGTTACAAAAAAGCATTAATAAAAAGAAGTAACATGAACAAAAAAAAATATTATGAGAAAATTAAGAAATGATTTAAAAACTTTTAAAACTGTTAGAATGCTAAAGTCTAATTAGAAAAATGTATATTTGTTTTTTCTTTTTAAGTCCTCACAGCTTTTAACTCTAATTGGCCAATACAATTAAAATAATTTGTGGTAGACAAAGTAACGCTTCTAACCAATACTCTATGAAAAAAACTTTATTCCTGCACAAATTATGAATCCAGAAAACAGATTTATTTTACCACTGAATTGATGCTAAAGACAAAAATCACAACAAATTAGTAAAGAGAGTGAGACAAAAATACAATCAAACTACAATTATTTTCTTGGTACGATTCAAAGTTCTCATGAAACAATTACAAAGATGCATTCCAAATTTTTTGTTGAGATCAAATGTCTCATTAAAAGCAAAGCATACTACAATTTATCTAATCAATCTTTTTTTTTACATATGTGTTTGATGCAAGAAAAAAAGACAATCAATCATTTTTTTTAAAGAACCGTAGTGAATATTGATAAAGACATACATGTTAGAGATTTGTACCAAAAAAATGCTTCCATATGCTATAACTTTTATTAATGAATGACCTATTTCTTTTTTCATATAACATTATATATGTCCATTAATTTTCTACAAATACTTAGTCTTCTAAGATAGATACTTATTTACGATAAATATTAAATTTATGTAACATTAAATATACAAATAGTGAAGAAATTATAATGAATTTTACTTTTACAATGAATTTTTAAACCCACGCAACACGTGGGCAATCCCTAGTATACTGTATTTTTGTTTTCTCAATCTGTGTTTCTCGTTAAGCTTTGGAATGAAAATAATTGGTTTGGATTCTCTTGCGAGTGTTGTGGATCAGTCTGCTTTCAGAGGTTGGTTTTGTGACGACAATTAATAAGTCAATAAAACTCAAAGTAAACGCCTCTTTTTTCAGTGTGAGTCACTAGGCAAAAGATCCATACCCCAACAACCGAAACAAATCCGATCCGAATTTGAATGGGTCCTCAATACGGCATGGGCGGTTAGGGTTATGGTCAGTGGAACCGACACTATGCTCAGACTCAGTCAACCCGATTAGTAAGTGAAGCACAAGTTGGACAAGACGCGTTTACTCTGACCTCGACTTCTCGTCGTAACTACGACAGCCACATATTCACAAACAACGAAAACAAACAAAAAAATCAATTGATTTCATAAATATTCCAAATTTGGAGGAGAAACACAAATCGAGGAAACCCAATGATGTCTTCTTTTTCCGCATCTTTCATCTTCCTTTTCCTCTTCTCTTTCCTCACTATAGCTTTTGCTCAAGACCCTCCTACTTACATTTACCATAACTGTCCGAATAAGACAACTTTCACAAGAAACAGCACTTACTTCACTAATCTCCAAACCCTTTTGTCTTCTCTCTCTTCCCGTAACGCTTCTTACTCCACCGGATTCCATAACGCCACCGCCGGACAATCCCCGGAGAGGGTCACCGGACTTTTCCTTTGCCGTGGAGATGCCTCGCCGCAAATTTGTAGTAGCTGCATCGCCTATGCCGTCAACGACACGTTTAATCGGTGCCCTAATGAGAAAGAAGTCACGCTCTGTTACGATGACTGTATGCTTAGATACTCTCACCGGAATATTCTCTCGACCCTTGAAATGGATGGAGGAATTATCTTGGTTAATACCCAGAGTGTTACATCTAACCAACAGGACACGTTCAGAGATTTGGTGTTTTCCACACTAAACCAAGCAGCCATGCAAGCATGGAACAACTCCAGAAAATTCCAAGTGAGAAAGGCCAATTTTACTGCACTCCTGATCTAACGAGTCACGACTGTTTGCGTTGTCTGCAAGTGACCACAAATCAATTACCTACTGACCAGATACGAGCTTTACCCATTTTACAACGAATCCGCCATTAGAACACCACTTCCACCACCACCTCCACTACTACCACCACCGGTTTCTAGACCTCCGGTGTCAGCTCCTCCGCGACCTGGTCAGAGCTCTGTCTTTTTTCTCTGTTTTTCATGTTTCAGGAAAATTTCTTAAATTTTGATGGACTAGTATAGAAAGCTTAGTCCTTTCTACAGAATTTCATCTGTCTCTGATCATAGGCAAATGATGTTTGAAAAGCAGGGAAAGGTGGGATTTCAGGTGTTTTAGTGGTAGCCATTGTTGTGCCTATTATAGTGGCTGTTGTGCTTTTCATAGCTGGTTATTGGTTCTTTGCAAAGAGGGCAAATAAGACTTCTGACACTGCACCAGCCTTTGATGGTAAAGATTTGTATGATTAACAATCTTTGATTTTGTGACAATGCTCAGCTTACTTTTCCTGTTTCTAAAGCTTTTGTTGTGGAAAAGGAGATGATATAACAAACGCAGACTCGCTGCAGCTCGATTATAGAACAATTCAAGCTGCAACAAATAATTTTGCAGAGAGTAATAAGATTGGTGAAGGTGGATTTGGTCAGGTTTACAAGGTAATATTAGCACCTTAACTACATTGATCTGCGTTTTTTTTCTTACGATTTCTTGCCAAAACATTTGGATAAACGGGATGATGTTGATAAAATCGGCAGGGTACATTATTGGATGGGACTGAAGTTGCGGTGAAGAGACTATCAAAGTCATCAGGACAAGGTGAAAGAGAGTTCAAGAACGAAGTTGTTCTTGTTGCCAAACTACAACATAGAAATCTTGTTAGACTTCTTGGATTTTCTCTAGATGGGGAAGAAAGGGTACTCGTCTACGAGTATGTGCCCAACGAAAGCCTTGATTACTTTGTGTTTGGTGAGTTGTATTCAGTGTTTTGTTTTAGATGATTCTTTACTCAATTCTTGAAACTTGGTTTGCCACTTTTTTAGAGCTAATGGTAACATATGGATGTCTGCAGACCCTGCAAGGAAAGATCAGCTAGATTGGACTCAACGATACAAAATTATTGGAGGAATTGCTAGAGGGATTCTATATCTTCATCAAGATTCATGGCTCACAATCGTACCCCGTGACCTTAAAGCAAGTAATGTTCTCCTGGATGCAGATATGAATCCGAAAATTGCTGACTTTGGAATGGCAAGGATCGTTGGATTGGACCAAACCCAGGAGAACACAAGCAGAATAGTTGGGACCTAGTAAATGTTTTTTCTTACCTCCTCATACGTTGATATTGATAAACAAGTTTTTTCCAAATTACTAAATTGTTGTTGTGTGATTCAGTGGTTACATGTCTCCGGAGTATGCAATGCACGGTCAGTACTCAATGAAATCTGATGTATATAGCTTCGGAGTGTTAGTTCTTGAGATTATAAGTGGCAAGAAGAATAGCAGCTTCTACCAAATAGACGGGGCACATGACTTGCTCTCATATGTAAATTTTGAGCAAAAGATGTTCCAAATTTACATGATCATGGTTGCAAGTGTTGATTAAGTGATTTATATTAGGCTTGGATGCTTTGGAGCAATGGGACACCGTTAGACCTTTTGGATCCAGTTATTGTAGATAATTGCCAAAGGAATGAAGTTGTTCGATGTGTCCATATCGGTCTGTTATGTGTTAGCATGCCGCCATAGCATTTGCCTGGTGTAGCCGAGGTTGTCAAGCAATATCTAAACTTCTTCAATTTGGCGAAGAACATCGAGCCAACTTCACACCCGTAATAGTCATGGTCCATCTCCACTGATTGACCTTCGAAATCTTGTAATGATGAATGGATGCCGAAATATATGAGCTTGAGATCTTTAGTTGTTGGATAGTCGTGTTCCACTCGTTCATTGAAAGTGTTGGTCAATAGATGTAGAACGTATCGAATCGCGGGATTCTTGACCCTTGTAATGCTGTTTGAGACGGCCGTGTAGCTCTCCTCGAGTGTGTTCAAGAAGATCCTGTTGAGCGTCCGACATTGTCAACTATTGTTCTGATGCTCACTAGTGATACTGTGACTTTACCAGTGCCTCGGCAACCAGGGCTTTTCGTTCAGAGTAGACCTGAAAATGACCCGCTTGATACAGAGACCAAATCTATTACAACCTCGGTTAACGATCTATCGATCACTGATTTATATCCTCGTTGAATATGGTATTAACATTCACACTTGAACCCATTGAACAAGGAAAAATATCTATATATAGTTTGTATTATGATTAAGAAATATCTATATACTAGGTATGTCCACGCGTTGCGTGAATTTAAAATTTAACATGGTATAATATACAACTTATTGACTATTTTTATATATTCATTATTACAAAAATTTGTTATTTACAGTAAATATTTATCTAGATTCAGAGATTAAATACTTGTAGAAAATTATTGGATATATACAATATTATTTGTAGAAAACAAATTAAAATGGAACATTGTTGAAATATATCATGACAAAATATATATTAAAAAGTATAGAACATTGTTCCTCTATATATATATATACTTAACATAGCTAATTAAGTGATGTTTAAGATTTATGTTCACAATTTATAATTTTAGTGAAGTTAAGATTAAAAATTAAACAGTAATTTTAAACTACTTTATGTGAATTATTTTAAAATATATATATTAGAAGAATATATATATTAGAATATGGTTTTACATATTTTCAATAAATTCATGAAGATAATTTGATATTAAATGTTTACTTTAAATTAAAAATGATGTCACATTTTTCTTTTAAAAAATTAATACAAAAATTCTAAAATTTTATAAGGGTAAATATCATAATTAAGTAAAAATGAGGTTCTAAATATGAAAATGGACATTAATTACCAACATCAAAAGTGACACTTGACAATTTGTCAAAGCTTTAATTTAGTAGAACCTTAAAATATTATATAAGATAGTTTGTGTTATGATTAAGAAGTAAATGTATTCTACAAGAGGGATTTTTAGTATAAAAATAATAATTATTAGTCCGGTAATTGGTCTGTATGATCAAATCATTATTCTGGTAACTCTGTAGAAGTTAGTATCAGTTACAAATGAAAGAAGCTTATTTAAGGATTGGAGTTTGTTCTGTTCCACCGCTCTGTACCATAGGAAATAAGGAAAGATTATATGCGTGCAGCCAGGTATTGTGATGATAGGAAGATTATACAACTCAATGGTAATCATGTAAAGAATGCTCTCACCACTCTCTCGGTTCTAAGTTCTTAAAGAATTTGTCAAACGTCACATGATTTGTTTCGATTTAGAACCGAGAGAGTGGTGAGATATTAAAAATGTCACAGCTTGGAATGTTTCCTCCATTGATCAAAACGTTAAACTAACTCATCTTAATGTATTATTCGATTTACACTTCTTGATAAACAGCTACAAAAAGAGTCCTAAGCAATTCTAATTCATTGTAAACTTCACCAAACCCACCTTGACCAAGTTTTGTTACTCTGCAAAAACATTTGGGTTTGCATTCTTGTGGGGCAGTCCAGAAGCCCATACACAATATTATGGAAATTGTTTATACACAATCCCAATCATGGTCACATATTATATTATTTTCAATCTTAATGTGATTTGTTTGCATAAAAGCAGATTGTTTTTCATTGTCGGCTGGAAAGAAGAATTAGGGTTTTATTAGCTAAAACTAGGGTTTTGTAATCCTCCACCGCCACATACTTTAGGTTTACTTTCATCATCCTTCTCATAGAGTCATCGTCCTCTTCTTTGCTCACCCCAATTCTTTATGACTGATCTTTTCAATTGTTTCAATTACTCTCCACTTTTGTCTTAATTATTTGAGAAATTACTTAGATTAGCACCCTTTCATCAATATATTATTAGAGAGCATCCATTTAAAAACATCTAAACACATCTATATAAAAAGTCAGTTAACCCATCAAAGTTTATTTTAATAACATTTTTGCCATTCTATTATTTAAAAATAAACATACAATTAACACTAAAATGTAAAATAAAATATTTTAGTTAATTATCAATTCTAAAATCTTTCATCAACAAATACTTCTTCTTTTTTCGTCGAAAACCCTAGCCAAAGAGAAAAGGGGAAAACGGCGAAAGTGGAATTCGCCGTCTCTGATTGCCGCTTTTGATTCCGACGAACTTCTGTTGTCTTTCCACTAATTTAGTTTTGCAACCCTACTTCTCAATTTCTTCGACGAGCCTCAACCGTCTTCTCTCCGGTTTGTATCTTCAATTCTTATCTCTCTACTGCTTTGCATGATTTCGCTTGAGAGCTTTTGTCTCTCTTCTCTCTCTGACTATTTGAGATTGTTCGGTCAATATCAGGAATTCCCGGCTTTCTCTTGTAGATTGTTTCCACCAGCTCTCCATGCAAGAAGGCAGTCTTGACATCTAACTACTCAAGTTCCATGTCTTCAAAAGCTACTATTTCCAATAGGATCCTAATTGAGACATGTTTCACAACAGGCGCAAAGATTTCATGGTAATATATGCCCTCTCTCTGTGAATAACCCTTGGCCACTAGTCGTGCCTTGTATGCCTTGTAACTCAGATCTTCAATATCAAGAATTCCCGGCTTTCTCTTGTAGACCCACTTGCTACCTATGGCTTTCTGTCCCTTAGGAAGCTCCACCAAAACCCATGTCTGGTTCTTATACAGCGAGTCCATCTCTTCGCCCATTCATCAATTCCATAAGATCCAATCTTTGTCTCTGGTTGCCTCCATATAGTCTCTAGGCTCTAGACACTCACCATCTAGAGTTGTGATCAGACAATGTCCTACCACTAGATTATTTCTGTACCTTGCTGGTTTTCATGTCTTTCTCTTTGGTTTGTCTCTGGCTATGACATGTCCTTCCATGCTTGGTGGAAGCTCAAACTTGTCTCCAGACTCAAGGTCATCCTCATCCTATGGCTCATACTCTGAATCGGATCCTGAATCTGAGCTAGCTGCTCCAGTACCTGCATCAAAAACAACATCACACCTTACATCAGAAGACTCTGCATACTTCTCCTTAGATGATTCTGCTTCAACTCCTTTCTCTGCACTCTTATCTGGCTCCACCAAATCCTTAGCTTCATCAACACCTTTTCTCCTCACTGTAACCTTATCCTCTGTTTTGTATAGTCTATCTTCCTTGAAGACCACATCTCTGCTCACAACACACTTCTCATCCTCCAACAATCACCCCTTGTAACCCTTTACTTAAGCTGGATATCCCACAAAGACTCCTTTCTTGGACCTTGGATTAAGCTTCCCATCATTTGTATGAACATAAGCTATACACCCATACCTCCTTAAGTGACTATAATCCGGCTTGGAGTTGTACCACATTTCGTCTGGTATGTTACAGTCTATTGCAGTAGACGGTGACAAATTGATCAAGTGAACAGCTGTAGACACTGCCTCAGCCCAGAAGTCCTTTGACAAACCAGAATCACTCAACATACTTCGAACTTTATCTAGAATTGTTCTATTCATCCTCTCAGCCACTCCGTTTTGTTGAGGAGTGTAAGCCACTGTTTTGTGTTTAACGATTCCATGTTCCTTGCACATTGAATCAAACTGAAAATTACAGAACTCGAGTCCATTGTCTGTTCTCAGCTTCTTAATCTTCCGATCCGTTTGGTTCTCCACCATAACTCTCCATTCATCAAACATAGCAAAAGCTTCACCTTTGGTCTTCAGAAACTTCACCCAAACTTTTTTGCTGTAGTCATCTATTATGCTCAAGAAATACTGACAATTTCCCTTAGAGTGTTGCACATAACTAGAACCCCACTGATCCGCATGAACGTAGTCCAATGGCCCTTTAGAGGTGTGCTTGCCTTTACCAAAACTCAACATGTGAGCTTTACCAAACACGCAGTCTTCACAAAAGGACAACTGAGATACTTTATTTTTATCCAGAGAACCCTTCTTAACCAGAATATCCAAACCTCTTTGACTCATATGACCAAACTTACTGTGCCACATATGTGGTTCATCTCCAGAAACCTCATTAGAGTAAGCTCTTGAATCTTGCAACCTTTTCTCATTCAGGAAATACAAGGTTTCATACCTTCTAACCTGCATGATTACCTTACCATTCTTCAAAATCTTAAGGACACCATTTTCAGAACCATGACTGCATCCTTGCTGCTCCAGAGTTCCTGGTGATATTAAGTTCCTCTTGACTCTAAGAACATACCTGACCTTGGTTAGATAAACGACATAATCATCCTCATTGAAAATTCTCACAGTACCCAAACCTCTGACCTGCCCATACGTGTCATTAGCGATACGCACTGCGCCTGACTTACTTTCATCAAGCTCATGAAACCATTCCTTCTTCCAAGTCATGTGATAAGAGCATCCGGAGTCTATTATCCATCTTGACTCCAAATATGAATCTGATATGTTCAGAATATCCATTCCTTCTTCCAAGTCATGTGATATCTTGACTTTGCCTTATCTTTTCTCTTCTTGTACTTAGACTCCACGGCCTTCTTTCCATCTGGTTTTGTCCACTTAGGACATGGTTTCCCCTTAACAAATAAAGCCTCACCAAAAGATTTATGTCCCTTAGACTGAAAAGCATTCTCAATCTCCTTGGACTTAATCGCTTCGATCACCTCCTGCAATGTTAGTGTCTTTTTGCTGTACCTTAAGGTATCTTTAAGACCTTCATATTGACTAGGCAACGCCATCAATAACATGACTACTTGATCCTCATCAGAAATGATAATCAGCATGACTCAGAATGATCGTGCTTCGAGCCTTTCTCTGTTTCTCAAGCAGCGTCTTCTGTTCAGTCTTTGCAGCAGTCACCACCACATCTAACGCACCGGGTGTTGAATCCTTCTTCGCCGGAATCAGAACAGTCTCTGTATAGATCGCTTCATTCAGGCTCAACACCTCCAGATGAGCCATGAGCTTCTCCTTCCATAACATGTAATCACCGCTTCCGTTGAACTTCTCGATGTCAATCTTCGCCGACGACATTCCGATCACCTTCTCTGAGCAACCTATCTCTGATACCACTTATTGTGAAAATCCGATGAGTTATCGAACTTTCTGTGAACGGAATCGAGTCAAGAACCTAAGCTAAAGAAACGATTGAGGAAGAAGAAGATTGCGGAAAATAGAAACGACACAAGGAAGTGTTAACGTGTATCGGCCTCCACCGTCCTTTGACGGCAACCTACTCACGCCGGGACCGTCCCCGGAAATCCACTATCACCACCGGAAAAAAAGAAGTCTCTGATCTCTCTCTCTTGATACAATCGCTTTCACTTTTCTCTCTCTCACTTAGAAAAGAATGATTTAAGAAGATAAGATCCTAACTACCCAATTGTAACAACTTTGAATAAGACTTGACCAGTTATAAGATCATCACAAGCCTTATCAATTTACAATCACTCAACCCAACTTTTCCCTCGAGCTGCTTCAAAGAGATAATCCAGCTCCTTTTGCTGTCCTTGACTTAAAACGACGACGTCCTTGAGTCAATGTCTAATAAGCTCCTCTGGACTTAGTCAACGCCCCATTTGCTCCTCTCTTTATTTTAAGTTATTTTAATAAAATTTTAAATAGAAAAGTTAGGCAATGACATTATAAGTATATTTAATACTAACAAAATTATCAAATCAACTACGTATGTTATAATTATACCCTGAATATGTATATCCTAATTTGTACCAGTTATGTATGTAGTTGTACTATTTATATCATAGTTGTACCGTGTTTTGTACTTGTACTAGTTGTACCGTATACACAGTCATACCAATTGATACTCTAGTTGGTCCAATTTAGGAGTATGGTTAGACAAATGAGGAGTACGCCATACAAGACCAAGGTAAGATTAAAGTATATCAGACATTTGTCCGACGTCCTCGCTTTAAATCTTCTTGGCCCACCAAACAATAGTTACAAGGCCCAAAGTCGTAAGCCCATCTTATTTCAACAAATCCACTAGAGAGTTCTTGGATAACGTCTTTAAGACCAAATATATACCTTTATTAATAGAACTAGATTAGAGCCCGCATAATATGCGGGTATTAGATATTGAAAATGATTATCATCTATATAGTTATATGATCCTTATAATTATATTCTAAATTAAAACCCGTATAAATAGATTTTAAACCCGTATAATTGTATTTTAAATTGAAAACCATATAATTATCAATTTATTTATCATTAAATTGTATTTTGTTAACACAAGATTGAAAATAGAAATTCATTCAAATCACCATAAAAATACGTTTGATCCACAATGTTCACATACAGACTCACGTTATACATTACCTTGCCTACACATGTATGTGTTTTGTATTTGTTTTCGTATGCATGCATCTTCTAAACATATATATGCATGCATCTTCTATGTGTGTATACGTATATATATATATATATATATATATATATATATATATATAATTTAGGAACTTAATAGACAATTTAGTAACTTATTTGCCTTTTTACTATTGCATAATCATTTTTTCATGAATTTTTCTAGTTGCATAAATAACTTTTTATCAATTGCATAAAATTTGGATAAACGCATTAAAAATGGATACTTTTACTTTTTTCAATTGCATAAAGTGACATTTTTTCTTATTTACCTTTTCTTTTGACTTATTATTTTCCTTTTAAGTAGTACTATAATTTGATTCAAAAAGTAAATTATGTAGATAAGGAAAATTATAATTTGTATTTGACACATGTCACAATCTAATTTAACGATAACACATGTCGTGATCTCGTGAGTTACAATTTTGCTTACGTGTCAAGCTCTTATTGAATGAAGTCTCCTTTATATAATAAAATTATAAATCTTATATTATAGTTTCCGTTTTGTAAATTTTAATCTATATTTCTTCTTATCTTTCTGCTTGTTAGTTTCCATTTTTTCAACCAATATTTTTTCCTTTTTAATATAGGAAAGTTTATATTAGTTATGTTAACACATGTCATCATCTCTTGATTAGCAATAGCACGTGACAAGATCTCGTGAGTTACAATTTTACAAACTCTCCTTTAACAAAATACGATATAAATTATCAATTTTAATATCAAATACCCGGATAATTTTAATCTGATATTCTTCATTTTTAATCTTATTATATTTTCTATTAGTTTTCCATTTTAATTTTTCTTACAAATGTCATCATCTCAATTGATATTGGACACATGTCACCATCTAATGAGTTACAATTTTGACAAACTCTCTTTTATATAATATCGTGAGTTACAATTTTGCTTACGTTACAAGCTCTTATTGAATGAAGTCTCCTTTATATAATAAAATTACAAATCTTATATTATAGTTTCCGTTTTTTAAATTTTAATCTATATTTCTTCTTATCTTTCTACTTGTTAGTTTCCATTTTTTCAACCAATATTTTTTCCTTTTTAATATAGGAAAGTTTATATTAGTTATGTTAACACATGTCATCATCTCTTGATTAGCAATAGCACGTGACAAGATCTCGTGAGTTACAATTTTACAAACTCTCCTTTAACAAAATACGATATAAATTATCAATTTTAATATCAAATACTCGCATAATTTTAATCTGATATTCTTCATTTTTAATCTTATTATATTTTCTATTAGTTTTCCATTTTAATTTTTCTTACAAATGTCATCATCTCAATTGATATTGGACACATGTCACCATCTAATGAGTTACAATTTTGACAAACTCTCTTTTATATAATATCGTGAGTTACAATTTTGCTTACGTTACAAGCTCTTATTGAATGAAGTCTCCTTTATATAATAAAATTATAAATCTTATATTATAGTTTCCGTTTTTTAAATTTTAATCTATATTTCTTCTTATCTTTCTACTTGTTAGTTTCCATTTTTTCAACCAATATTTTTTCCTTTTTAATATAGGAAAGTTTATATTAGTTATGTTAACACATGTCATCATCTCTTGATTAGCAATAGCACGTGGCAAGATCTCGTGAGTTACAATTTTACAAACTCTCCTTTAACAAAATACGATATAAATTATCAATTTTAATATCAAATACCCGCATAATTTTAATCTGATATTCTTCATTTTTAATCTTATTATATTTTCTGTTAGTTTTCCATTTTAATTTTTCTTACAAATGTCATCGTCTCAATTGATATTGGACACATGTCACCATCTAATGAGTTACAATTTTGACAAACTCTCTTTTAAATAATAAGATTAGAGATTGACTATGAACAGTATCCTTTGATTTTTCTTCTACGTGAAAATTAAGATTTAATTAATTGGCTAGTTGAGATGTTAAATCTTACTCCCACTTAAAATAAATCAGTTCGAAAATCTGAAATTGTCTCTTAGTTAAATTAGTTGTTAGGAGAAAGTTGAAACAAACAAAATTGGGTTTTAGGTTGAGAGAATGTGTGCTATTATGGCTAAAAGAAAACAAATCTATTGAAAGCCAATTAAATCTGTTGAAATTAAGTAAATCTATAGCTAAAAGAAAACAAATCTATTGAAAACAAATTAAATCTGTCGAAATTCAGTAAATCTATGGTAATAAGAAAACAAATCTGTAAAATAAAGCGGTGGGACATTAATAATTTTATGAAAATTAGATAAATTTATCAGCATATTAAGTCTGTTAGATGGCAAAAACGTAAATTATTATTTTATTTTATTTTTGGTAAAAATGATTATGATGGCATTTTTGTAAATAAATTTTTTACTACCAAATGATTTAGGGTAAAATAGGTACACAATTTTTGTTAGTAATAAAAATAAAATAAGAGTTAATTTAGTAATAAAAAGATGGATTAATGCCAAACTAACTTTTTACCCTTATTATTTTACATATATGCAAAACGTTACGGGAATTTCTCTCCAAGAAATCTTATACTTGAGAAAGGGGCAACTGATCCTTTGGTTGTAGAACCCTAAAAGTATACGTCATAGATTAATTAATAAAGTTGTGTCTACTTCTTCACGAAGTAGTCACAGAGAAGGTCTCATATTCCATTGCCTTGCGGAGCAGCTTTCCTGTCTTTTCCGTGTCGTGCGGGCCATGAGAACCTATCTATATATACCAAAAAAGAAAAAAAAAAATCTAAACAATTATAAGCTTTTTACCGTACTTTGTCAATCTTGATGTAATCTCTAAGAGCATGAACATCCATGAACACTTGATTTGCTTTTGGTAATTTTTGAAGGTTTATCCATGACATTTAATTGGGGTTCATTTGAAAAAAAAAATGTGAATAAAAAAATGAAAGAAAATGAAATTACTATAAATAGATATACAAGATTTTTTAAAAACACTAATTTACTATGTTTCATAAAATTATAGACGTTTATTACAATCCGCAAAAACAAAAAGAAACATAAAATCGATTATTGTCAAACCGAAATGATAAACAAGCATTTAAAACCATGATCAAGAACTTTGTTAACTCGGCTCTATCGTTGAGCTCTGCCATCCCAAGTATGCTGAACCAAATCAGCTTTCAAACGTTCATGCAATTTTTTCTCACGAAGAATAGCTCGATTGACCATCATATTGTTGATATTTGTAGGCGTCGCCGAAGAAAAAACGTAGTCCACTGGTGAAAGCATGTTGTCTTCTCCTTGTGTGAATGATGGTATATCTTCTTGAGTGCCTAGCTCTCGTACGTCTTCTACTATTATATTGTACAATATGATACATGCTTTCATTATCTTCCCTATTTTTTCCTTATCCCAACTAAGAACCAGGTTTCTGACAATGGAGAATTGAGCTTGCAACACTCCAAAAGCACGCTCGACATCTTTTCTGACAGCTTCTTGAGTAGTAGCAAATAATGATGCTTTCGGGCCTTGTGGCTGAGAAATCGATTGGATGAAAGTTGCCCATTTGGGATGTAAACCATCTGTGAGATAGTACGCCATATGGTATTCATGACCATTGACATGGTAATTAACCTTCGGAGCTCGCCCTTCTATATATCATCAAAAACTGGTGAGCAGTCAAGAACATTGAGATAGTTACAAGTACCTGGAGCTCCAAAAAATGCGTGCCAGATCCAGAGATTTTGTGAAGCAACTGCCTCTAAAACGATTGTACGTTTTCCATGTCCACGTGAATATTGTCCATGCCATGCCGTGGGATAATTCTTCCACTCCCAATGCATACAATCAATGCTTCCTATCATGCCAGGAAATCCCCGAGACTCTCCAAGTTGTAGTAATCGTTGGAGATCCTCTTGAGTAGGCCTTTTGACGTACTCATCTTGAAATAAAGTCACAATTCCATCCAAAAAATAGTCTAAGCATTTTGATGCAGTTGTTGCACCGACCCAGAGGTATTCATCCATCGCATCAGCTGAAAGAACATATGTCATTCTCCAAATTGCGCATGTACAATTGACTAGGGTAGAGTGGCCGAACCTTCCGGTAGCATCTTGTCTCTGTTGAAAGTACGCTACCTCATTGGAGAGTCTTTCAACAATACGCATGAACAATGGCATGTGCATTCTAAAACGTCGTCGAAATTTATCAGCATGGTAAACTGGATGGTCGCAAAAGTAATCATTCCATAATCTAATATGACCATCTTTGCGTCTTCTTTCGATGTTAACTCGTTTATTCCTTGTTTTTTTGGCGCTTCTTCTTTAATGCAATCATCTAGACAATTTTGAATAACTGTCTCAAAAAATTAATCAAATTCATCATCACAAATTTGATCAAATTTGTCTTTAGTATTAGAAGTATGAGGATGATAAGACATGTTTTGCTATATTTGGGTAATTTAAAAAAAAATGGAGAAAAGAGAAATTTTGGGGTTTGTTGGTAATTGAAAAACGGAAGAAGAATTGAAAACAATGGAGGAACCAGAAATTTTGAATAGTTGCAAGTATTGACAACTTTTATGATACAAGAGATTGCAAACAACAAAATAAGAGTTTGTGAGTTGTTTAGAGATTGAAAGCAAGTGGAGAAGAATTGGGAGTTATAGTAGAAGTATATCACGTCCGAGTTTAAATAGAAATATATCACATAGGAACATCAAAATACAACCACAAATCTTACATAATACCAAATGTCTTACATCCACATATTACAACATAAAGACAACAACTTGTGAAGCTTCACGACACAAATAGTCACAACTTGTGAACTTGCCTCTTCAGAAAGACCAAACATCAATCTTCTCCATCCTCCTATCCATTTTCTCCTACACACAACAAAGAAAATGTACATGAATCAGACAATGAACAACTCGCAAACAACAATTAACAAATGGCAATCAATAATGAACCATAGAACCAAATATCTAGCCAAAGTACAAGTTATCACAAAATAACAGCAATCAGAAACGAGAAATGAACAAGTTTGAGTTTCATAACTTGCTTATATGTTTTAACATCTTAGTCATGAGAGTATTCTTCAGCTCAAGTTCCATATCTGTTAGAACTCCGGGTTTTGCTATGAGACCCTCAAGGATTTTCTTGTTCCAAATTCGTTATTTAGCTGCATTATCCTTGTTGAAACGACCCGACACGTTTTTTTTTTACAAGAAACCCTTGGTCTCGGACTAGCATTCCCATAAATGCTATCCTCAACAACCAAGCAAACACACATATTACACTACATCGGATAACAATAAACCAAATAACCAATTCCATTAAAAACCAGTTCAACAACCAAAACAAAATATCCATTCCACTAACCAGCAACCTAACAGCGGTTCTAAAACAATAATGGAAAACAACAAGAAACACCAAACACGAGACCCTAGATCATCTCCCTCTTCGTAGCCGTGATTCTACGATCACATTTTGCCTTTACCTGCATCACATGGAAAAAGAGATGCGTGAGTATTATCATAAATACCCAGTGAGACGGTCATCCCATCTACGACTGCGCACTCAGGCACAATGGACCGCTCAGGCAAACATACAATAAAATAGCACGCAAACACAAAGGCTCAACCACAGCCAAACAGACAGGCTGTCGATCGACACTACCACTAGGTGTCGATCGACACCTTCTGTACATGCCTGTCGTTCGACACACCCTCTAGGTGTCGATCGACAGCTTGTCAACTGGTTGTCGTTCGACAGCCTTCGTGCTGGTCTGTCGTTCGACACACCTCGTGTGTATCGTTTGACAGACCCTTCGCAGAATCCTGAGAAATCGATCATAATCCTCTCGGATCGATTCCTCCTCTGCGTTAACACGAAACCTGCACCAAAACAACAATCACAACACAACAACCAATACACACAGCCACAATCAATCAACACAAGTTCCATACACACGTTCCAAACCTATCACCAAACAACCATAACGATATGTCGGCCCAGAAGCCATGGTCACGCACTCACCTTGAATTTTTAGATAGAACTGATGGAAAATTGAGGCTAGAAACGTAATCCACGATAACCACTACAAAATTCTACTCCAAAACACTCAAGAACGAAACCCTAATCCATAAAACTCTCAGGAACAAAAGAAACTTCTCTCAAAGTATTTTTCTCTGATTTTTGGAATTTGGTTCGATCAGAATGCGGCCAAAAGCCTTAAATATGGAACCCTAGGTTTCCCCAAACCGGCATGGTCCATCTGAACGACTAAAATTGAACCATAAAACCACCACTTAAAGGCCTTGTCGATCGACACACTACGTGTGTTGAACGACAGCCCTTAAGGCACCTGTCGATCGACATACATCACGTGTGTCGATCGAAAACCTCTCCATTTCCTCAAAAAAATGGTTCACGGGCGTCCTCGAATCCTCAAATACAGCCCACATGGCTAACCTCCTGGCCAACCTACCAGTAACACCGGAGACTACATCTCCCAGACCTTCTTGAGGCTCACATCCGTCCTATGCATATAGAACCGTCTCGGACATTGATCGCTCATAGCTCATAACCACAGCCTTTAACTCTCGGGATCGTCACCCCTCAAGTCCTCGGTGCCTCGTATCAACCCACCTCAGTCCACGCAGTCCTGACGATCTCTGATACGAACTATGTCCATACCCCTCAACCTTCAGAACACATAGTCCATCAAGCTCTCGGTATGCAGGGACCCCACACATCCCCTGGAGAGACACAACTCTCAAATATCTGCCAGAGATCACAATCTCCAAAGCTATCTCCATACCCTCACGTCCCCAGTCCACGCAGTCCTGGCGAACGATCGGAACCACCTCTAGACGTCTATAATGCATCTCTGACCGGAACCACCTCCCAAGGTCTCAACATGATACTCCCAACCCGGAATACCATCACATACATGATCATCACAGATCACCCGGATCATCCATCACACCGGATGTCCCTATAGAGTCTCTCCGGAACTAGACAGTTCTAACCACCGTAAAACTTCTATTCCGAGACTCTCTCCCACATACACACACTAGCCCGTTAGAGTTCCCACCGAAACTGGCAAGTTCTATTCACAATAAAACTTCCATTTCGAGGTTCTCTAACCACAAACCCATGACTAACAAGTCAAAAACATAAGAATACTCATCTTATTAAATTGGAAAAATGTCATAATCATTACAACTCAAATGAAAATACATAATCCACAACCAAAAACCTCACCACACACGGTGAACACAACAAAAAATTGAAACTGGAAACCACAAAGAAAAACGAAATCACTCCTCAGCTTGCTTCTTGAACCACTTCCTGAACTTCGTTTTCATCTTTGCCTCTGGTTCCCAAGTCTCCTCCTAAACACCGTCACAGACCCACAAGACTCTCAACAACGGCACTCTTTTCCGGCGCAGAACCTTGATACTTTTCTCAAGAATCCTAACCGGTTTCATCCCAACAGTCAGATTAGGCTGAAAATCTGTAGGAATCGTCACGACTACCTCCTCAGATGCATGCAAACATCTCCCGAGCTTCGAAACATGAAACACATCATGGAACTTCTCCATGATCGGAGGCAGTTCCAACCGATAAGCAACTGGTCCCACACGCTCCACAACCCGGAACGGACCCATTTACCTCGTACTCAGCTTATCCTCGGATATGAACCTGTTCAGACCACGCATCATAGCCATCTTGAGATACCCTCGATCTCCGACTGTAAACCCCAACTCCTTCCTTCTCTTATCGGCATAACTCTTCTGCCGATCCTGAGCCTCTTTCATGTTCAACTTCACAACACGGATCGTCTCCGTCGTCTCCTAAACAGAATCAGCTCCATAAATACTCCGCTCCCCCACTTGGGTAAAACATAGCGGTGTACGACATGGCCTCCCATACAACACCTCAAAAGGAGCCATACCGATACTCGCCTGAAAACTGTTGTTATATGCGAACTCCACCAAACTCAAGTGATCCGCCCAATGACCACCCCAATCTAGCACACACATCCTCAACAGATCCTCCAGTGTCTGAATCGTCCTTTCGGACTGTCCATCCATTTGAGGATGATTAGTTGTACTCATGTGCACCTTAGTGCCCATCTCAGCCTGAAACGCTCTCCAGAACACTGAAGCAACCCTCGAATCTCCCTGACATACCATGCAACCTCACAATTTCCTTCACATACTTCTTAGCTAACACCTCAGCTCCATCTGCTTTCTTAATGGTCAGAAAATGTGCTGACTTAGTCAGTCGATCCACAATCAACTAAATCGCATCATAGGTCCGAGAAACTGACAACCCAACTACGAAATCCATGGTAACCATGTCCCACTTCCACTCTGGAATGGGTAAACTATGCAATAAGCCACTAGGAACCTGACGCTCAGCCTTCACCAGCTGACAAACGTTGCACGCTGCAACCCAATCTGCCACATCTCTCTTCATCCTGACCCAATGATAATACCGTTTCAGATCCCGATACATCTTAGTCGCTCCCGGATGAATCGAAAACTTGCTCGCATGAGCCTCTCTCAGAATCTCCTGCCTCAAGTCCTCATCCTTAGGCACACAGACTCGTCCATGCACCAAGATACTGCCGTTAGCAGAAACCTAATACTCAGAACCAGCAACCTTAGAGAGATCAATCAACACTAATCTTTCTCCTGAGCGACTCGGATCTTGCTCAAAAGATCCACCTGATCAGCTGCAGCTAACCCCAACGGCTCCTCTGAGGTAACACACAACCTCAAAGTACTAAGCATGCTCACAAGAGTCTCCACATCCCACTCCTGAGATGAATCATACCGTCTCTGACTAAGAGCATCTGCCACAGTGTTAGCCTTACCAGGATGGTAAACAATGTCCAAGTCGTAATCAGCCAACAACTCCGACCATCGCCACTGTCGTACATTCAAATTCTGCTGAGTAAAAATGTACTTCAGATTATGATGATTAGTGAACACCTGAACCCTGCCACCATACAGATAAGACCTCCAAATCTTCAACGCAAAGATCACTGCAGCCAACTCCAAGTCATGAACAGGATAATTGCCTTCGTGCTTCCTCAACTGCCTCGAAGCATAAGCAATCACTTTACCCCGTTGTATCAACACACAACCCAAACCAACTCCCGAAGCATCTGTATACACCACATAAGGCTCACCCGACTCAAGCAATGCCAATACTGGTGTACTAGTTAACATCGACTTCAGCTTCGTGAAACTCAGCTCATAATCAGCAGACCACACGAAAGGAACATCTTTCCCTGTCAGCTTCGTCATAGATTGAGCCATACTTGCAAAACCTTTGACGAATCTCCGATAATAACCTGCCAACCCAAGAAAACTCCTGATCTCAGTAGCATTCCTCGGTCTAGGCTAATCTCGGATAGACTGAATCTTTGCCGGATCCAAAGAAATTCCCTCTGCAGAAACGATGTGACCCAGAAATCCCATCTCTCTCTGCCAGAAACTACACTTGCTCAACTTCGCAAACAGCTTCTGTTCCCGCAACTTCTCAAGAACTTTCCTCAGATGAACCTCATGCTCCACAAGACTCTTCGAATACACCAAAATGTCATCGATGAAGATAATCATGAACTCATCCAGATACTCCTGGAAAACTCCGTTCATCAACCTCATAAATGCCGCCAGTGCATTCGTCAATTCGAAGGGCATAACCACAAACTCGAAATGCCCATACTGAGTCCTGAAAGCCATCTTCCGGACATCTTCCTCATCGATAGGAATCTGGTGATAACCGGATGCCAAGTCAATCTTAGAGAACCAAGTAGCCCCTCTCAACTAATCCAACAACTCACCAATTCTCGGAAGAGGATACTTGTTCTTCACAGTGACTCGGTTAGGCCCTCAATAATCGATGCACACCCGGAAACTACCATCTTTCTTCTTCACAAATAACACCGGTGCTTCCCACGGTGAAGTACTCGGCCGAATAAAACCCTTCTCCAACAAATCCTCCAACTGCTTCTTCAGTTCTGCCAACTCTGCTGGAGCCATTCGATAAGGCGCCTTAGACAATGACGTCGTCCCGGGCTCTAACTTAATCGTGAAAGGATCAGACCGAGCTGGCGGTAATCCCTACAACGAGTGAAAGACATCCTCGAAATCTCGAATATCTTTCACAGCCACCCCACCAACAGCCTCCGGCATAACAATCGTGGCCAAGTAAGCCTCGCAACCCCTCTCAATCATCGCCTCAGCCTAGACAAGTGGGATCACAAGACTACCTGAACTTGGTCTCATACCCTGATAAACCAACCTACCACCATCACATTCGAATACCACTCGACCCCGGTGACAATCCAGATGAACTCTGTACCGATTCAACCAATCCATACCCAGGATAACATCGTACAACTCCACCGGACTAATCACCAAGTCTACTGGCATCAATTCACCAGCTACCAGAATATTCACATATTTCGCCCGACCATGAGTAGCCATAAATTCTCCTCCAGCAACCATAACCGGTCCCGTCCGCTCACCAGCGTTACCCCGAATACCACTTCTCTCAGCATGATCCAGAGTAATGAAGCAAGTCGATGCTCCAGAATCAAACAACACGTCGGACTCACACCCGCCCACAAACAAGGTCCCTACACAAATCTATGTGCTAAGCAACCTAACTTTCTATCATAAGGTAAACAATTCAAAACAAACACCAAAAATTCTACACTACTAAATTTACAAAGTCTGAATTAGAGAGTTTACCTGTGATCGGCCTCGAGCTCGGCTCACCCGGCGCTGCAATAGCCGGCGGATGCTGCATTGCCGCAATCTGCTCCAAATGCTGCACTGTCCCATACTGCGCCACTGGCTGCACAACTGCCACTGCCATCTGCTGTAACTTGGGACAGTTCAACCTGAAGTGCCCCGGCTCTCCACACTGGTAACAAGTTCGAGCCGCTCGAGCCTCACTCTGCTTAGGGCAACTCGCCTTCTTCTGATCCAAACTCCCACAACCAAAGCACCCTCGGCCACTCTGACCCGATCTTGAAGTGTCATCCCACTTTCTCTTTTGTCCCTGCGCAGGCTTGCCGCCTTTGCTAGGACCTACTTGCTGCACTGCTGCTGAGGCCTCCGAGGCTGAACAGTTGGAACAACTACCGCAACCTGCTCCCTCAGATCCTTCTCGATCTGTGCAACCATCTCCACCAGTTCTACTCTATACTCGAACATGATGCCTCTGCACCGAGTCCTCAAATCTGGTCGAAGTCCCCTCACGAACCTCCGAATCTGAGCCTACTCATCCTCCAGACTCCTACCAGCATACCCCAAGAGTCGGTTAACCTCTGCGTCATACTCTCGAACCGACATCGCGCCCTAAGTCAACTCTAAGAACCTCGCCTCGAGCCTATCCAATGCCTCCTCAGGGAAGAACTTGGCGTTAAACTCCGCCACAAAGTCTGCCCAAGATATCACCGTCCGGGCACGCCTCGCTGCAACACCCCTCCACCATAGATGTGCATCACCGTCCAAATAATGGACAACCAGATCAACCATGTATCCCTCTAGACACCTGATCAAGCGAAAATTCCGCTCCAACCTCATCCTCCACTCATCAGCTTCCTCAGGCTTAGCACCTCCTGCAAAATAACCCGTACCGATCCTCTGCATTTGTTCCATCATCCGGATAAATGACGGAACCTCCTCAGTAACATCAGCCCTCGACTGCACCTCTGCCACTGGAGCCTGCACTGGCACCGCACCCGGTAACCGCTCCAACAACTGCCTCAACAAGTCAGCCAGACGATCATCACCAGCCTGCGCTACTCCCGCGGCCACACCCACACTCCCAGCTGCCCCAATACCACCAGCACCACCAACCTCAACAGGACCCAAACCAGCCCCAACAAGACCCAAACCGGCCCCCACACTGGCAGTCACACTGGCGGACTGACCATCATGCATAGTCTGCTGAACTATTGAAGCCCCATGCGTGGATGCTAGTCCGAGACCAAGGGTTTCTTGTAAAAAAAAAACGGTTCAACAACCAAACCACAATATCCATTCCACTAACCAGCAACCTAACAGCGGTTCTAAAACAATAATGGAAAACAACAAGAAACACCAAACACGAGACCCTAGATCATCTCCCTCTTCGTAGCCGTGATTCCACGATCACATTTTGCCTTTACCTACATCACATGAAAAAAAAAAAATGCGTGAGTATTATCATAAATACCCAGTTAGACGGTCATCCCTTCTACGACTGCGCACTCAGGCACGATGGACCACTCAAGCAAACATACAACAAAACAGCACGCAAACACAAAGGCTCAACCACAGCCAAACAGACAGGCTGTCGATCGACACTACCACTAGGTGTCGATCGACACCTTCTGTACATGCCTGTCGTTCGACACACCCTCTAGGTGTCGATCGACAGCTTGTCAACTGGCTGTCGTTCGACAGCCTTCGTGCTGGTCTGTCGTTCGACACACATCGTGTGTGTTGTTCGACAGACCCTTCACAGAATCCTGGGAAATCGATCATAATCCTCTCGAATCGATTCCTCCTCTGCGTTAACACGAAACCTGCACCAAAAAAACAATCCCATTACAACAACCAATACACACAGCCACAATCAATCAACACAAGTTCCATACACACGTTCCAAACCTATCACCAAACAACCCTAACGATTCGTCTGCCCAGAAGCCATGGTCACGCACTCACCTTGAATTTTTGGATAGAACTGATGGAAAATTAAGGCTAGAAACGAAATCCACGACAACCACCACGAAATTCTACTCCAAAACACTCAAGAACGAAACCCTAATCCACAAAACTCTCAGGAACAAAAGAAACTTCTCTCAAACCCTTTTTCTCTGATTTTAGGACTTTGGTTCGATCATAATGCGGCCAAAAGCCTAAAATATGGATACCTAGGTTTCCCCAAACCGGCCCGGTCCATCTGAACGACTAAAATAGAAACCAGAAAACCGACCACTTAAAGGCCCTGTCGATCGACACACACTACGTGTGTCGAACGACAGTCCTTAAAGCACTTGTCGATCGACATACACCACATGTGTCGATCGACAACCCCTCCATTTCCTAAAAAAAAATGGTTCACGGGCGTCACAATTATCCCTGATCTCCCATACCTGTTCTAGCACCTTCAGTGAACCACTCCCCTTTGTTTCCTCACCACTAACCTCAGTTCTCTTCTTCTCTTTCATCTTTGCTGCCTTAACACCTAACGGCCTGACCTCTGTTTCATATCTGTCACTGAGCTTGGTTTTTTTAGCTTTCTTCATTGATACTACTGACAAAGGTACACCACTTTGGATCAGATTTGAGTAAGTGCCAAGCGTGTTCCGAGACAAACTTAACTTTCTGATCAGCATAGTACAAATCATAAGCATGCGTCATTAAATCGTCGTTGCCACTCTTTTTGTTACGCGTCACATAATCAAGGCAGCCACAAAGCTTGCTTACAGTCTCACTCAATTTCCTCCATTTTTGCTTACATACATTTCCTCCTTGGTAGATTGGCCACATCAGGACATGAAGCATAATAGGCTGCAACTCTCTGCCAAAAGGTCACTCCTTTCTGACCAGTACCCACAATTGGATCTTTAGAGGTGTTTAGCCAAGCACTTACAAGTGCTTTCTCTTCAGGGATCTTCCATCTCGTCTTTTGTCCATTACGTTTACCTACAAGTTGTTGGGTAGAAGGAGAATCTGTTTGGTTATAAGGGGAATGTGTTTATGAAAAAAGGGAATCTATTTCGTTAATAGGGGAATCTGTTTGTGCAAAGGTTTCTGAAGAGATGATAGGTGGTTGGCTGTTCAAAAGATCAGTGAAACTGAGGTTGTTTGCAGGGTTTTGTGGTTGACAAGACCTCAATGGACTCATAAAATCGATATTCATTTTACAGATAGATGGAGTTTGTGTGTTCTACTCCACAAAGTATGGAGTGAGTAAGAACAACACAACTCAGTAAATAAATAAGCTAATCTGAGTTAGGTCTCACTTAATGACTAATGTCTCCATCACCATCAATATTAAACAAGTTGATATTTCTTTACTTTTGATTAGGTTTGTTAAGTTAATTCACATCAATTAATTTAACTTTCATGATATTTATCACAACAAACAACAAACAACAAAAACACAACCACCAACCATCATAGATTACTTTTAATAGGTGCACACATCAAATAACACAGCAAACTAAAGGTAAAAGTGATTGCGCTTCAATACAGATTAATGTCTCCATCACCACCAATATCAAACAAGTTGTAGTTATCTTCATTTATGTTTTGTAAACTAGTTTAGTTTCCTTCACTTTAGTTCAGTTTTTATCATTTACTTAACTGACTCATTTTGCATTGTCATTACAATTTGAACAAGCTTCTAGTCATATTTCAAACATATAAAAATCAAATCGGATCAATATCAAATATCAGTTTTTGAGACTAATTTTGTTAGAAATCTAAGCTTAACAAAATCTTGTTATCAGATTTTCAGCCGTATAAATCAAATCAAATCAAAGACACTAATCTGACAAAAATCTAAGCTTAACAAAATCAAATCGGATCAATATCAGTTTTCAGCAGTTTAAATTAAAAACACTAATCTGACAAACAAAGTTATAGACAATCACATTCTATGCACAACAAACAGTCAAGAACTTACAAGACAATAAGAGAGAACAAGTTAACAAACTAATATAGTTTAGGAGACACAAAGAATACTAACATGGACAGTTACAATGACGAATAGATCCGGCTAGACAGATCTGTCTGCACATTCGCTAACCCCATCCAAGCTTATCCTTAGAGCAAGTTCCATACAAAAATCAGAGAGAACAAGTTAACAAACTAATACGGTTTTAATCCAAAACTATAAAACTATTACATATCCTATTATATGATATTCAAAAGAACAGTCTGACAAACAAAAGAACAACGAACAAGCAGAGACTAATCTAGATACACATGCAATAGGATTGAGGATGACTTACCACTTCCAACGCCGTTCGAACCACCAATAGTGAAGAAAACCTGAACACGAGAGAGAGAAAGATATATTTGATCAGTATCATTAACATAACAACTATGAGTTACACGGCAAGGATTATAGTTTACTTACCAAAGACGATTCATCTCCAACGGCGATTCAATCAGTCAAGCAGACGGAGATCAACGACAAATTGAGGATCCTGCTAATATAACCCTCAATCGATCGGAATCTAAATCTAGGGTTTTTCAAGAGGATCGGGAATCTAGATCTGTATCTATGGTTTGAGAGAGATACGGTGACAGAGAGTAAGAGAACAAAGGGATGATAAGAAGAATCGACATGGAACACGGCGACGACGGCGATAACGCGCCGATGACGGCGATAACGCGCCGATGACGGCGATAACACGGCGTCGACAAAATCGCCAAAAAATCGCCTAAGAGAAGATGAACCGAGAAAGAATTTTTTTTCGCGAAAATAAATTTTTGTTCTGCTTTGGGCCACCTCAATATTTCGCGGTCAAATGAAAACGTGTCTCCTTGTGTTTCATTTAACACGATTATTTTGACCCTGTATATTGATTTGATTCTTTTCAAAACTTCGATAAATGACATTATTCTATTAATCTAAGCCAAATAAACCCCCATATAACACTCTGATATTCATGCTCTAATGGTTACTTGATTGCGATCTTAATGTTAACACACATTCTACACATTCTGCATATTCCGCAAATTCTGCATATTTTTCATTTACCATTTGATGCAAAAAAAACAGAATTTGAAGAATATAAAGAATTTTTACAAAAAGATAAAATTTGCCTACAAGTTTATTTTTTTCCCACAAATTTTTCTTTTGTGATATTACAATATTTCTTCCACAATTAACATTAGTTGTTTCAAATACATATTTTGTTTAATTAATTTTTAAAATATATTAAAACCTAAAAGATTGTATATTGTTATAATTAATGAGAATTATAACCAGTTGATTAAGTATTTTAATTATCAAAGTTGTTAAAATCATTTTAGTTATATTAATGGAAATAATAGATCAAGATACGAGAATGAGCTCATATGCAGATGATACGAGAGGGAATAAAATAACAGATATAGGATGTGTTTCATTAATGAATTTCTATTTTAATATATATTTAAAAATGAAGTTATATAAGTAATTTTTTAATTTGTGATATGTCTTTAATATTTTTATAAGCTACATGTGTAATATTATAAGTTAATTTATTTATTACATACTTTTAAGTT
Source organism: Arabis alpina (assembly GCA_900128785.1). Lineage (NCBI taxonomy): Eukaryota > Viridiplantae > Streptophyta > Magnoliopsida > Brassicales > Brassicaceae > Arabis > Arabis alpina. Next base: position 41,348,905 of record LT669794.1, on the reverse strand, counting down.
GTATGATCAGTAAAAAAAAGTTATTATTAATTTAGTTTTAGTATCAAAATAATGTATCATAAATTATGAATTTTAAATTTGTGTGCTTTAATTTATTTTATCATTTTACTAATTGTACTTATATGTATCTAAAATTGACTAATTTAATTCAAAATTATTTCAATAGATAATATTTTAAGAAATAAAAAACCAATTTTTAAAAGAATATAATGAGTATTTATTAAAACGTCGTTCAATTTGTTCATAAGTTTATTTAATATATTAACATCTTCAAAAATTCTGCAAATTCTTCATGTTTTGCGGTTACCATTTATGTTTGATATTTGTTCAGCATATTCCGCAAGAAATGACTAAAAATTCAGCAAATTCTGCATATTCTGCAAATTCAACAATTATGCATATTCTGTAGCGGTTACCATTTAGAACTTGGGTGTCCATAAATTCATAGTTTGATGTTTTCTAGAAATATACGTGTTGGGCATTTTTAATCATTGAAATTAGTAGGTTTTAATTTGTCTGTGTAGTGTAGACTCCATTTGATTGTTGTCCCTGCTCTGTAACCTGGAAGTTTGCTTTGCATCAAAACTGCTGTCATGGATAGTAAATTCTCATTTTTGACCATAATCTTTAACCTTTCTCTATTTGTCACATAAGTTTTGGTTTTTTGTATGGTGAGGCAAATACTACTCCAAAAGAATGGAGACTAATGAGTCTTTGTGTTTGTCTTGGCCTTTGATAGCTATTGCTCTTATTTTTCCAATCAATTGACCAACTTTTCAATTGAGTCTTTGTATTGGTCCTTTTGGTTTTATTTATGAAAGATTTGCATCATCTATGCGTAGGAGATTCTATAACGTGTTTTTCTCGTTGCCGCATGATTCATTCATATAATTGGACACAATCTTTGTACAATTTTTTGTTTATAACACTTGAGTCAACATAAACTGCACGAGTCAACCCAATAGACATTGATTAAGACACAAGGACCAACTTAGAGTATAATCATAAACGATCTCATGATCCGTTTGTAACATAGCATAGGTCCAATACTAAAAAGCAAGACATTTAAAGTACTAAGCCATAGTTTTTCTCTTTTAAGCTAAAACAATAGAGATTAAGTGGTTTCAATAGTCACAATAGCAAAATTAAGTAAAAGTAAGAAATAAAGCAAGCAATGAGTGAGATGATTTGAATTCAAACGGAAAGTATTGAGCAATAGGCCTAGTAATTGATGAAGGGCCATAAAATTGTGGCTAGGGATGTTAATGATGGGTACAAACCCATTGGATATCCTAAAACTTATTACCTGCTTTCATTGTTTTAAAAATTTGTGGGTTTTATTCGGGTTAGTCCTAACTTATAAATTATCCAATCGAGTTTATCTTATTAGGTATAGGTTACTGAGTGAGTAATAAAAAGGAATTATTTCCTCATGCACCATATATTTCAAATTTGCTTCTCTCAAATACCATAATCACAAAACCTTCCCAATTTATACCACAACAAAAAGGGATTATTTCTTCCTACACTGTATATTTCAAATTTGCTTCTCCCCAATATCATAATCACAAAACCTTCCCAATTCATACCACAACACTCGTGAAATATCTGTTTTACCCCTAACTTAACTTATAATTTATTATTAGTTTCGTCCACGACTTTCATGTCTACAAACATTCTGTCCGTTTCATCGCCGTTGTCGTTGCCGTTTAGTCAACAACCGTCGCTATTGCCGTTAGGTCCACCACCGTCATCGTTTGGTCCACCACCAATGTCGTCTCCGTTTGGTCCACAACCGTCAACGTCGTCGTTTGATCCACCACTGTCGTCCTCATCGTTTGGTCCACAACCATCGCCAGCGCCGTCGCCGTTTGGTCTACAACCGTCGCCGGCGTCGTCGTTGTTTGGTCCACAACCATCGCCGTTTGGTGTACAACCGTCACCATCGTTGAGTGTGCAACCGTTGCCGTTTTCGTCGTCAACATCCATCGCCGGGGATGTCTCCGTCGGAATTTCTATGGACATAAATTATGAAAGAGTGGAAAAAAGAGAAGGTGAAATGAATAACGGTAAAATTGCATTTTAGGATTTATTGTGGTATGAGGGGGAAGGTTTTTGTGATTATGGTAGGCGAGAGAATGTTTTTGGAAAATTATGGTGTCGGAGGAAATTTTCTCTTTTAAAAAAACCTTCTATTTAACATAACTTATACTTAACAAAAATACGTTGTTTTTAATAGTTTCCTTATATTTAATAGTTTTACGGAATTTTACAGGTTTAACGAGAAAACGTGATTTAACGGTTTTGACGGGAAAACATGATTTTACGGTTTTACCAGAAAATGCTACTCCCTCCGTTCCTTAAAGATAGATGTTTAAGGTTATGCACACTTATTAAGATAAAGCATTGATATCTACGAAATACAGTTTTCAATAAAGTTTAATCAATAGTGTTTCAGTATTTGTCTTGAAGTTTGTAAAAGTGCATAGAAAACAGTAAAAACTCTATCTTTTTGGAACAAAATTTTTTTGTGAAGTTTTTATTTTTTAGGAACAGAGGGAGTATTTCACAATATGGCATAAAAAGCGATTTTACAATTTTGGCATAAAAGCCTATTTTACAATTTTGGCATAAAAGCCTATTTTATGGATTTGGTAGGAAAACGCAATTTTGCGATTTTGGTGGGAAACGTGATTTTACGACATTGGCGAAAAACGCTGTTGTATGATTTTGGCGAGGAAACGCAATTTTAAGGTTTTGGCGGGAAAACGCAATTTTACGGTTTTGGCGGAAAAACGTGATTTTACGTTTTGGCGAGAAAACGCGATTCCACAACACTGGCGAAAAAAGCTATTTCACAGTTTTGGGCGGCAAACGGTTTTGGCAAAAAATGTTGTTTTACTATTTTAGAGTGAATACATAAATTCACGGTTTAGTGGTAAAATGCAATTTCATGATTTTGGCGAGAAAACGTATTTTTTTTAAAGGTGATTTAGCAGTTTTCTCGAGAAAACAATAAAAAAAAACTGTGACAAAGAGAAATCGGGTACCCATGGGTAACCCTAAATTTACATGAGTTTTTTCGGGTTACCTTACTTATAGAGGAGTTTGTTTCAGATTCTTTTATTTTAAGGTTTTTTTGGACGGGTTTGTTTTGGATTCGGGTTGGGTAGGACTTTTTACCCTTGACAACATTCCTATTTGTGGTTGATGATGCAAGAAGTTCTAATTAAAATCCAATCGTAGAACATGGATCACCAATACAAATTAGCCTACTTTTAATGGTACTTATTTTTTTATTTTTTGTTAATTATCTAATTTAGCTAAAAAGTTTTTGCAAACTTTCTTTTGATAAAGTGATTTTTTTTTTGCTTACTTCTCCCGTTTTCCTTTTACTAATGAGTAGAGTAAATGACCAGAATAAAAGTTTCCCAACATTTATGTATTTTTGCTCTTTTTTGTAAACTAAACTTACTTTTTGTTTGCAATGGTAGACGTAGGTATGTATATTAAGATGATGACAATTGCACGTGACTTTTTTTCATCTCTTGTAATTTGTAAATATTTAAAGAGAAAATTGCCTCCAACACCATAATTTTCAAAAAACATTATCACGGCTATCATAATCACAAACCCATTCTCAATTAATACCACAACAAATCCTAAAATTCAATTTTACCTTTACTCATCTCTCTTTCTCTCTTCTTGTCTCTTTCTCTCTTCTTCTCTGTTTCATAATTTATATCCACATAAATTCCGACAGAAACAGTCCCCGATGACAAAATTTGACGACGGAGACAATCCCGACGACGGAGACGGCGATGTACGTTGACGTAGGAGACTGTCGTCGTCGACCAAACGACGACGGCGACGGTGATTGACCAAACGGCAACGACGACTCTAACGTGTACCAAACAGCGACGACGACGGTGGTGGACAAACGACGGTGGTGGACTAAACGGTGACGGCGACGATTGTGGACCAAACGGCGACGGCGACGGTTGTGGACCAAACCGCGACGGTTGTGCACCAAACGGCGACGGTGGTGGACCAAACCGCGACGGCGACGGTGGTGGACTAAACGGCGACGGCGACGGTGGTGGACCAAACGGCGACGAAACAAACATAATGTTTTGTAGACATGAATGTTGTGGACGAAACTAATTAATCATATGTTATGTTAGAGGTAAAATATATTTTTTAGAAGAGTTTTGGTATAAATTAAGAAGGGATTTGTGATTATGGTATGGGGAAGAAGAAAATTTGAGTTTTATGGTGTGATGGGATAATCCCATATTTAAATATCCAACCCCATTCTTACACCAGGAATTATATAATAAGTAATTTGATAAATATCTTATCATATAGAGTACACATCCTTTTTTTAATTGATTTTGAAATGTCTCCGTCTATTAATTTGTTTTTCTTTTTTTTTTTTTTTTTTTTTTGTCACAATTTGTTTTTCTTATGTTGAGGCTTAAAAAGTTAATACTACACTTAAAGCATGAATATCCATGTACAAATAAGGTGTTATGGGCTTATTATGGATTAAACAAATAATAAAAAAGCTGCAATATGGTTGAACTGAGTTAGGGAGATGAACTATTTGATCGGGGTTAATTAAGAAAAGAGAGGCCACGTGTGAAAAAATAATACTATTTCTTTCAAATAACACTTAGGGCATCCACAACCAAGAGCTTGGTTGTGGATCTCATTTGCAGAGAAACCAAAAAAAAATTATGCTCTCTTCTCTCCGATGCGATTCACTCTTCTCTCCGATGCGATTCACGACGAATCGAATCGTCGGTTAAGTTCGTCATCTTCTTTGCCGGAGATCGAGACGAAACTGTTATCCTCTCCTCCTTTCCTCTCCTTCTCTCTGGTTTCTTCCTCTCTGATGCGATTCACACGAAGAGTCGCATCGAATCGAATCGTCGGTGATATTCGCCGTGTTCTTTGCCGGAGATTGAGAGGAAATTGTTATCCTCTCCTCCTCTTCTCTTCTTCTCTGTGGTTTCTTCCTCTCCGATGTGATTCACACGAAGAGTCACATCGAATCGAATCGTCGGTTCTGTTCGCTTAGTTCTTCGCTTGAGATGGAGACCCTCCTCCTCTTGTGTCGATCTCTCTAAACCTCTTCAAAGGCGATCGATCGTCTCTTCTCCTTCCATTTAAAACGGTACTAACTTTTTCCTATGTTGATTCATTTCTGCATGTCTGTTTTGTAATGATCGATTGGGTTTTCCGTGTGGTGAGATGGTGTTTCATGTGCCTAATTACAAGTTTCTTTTGTGATTGTGTTTACAGAGATATGTCATGGCTCCTTGATGGTTTCTAACAACAAGCAGTGGTAAGTTCGTGGGAGTTCAATCCATTTTTTTTGTTCTGTGTTGATGAAATCATTGGTTTGTGTTGATAATCTTATTGATTTCGATTACATTGGATTTTAATCCAAAAGTTTGTGTTCTGTGTTGATGAAAACATTGGTTTGTGTTGATAATCTTCTTGATTTCAATCGTTTTGGATTCCAATCCAAAAGTTTGTGTTCTGTGTTGATGAAAACACTGGTTTTGTGTTGATATGTTATTGATTTCAATCGTCTTGGATTTCATTCCACTTGTGTTTGTTCTGTGTTGACGAAAACACTAGTTTTTGTTGTATTGTTTCTGATTTCAATCATTTTGGATTTCAATCCATTTTTTTTTTGTCTGTGTTGATGAAAACACTGGTTTTTTTGTTGTATTGTTTTGAGGATCTTTTGTGATGTGATTGGATTCAGCGTATGGTGTTAGCTGTTTGAAGAAGATCATTCAAAACCATCATTGAAGAGGTCAGTCTGAGTGGAACTTTAAAACTTTGCAATGTCTAAAATGAATTGGTTGTTGGTCTGCATTTATTAGTATACCTATAACTAATGACAACTACACTGGTAATTGAGTAATGAGCAGTAATGAGATTTTTCTTGCTTGGTTGTTATAAAACTAAATGATAACTACATTACTACTCTAAAACTGATCATTTAATGAAACTAAAGTACAACTCAACTACAGCTGAGGTAGTTTTCTAATCAATAGTTTGGTTTGTCATTGTTAATTGATGGTGATCTAGACACAAGTAGATGAACTCAGTAAGTAATACCTAACCCGAATTTAATAGAGACTCATTTAGTGATTATTTTCCTTTATAATCACTCTCTAACTGTTTGGGTCTGAAAACTCAAACCAAACCAACTAGTAGCTAAATTATTCTAAATCTTTGCTTAGTGAAATGAATATAGATTTTAGCCAATCTACAACATCTTCTCCAAACTTCACGAATCTCTTGTATAGCCAACAAGAGATCAACAACGAAAACACCTTTTCCCAACCACTATCACCTTCTATCCCAACCCAATTAGGTGAGACATCTAAAGATGGAGTTCCCAAGCCAAGATGGAGTATTGATGAAGAGACAGCCCTTGTAAGTGCTTGGCTTAATACATCTATGGATCCAGTAGTTGGAAAGCAGCAAAAATCAGGGAGATTTTGGGAGAGAGTGGCAGATTATGTTGCTGCTTGTCCTGCTGTTGTACACCTTCCAAAGAGAGAGGCCAACACTTGTAAGTAGAAATGGTCAAAAATCAATGAGTCCGTTAGTAAGTTTGTTGGATGTTTGGAGTGTGCGACTAGGATTCCCAAGAGTGGCCTCCAAGATAATGATGAAATGGTGATTGCTTATCAGCTCTATTTCCAAGACTACAAGATGAAGTTCACCCTCGAGCATGTTTGGAGGCTATTACAATTTGATCAGAAATGGCGTGCTCTATATGAAGACAAAAGTACTCAGTCTACAAGTTCCAAACAATCTAGAGTGGAAGGGGATGCATCAGAGGACAGGCCTATGGGTGTTAAGGCTGCGAAGGCGTCGGCTTCAAAGGAGAAAGGGAAGAAGAGGTGTAAGGGGAATAGTGAAGAGAAAGTTGACAGTTCAAGAGTGAAGATGCTTGAGCAGGTTTGGATGATAAAAGAGAAGGAATTGGCTGCTAAAGAGAGACAATCTAACCGCCAAATCCTTGATAGTCTCATCCTAAAAACAGAGCCACTAGCTGACCTAGAACTAAGTTTGAAAAACTCTTTAATGGTTGAGATGTGCAATGAGCTACGTACGTTTCTTTAATGTTTGTAGTCTTCATTTTCACATTAAGTTAAATGCTAAGTTTTTAATGTTTGTTTCTTCATTCGTGTTTGTTTAGACTAGATGTTAACTAATGTTTGTTTCTTCATTCTTGTTTGTGCAGGCACAAGTGGTTCATAAAGAAGAAGAACAAGCGGATGTAGTTACTTCTGCACTCGTGTTGTGTTTTAGTGTCACAAGAGTAGTTAACCTTTGGTTGTATTCGGTTTTTGTTGTCCTCATGTAATAGACAACTTCTCTCGGCTTTGTTTTTGTTGTCATCATGTGTCACAAGACAACTTTTGTTGTTTTTTTGTGTCACAAGACAACTTCTGCTGTTTGTTGTTTTTTTTTTGTCACAATGTAATTCGTTTCTCTATATATATTGTAGGCAACAATGTTTCGATTACATCTCAAAATCACAATGAATTTTCTCTTCATATTTACATCTTTATTATTTCTCTTCATCTTTATATCTCATCAAAATTAACACAACTTTTTCTTTCATTCTCAAAACTTATGTCTTTCAATCCTCATCCTCACTCTTCTTCTTCTTCTAGTTTTTATGAAAATTTTGATGAAAATTTAGACGCAACATTCGATCATTTTTTTCAAACGAGTCTTGAAGAATGTATTGATCATTGCACTCAAAGTCCAACGAAGAAAAAAAAACAAGAAAAAACGCATAGTTATTGAAAGAGATCGTGAGGCAGGACACGATTGACTATGGAATGATTATTTTAGCGAGCAACCTATTTACCCTCCACGTATATTTCGTCGGCGTTTTCGAATGCACAAGCCATTGTTTTTGCGAATTGTTGGCAGACTCGCCAATGACGTACCATTCTTTAAACGAAGACCAGACGCTACCGGAAGATTAAGCATCACTGCCGTAGTAAAATGTACAGCCGCAATTTGGAAGATGGCATATGGTCTTGCAGCTGATGCGATGGATGAATACCTCCGCCTTGGTGAAACCACCATGATCAAATGTTTAGAACATTTTGTGGATGCAATTATACAGTTATTCGGAGACGAGTACCTGAGAAGGCATACACCATACGATCTCCAACGAATACTAGATCTCGGAGAGTCTCGAGGATTTCCCGGGATGATAGGAAGCATTGATTGTATGCACTGGGAGTGGAAGAATTGTCCGACGGCTTGGGCAGGACAATATTCACGTGGACATGGAAAACCAACGATCGTCTTAGAGGCAGTGGCTTTACAAGATCTATGGATTTGGCACGCATTTTTTTGGAGCTCCAGGTACTTGTAACGATCTTAATGTTCTTGATCGCTCACCCGTTTTTGATGATATATTAGAAGGTCGAGCTCCAAATGTTAGCTACTTTGTTAATGGACACCAATACGATATGGCTTACTATCTCACAGATGGTATATATCCTAAATGGGCAACTTTCATCCAATCAATTCCTCTGCCACAAGGTCCTAAAGCTTCATTATTTGCTGAACGTCAAGAAGGTGCTAGAAAAGATGTCGAGCGTGCTTTTGGAGTCCTCCAAGCTCGATTTGCAATTGTGAGAAATCCAGCTCTTAGTTGGGATAAAGCAAAAATTGGTAACATAATGAAAGCATCTATCATATTACACAATATGATAGTAGAAGACAAACGAGACCAAGACAACGAATCATTCGTAGAAATAGAAAGAAATGGGACTTCGCAAGTGGACTATAGTTCTATATTACAACACCAACAAATGTGAACAATATGATGGTCAATCGAGCTCGAATTCGTGAGAAACAAATGCATCAACGATTGAAAGCAAACTTGGTTGAGCATGTTTGGAACAAATTTCGTGAACTCGAATATTAGAACCGAGTTATTTATATTTTCTATTTATAACTTTATGCGAATTTATGTTTAAATTTGTTTTTTTCTGAATGTAATATGCGTTTAAAAATATTTGAAATTTAATAAATTCAAGTTTTATAAAAAAAAATAGAATTCATATATGTTAATTTAATTTTGTTTCATTTTATTTTTTGTAAAATTATAAATTAGTTTTTTATTCTTTTGATACCTGAGTATCATGGTTAATCAACAAAAACTATATAAATTTAAATGAGTCTCAATTACTAAAACAATTCTTAAAATAAGCATTATTTATTTATTAAAATAAGCATTATTTATTTGGATGAGATCCGCATCCAAGAGCTTCACAACCAAGAGAACTTTATATGGTGTATGGATATTCATGCTCCTATGTAGCTGAAGTTGGACAAGACTTTTCAATACCAGACGCGTTTACTTTGACCTTGACTTTTCGCTAATGGCCACAGCCTCACAGACAGTCAGATACACCAAAAACCAAAATGAATTGATTTCATAAATATTTCCGAGCATCTCAAAGCTTAACGGGAAACACAAATCGAGGAAACCCAATTATGTCTTCTTCTTCTTCCGGATCTTTTATCTTCCTTTTCCTCTTCTTCTTCCTCACGATAGCTTCTGCTCAAGATCCTAATTACGTTTTTCATAACTGTCCAAATACGACAACTTTCACAAGAAACAGCACTTACTTCACAAATCTCCAAACCCTTTTGTCTTCTCTCTCTTCTCGCAACACTTCTTACTCCACCGGATTCCAAAGCACCACCGCCGGGCAAGCCCCGGATAGGGTCACCGGACTTTTCCTTTGCCGTGGAGATGTCTCCCGGGATGTTTGTCGTAGCTGCGTCTCCTTTGCCGTCAACGACATCTTAAATAGGTGTCCGAACCAGAGACAGGTCATGCTCCATTACGATCAGTGTACACTCAGATACTCTAACCGGAATATTCTCTCGACTCTTAACACTCATGGAGGAATTATACTCGTTAACACCAAGAATGTTACACCTCGCCAACAAGACCTGTTCACAGATTTGGTCTTGTCCACACTAAACCAAGCAGCTACCGCGGCGTTGTACAGTTCTAGAAAATTCGATGCGAGGAAAGACAGTTTTACTACGTTCCAGAATTTGTACGGACTGGTTCAGTGCACTCCTGATCTGAGCACACAAGACTGTTCGCGTTGTCTGCAACTGATCATAAATCAATTACCTACCGACAAGCTTGGGGCACAAAATATTGTCCCGAGCTGTAGTTCAAGATACGAGCTTTACGCGTTTTACAACGAATCCGCTATTCCAACACCGCCACAACCACCACCACCTGGTCAGAGCTCTGGTTCTTGTTACACAATTTCGATTTTGCCATTTATCTGATCTTAGGCAAATGATGTTTGAAAAGCAGGTAAAAGTGGGAATTCAGGTGTTTTAGTGGTAGCCATCGTTGTGTCTATTATAGTGGCGGTTTGGCTTTTCATAGCTGGTTATTGTTTCCTTGCAAAGAGGGCTAAGAAGAATTATGACACAGCATCTGCATTTGATGGTAAAGATTCTAGTGATGGACAATCTTTAATTGGGTTTGATTTGTGACAATGCTCAGCTTACTTTTTTTTTTCTTAAATTTTCATTGTGTAATAGGAGATGATATAACAACAGCAGACTCGCTGCAGCTCGATTATAGAACAATTCAAACTGCAACAGATAATTTTGCAGAGAGTAATAAGATTGGGGAAGGTGGATTTGGTCAGGTTTACAAGGTAATATTAACACCTTAGCTGCATTGATATGCGATTTTTTTTTTTTAAGATATCTTGCCAACACATTTGGATAAACTGGATGATGTGATGAAATCCGCAGGGTGCATTATTGGATGGGACTGAAGTTGCGGTGAAAAGACTTTCAAAGTCATCAGGACAAGGTGAAAGAGAGTTCAAGAACGAGGTTGTTCTTGTTGCCAAACTACAACATAGAAATCTTGTTAGACTTCTTGGATTTTGTCTAGAAGGAGAAGAAAGAGTACTCGTTTACGAGTATGTGCTCAACGAAAGTCTTGATTACTTCGTGTTTGGTGAGTTGTATTCAATGTTTTGTTTTGGATGATTCTTTAGCCAATTCTTTAGAGCTAACGATAATATATGGATATCCACAGACCCTGCAAAGCAAGGTCAGCTAGATTGGAGTCGACGATATAAAATTATCGGAGGAATTGCTAGAGGCATTCTATATCTTCATCAAGATTCACGACTCACAATCATACACCGGGACCTTAAAGCGAGTAACGTTCTTCTGGATGCTGATATGAATCCGAAAATTGCTGACTTTGGAATGGCAAGAATTTTTGGAATGGACCAAACTGAGCAGAACACAAGCAGAATAGTTGGGACCTAGTAAGCCTTTCCCATAAGTTGAAATTGGTAAACAAGTTTTGGCCAAATTACTAAACTTTTGTTGTGGGATTCAGTGGTTACATGTCTCCGGAGTATGCAATGCACGGTCAGTACTCAACAAAATCTGATGTATATAGCTTCGGAGTGTTAGTTCTTGAGATTATTAGCGGAAAGAAGAATAGCAGCTACTACCAAACAGACGGGGCACATGACTTGGCCTTTTATGTAAGTTTTAAGCAAATCAAGTTCCAGATTTACCTGCCCATGGTTGCAAGTGTTAACTGATTGATTATTGTAGGCTTGGAAACTTTGGAGCAACGGGAATCCATTAGACCTTGTGGATCCAGCTATTGTAGATAATTGCAAAAGGAATGAAGTTGTTCGATGTGTCCATATCGGTCTTTTATGTGTTCAAGAAGATCCTGTTGAGCGTCCGACATTGTCAACGATTGTTCTGATGCTCAATAGTAGTACTGTGACTTTACCAGTGCCTCGGCAACCAGGGTTTTTCGTTCAGAGTAGACCTGAAAAAGACCCGCTTGATTCAGAGACCAGTGTATTACAACCTCTGTTAACGATGTAACGATCACTGATTTATATCCTCGTTGAATATAGTATTAACCTTCACACTTGAACCCATTGAACAAGGAAAAATATCTAAATATAGTTTGGGTTATGATTAAGAAGTAAATAAAAAAGAATCATTAGTCTGGTAATTGATCGATATGATCAATCATTATTCTGGTATTTCTATAGAAGTTAGTATCAGACTCAGTTACAAATGAAATAAGCTTATTTCAGGATTGGAGTTTGAACAGTTTCACCGCTCTGTACCATAGAAAATGAGGAAGGATTATACGCGTGTAGGTATTGTGATGATAGAAATACAACCTTTCTGTATTTGTCACATAACTTTTGGTTTTTTCTTATATATGGTGAGGCAAAGACTATCCTAAAAAAACGAAGACTACAAAAAGTGTGATTCTAGTTGTAATTTGTAACACGAGGGGTTTAGTTCTATTAGGCACTGGGTTCAAACCCTCTTTGGGACGGAAGGTTATTCTTTAAAGAGAAAATTACATACAATGTCACATATAGAGTTTTAATCTCATAGAATGTCACACCCTACTTTGTATAACAAGTAATGTCACTTACACACTAGTATTCCTAAAGTAACTCTTGTATATTCACTACAAGAAAAAGGATGTATTGTTACAAATTTTTTTGTCACAATACAAAAAGTTATGTAGCAATAAAAATATTGTGACAATCTTACAACATTTTGTAAACAGTTACAATAGCTTCGTTGCAAATGTTTAGGAGTAGCAAAAATGTTACACCAATTGTGATGATGCTATTTAGTATATATTATCTCACAAACACTAACGAAGTATACTAGTGATAAAATTGTCATAACTAAGGACTAAAAAAATTGTCACACCAATTGTTGTAATTTGTGACTTTTGCATCGTTTCAATTCCATCTTTAATTTCTACGACAATATAGTCTTAAACCGTCACAAAAAACAACAACAAAAACGTTGTAAATATATCACACTTACATACTAAAAAAATTGTTACAACAATTGTCGTAATTCGTGACTTTTGTATCATCTCAATTCTATTTTTAATTTCTACGGCATATAATCTTAAACCGTCACAAAAAACAACAACAAAAACGTTGTAAATCTATCACACTTACTTACTAAAAAAATTGTCAGAACAATTGTTGTAATTCGTAACTTTTGTATTGTCTCAATTCTATCTTTAATTTCTACGGCAATATAGTTTTAAAACCATCATAAAAAACAACAACAAAGACGTTGTAAATCTATCACACTTACTTACTACAACAAAATCTTAAAACCGTCTTATCTAATGACGGTAATAACGTTATTTTTCCGTTGCAAATGGTTACTAAAATGTTTTTTTTTATTAGTCTTAATATGCAACTATTAGCTAGTATTTTAAAATCTCAATAAAACTATTATTTTTTTCAATTTTTTTCACATATTAACGAAATAAATGATTACAAAACGAAAATTATGTAGAAAATACAAATGTCATAAATGAAAAACAAATTCAGAAAAAACACATTCAAACAGAAATGATCATAATTTACATAAGTCATAAAAGAAACAAAAGAACTGAAACACGAGAAGCATAAAAACCAAAGTGAAACAAGAGCAAACTGAAACACAAACCAAACTGAAACTCAAAGCAAACTTAAACATAAACCAAACTAAAAGACAAAGCAAACTTAAACATAAACCAAACTAGATAGCTTGATCTTCATGGCAAACTGAACATGAGTTTTCATGGGGGAGTTGTCGCCGAAGCTCCTGCGAGAGAAGAAGAAGCAAAGGTACTCTTACCAGAAAGTGATTGAACTATTTGCTCCATGGTCTCGAATCGCTTTCGAAAATTCACGTTCTCCTCTCGACTTTTCTGCAGCTCATTTTTCAGCTCTTCCACTTCACGTGTTAATGTTCCGGTATTTTCAACAGCTTGTGAAGAAGCAGCAGAGGCACTTAAAGAGTTAATCCCGAGTTGAAGCGATCCAAGTCCAAACACACGTCTTTGTTTTGACATTCCAGCAATCTACAAGAAAGAAATTCATGAACAATGAAGTCAAAACCCAAAAGCAGAGAACACATATTATCAAGTTAAAACTAAAACATAATACACCACGTAAGTTAGAACTATAACAAAACAGTATCATCACCTTAAGATAACAATCACATCAACATAACAATAAGAGAACTAGATATTACCTTAACATAAATTTCATTCCTCTCCTCTACAGTAAGAGCATCAACGGTCAATGGTTCTCCATTGGAAGACTCCATTTCTGATAAAAGCTCTTCCACATGCTCATCAAATTTTTCAGCAATTTCACGAGCTCTATTATCAATATAAGAGCCATCTGGTTTCTGATGAGTTTTCTTCATCACAGCGAGAAATGAACAATCCTCATTGTTAGCAGCCTACAAACAAAACAATAACAAAATAAGTAAAATCATCAAAACTATATAAAAAAAAACAGTCATGAAATGGTTAATAAAACTCAAACATTACCAATGCATCCTGCACTTTGGCGTAAGAACGAGAACCGGCTCGGTGTCTATGAGCACCTGAACCATCACGGTCAAACATCCTAGAAGCACGGGCTTGTGCGCTTCTTTGTACTGCTTGTGGTGTAGCCCAGTAGGCTAGCATCTCTCTCCAATGGTCCAAAAGAATCCACTCGGGTTTGGCTCCTCTTGCCTTGGCAAGGCTCACCATGCCTCTGAGGCGATTGGCAGCAAGTATAGCGAAATTGGCTTTGACCACAGGCTCGTATGCGTCATCCCACTCGAACCTCGTCTGAGATACATATAACATTAGACACAATAAAAAACCATTATGAAAATACTGATGCAAATGGTAACTCAAACTAACCTTGAAAGTTGAAAACCATGCTTCTTTGTCAATGAGTGGCACTCTTCTCCAACTATACCAAGGCCCCTGGAAATTTCCTTGGATGATTGTTCTGACACATGTTGACACTTCAGTGTCGTATCCAAACCTGTTGCATATGTAATTGCAATTTATATGTGTTCACAGTTTGAAAACGAAATAGGATTTTTAAAATAAACTCAAGTACCATTTAGCTCCATTTAGCCGAGCTGGATGAAGCACTCGAGAATAACGCCTTTGAAGCACAATTTCAGCAGCAGGTGGAGGAGCCAAAGGTGGACCAGCAGCAGGTGGAGGAGCCAAAGGTGGACCAGCAGCAAGTGGAGGAGCCAAAGGTGGATCTGCAGCAGGTGGAGGTGCAACACGACGATTGGATGCAAGAGGCTGAGAACTTGAACCTCTCCCAAACATACTTGAACCTCTCCCAAACAATACATGAGCAGGTGGACGCATCTGCAAATTAATGACAAGAAAAAATTACAATAAAAGTTAGTCAAAGAAGAAAGTGACGCATAAATAAAAAGAATTGGCATTAAAATTTTAGAGATTACAATCTAGATAACAGATCTGTTTTATATTTCAGAACACACTACAAAGAATATTTTTACAATCTACGGTCTGTTTTAGATTAACATGAGAATTAAGAATATATTTAATGATGGAGAACACTAGCAAATTGACATAAGGAATTTGAAGAATCTGTTTATCACTCAACAAGAAAATTTTAACTGTAGATGAATTTAACCATAGATGAACACTAAGCAGACTTATGAGACAGGAAACAGAGATCAGTCTTTGCAAACATGAAACAAAACAAAAACATGGACATCTGAGATATAGATTTCAAACCTTGACAAAACACAACGAATAGAGAAGTGATGGATTTATGAGTTTCTAGGGTAAATTGTGAGAGAGTACGTGAGAGGAGGCACACTAATTTTTTTATATACTAGAGAAAGTAGTGGTTATTCTGACAGTTAATATCTAGATTTTGGCACGATTCAATCTTTTTAATATATTTAGTTGATGCAATGTATGAGAGAGAGTGCAGCCATTTATGTGTGAGGTGATGTATCCGACCGAGCATTACTGACCATTAATGGATGATAGAAAAAAGTAATGCAAATATTAAATAGATTATAATGGTTATAATGTTTATGAGTGTTAGATCTGCGTTAATTAACGCAGAGAGATTGTGAGATTCATAACAGAAATTTACAAAAAGATTGTGACAGAGAAACCAGAGATTTTTCCGGTGAACGGAAAAACGGAGTAAATCCGTGTAAGTGAAGTACATGGTATGATGTACACGTGAGGCAAATTTGTGTATTGGTTACGGTAAGTACGTTGTCATTTTCACACATCTTAAAAAATCACATATATTGCCACCAATCATAATATCCACATTTTTAACAAATTTAAACATAAATTAAGTCTACAAAGTTATAGAATTATTAAAAACATATACATACACAAAAATTAAGTACACTCAAAATAAAATAACTCGTACACCACACTATATATACAATCACGGTGGTCGGACATTGTAAACAATAGTAGTGATTAAACTGTACAACTTGACAGTGGTTCGATTGTGTATACCGTTGTGTGTTGGTGGTCGGACAGTGTACACGATGATGTTGGTTAGACTGTGTACACGATAACTGTATACAAGATAACTGTGTACATCGTGATGTGATGATGGTCGTATAGTGTACACAGTGACAATGCCAAACGGTATACACGGTGGTGTATCGGCTGTCGGAAAATGTACACGTGGATACGTACAATGTATACGGCGGTGTACCAGTTGTTGGACAGTGTACACGGTGACGACGATGTACATGTGGTGTACCAATGGTTGGATTGTGTACATATGAAGATGGTTGGACTCTTTTTATCTCAATGGTGACTCCATGAACCTCTTCGTTAGCTTCATAACTCGCATTGTTGTCTTCCATTTTATAACATCTACATTTTTTACTAATTTTAAAGGCAAAATATGTATGTACATATGGTAGCTATCAACGTACATAAAAAATATTGACGTACATTTTATTGTTTTGTGACGTTGGTGTACGTACATCCTACCGAAAAACAATAACAAATCTTATTCGGAGTAATCGTGCTAGCAAAGATCTGTATGGCAACAGTTCGGTTGTAGGCGGAAGTTCGTCTAGCGACGGTTTGGTCGAAGGCGGAGGTCCGTATGGTGACGGTTCGGTCCAAGGTCGGAAGTGCATCTAGCGGCGGTTCAATGGAAGGTAGATCTGACATCAATGGTCGGAATAGTCTTTCCGGTAGCATCTCGAAACTCAAAGTGCATACTTGTCTCCAATTCAATATTTGGCTCCGACAACAGCTTACAATTCTGTAGCGCACTCAATTGTGGATCTTGATCCATTTTTACAAACCAAATAATTTAGCCTTCAATGAGAAAGAAGAATTTATGGTGAGGATGAGAAAAAATGCAGAAACCTTTAAATCTTTAAGAAAGAGAAATGTGAGGATGAAACATAAAATAATGAAAAGCTCTTTCACGATTATCTATAAGCTTTGTTATAAAATAAATTATAAAACAAATATAGTGTCAGACTTACATTAAAAAAAATCAAGCAAAATCAAATCAATAATGAGAAAGCATGTTTTTGTATGTATATGAGAATGACGTTTTCGGAATATCGTGTGTAAGTGACATTTTTTGAGATTTTACTTTCTCTTCATGACACATGAAATTACACTTTGAAACTGTGACTTATTTGTAATTATTTCTTCTTTAAATTGGAATATGTAAAACTTGACTTTGGATACTGAAGAGATTATGTTCCAAAGGTTTGGAACCGTGAACTCCTCACGGTTCTAGTCTTTGGATACCTAGTCTTTGTATTTTGTCTTGGCCTTTGATATTTATTGCTCTAATTTCGCATTCAATCAAATTAGTTTTTTTTTTTAATTTATGTGAAGTTGATTACAAAAAAAATGCAAAATGAAAAGTATTTACTTTGACTATTCCACGTTAATCTTAGTGGTAACAAATAGATGTTTCGTTTTATAAATGAGAGCTTCAAGATGTGAAACCCAAATCAGGGAAGAGGAACCATGTCTTGTCGTGCCTCTATCATCTTCCTTTTCCTCTTCTCCTTCCTCACTAGCTTCAGTGCTTCTGCTCAAGATCCAGTATTGAACCATGTTTGTTCAGATAGGACAACGTATTCAAGGAACAGCACTTACTCCAATAATCTCCAAACCCTTTTATCCTCTCTCTCTCTCTCTTCCGCCAACACCTCATACTCCACCGGATTCCAAAACGCCACGGCAGGACAAAACACCGACATGGTCTACGGACTTTTCCTCTGCCGTGGAGACCTCTCCCCAGAAAGTTGTCTTACTTGCGTCGCCTTTTCCGCCAATGAAATTTTAATTCGGTGTCCCATTGAGACTCAAGCCGTGCTCTATTCCGACGAGTGTATGCTTAGATACTCTGACAAAACTATTCTCTCGACCCTCACAACTGATAGAGGAGTAATGATACCAAGCACCCGGAATGTCCCACCTAACTAGTTAGACCGGTTCATAGATTTGGTCTTGTCCACCATGAACCAAGCCGCCAATGAAGCGGCCAGCAATTACAGAAAATTCGATGCGAGAAAAGTCATTTGGACCACACAACAGACCTTGTATGGACTCGTTCAGTGCACTCCTGATCTGACGAAACAAGACTGTTTGCGGTGTCTACAACTTAGCATCAATCAGTTACCTACTGACAAAATTGGAGGAAGAGTTCTTTATCCAAGCTGTAGTTCGAGATACGAGGTTTACGCGTTCTACAACGAAACTACCATTAGAAGACCATCACCATAAGCATATTTCGTCACAATTGTGAAGCGCAGCTAATAATGAGACATTTTTACATCTCATGTCCTCAAGAACAGGAAGACCAAATCCAAAATAATTTCATTAGCGCTAATAGTGTTTTCTTTGGATAATGATCTGTCTTATTAGTGTTTTCTTTTCAAATCCAAACCCAAACTCCTCTGTCTCATTTGTGTTTTCTTTTCCTTTTTTTTATTAACGCTTATAATAAGTCTTGTTAGACATTAAAAACCACTTTCCCAATTGTTGTTCTGTAGGAATCCATGTTTCATCTACTATCTAAGGATTGAAAATAAAAGCAATGAGCAGGGAAGTTTTCTGCAATGTGGTTTACACATCTATTCTTTGCTCTGGTTGGAACCAACATCAGATAATGACTGTATTTTTTCTTCGTATTTGATAGTTTTGCTATAATTTATTCAACTTTACGAACTTTCCATTTATTAGGGAATATATTACACCTCGAAAGTTAGGAAGGATCTTAAGCAAGATATAAAATATATGGTCTCTCCACTCATTGTGAATTCGTTTTGAAAGCCCATAATCTAACACTATATTGTTATAATTTTCTTTTCGTTTTCTTTAGGTTACCTAGTCTAAATGATTTTGCCTTTTCTCATCTCTCATTTTTACAACCGGAAAACTCTTTTTCTTTTTAAAAAGATGGAAAGCGACGGCGATCCTAAGGTTTTGCGAATCAAGGTGCAGGATGCTACGATGGTGGATATGGGTGCCGGAGGAAGGCCTCCCGGGGATCCGCCGGATGCGCCGGGGTCTTGGGTACAAAAGGTTATTGGTGGTAGGGTAGGAGGGATGCCGATCCAGGAGGAGGTGTTGGATGATGCGTTTGTGACGGAGAGATTAAGTTTGGCGTTTCCGAACGGGGAGCATAGTGTGGATGCCGGAAATCGCACAATTAGATTTGTAAGGGTTTTTAGAGGAAGTTGAGATTTCTGCGTTAAGCTACGAAATAGAAAACGATGAGCAAAGAAAAAATAGGGTTTGTTATTGCTTTGTATTGCTTTTGTCAATAAAGTTGCGGATCCCTTTCTCAAAGGATGTACATCGATATATATACTCGACTAGGTCGGTTTTGGGTTACAACAAGATAAAGGAAACTATCCTAATTCTTCGGGACTCGTCTCGATCCACTTTCCTTATTGAGTTTATCTTCTCGAAGAAAAAGAAAGTTTTCCTTATTTCCCCGATGATCTCTCCTTCTGAAGGCGGCTTCCCTCGTGGGCTTCTCCTGATGGGCTAGACTTGTTCTGAACTCGTCAGCCCGATAGGCTTGCCACTCCTAGCCACTAACCTGCTCTTCAGAAAAGACTCTCCACGGCGAAATGTAGTTGATCCCGTTTAACCAGAAATATGCAAGGCCTAGCAGATTTCGCCTAAGCGGTTTGGTTGGCAGATTTTTGCCTAAGCGGTTTGGTTGGCAGATTTCGCCTAAGCGGCCTGCCTTGCTCGGCCAAAACTGCCTCACCGGTTCGGCCAAAAGGTGCGTAGGCCGTTCGGCCAAAAGCGCCTAGGCCGTTCGGCCAAAAGTGGCCTGACCGGTTCGGCCAAACGTGCCTAGGCCGTTCCGCCAAAAGTGGCTAGGTCGATCGGCCAAAAGTGGCCTGACCGGTTCGGCCAAACGTGCCTAGGCCGTTCGGCCAAAAGTGGCCAGACCGTTCGGCCAAAAGTGGCCTGACCGGTTCGGCCAAACGTGCCTAGGCTGTTCGGCCAAAAGTGGCTAGGCCGATCGGCCAAAAGTGGCCTGACCGGTTCGGCCAAACGTGCCTAGGCCGTTCGGCCAAAAGTGCTTAGGCCGTTCGGCCAAAAGTGCCTGGCCGGTTCGGCCAAACCTGTCTGAGCGGTTCGGCCAATTTCCCTGGTTTGGCCAAACTTTTCCCGGTTAGGCCAAATTTGGAATAACTCTCAAATTTGGCAGCGACAGTGTATTTGGCTGTTTGGCTCGACAATCCAACCATATCACAGCACCCTTGTTATTACCGACTGTTGTTCTCGGGGAAGGGATTTCCGACCCCAACATTTAGCCCCCCAGCCTGCTTATATGGTAATAGTAGCTGGGCGGTAAATTGTTGAAGTAAAGAGAACAATAGTCAAGAAAAAGTTTTACCCAAGTAAAAGACTTCGAAGAGACTTGATGTGATGTTTTGATCGGGTCCCCTTTCTTCTGATGAAAATTTCCAGTGTTCTTGAAGATAAAAGATACTGAAACTCCTGAAATGTACTGGCTTTCACGTTTCCCGAGGTAGAATAGTTTTCCTCTTATAAAACCAAGTTTCCTCCTCATTTTCACCTCATACCTTTTATCTCCACTCTCTCTCTAGAAGGTACTCTCTCTACTCTCCTTCTCTCTCTTAGTTTTTTTTTTGTTTGTTCCTTGTTTCGCCGAACGGCCATCTTCTTAGGATAATCCGGGTTCCGGTTTGGGAAGATATCGCCGAACCCGTTTTGAGGAAAGAGATTTGGCCGAACCGGTTACTGTTCTGGCCGAACCGGTTTGAGGAAGGGGTTTTGCCGAAGAGGAGATTTGAGGCGGATTTCGCCGAAGAAACTCGCCCGGCTCGCGGACGTTTCGATCCGTTTTTTGCCGAAGAGGCTTGCCCGGTTCGGCGAAATTCGCGGACCTGTTTGCCGAGAAAGCTTTCCGGCTCGGCGAAACTTCGGTCCATTTTTGCCGAAGGAGCCTGCCGGCTCGGCGAAATTGCGGTCCAATTTTGCCGTACCGGTTCCAGCTTTTGACCGAACCGGTTTCGAAGACCTTTGAAACGAAGGTTTTGCTGAGCCGGTCCCAAAAACCGAGATTTGGCCGAAGACTTCCGAAGCGGAGATTTCGCCGAACCGGTCAAAACCGAGATTTCGCCGAACCGGTTCAAAACCGATATTTCGCCGAACCGGTTCAAAACCAAGATTCGCCGAAGACCTTAATTTCGCCGAACCGGTCCAACACCGAGATTTGGCCGAACCGGTTCAAAACTGATATTTCGCCGAGCCGGTTCAAAACCGAGATTCGCCGAAGACCATGATTTCGCCGAACCGGTCCAACACCAAGATTTGGCCGAACTGGTTTTGAACCAAAATTTCGCCGAAGACCCTGATTTCGCCGAACCGGTTCAAAACCGAGATTCGCCGAAGACCCTGATTTCGCCGAACCGGTCCGACACCGAGATTTGGCCGAACCGGTTGCGTTTTGGCCGAGGAGGGCTTCGAAAAAAGTTCGCCGAACCGGTCCCAAACCGGAGTTTGGCCGAAGCGGATTCCTCGAGGTATTTTGGACGAACTGTTTGAGGAGTCCCTTGGATGGATCCTTACCCCGTTTTGCCAGAATTTGACGAGATTCCTTTCGTAGTTAAGTCTGAAGGATACGAGTGGCCTGCGGAAGCAGTCTTGACTCAAGAGCAGGAGGAAAAATTCCTCCACGTCCTTCACGCAGAGAAGAAAGCGCGTCGAGAACGACAAGGAATCAAGTATAAGAAACGGGGGAATCCTGATCCCCCAGGTTCCACCTTATGCTCAGCAGAATCGTTAGACAAACTCAGGACCGAGTTCGAAGTTCCCAATGAAGTTGAGTTTAGTGTCCCAAGGTCTTCTGATCGATCCAACGATCCTCCCCCGGGCTATTTTACAATGTATGAGAATTCTCTCGAGGAATGTTTTCTCACTTTCCCTATCCCATCGGTGATCCTTGACTATTTCTGGAGACACAAGATAGCCCTTGCTCAGGCGACCCCTCGAGGTATTCGACACTTGGTAGGAATACTGGTTTGGGGCATAGAATGTCACCAAGAAATCACCGTCTACCATTACCTGAATTTATTGAAGATTGGTAGCAGGGGTATGGTTGGGAATGATATGATCGTTGCCATCGGAGCTCACGTTGGTTGTCTGGTTATCGATGATCACCCTACCAAGGATAGGCATTGGATCAACTACTTCTTCTATGTCAAGATTTCCGAAGCATGTGTGGGTGATCAATGGCTTGAGAAAGTAGTTACGCGATGGAGATATCGCGGTAGCTAGTTGTCATTCAGTCTTAGTCTAGGACTTTCCTCCTGCTTGCCGTCTTTGTTTTTAGGAAACGCTTGAATCCTAACCTTGACTTTTTGTTTATGTTTCGTGCAGGTGCGCCCGGATTTCCAACTTGCCCAGAAGGTTTGTTCACTGACCTTCTTTCCGCGGTTAGATTCGAGCGGCACCTCTGCTTTTGGGAGAGGACTTTCCATTTTCAAAGAGTCAAACGAGCGATGGGATACTTGTCTTTTCGTGAGGAGATGGCAGCTCAGGAGCGTGCGCAGGCTGAGAATTTGGTGGCTGGCGTCGAAACTAACCCTGCTGGAGGGCAAGAAGGTGGAGTCCAAGACCAGCCGATCGTTAGCGGTGAGGTCTCCGAGGTTCCCCAGGAGAAGCTGAAGAAAAGTAGGCGTTCAAAGAAACCCCCAAGAGTCCCCGTTCCCGACGGAATCATTCCCTCTTCCGAGGCAGGCGCTTCCGCTTCAGGCACTGCTCTCGAGCAAGATGGGGAGTCTCACAGTTCTCGGCGAAAGAAAAAGAGATCTCGTCGAAGTTCGAGTGTTGGCCAGGTTCAGAGCCATGTTCGTGTGGTCCTCACCGATGGAATTTCGGAGAGTGTGATTGATGACTCGAAGACGGCCGCATGGTTTACGAACATCCAGTATCACGATAGTGATGGACCTCTTCCCGTTGAGCTAATCGCAGATCCCGACTTTGGGTTGAGGTCTCGCCACGGATCCAGGGTATGTCCATAACACGCAATTCCTTCAAGTGAGTTTCAAAAGGTTTTTTGAGGAGATTTTTCTAAGTGCTTAAACCCTTTCTATTTGGTCCTTCAGCACTTTGCCGCCGCGAACAGGCTAGCCCGGAAGTTTTACGATCGTGGAGAGCTTTCCAGGAAATCATGCTCAGACGCTCAGACTCGATTAGGAATTGAAATGGAGCACATAAAGAGTGTGGAGTCCGAGTTGCAGGCCTATCAGCGGAGATGCGTTGAGGCGGAAGAGCGTGCCGTTGAGGAAAGTGCTAAGGCATCGATACTCCAGCGGCAACTAGCTGACGAGAAGACTGGCATAGCTTCCAGGATTAAGCGTGCGACCAAGGCTGCGATGCGCACTCTTGCCACCAAGTTCCAAGGCAAGATCGACTGTGCCAAAGAGAAGATCAGGACCCTTGGCGGGAACCTAAAGAAGAAACTAGTGCAGCTAGCTCAAGTCGAGGCGAACATTGAATTTGCTAGAATTCTGCGCGAGGCCCCTGACTCGTTTGATGCTGAAGTAGCCAGAACCGAGGCTTGGCTACCAAATGTTGCTGGCGGCGATGTGGAATTTGACAGTCTTTTTGCTGGATTAGACTCTGACTTAGTCATATCGCCTATCTCTTCTGACTCAGCAGGTACTGCTCGGGACGATGTGTCGCTCGAGACTTTGGCCATGGATGTGGGTGTCCGGGCTTTTGATGGATCGATGACAGATGAGCTGGGAGTGAATCGTGATGATGATGAGTATGTTGACATTGTCGACTAGGGCTTCGCAGGATGAGTCATCTCTTGTTTCTTCTTCGGCTTTGCTTTCCTTTCCCTAAAACTGCCCTTGTGGCAATGTCCTTGCTTCTGTTTTTGTTTGTGTGTGTTTATACCTTGCGTCGTGTCTTGATGTAAGGTAATCTATGTATGAGACCTTCATGACATGTTACCTTCTCGATTATGATATCTCGAGGACTGGTTTAGTTTGTAAACTTTTTGGTTTTGTGGTCTCGTGATGCTTTAGCTTTAGAGGCTCGCTTGGCGGCATTTTCTGAACACGTCTGTCCAGAAACGATCACGCCTTTTGACTTGACCAACGTGTTGTTGGGTTTTCTGAATGATTATTCGGTGTATAAACCTAAGTAATCATTGGCAGCTGCTTTTTACCAACGTACTGTTGGGTTTTCGAATGAACGCTCGTGGCCAAATGACCAGGAACTGAACATTAGAACCAGCCAGAGTCAAAAGCCCTGAAACTGATCGTTATAACTTATATAGCGCGCTTAGGATCCGATGATGGATGTCAATGCGTTCAGGTTCACACATTGTTGCTGTGGCCAGCAGCAACGACCGTGGATTGAACTTGCTCAGAAAAGGCTTCGAAAAATCCATTGAAGATGTAAAAGTTGAAGCGATGAACGTGATTTAAAAATTGGGAGTGTATGAGTATACATACCCCACTCCCCCCCCCCCCCTTTTGACGGAGGAGGGCAATTGAACTCGTCCGGAGACAAGCTGCCTACGTACCCTTTGCAGGGATCAAGTCGCCTAGTAGTTCGTTAAAGCACTTACGCCCCCCCTTTTTGCGGGGGAGGGCAACTGAACTCGTCCGGAGACAAGCTGCCTACGTACCCTTTGCAGGGATCAAGTCGCTTCGTAGTTCAAGGCAAGAGCCTCAAGAAAGGACTAATGATAGTACCTCTTCAAGTGCTTCGCATTCCACGAATGGAGTATAGGCTTGCCGGCCATGGTGGCGAGCTCATGGACGCCGGGACGGATCACGGTAGTGACTTTGTAAGGTCCTTCCCAGTTAGCACCAAGTTTCCCCGCGTTCCGCTCTGCTGTGTTTTGGAAAACTTCGCGTAAGACCAAGTCGCCTTCGCGGAAACGTCTGATACGAACTTTAGAGTTGTAGTATCGTGCGGCCGCGTTTTGATAGTTGGTTATTCTGATGAGTGCCTGATCGCGCCTTTCGTTAAGGAAATCCAGTTCATCAAAGAGGAGTGAATCGTTGAGTTCTTCGTTTTCAGGTAAGAGACGACGGCGCGGTCCTGGACTAGTGATTTCGGAGGGTATGACACATTCAGTTCCATAGACAAGAGCAAAAGGAGTTTCGCCTGTTCCGCGTTTGGGAGTGGTGCGGTGGGACCATAGAACACCTTCCAGCTCATCTGCCCAGCGACCTTTCTTCGCGTCCAAACGTTTCTTAAGGCCATCGAGAATCGTCTTATTCATTGCTTATGCCTGCCCATTTCCCTGGGGATGACGAGGAGTAGATTTGTTGAGTCGAATTTTCTACTTTGCGCAGAAGGCCTCGAACCTGTTGGAGATGAACTGAGAACCGTTGTCGGTGATAATTTCGAATGGAATTCTGTGACGACATATGATGTTTTTCCAGACGAAACTTTCAACTTGGGCGTCTTTGATACTTGAGTAAGCCTCAGCTTCCACCCACTTTGAGAAATAATCTGTTAAAACGAGTAAGAAACGCTTTTGTTTTGACGCATGCAGAGGTCCTACGATGTCCATCGCCCATCTCATGAATGGATAAGGAGAAGTGACGGAAGAGAGCTTCTCCGTTGGTTGATGAATTTTTAGAGCATGACGTTGACATCTTTCGCACTTGGCTGAAAACTTTATGCAGTCGTTAACGATGGTAGGCCAGAAGTGGCCATGTCACTTTATCTTGATTGCCAAGGCTTTGCCTCTTGAGTGATTGCCGCATGATCCGCTGTGTACTTCTTTCATGACTTGTCTGGCCTTTTGTCCTTCTACGCATGTGAGCAAAGGACCGGAGAACCCGCACCTGTAGATGTACTCATCTAACAGGACGTATCGAGCAGCTTGCTTCTGTAACTTGCGGGCTGCCCACTTGTTGCTAGGTAGCTCTCCACTAACGATGTAAGCACGGATTTGGTCCATCCAGGGCTTATCGCATCCGTACTCAGGTTCTCCATCAGTTTCCATCGGGACAGATGCGTCTTGGTCATGATCTTTCTCCGAGGGGTTGTCAGCGTCAGTCATAGGCGTTGTTATTGGCGGATGCGTGGGCTCTGTTTCTTCTGCTGCTTCTGTCATTTCCATGTCTTTGGGACTCGTCTCGAGTGATTCAGCAAGGGCTTTTTCTTGTCTCGCGATCTGAGATCGTGTTGAAATAACCAGCGCTGTACTTTGTTGGATGCTGGGAAATTCGATGAACTCCACGGGGATTACCCGCTTCAAAGCTGGATCTTTTGGAGGAGCTGAAGCGGAGGCAAGGTTTGCCAATGCGTCAGCGTCGACGTTTTCCCCTCGAGGAATTCGTGTCAGCATAAACTCTTTGAATGTCGAGGCAAGGTCCTTGACTATCTTTACATAGGCTTCCATTCGATCGTCTTTTGTTGCATACTCGCCGCTGAATTGGCTAGTAACTAGCTGTGAATCGCAGAAAGCGTGAACATATTCGATGTTGAGTCCTTGGGCGAGCCTCATTCCAGCGATGACGGCTTCATACTCTGCTTCGTTGTTGGAGGCTTTGAAGCCCAGACGAAAAGACTGTTCAAGGATCTCGCCTGTTGGCGACGCTAGGCGTATTCCTACTCCAGATCCATTCTTAGATGACGAGCCGTCGACGTGTAGTTCCCAGATACCCGGTCGGACTTCCTTTAGCATTTGATCCTCAGGGAGTTCGATTAGGAAGTCTGCCAATACTTGTGACTTGTTGCACGTCCGTCCTCTGTATTCGATATCGTACTCGCTGAGTTCTATTGCCCACTTGGCTAACCTGCCAGATTGACTTGGGCTATGCAAAACGGACCGCAAAGGGAAGGTGCTGACACTACAAGAAAACACTGATTTTGTGACTATTTTTTGTGACTGATTTTTTAGTCACAAATATTTGCGACTACTTTGAGACTGTTTTGTGACTAATTTGCGACTACCCAAAAACAGTTGCAAAATAGTCACAAATTTGCGACTGAATATTTTAGTCGTAATTTCGGTCGCAAATTTATCACTGAATTTATAGCTAGTGGCTGATCTGTGACTAATTATGTTCAGTCACATAGTAGTAACAAATTAGCAACGACTTAGCGACTAAATTTGTGTGACTACTTTGTTACTAATTTGTAACTACTCTGTATGAGTTTTTAAGAATTCACAAAAAGATTATTGGAAATACATTTCTGTCTTATAATAAACATGTCTTGAACCTTTAACTAGAATAATATGATAATAATATTGAAAGAACAATCTAACAAATTTCCCTAAAATTTAAGTTCCATAACATAGAAGTTGATGTTACATGAAGGTTTAGTGTTCTTATTGTAAAAGTATAGAATTTTTCAAACTTTTTTGGATTTATGCTATTTACCACTCTATAATTAATCATAGAGTTAAAAAGTGTAATAGGAAATATTCATTAAGCAAGTGTAACAATATTTGGGGTCCAAAATGTTCAGATTTTGATTTGTGATTGATGAAATAAGAGTCACAAAGTGGTCTCACATCTGAGACTACTATTATTTCGTCACATAAATGTAACTACTTTATTACTAATTTGAAACTAATCCCTATGATTTTTTAAAAATTCATTAAATTGTTTATTGTAAATACATATTTTTAAGAATAAACATTCCTTAAACCTTTAGTTAAACTAATACGATAGTCATATTGAAAGAACAATCTAACAAATTTCCCTAAAATTTAACATCCATAACATATAAGGTGTTGTTACATAAGGGTTTAGTGTTTTATTGTAAAAGTGAAGTATTTTTCAAACTCTTTTAGGTTTATGTTATTTACCACTCTATAATTAATCAAAGAGTTAAGAAATGTAATACAAATTATTGACCAAGCATGTGTAACAATATTTGGGATCCAAAATATTAGGGTTTATATTTGTAACTAATGAAATAAGAGTTACAAAGTAGTCTCAAATCTGAGACTACGATTTATTTCGTCACATAAGTGTGACTACTTTGTTACTAATTTGTAACTAATCCATATGTTTTTTTTTAAAATTCACAAAAACATTATTGTAAATACATTTTTTGTAAGAGTAAACATTTCTTAAGTCTTTAGTAAGACTCATATGATTATAATTTTGAAGGAACAATCGAACAAAATTTTCTAAAATTTAACATTCATAACATAGAAGTTGATGTTACCTAAGGGTTTAAGTGTTCTTATGGTAAAAGTGTAGAATTTTTGAAATTTTTATTGATTTATGTTATTTACCACCATATAATAATCATGGAGTTAAGAAATGTAATAGGAATTATTGACCAAACATGTGTAACAATATTTGGAGTCTAAAATCTTAGGGTTTAGGGTTTAGATTTGTGACTAAAGAAATAAGAGTTACAAAGTAGTTTCGAATTTGAGACTACTATTTATTTTGTCACATATGTGTAACTACTTTGCTACTAATTTGTAACTAATCCGTATGATTTTTTAAAAATTCATAAGATATTTGTAAATACATTTTTGTAAGAACAAACACTTTTTAAACCTTTATTTAAACTAATATGATAATAATACTGAACGAGCCATCTAACAAAAATGTTACATAAGGGTTTAGTGTTGTTATTGTAAAAGTAGAATTTTTCAAACTTTTCTTGATTTATGTTGTTTACCACTATAATTAATGGTAGAGTTAATGCTTTGGTTTAAAGTCCATTATGTAATTATCATTATTTATGTGTTAGCTTAATTACCGTGATTGCATATTATAATGCCACAATATATGTATGTCCTAGCTGCCTAAAAACCAAAAGGTTTGGCACCTAAATTTATTCTCGAATTCAATTTGGTTGGCAACTTATTTTCCAGGTTCTATAATTAAACATTTAAGGCAGGAAGTTTAAATGGGCCAAAATATTTGGGCCCACTACCTTTTACCCAAAACAATTTACTCTGTCTTTAATCGATCCTCTCCCTCACTCCCTTAGATCTAGGGTTTCTTCTTCTTCTTCTTCTTCTTCCCCTGTGATATTTCGTTGATCCCTCTATCAGACTTTTAGATCTAGAGCTTCCTGTTCTTCATCCGAGTTATCCTCCTGTACCTTTCTTCTTTTCTTCGGGAATGGCTACCGACACCAGAGAATACTCAAGCTTGTTCACGTTTCGCAGCCCCTCGGTAGATTCGTCGTCGAATCCGAAGTCTCTCGTACTACCGCTGTAAAAAAGTGCGGGATTATGTCAAGCTTCTCAATCTCCAGGTTAGGGTAACTCTGCTCGAGTTTCTTTGTTATCTTCTGATTTTGGGGGATATCTAGGTCTTTTGGGAGACTGATGATTCTCGTGTGTATGGTGGTTTTTGCCTGCAGTTTCCTCGCTTAGTCTCTGAGCTCAAACCCTAAATATTTCTGCGATAGTAACACTGATTCCATTGATTCAGACTTGGGTAAGATCGAGATTCACAATCATTTCATTTTTAAATATGGTAATTCCATGGACAAATTCAATTTCTTTGCCCCAGATTTCTGTGTACCATGTCCGACTAATGGGGAATTTTACCAAGGAAAGTTGCAATGTAATCATGTATATAGAAAGCAAGGGAATTTTTGTGTAGAAGATGGAGAAATCAATGAATCAACCAAGAAATTGGTAGTGATTTATGCTGCATATATAATCGAATTTTTATAGACTTTTGTTAGTTAATTGATTTGGTATGAAGATTTTGCATTTGGTTTTGTTGTTGATCAGGTTTGCATTTTGAGAGAAAAGTATGTGAAGCATATGCTCATAATGAATGCTATGGTACTTGAACCGTCTGTGTATGTTTCTGATTTATCTTTTGACTATAGCGTTTTGATTAACTTGTGTGTTCAATAGTGAGTATTGCACTGAACTATTTTCAATTAATATTTTAGGTTCAAGAGAATGATGTTTGGAACAATCTACGTGTCAACGGTTTCATGAATAACTTAGACGAGTCTGCGTTCGATTTTGTGAAAGAAAAGGCTGTAGAAGCTATTGTTGAGCTACTAAAGAAAATGACTCATTCTAATGGGTTAGTATTTTCAAATTTTCATCACTGGTTTGAGGACTAACACTTGAAGTTTAGATTGTGACTAACTAATGCTTTATGTCTGCAGAATACAAAACGAAAGCCGCCATTAAAAAAATTTGAGGTTCTTCTTCGCTTTAAATAAGCTATTCACAAACCAAACAGATCATGAAACTGACGTTTTCTTTTGGTTTGAATCACTAGTAAAGCTGGAGTCTGTAGAATAAGAAATCGGCATCAATATCCCTTGATCAAGAATAAAGGATTCCAATTTGAAAAGGTTTGCCAATAATTTCATGTGTTTGGTCCCGATAGTATTTCATTTTGTTAGATCTTCAGATGATTTACTTCATTTCCTTTGCAGGATGAACTTAAACGTGCTGAAGAGAATGCTCGCCTCTGCATCGAGAAGCTCAATCCAAGCTCTCAAGCTTTGAATTGATGTGCTCTCACCTGAAACAGAACGATCAAGGCTTTACAACTTACATGGTTAACTACTACACCAGCCACTACAACAACCTCTCCACCTGCTACAACCACCGTTCCAATCAATGCGACACCAACTAACCCTCTTGCTACTTAAGTTAAGGCCTTAAAACAATGATTTTAAACTTGCTATGTGTTGAAACTTACTTTTTTAGTGTACATAATAATTTCTTAACGTTTTGGGAATATGTAATTTGTAATTCGGATTATGTACATCTTTTGTTTTATTATTTCAATTTCAATTATAATTGGTTTCTAATTTCTTTTATTAGCTTAGAAGTGTCATATACATATATATATATATATATACAGAGTATCAAAAAAGTAGCTAATTTGTGACTGAAATTTGACCAATTTTGGTAAAATATCAGAAAATGTAGTGGCATAATAGTCGCAAATAAGTGACGAAGTTGCAACTAGAAAAGTAGTTTCTAATTTGCTACAACAAAAAACAGTTGTAAAGTAGTAACTAATATACGACTACTAATATTCGTTTCAAATTAGTCACATCTTTGCGACTGAAATAAACGGACATATTTTAGTCGCAAATTTGCAACTGATTTGTGACTGAGAAAAATTTGCTACCAACAATTTGCCACTACTTTTTCAGTCACAAAATAGTCGCAACTCAGTCATTTGCGACTATTTTGTGACTGTTTCCGGAGTAGCAAACTCAGTGTTTTCTTGTAGTGAGCACTACGATGGAGTGAGCTTGGAAATAGGGCCTTAGTTTTCGTGATGCCATGACGATGGAAAGTGCAAGCTTCTCCAATTGAGGATATCTTGTTTCCGCATCGGTGAGAGTCTTGCTGACGTAGAAGATGGGTTTTTGCTCGCCTCGCTCCTCACGTACTAAGACAGCACTAACGGCTGTTTCAGAGATAGCGATATAGAGGAAAAGTAGTTTTCCAGTTACTGGTTTGGCGAGGATAGGCGGTGTTGCCAAATACTCTTTAAGCTGTCTGAAAGCGTCTTCACACTTTTCTGACCATTCAAACTGTTTGTTTCCTCGGAGCGTATTGTAGAAAGGCAAGCATTTGTCCGTTGATCGTGAGATAAATCGGTTGAGTGCAGCTACTCGTCCAGTTAATCTTTGTACTTCACGTTTGTTTCTTGGAGATGCCATTTGGATTAGCGCATCAATCTGCCTTGGATTTGCTTCGATGCCGTGGTGAGTGACCAAGTATCGTAGGAATTCTCCAGAGGTAACTGCAAATCTGCATTTCGTTGGGTTTAGCTTCATGTCGTAAAGATTGAGCTGATCGAAGCATGCTTCCAGGTGCGAGATGTGATCCTTTTCCTCGAGAGATTTCACAAGCATATCGTCTATATACACCTCCATTGTTTTGCCTAATTGGTCTTGAAACATCTTGTTGACGAGTCTTTGGTATGTTGCTCCAGCGTTTTTCAGGCCGAAAGGCATAACCTTGTAATAGTAGCATCCGCGGTCGGTAATGAAGGCGGTCTTTTCTCTATCTTCGGGATGCATTAGGATCTGGTTATAGCCGGAGAAGGCATCCATGAATGTCAACAGTTTGTTCCGTGATGTTGCTTCTACTAAGCGATCGATATGAGGAAGATGGAAACTGTCCTTAGGGCACGCCTTGTTTAGATCCGTGAAATCCACGCAGACACGCCACTTACCGTTCTTCTTTTTTACCACGACTGGGTTGGCGAGCCAATTGGGGTATTTGACTTCGGTGATTGATCCGACGCGTAATAGTCTTTCGACTTCGTCGTTCACCGCTTTTGCTCGTTCGGGGCCGAGCTTCCTCCTTTTCTGTTTTATTGGTTTGAACGTTGGATCGACGTTGAGTTCGTGGCTGGTGACGCTGATGTCTATCCCCGGCATGTCTTCTGCTTCCCAGGCGAAAGTATTGATGTTTTCCGGAGGAAAGCCACGAGCTTATTCTTAAGATCTTCATCAAGGGTGGCCCCGATCTCTACGCATCTTTCGGGGTGTTGTTCGTCAGTGCATACAGATATCACAGGTTCGCAGGTGGGTCGTTCTTCTTCTACGCGACCTTCTGCAATCTGTAATTGCTATAAGAGGTCAGTCAGGTTCTTCACCTGTTCGGGGCTAGTTCTCGCTCTTTTTCGTGATTTCTGAGGCTCAGGGGCGTCCTTCTCCTTCTCGATGTTTCGCATCTTATGCTCGGCCAGAAAACAGGTACGGGAATCCCTCTGATTTCCCCATATTGTCTTTATGCCGATGGGAGTTGGAAATTTGAGGCATAAGTGGTACGTTGAAGGCACGACTCTCATTAGGTTGAGCCAAGGAGTTCCCATAATTACGTTGTAGATTGCTGGATGATTGGAGACAGTGAAGTCGACCATATGTTTAACGTTGCCAGCTTGGACAGGAAGGCGGATTGTTCCCATCATCATGGTTGTTTCGCCAGAGAAACCCGTGATGGGCTTAGGCCTTCCTTTGATTGTGGATAGATCAATCTTCATTCGCTCAAGCGTTTTCTTGAAGATGACATCCACCGAACTCCCTGTATCGATAAGAACGCGAGCGATGTTGAAATCGTAGACGGTTAGGTTGATTACCAAGGGATCGTTATGTGGTTGGTCGAGGCCTTCAGTGTATTTCTCGTCGAAAGTGATTGAGTCGCTGGAAAGCCTTGGCTTTGCGGGTGCTGATATGTTTACGCAAACGTCAGCGCGAAGTTGATAGGCTTCGATCGTGGTCTCGTCGTCAGCACAGTGTTGCGATCCTCCCATTATCATGTTGATAACCTCGCGTTGTTCTCCGTTTTCTACGCCATCATCGCGACGGTGGCGTCTGGGAGTGTCCACTTGTTGTTCGGCCTCGGTAGGAGCTTTCTCCACTGGCTTGAAGTCTGACAACCTATTGTTATTTTTTAAGGTGCCTTCTGTGAGTTTGGCTATGAGCTGTCGCCCTAACTCTCGGCACCTTGCGGTTGAGTGTTCACTAGATTTGTGGAAATCACAATACAGCTTCTCGTCATAGTCCTTCGACTCTCTCGTCCAGGTGTTGTTCCAGGTTCCTCTGCCGCGACCGCGCCCACGGCCTCTTCCGTGTCCGCGATCTGATGACTCTACTTGATAGTTATGAGCCCCTCCGGATCCTCCTTCGTATTCGACGTAGGTAGGATTGTTTTTCTTAGGTGCAACGACTTTGGCTGGTTCGCTTGCTTGTTTGGTCTTTCCACTTTTCCTGGCCTGGACTTCTTCTTCGGTTAGAGCAAAATCGGCTGCACGGTGGAGAGCCTCTTGAATTGTTATCGGCGTGTTGAGGCTCATCTCTTGCCAGAATGGAGACGGGTACCGAAGCGCCCCTCGCAGGGCTTCCAAGGCTGACTTGTTGCTGATACCTTCGACCTTTGAAAGTGTGTTTTTGAACCTTGTCATGAAAGATCGAAGACTCTCGGTCTCGCCTTGCTTGTTATTCCATAGCTCCGAGTCGTAGATCTTCCATTCCATGAAGATGTTATAATGTTGAACGAACAACTCGGAAAGCTGAAGAAAGGTGTGAACTGAGTTCTTCTCCAACTTGTAGAACCATTGTAGCGCAGGCCCCTTGAGACTTTCCACAAACAGCTTGCAGTAGACGATGTCTTTTTCCGTTTCCTTGAAGTTCGCTCTCCCCAAGGCAACTTCGAATTCCATCAGATGATCCGAAGGGTCAGTGGTTCCTTCGTAGATGGGTAACTTGATCCTTCCAGGATCGGAGATTTTCGATTTCGCGATTCGTTCGTCGAAGGGTGTATTCCTCGCCTTTTCTAGAACCTGGGCGATGGCAGGAGCCTTTCCTTTTCCCTGATGCATCTGCGATTGGGTGTACTTTAGGTCTGAGGTCACCCGATCCATATGAGCTTTAACCGCAGCGAGCTCTGCAGCGTAAGAGCGTTTGAATGCTCTGCGCTCCTGCTCCTTCTTGTACCTCTCTTCGCTAGAGTAGTTGGAGTATTCCGCGGTGTCCCCCACAATCTCTGTCTTGGAAGAGCTTGACGTGCTTTTAGTGTCAGGGGCGCGTAGTTCCTGTCGGTTTCCTTTTGGACCTTCCGCCCGTGTACGCTTTGCGGGAGCTGGTTCCTCTCCGTCGGAGACGTCCACGACGCGTTCGGGGGACTTGTCCATTTCTCGACGCGGAGGTGGTGGTGGTAGATCCTCTGGGTTCCCCCGAGTAGTGCGAGGCGCTGAGAAGTCGAGGCGTTGAGGGTCGACGAGCGCTCTGAGTCTTGTCGTGTTGGGTCTTTCGCGTTTTCTTCGCGAAAGAGCTTTCAGTTCCTTCGAGTTCTCTTCGATCATCTTGGCTTGCTTCTTCTGCTCAGTGAAGAAGTCTTCTAGCATCTTCTTCACGTCAGTTAGGTCACCATGAGCAGGATTTTTGGTAGCAGTAGCCTCGATCGGAGGTTCTCGTTCCTGGTTGTCTCTGCGGGACGTGTTTTCTTCGCCGCTTACCATCTTTGAGTTGTTACGTAGCTTTTTTGGTGTAAGAAATTCTCTAGTTCCCCTTAGTCGGCGCCAAATTGTGGATGCCGGAAATCGCACAATTAGATTTGTAAGGGTTTTTAGAGGAAGTTGAGATTTCTGCGTTAAGCTACGAAATAGAAAACGATGAGCAAAGAAAAAATAGGGTTTGTTATTGCTTTGTATTGCTTTTGTCAATAAAGTTGCGGATCCCTTTCTCAAAGGATGTACATCGATATATATACTCGACTAGGTTGGTTTTGGGTTACAACAAGATAAAGGAAACTATCCTAATTCTTCGGGACTCGTCTCGATCCACTTTCCTTATTGAGTTTATCTTCTCGAAGAAAAAGGAAGTTTTCCTTATTTCGCCGATGATCTCTCCTTCTGAAGGCGGCTTCCCTCGTGGGCTTCTCCTGATGGGCTAGACTTGTTCTGAACTCGTCAGCCCGATAGGCTTGCCACTCCTAGCCACTAACCTGCTCTTCAGAAAAGACTCTCCACGGCGAAATGTAGTTGATCCCGTTTAACCAGAAATATGCAAGGCCTAGCAGATTTTCGCCTAAGCGGTTTGGTTGGCAGATTTTTGCCTAAGCGGTTTGGTTGGCAGATTTCGCCTAAGCGGCCTGGCTTGCTCGGCCAAAACTGCCTCACCGGTTCGGCCAAAAGGTGCGTAGGCCGTTCGGCCAAAAGCGCCTAGGCCGTTCGGCCAAGCCTGACCGGTTCGGCCAAACGTGCTTAGGCCGTTCGGCCAAAAGTGGCTAGGCCATTCGGCCAAAAGTGGCCTGACCGGTTCGGCCAAACGTGCCTAGGCCGTTCGGCCAAAAGTGGCCAGGCCGTTCGGCCAAAAGTGGCTTGACCGGTTCGGCCAAACGTGCCTAGGCCGTTCGGTCAAAAGTGGCTAGGCCGTTTGGCCAAAAGTGGCCTGACCGGTTCTGCCAAACGTGCCTAGGCCGTTCGGCCAAAAGTGCTTAGGCCGTTCGACCAAAAGTGTCTGACCGGTTCGGCCAAACCTGTCTGAGCGGTTCGGCCAATTTCCCTGGTTTGGCCAAACTTTTCCCGGTTAGGCCAAATTTGGCCTAACTCTCAAATTTGGCAGCGACAGTGTATTTGGCTGTTTGACTCGACAATCCAACCATATCACAGCGCCCTTGTTATTACCGACTGTTGTTCTCGGGGAAGGGATTTCCGACCCCAACACATAGTGAGCTAGAGATTACGATAGGGGAGGAAGTGTTGAGAGCTATGAACGGTATATGGCAGTGATGCATGATCGTGAAGGTGTTGGGTAGGAATGTTCTTGTATCGGCTCTTAGCCGTCGGCTGCGTGAGATGTGGAAATCGAGTGGATCTATGTTCGTTCTAGACCTACCACGACAATTTTTTATGATAAGGTTTGAAAGGGAGGAAGAGTATATGGCTGTGTTGACACATGAACCATGGAAGAGTGTTTGGGAGCTATTTTATGGTACAAGCATGGTCGCCGGAGTTTGATCCACTAAAAGATGAGATTAATACGACACTGGTCTGGGTGCGGGTGTCGAATATTCCGATCAATTTCTATCACAAATCAATTCTAATGGGGATAGCCAAGGGATTGGGTAAGCCGGTAAAGGTCGACACTACCACGTTACAGTTCGAGAGAGCACGTTTTGCAAGGCTGTGCGTGGAGGTCAATTTGAAAAATCCGTTGAAGAGATTAATGCTCATTAACGGGCAGAGATACTTTGTTTTTTATGAAGGGTTAACGAATATTTGTTCTTTTTGTGGTCTCTACGAACATTTGGTGCATACTTGTCCGAGAGTCACAAGAGAAAAAGAGGTGATTCAAAGGTCGCAGAATGTTGTGGTGAGTTCAAGTCAGAATGCAGTGGTGTTAGTGGATGAGGGTTTTGTCCGGGCCAGATCAGGTGGGAGGAGAGCACGTACCCAGGGTAATTCTGGTGGTGGTGAGATGGAGTTGGTGAGGGCAGCTGGTGAGCGAGATCATCGGGGAAACGCTAGTAGCGTATATATGTAGTTAGACATAAATACCCTGTATATATCATAAATACTCTTGTAATAATACATTGAGTTAATTGTCCCCACACCATATTATTTCAAAAACTCATCCCACATACCATAAATTTGAAATTTTCTCTCCCATACCACAATAATTTTGAAAAATGCAACCATCTCCCACTCTTTCTCCTTCTCTCCTTCCCTCCTTCTTTATAAATTCCGGCGACGGACGACAACGGTGGAGACAAAAACACGATGATGGAAACAGTTCGGCGACGGACGACGACGATGGAGATAATGTCAGAGATGAACGAAGACGACGACGGTGGTGGACGAGATGGAACCGGGGACGATGATGGATATCAACGAAGTTGACGGCAAAGACAGTGGACGAAAATAAAACAGGTGACGGAGACGGTGGACAAAAATGGTACTGGCATGGACGAAAATGGTATCGACGCCGGAGACGGTGGACGAAAATGATATCGGCAACAGAGACGGTGGATGAAAATGGTACTGACGCCGGAGACGGTCGACGAAAATGATATCAACGACGGAGACGATGGACGAAAATGGTACCGGCGTGGACGAAAATGAAACCGGTGACGGAGACGGTGGACAAAAATGGTACCAACGCTGGAGACGGTGGACGAAAATGATAATGACGACGGAGACGGTGGACGAAAATGGTACCAGCGTGGACAAAAATGGTACCGGTGATGGAGACCGTGGACGAAAATGGTATCGGTTAGTGAGACGGTGGACAAAAATGGTATTGGCAACGGAGACGGTGGACGAAAATGATAACGCGACGGAGACGGTGGACGAAAATGGTATCGGTGACCGAGACGGTGGCCGGAGACAGAGACAATGATCAGAGTTAGAGACGAGAGAGTGGACGTAAATGGTATGGAGGAAACTAATAAGTTAAATTATGGGGAAAACGGACTTTTCATGAGGGTTGTGGTATGACTTTGAAAGGTTTTTCTGATTATGGTATGAGTTTGGTTGTTTTTTATTGAATATGGTGTGGCTTTTAATAAACCCTAATACATTCACTCTTTCTCAAGTCTACAATTTGTTAATCGCAGAACTTCAATCTTGTTTAGTAGAATCTCATCAACCCACTTAAATGTGTGTTCATCGTTCTTAAACTACAAATCAATGCCAAAACCAGAATCAGAGAAAAATCAACATGATTGTGAGATTACTGTCAAACCAAAACTTCAAATACATGAAAGAGTTTTTGACATACCGTCTATAACTACATCGATAATAACGCTTATAAAGATTGTGTTTTGATTTTGAGATTAATACGCTTCCACACCATCCACACCATCTCTTAGATACTCCTAGAACTTTTCCTTTTCAACGGCCACATTGGGATGAAGAAGACTGATATCCAGAGACATGATCTTACAATTGATTTTGTCATTGGAATAGATTTAAAGAGATTTTGAAATTTTGGATTGAGTTCTAAATATATTCCAATTGGGGTTTATTACGGTTGAGTCAGATCGGTTTACCATTTAAACGGATTGGGTTATTATCTCATTTGGGTTAGAATTACCAGAGGTTTGAGGTCAAAAACTCGTATCATGTTAACACTGAAACCAATCCAAATTGGCATTGTTGGGTAAATTTAAATATATTGCGAAATTTTAACAAGATGAGATAATATGTTTCCAACTATCTTTTTAGAGCATCCCAATAAGATTACACTATTTTTTACACTAAAATAATGTAACACTAAAATAGTGTTGGGTTTTACTCCAATTTATATTCCAAGCATATTCTCCTTTTTAAATATTTTGTTAATTGCTAATTAGTATCTAATTTTTTTTTGTTAATTACTAATTAGTACACCATATTTTTTGAAATAGTTGTCATAATTTATTTGATTTTGTTTATCTTTGATTTCGACACTTTATGTATTTTCAAATTTATTAATAATTTATGTTACTATATTTTCTATAAAATTTATTTTTATTTTACAACTTAAACGTTAAATATAATGATTTATATAAAATTTATGTTCTTTTACAGTTTAAATTTCTCAATTTTAAAAGTGTATATAATTTATATATGTTTATACATAAATTTTATATATCTAAAAATGATCAATAAGTTGTTTTTATTTTTATAATGATCAATTTTGAAACAATTTGATAATTCAATGATCATTTTGTAAATAAAAAATTCAACATTAAAAATAGTGTAAACTCATTTTTTACACCAAATATAATGTAGTGTTACAGTATTTTAGTGTAAGAAATAATATTAGATTAGAGAAAGATTTATACTAAATATAGTGCAAAAGATGATTTAGTGTAAATTATACTATTAAGTAGGAGATACCCTTAGAAGATATAGTTTGTTTCATATAGTTATGTAATAGTTTTCGTAGAAAACCGGATCCCAATAAATCATGTAGGAACCGAGAAAACATGTTGAAGAATCAAAACATGATGAACATTAATTTGGAACAAGCAAAACAAAAAGGACCGGCACGATACTACACGAAAATTGTAACGTACCGGAAAAGTTAGTCAATGGAATGGAAAAATCAAAGCAATAACTATCAACGACGAAGACTTATTAATTACAAAATTTATGATACGCCAAAGACTCTTTCAAAAGAAATGGAGATTGGAGACTAATGAATCTCTGTATTTTCTCTATATCTTCTGCGATAGTTATTCCTTCGAATTTTCATGGGGGAATTTGCTTGGTTTGATCCACAATTTGATTTTAACTACATGGGTAACCCACAAATCTCATGTTTGTGAAAACTAACCCAAAGGGATAGTGAAATTACAACTACAACCTTTATGACAAAAAAAAAACGCAGGTCATAATGACTGTTTTAACCCTACAGAAGTCTGCTACATAATATAGACGTCTACTCCCAGACTTCCACTCGATATCCAACTCGTAGACTCTATGTGAAGTCTACTTTGTAGTTTAGTAGACTTCTTTGAAAAGTCTACTCTATAATTATATCCCAAATTTAAATTTATAAATTAACAAAAAATATTTTGATAAACAATTTTGGTTGATGACCAAACTATAAATAATTGTGAAGTATGAAAAATAAAATTTCATAAAAAATCACAAATTAAACCTACAAAGACAAATTAAGTTATGAATGAAATACATACTATACTAAACAAAGAGTTACCAAACAAGATACTTCATAACCATTTGTTTAAATATTGATGTGGTGATATGTTGGTAGTTTAATGTTTGATATTTATAGGTTTTATGAGTTTATTTACGGTTGTAGTGGTTTAGTTTTAGGAATTAGATTATTATTTATGGTTTAGGGTTTAGTGTTTGGATGGTTTAGGGTTTCATTTTATAAACCATAGTGTAGGGTTTGACTTTTTAAGTTGAATTAACTATAAGATGGTATAAAATTTTGACAAGGTTTTCATCATTTGGCCGAGTTACGAGTATGAAATATGGGTAATAATGTGACATTTATAGGTTGCAAACATGTTTTTACACTAAGGGTTAGATTTAGGGTTTATCATTTTTATCTTTAAATGTCAAATTTGCATAAAAGTGTTAACTTGTGAATATATTAAACTTTTTGACTGTTTTGTATAAGTTTTTATGTAGGGTTTTGAAAAATCATTCCAAAAAATTAATTTATGATTTCTGATAGTAGACTTCATGGGTAGTCTACTAAAATTAGTAGACTTCTAGTGGAGTCTTCTTGAGTTTAGGGTTT
The DNA here is from genome assembly GCA_900128785.1 of Arabis alpina. Classification (NCBI taxonomy): domain Eukaryota; kingdom Viridiplantae; phylum Streptophyta; class Magnoliopsida; order Brassicales; family Brassicaceae; genus Arabis; species Arabis alpina. The sequence continues at coordinate 41,307,762 of LT669794.1, read as the reverse complement.
CGTTGAGCATTTAGGGTTTAGCAGACTGCAAAATGAGGTCTGCTAAACCGAAAATTTTAACCTAACCGGGTTTTGTACCTCCATATATAAAGAAAAGTTTTATAACTAACCTAATTTTGTTAAAAATCCCAATCGCTCCCCTCTCTCTCTCTCTCTCAAAAACGGCGATCCAACAAATCTCTTTTTTGGCTAGGTTTCATACTTGTTTATGTGTTTCTCGTTTATGGATCATCTACTTCTTCGGATCCGGGGTTATAGTTTGAAGTACCATATACTTCATCTCTAGGTTCCCCTTTTTCTCCAACTCTTTCTTCGTTTTCTCAAAATTCCGATTCACTTGATTGATTAATCCGATGAGAACAGATAAGGAGGAGAGGTTACTCGCTGAGGCGGCAGATCTTGGTTCTCAGCTAGTAGTGTTCCCGGAAGCGTTTATCGGTGGATACCAACGTGGGTCTAGCTTTGAATTAGCCATTGGTGCTCGTACTGCTAAAGGAAGAGATGATTTTCGAAAGTATCATGCTTCTGCTATTGATGTTCCTGGTAAAGTTTCAACCTTTACGATTTTGTTTTCACTTTTTTTCGATTAGTCATTGTTAGTGAGTGTAAAGATGTAAACTTTGAATGTTTCTTGAATTACCAAATGTTTGTTAACTGTATAATACATTCCTGAATTCATTTGTGTATCTTGGTTTGGTTGATTAACCAATTTTTTAGGTCCTGAAGTGGAAAGAATAGCGGAAATGGCGAGGAAGTATAAAGTGTTTTTGGTTATGGGTGTGATAGAGAAGGAAGGCTATACGTTATATTGTACTGTTGTTTTCTTTGATTCACAAGGTGTGTTCTTGGGTAAGCATAGGAAACTTATGCCTACGGCTCTTGAACGTTGTATACCTGTTTTCGATACTCCTATTGGGAAAATTGGTGCTGCTATTTGTTGGGAAAATAGAATGCCGTCTTTAAGAACCGCAATGTATGCTAAAGGTTAGTCTCTCTAGAGCTTTCCATTGATATGAACCGCAACTTTCCATAGATATGAACCACAATGTGTTGCTTGTGATTTGTTTTATGTGTGTTTTTGTTATGATTTTGTAGGCATTGAGATATATTGTGCACCAACTGCTGATGCTTGAGAAACTTGGCAAGCATCGATGACTCATGAAAATCCCTTTAAGATCTCACACCTTTAAGGTCTCACACAGTTGCAATGCTCACATTTTTAGGTTGGTTTTTCACTAGCATTTGTTATCCACGAGTTTGCAAACTCTCATATTGGTAAGAGGGTTTCTATTCAATCGCCTTTTGGTTAATTAAAGCTTTTAAGACTGCCTATTTTCTAACTTATTTTCATTTCTTATCTTGATTATTCTCCTTGTAGCTGTGTTGGGGCGTCTCCCAGGCTGTATCAACAACAATTCATCGTACACTGATCTTCAATCCTCCAATAAGCTGGTATGTTACACATTACACTGAGTTAAATACTTCATACTAATTTTGAAACCTTACAATCTGATGCAAAATCATTCCTCTTTGCAGAATCAGGTGCATATAAGGCCGCATGGAAGTTTACTCAGGTCTGAACATGCAAAATTATGAGGTATTTAAGTAACTTTCAGATTCTACTAAAAACTTGACGCTCTCTCACATCTCAAAAAGGTCCAACTCTGTTTGACTTGCTTGATTCATTTCCAATTGCATTTATTATGCTTCTCTGATCATCAAACGTTCTTATTTTTTGTTGTTGTTAATGTCTAGATTTGAGTGTCAAGGGGACATAGATCATAATCGAAGTGTCCAAAAGCGAAACATAGATCATAATTGAGTATGGTTTGTGCTCAGGTATGTGGCATGCATTCTTATTGACATATGAATCTAAGTTGTACCTCTGATTGATATTATACTTTTTGTTGCATTGATTTTCGTACCATAATCCTTAATTTCCGAAATCACACTCGTATTGTGGAAATTACTGGTTGAATTTTGCAGGGCTTTAACCTTGTATACTATAGTCCCCAACCTTAAACACTCGGTTGGTTTTGTTGATGATGTTGTGTGTCTTAATAGTCCCCAAATCTTTGTTTTTTGGAAAGTAAATTGTGGCTATTTGTCTTTTGCAGGGATAGTAAGCAAACATGGCTTTTATGAGACTCTCTAGGTGGTAAGACAAAGACTTGTATCATTGCTACACTCTCCATCTGCTCATTCCCATGCTTTGTTTGTTCTCAAGTTGGGGAGGCCTTCTTTGTGTTAGCCCACAAAAGCAGTGTACCGGGAGCAGATATTGAGAGTTTACTTTTAGTTTAGAAGTCATTGTGGTGTCTAATTGTTTGTTCAATTTGCATTGAAAAACGATTGTATGACTCAAGGTCTCGAAATATATACAAAATGAGTATTGTTTTGTTTATTAAGAAAGAAGTTTAATTATTTTACTCCAAATTTCTTTATAAGAATTTTTTATTATGTAGTATATGGTTTGAATGGGAAAATGATATATATATGATGTCCGACCAAATATGTCAGGATCATGTAAACAAAACAAAAAGCTAACAGTCAGAAAAAAGACTAGTTATAGAGGTAAAAAGAATCGATTTCTCTTAAATTTGACCTTGGTAACAAGGTTCTAACAAGGAACATAGAAGTGTGGAAATACTAGACCAAAAAGATATCTGAATTTTTTAGACTTTGTCAATTGTTATATGAAAGACCACAAATATAACAAGAAAAGAGTACGTTAATCAACAACACATAACACATATACCATGCGCTCTACTTAACAAATCTAACTTCTAAAATGCATACAATTTTCCTAAAACCTTTTATCAAAACCCATACTTAGAAAAAATTAGGTCGTTAGAATTATATAAATTAGTTGAATATAATTATAGAAATTAGATGTTAAGATTTAGACATGTAATTGTAAAAACATAAATAAAATATCAATATATATTATTTTAAAATGCATTTGTATTAAAAAAATTACGAGTAGACTTCACCTACCGTCTATTCATAGACTTCTATCTGAAATCTACTAATATAAGCTAAGTAGTAGTCAAACAAGAAAATTGATATTTGTCATAAATATTGCATTTAAATATGTCCAACTGATACATAAGGAAACAGAATAGAAAACACACAAGTGAGGACAAGAAAATCTCAAAAATTTATTATAAATAAGTTTTAAATGCATTTCTAAAAAACTTAAAAATGCAGACTTCATACGCAGTCTACTGATAAACTTCAACGGTAGTCTACTAAACTGTGAAAAAACTAATTAATCAGAAATAAATAGTTTCATTACAGCTGAAGATGTCAAACTAGTACATAAAAACAGCAATAATATAACACACATTTGAAACCAATAAAATCTTAAAATTTTGTTATACATAATTTTAAAATAATGTTTTACTAAAAACATAAATACAGACTTCCCATGCCGTCTACTAGTACACTCTTGAAGAAGTCTACCGTGAAAAGCTAATTACTACTCAAACAAGAAAATTGATTTACACCATAAATATTGCATTTAAATATCTCAAACCTATACAGAAGATCACATATTAGAAAACACACATGTGAGAGCAAGAAAATCTTGAAAATGTATTATATCTAAGCTATAAATTCGTTTTAAAAAAAACGTAAAAACGCAGACTTCACCAGCAGTCTGCGCCAGAAGACTGCGTTTAACGTTCATTAGTAGACTTCCGTAGAAGTCTATCGAATGAGTTAGTTTTTGCAATTACGGCAAAACCCAGTAGACTTCTAACGGAAGTCTTCTTCCGTAGTAGACCCTAATTGAAGTCTACCGAGGTTATTTTTGCATTTGACTAAAATGTTGACTTTTAGTAGTAGCCTTCTCCAGAAGTCTGCTGTAAAAATAGGTTATATTTGCAATTTGACTTTTTCAGTAGACTTCCGCGGTAGACTTCTAATACCATAAATATCTAGCAGACATCCAACGGAAGTCTACGCACCTTAGTAGACTGGCGGTTGAAGTCTACTGGAACAGTAGAGGTTACATTTGCAATTGATTTATTTTTGACTTTTTGAGTAGACTCTAAAAGGAGTCTACTTAAAAAACAGGTTAGTTTTGTGTTTGACCAAATATCGAATTAATTAACGAGTAGACTTCCCCAGAAGTCTGCTGAAAATTCAATTTGCAGCAGACTTCTGGGGAAGTCTACTCTAAATATTTTCAAAAAGTCAATGTTCGAAATTTTGGTCAATCGCAAAACTAACCTCACCGTATAGATTAGACTTTAAATAGCGTCTACTCAAAAAAGTCAACATAAAGTCAATTGCAAAAAATAACCTAAACGTAGTCGAGCAGAATCTGAGGGAAGTCTGCTAGTAGAATCGCGTACAGAGTCTGCTAAAAAAAGTCAACATTTTGGTCAAATGCGAAACTAACCCATTTTTTAAGTAGACTTCCCGTGCAGTCTACAGATTTTTTTTTGTTGTCAAAGGAAAATAAAGGAGCACAAGCAGACTTCTATGAGAAGTCTACGTAAAAAATCTGAAAAAAGTCAATTGCAAATCTAACCTCTCGTTGACCAGCAGACGTCCGACGAAGTCTACTCTTCTGAACCAGATCAGAAAATACGGTTTTTAACTCCGTTTCGCCGTAGATCCTTGTTTTTAGCTCGTTTAAATACACAAAATCCCTATTTTAACTGTTTACTACGAAGCCCAGACATTATCTAGTAAAAACCACGAAAATTCAAGAGATTGTGAGTAAGAGAATTTTTCAAATGCTAATTTACATATTGTTTTGGATGACATTGGAGATGAAATGGTAGTTGAGGAAGTTATAAGTTGGTTTTTGATGTATTTATGCACGAAAATCAGATGGAGATGCATTGAAGAGCTTCAATTTGGTTGTTCATGGTGGTTGTGAAACTTGATCGCGATGGCATTTTCGTAAATAAGTTGATATAATTGGGTGTTTGTTTGTGAAATCAAATGTCTGATTTTCAAAAAAAAAAAAAAATTCACATATAATGACATTTCCGTAAATAAGTTGAATGTTTTGGTTTTTTTGAAAAAAACTTGATGAGAGAGAAAATGAGGTATAAATTTGTAATTGACTTCAAATTTTGGGTTATTTTAGAAACCACCCCATTTTTCATGCTAGTGGACGAATCACATGTATGTATATTATGTACATTTCACCTTTTAATTTAGGTTAATTATACATTTTGCTTAATTTTTTGCACATTTACTTTGTTGCCAGTTTTATTTATTTTCTTTAAGTTGATCAAAAAATTTATCGAATTCACTAATTTATATACGTATTTTTTTATCTTCATTTTTTTATATCCATATTACCATATATAATAGACATGATGATTATTTTAAAACTTGTAGTTACTTATCTTGTAATAAAAATATGTATACACATATACATACCTCATGTCGTACACATATATATATGCATGTGTGTACGTGTACGTTTATGTGTGTATATAGTAGAACTTCCATAAATTAATATTCTATAAATTAATAATTACCATAAATTAATAAAAAAATTCGGTCCCGAGTCGGGCCAATGTAAAAATTAGCGAAATTCAATAAAATGATAAGATAATAATTTTTTTGAAACTCCTATGTAAAATATGGTCCCAATAATAGTATAAACTAATAATCATATATAATTTTGTATATATATATATATGATAATGTTCTAAACATGGTTTTAATGATTTTTATTTTGACAATGAAAATCTCATTAGACCTTATCTTTAACTTTATGTATACATCAAAAATTATAATTGTTTTTTCGGTTTTTACCAGAAACTTCTTAAAATTTCTAGGCAAAATAATTGATTCTTTATACATAACTTTTCTTGAATATATCCATCGACATTAGGAATAATAACCATGATTTATTCTAAATTGTATATATTGTATACCATTTTAATTTGATCGTCTATTATGATAATATCATCCACTCTATTGTGATAATCGAAATTTTTAATCAAACTTTTATGTCATTTTTGCAAATATATTCATTAAATTGCATAATATAACATTATTCGAAAAAAAATTAAAAACAATTACCTAAAAAGGAATTTTCTCTATAAATTAATATTAATTTATCGATAAATTAATATCTCTCTAAAATAATAATTTTTCAAGGTCTCAACATTATTAATTTATAGAGGTTTTTACTGTATATAGCGTTTGCTCTACTAATAGTCTATTAATCCTCATTATGTACGCATGTACACACAGGCTCGGCTTCGAAGGGTGGTAAGGTAGGCTTTTGCCCAAAGTCTACCCGTTTTTTTTTATAAAAGGAAAAGGCTCAAACAAAAATTTGTAAAAAAATTATATTGGAAAAGGGTCTCAAAAATTAAAATTATATTAAAAGGGTCTAATAATTTTTGTTTTTGCCTAAGGCTCCATTAAAAATAACGACGACACATATAAAAAGAACATAACTATAGTTTTTTGTGTTGCACGCAAGTACACATTCATATGTATATTTTTGCATGTGTACATATTTATTACATGTGTTTGAGTATGTGTATTCGACCAAATCTCATCCACATGCATAATAAGAACAAAATGGTTTGGGAAAGTGTCAAAACGACTTATGTGATTAGGTGACCCTCACAACTGATAGAGGAGTGATGACAGCGAGCACCCGGAATGTCCCACCTAAACAATTAGACCAGTTCAGAGAGGTGGTCTTGAGCACGATGAACCAAGCATCCATCCAGGCATCGAACAGTTCTACAAAATTTGATGCGAGAAAAGCCAATTTTACAGCGTTACAAAGCTTGTACGGACTGGTTCAGTGCACTCCTGATCTGACGAGGCAAGACTGTTCGCGTTGTCTGCAACTGAGTATCAATCAATTACCTACTGACAAACTTGGAGCAAGAGTTCTGTATCCAAAATGTAATTCAAGATACGAGCTTTACGCATTCTACAACGAAACTGCCATTAAAACACCACCACCACCACCACCACCGGTTTCTACTCCTCCCGTGTCAGATCCTCCGCCATCTGGTTAGAGCTTTGTGTTCTTTACTTCTGCTTTTTATGTATCAGGATGAAATTTGGCCGTAATTTCTCAAAAGAAAGTTTTGTCCTTTCGACGGTTTGCTATTTGTCTACCTATGTCTGACATCTCTAACTGTAAGCAAATAATGTCTGAATAGCAGGGAAAGGTGGGAATTCAGCTGTGTTAGTCATAGCCATTGTTTTATCTATTATAGTGGTTGTTCTGCTTTTCATAGTTGGTTTCCTTGCAAAGAGGATAATGAAGATGACGTCTGATACAGCACCTGCACATGATGGTAAAGATTCAATTGAGCAAAATCTTAACTGGATTTGATTATTGTCATCGATCAGTATTTTTTTTCTGATTACTACAAATTTTATTGTTCAAAAGGAGATGATATAACAACCATCGATTCGCTGCAACTTGACTATAAAACAATTCAAGCTGCAACAAATGATTAAAGGTGGATTTGGAGAGGTTTACAAGGTACAATCACTAAGTGTTTCTTAACTGCGCCTGAGGTTGTGTACTTTTTATCAAAATATTGTGTCACCACATCTGGATAATGAGATGATCCTGATTAAAATGGACAGGGAACATTTTTGAATGGGACTGAAGTTGCGGTGAAGAGACTGTCGAAATCGTCAGGACAAGGTGACACAGAGTTCAAGAACGAGGTTGTTGTTGTTGCAAAGCTTCAGCACAGAAATCTGGTTAGGCTTCTCGGATTTGCAATAGAACAAGAAGAAAGGATATTGGTCTACGAGTATGTGCCCAATAAAAGCCTTGATTACTTCCTCTTTGGTCAGTTGCATTTATTGCTTTGTTTCAATGATTCTAGTCATTCTTAAAACTTAGAGTTGCAATTTTTAGAACTAATGTTAATATATGAATGTGCACAGATCCTGCAAAGCAAGGTGAGCTGGACTGGACTCGACGTTACAAGATTATTGGAGGAATTGCTAGAGGGATCCTATATCTTCATCAAGACTCACTGCTCACAATCATATACACCGTGACCTCAAAGCAAGTAACATTCTCTTAGATGCTGATATGAACCCGAAGGTTGCAGATTTTGGAATGGCAAGGATCTTTGGAATGGACCAAACTCAGGAGAACACAAACAGAATAGTTGGTACCTAGTAAGTCTTCCATTTAACTTCTCATAAGTTGATGTTTGTTTAACTCTATTTTGCCAATATACTAAAGTTTACTTGTGGGCTTTAGCGGATACATGTCTCCCGAATATGCAATGCGTGGTCAGTTCTCAATGAAATCTGATGTCTACAGCTTCGGAGTGTTAGTCCTTGAGCTTATTAGCGGTAGGAAGAACAACAGCTTCTGCGAGACAGACGATGCACATGACCTGGTCACATATGTAAGTTTAGAGGCAATCAAGTTTTATATATAAGTAATGGTTGCAACAACTGATTGATTGGCATTATAGGCTTGGAGGCTTTGGAGTAACGGAACAGCTTTAGACCTGGTGGATCCAGTTATTGTAGATAATTGCCAAAAGAGTGAAGTGGTTCGATGTATCCATATCGGTCTTTTATGAGTCCAAGAAAATCCTGTAGAGCGTCCCACCTTTTCAACCATTTTTGTGATGCTCACTAGTAATACTGTGACCTTACCAGTGCCTCGAGAACCAGGGTTTTACTTACAGAGTAGACCCAGAAAAGATCAATCTACAACGAGCAAGTCTGTTGATGATTCATCGATTACTGATATATATCCTCATTGAATATGGTGTTTACCTTCACGTTTGAGCCCAAGTCCATTGACATTATTGAAAGCAAGATTAAACTTATTTTGATTTACTAGTTTTGATTTGGGTTTTCAAGTTTATAGAAACTGAAAACAAATCAAATCATTTGTTTGACAGAAAAATAAATTCATTTGTTGTAATTTGGTTTGGTTTTGGTGCTGTTTGATTCATTTTGGATTTTGGAGGTGATTTACATGGTTTGTATTGTGGTCAAAGAGTATAGTGTATTGTGGTTTTGATTCGAAACAAATTGTGTAAAGAATTTGTCAAACACCTCACCACCGGTTTCCAATTTCAAGCTTCACGTGATTTGTTTGGATTCAAAACCGAGAGAGGGGTGAGATGTTTAACAAAGGTTTCCGAACCCACGTTGACCACGTTCATAGGTAATTCATCTAGGAAAAAATGGTAAGATACCATATGCAATTGTAATTGTAATCATGTTCTACTAGTAGATAATTTTGTGGACTTGGTTCCGGAGAGTAGAAACCGAACTATAATTAACAAATCTCTAGTATCAATTTTCTTTATGCTCACCTATATACTCGTTACTCACAAATGTACAAATCTAGCCTCTAAACCACACTTTCAAAAGTAACAAGAAGCTTTTTATAAATAAAAAAAAAACGTGAAACTTTATATAGACAATTATGAAACAACGTCAATGGACAAAGCGGAATGGGACCATGTGATGTCTTCAATAAGAAATTTTCCGGATCAGTGGCTGCAACTTTTCAACCCCAGAATGTTTCTTTGAACAAAGTTAACAAAGATTCTTGTTGAGGAATCACCTTCCTACTCGATCGTTTCGACGAACTAAGCAACACAAACATTTTACCCGGTTCACGGTGTTAACGAACCGCTACAGCCGGTTAGGATATTTCGATCCCCAACTCCCATAGATGACATCGGAAAATACCTCCGATGGGTTTTACATGAATCGCTCACCACCGATTACAATCCAATCGGTTCTACAAGGAAGAAGAAGAAGAACTAGAAAACCCTAGAAACCCCAAGAATAAAGACTCCTCTATACTCTCTCTCTAAGTCTCTCTCACTCTCTGTTACAGACATTGATCCAAGAAGAAGAAGAAGAAAGCAGAAGCTTCAATGCCTAAGTGAAGAGGACGAAGCAGAGTTATACAACTCTCGATCTCTTCTTCTTTCCACAAGCTAAAGATAGCTTAAGGCCCAAAACTAAGCCCATCAAGCTTGGCCCATCACCTAGAATCAAGCTCATATTCCAACAATTCTAAAATGTCAATAATTTAAAACCATACACGACACACAATGTCCCTAGCTACGTAGTATTTCTTAATCTCGTGGCATGGACATAAAACCATATTCTATATACAGCACAAAAGTATTACGTAGTTCAGGAGTATATCAAACAACGTATTCATCAAAGTGTGGTTGGGTTGGGTTTTTTGTTCGTATCCATATTGAGTACGTTCTCTTTAGGTTATCTCTGAGAGGTTATTTAAATACTTCTACGGTTCTACCGAACAAAATATATTTATGTTTTTTTTTGTCATCTGTTTGTTTTACTAACCATAAACATGGCTCAAATACAAGGATGGAATACGATTTTGAAATACAAAGCAGGATTCTCTAAAGATTAAATCTTAGAGACTACTTCCTGAAACCAGAAAAAACCACAACCATAAAACAAATAAGCAACATAACCAAAAGTGGAATCCTGATAATTTGGTAATGAAAGAACGCTCAAGACCACTGTTTATACACTGAACCAAACACCTCCAAAGACTTCTCCAAGGAACAGGAAATGTAGTAGATGTACCGACAAACAAAAGCTTCACACATGACCAAAACGCAAAGGTAACTCCATACTCGGAGTCCTTCAAAGGACCAAAAGTAAGCTCAACCGGCAACAACACTAGCAGAGAAAGATCGCAAGGAAGAGAATGGACATAACCATACAAACCCACCACAATGTACACTCCAAGGAAACTGAAACCTCGAGATGGACTCGGTTCAAGGACAAGCCTTGACCTCCAACAGGGAAAACGCCTTTTAAGATCTAGAACTCATACACGCGGGCACTCGTAGACCAGCTTCAACCACCTACAGATTAAAACTAGCCACCTCCTCGCAAGAGCAGAGTTGAAGATCGAACCCATTGCTTCGTCTGAAAACCAACCCCCAAAACACCAGGGGCTCAGAGAAAGGCCAGTAGATGCCTCCACAACGATTTACCATCAGAAAGACGAACCCCATCAACGAGACCAAACCCAAAACAAAGCACAGAACTCGGAGGCAAATATATTTATGTTGACAGCCAGAAAATGAGAATTATTTAAAATTTGACAATATAGATCTTAATTCGAAATAATGCCAACTACTATATTTATTGTCTCCTTCAAAATGCCAACTAGCAACCGTTCATTATTTGCAAATCAATTTTGACTTTTTTTATTTTATTTTTATAAAGTGATTTTTGACTTACTTCTTCCGTTCTCCTTCTCTACTAATGAAAATGATCAGAATAAAGGCTTTCAAATATTTTTTCTGTATTTTTACTCTTTTATGTACAGTAAGGTATAATCCAGATCCGACTACTTTTCAGATGAGTTTATAGAAATGAAAAAAAAAACTATAAATGTTAATCGAATCCGAAGAAGAAAGAGTTTCTTTATTATTACATGACAATAAATTGATTTATATTTTTTTTGAAGTGATAGACATAAATATATTAGCATGATTGCAATGGCATCCAGTGATTTTTTATTTTTTTTAACTACCAAAAGGTTTTGGGGTAAAACCCGTAATCTCCCAAGTTCGAAACCATCGATGTTGAGAGTCCGTATAATATGGTTAGACCTAAACGTGTATGTTAACACATATACATTTTTAACGAGGTTTGATTTCTCTACATCCCCGGAACCTCGTCATAATTCATTGACTAGAAAAGATTGCACATATAATTGATATATGATGTTCACCACTCTTTTCTAGATTTACAATGATGCGCACAAACTATGTGCTACAAACACTACCACTCTGCACCTTTTTCAGCAAATGTAGCTCTACAATAGGAATCACCAGTCTCAGAACTTTTCCGTCTTCTCTGGTGGAACACCATGAACACAAACGAACATGAACAAATACTACCACTCTGAGCTTGTTACGAGTGTAGCTCTGTGACAATACACCACCATATCTCACTATCACGCTGGCGGGACAACATCTCTCTCACACAAAACGTGTGTATCTCTCAAGAAGCTATGGATTTGTCAACTGTTTCTCAGACACATCCTTTCCTTTATATAGTAACAGCTTCACAAACCCTAATATATGTTTCCTCAACATGTGGGCTTTTTACACAGCAAAACCCACATGACTTTTTTGTGTTACTATTCCACTCAGCACACAATATATGAGCGTTTGCAACAGTAAAACCCACTGGTTTCACAAGTCTAAATGGCTTCTTTGCGACATTGTTCAACAAAAGCATGAGCCTGTGTGAAACAACTCATGAGGCTTTCCTTAATATTTGAGTCCACATGTTTTTCTTGTTTTCCTTGGGTAATACCAACAACGAGCTCAATGTCTTCACAATATCAAGAAAGGTGACTTCACTTTCTTGCTTCAATCTTGTAATTTTTCACCCTGTTACTCATACATCTCCTGACACAAACATCTCCTATGTCACTTCTTGCATCATCTTCTACATAATTCTTCATAACCTTGAGTTCTAAAACCTATGACAACAACACTTACAAATGTAATATTAGTTTTGTCCCAAATGTCACTCGAATCAGCGATTTAAAAATTTTGCTCAAATTTTTTACCAGTTGAGTTATTGGCTCTTCGTCATGTTAAAATATGCTACCCAATTCTTACACCTAGATTTATACAATATGCAGATTAACTCGTATGCCTGTATAATAAATAATTTGATAAGTACCCTATCATATGGAGTACACATCTTTTTTAATAGATTTTGAAATGTTCTCCGTCCATGAGTTTGTTTCTCTTATGGTATTCTAGATCTTATTAGGCTAAAAATAGTCATGATTATGTAGCTCTATAATTCACGTAAGGAGAAAATAGTTGCAAGGATTAGTAGCTGAAATATACAAGTTGGACAAGACTTTTCAATACAAGACCCGTTTACTTTGACCTTGACTTTTCGTCGTGTCACTCGTCACAAAACCCGCATCCTCTGTTTCACGCTAATCTACAACAGTAACAGAGAGAACAAAAACACAAATCAATTTGATTTCCAAAGCTTGACGAGAAACCCAAATCAAAGGTTATGCCTTCTTCCGGATCTTTCATCTTCCTTTTCCTCTTCTCCTTCCTCACGATAGCTTCTGCTCAAGTTCCTACTTACGTTTACCATAACTGTCCGAATTCGACAACTTTCACAAGAAACAGCACTTACTTCACAAATCTCAGAAGCCTTTTTTCTACTCTCTCTTCTCGTAACGCTTCTTACTCCACCGGATTCCAAAGCACCACCTCCGGACAATCCCCGGAAAGGGTAACCGGACTTTTCCTTTGCCGTGGAGATGTGTCGCCGGAAGTTTGTCGTAGCTGCGTCTCCTTTTCCGTCAACGAAACCTTAAATCGCTGTCCGAATGAGAGAGAGGTCACGCTCTGTTACGATGAATGTATGCTTAGATACTCTCACCGGAATATTCTCTCGACTGTTACCACCGATGGAGGAATTATCTTGTATAATACACAGAATGTTACATCTAACCAACAAGACAAGTTCAGAGATTTGGTGTTTTCCACACTAAACCAAGCGGCCAACGAGGCATCGAATAATTCCAGAAAATTCGATGTGCAAACAGCCAATTTTACTGCGTTCCAGTCTCTGTACGGACTGGTTCAGTGCACTCCTGATCTGACGAGACAAGACTGTTCGCGTTGTCTACTATAAATCAATTACCTACCGACAAGATCGCGTTGTAGTTCAAGATACGAGCTTTACCCGTTTTACAACGAATCCGCCATTCCAACATCGCCACCACCACCACCACCGCCAGTTTCTACACCTCCGGTGTCAGCTCCTCCACCTCCTGGTCTGAGCTCTGTCTTTTTCCTCTGTTTTTCATGTTTCAGTGAAAACTTCTCGAATTTAGCAGTATAGAAAGTTTAGTCCTTTCGACAGAATTGCGGTTCTCTGATTTCTGGAAATTAGCAGTACCAGGATATAAAGTTACGTTGTTGTTGCACAATTTCGATTTTGCTTTTTATCTGATGTTAGGCCAATGATTGTTTGCAAGCAGGTAAAAGTGGGAATTCAGGTGTGTTAGTGGTAGCCATTGTTGTGCCTATTATAGTGGCGGTTCTGCTTTTCATAGCTGGTTATTGTTTCCTTGCAAAGAGGAAAAAGAAGAATTATGACACAGCATCTGCATTTGATGGTAAAGATTCTAGTGATGGACAATGTTTAATTGGGTTTGAGTTTTGATACATGTCAGAGTTGCTGCAGCTCGGTTCTAATACTTTCATTGTGCAACAGGAGATGATATAACAACCGCAGACTCGCTGCAGCTCGATTATAGAACAATTCAAACTGCAACAAATAATTTTGCAGAGAGTAATAAAATTGGCGAAGGTGGATTTGGTCAGGTTTACAAGGTAATATTACTACCTTAGCTGTATTGAGCTGTGTTTTGTTTCTTGGAATTTCTTGCCAACGCGTTTGGATAACGGGATGATGCTGATGAAATCGGCAGGGTACATTATTGGATGGGACTGAAGTTGCGGTGAAGAGACTATCAAAGTCATCAGGACAAGGTGAAAGAGAGTTCAAGAATGAGATTGTTCTTGTTGCCAAACTACAACATAGAAATCTTGTTAGACTTCTTGGATTTTGTCTAGAAGGAGAAGAAAGAGTACTCGTTTACGAGTATGTGCCCAACGAAAGCCTTGATTACTTCGTGTTTGGTGAGTTGTATTCAATGTTTTTTTGGATGATTTTTTAGCAAATTCTTGGAACTAGTTTGCAATTCTTTAGAGCTAACCGTAACATATGGATGTCCACAGACCCTGCAAAGCAAGGTCAGTTAGATTGGAGCCGACGATACAAAATTATCGGAGGAATTGCTAGAGGGATTTTGTATCTTCATCAAGATTCACGGCTCACAATCGTACACCGTGACCTTAAAGCGAGTAATGTTCTTCTGGATGCCGATATGAATCCGAAAATTGCTGACTTTGGAATGGCAAGAATATTTGGAATTGACCAAACTGAGCAAAACACAAGCAGAATAGTTGGGACCTAGTAAGTCTTTCCCCTTAATTCCTCATAGGCTGAAATTGGTAAACAGGTTTTTGCCAAATTACTAAATTTTTGTTGTGGGATTCAGTGGTTACATGTCTCCGGAGTATGCAATGCACGGTCAGTACTCAATGAAATCTGATGTATATAGCTTCGGAGTGTTAGTTCTTGAGATTATAAGCGGCAAGAAGAATAGCAGCTTCTACCAAACAGACGGCGCACATGACTTAGTCTCATATGTAAGTTTTGAGCAAATCAAGTTCTCAATTTACCTGACCATGGTTGCAAGTGTTAAGGTTTGATCAATATTGTAGGCTTGGAGACTTTGGAGCAACGGGCAACCGTTAGAGCTCGTGGATCCAGCTATTGTAGATAATTGCCAACGGAATGAAGTTGTTCGATGTGTCCATATCGGTCTTTTATGTGTTCAAGAAGATCCTGTTGACCGTCCGACATTGTCAAGCATTGTTCTAATGCTCACTAGTAACACTGTGACGTTACCGGTGCCTAGGCAACCAGGGCTTTTCTTTCAAAGCAGACCCGAAAAAGACCCACTTGATTCAAGCCAGTTCTCAAACAGCAGGTCTCCTCTAGGGTCAGTTGACGATGCATCGATAACAGAGGTGTATCCTCGTTGAGGAAGAATTGTTTACCTTCTTGCTGATTCTTGAACCATACATGTTGAAAATAAGTTAAAAACTTGTTTTGTTGTAGAAAGTTTGTATTGTAATCGTAACCACAAACATATATGAGATGTATACTATTTAGACGTTTCTTCTTGAAGACATAGGAGTGACCTGTTTCTCCAAATTAAGTGACTAATAAGCTTAACACAAGCATCAATCAGAGAATGTGTATCAGCTTGAAAAGGTAAAAACCTGTAAATATTTTCATAAATTCTAGTTTCGTTGTATACTTCACACCAAAAACTATTTTTGTATACCTGACAAATTCATTTTGCAGTTTACAACATACACTTACAAAGAAACTTTCTACTATGTTTCTTATGTGCGTGGAGAAATAAATCAAATATAAGTCTCGTTATCTTTATGTGCTTAAACTTTTCAGAGGTGAGGAAACTAATCATTTCTTACGAACTAAATGAGGAAAAGACTGATCCGATTTTGATTCCTCAGATACCGGGTCCAGCTCGAGCTTGCTTCGTGGGAAAAACCCCGGTAACCGAGGCGCTGGCAGAGTCATTGTGTTGCTAGTAAGCATTAAAATGATAGTTGATAACATTGGACGGTCTGCAGGATTATCTTGAACACATAAGAGCGCAATATGGATGCATCTCGTGACTTCAATTCTCTGATATTTCCTTCTAATGGCCGGATCCACCAACTCTAATGGTGATCCATTTCTCCAAAGCCTCCAAGCCTAACACCACAAACAATCAATAAATATTCAAGAACGTTGGTCTTATGTTTAAAGATGTTAAATAGCTGTAAGTTGAGGTTTTTATGCTCACATAGGTGACCAAGTTTCCAGCAGTACTAGTTTCATCCATCTGGTAGACGTTGCTGTTTTTCTTGCCGCTTATAATCTCGAGAACTAAGACTCCGAAGCTGTAAATGTCTGATTTCATGGAGAATTGACCATGCATTGCGTACTCAGGTGACATGTAAGCGCTGAAAAACATATAACATTTTGTTAAATGCAACATAAAAAGGTTCATCAGACCTTTATTTTTAGTGGCCATTACAAGTATAACTTACTAGGTTCCAGCAATCCTATTCGTGGTTCCTCGAGTTTGCTCCATTCCAAAGATTGTAGCCAATCCAAAATCTGAAATTTTGGGGGTCATATCCGCATCTAAGAGAATGTTGCTGGCTTTAAGGTCACGGTGAATGATTGTGAGCTGTGAATCTTGATGAAGATATAGAATTCCTCGAGCAATTCCTCCAATGATCATGTATCGCTGACTCCAGTCTAGCTGACCTTGTTTTTCAGTGTCTGCACATATCCAAGTAATCAGTCATTGTAAGATGAAGGATAAATCGAAAGAAAAATCGAAGCGAACCATACCGAATAAGAAATAGTCAAGGCTTTTGTTTGGGACGAACTCATAGATCAGAATCTTTTCCTCTCCTTCTAAACAGAATCCAAGAAGCCTAACAAGATTCCTATGTTGAAGTTTTGACACAAGAACTGCCTCATTCCTGAACTCCCTTGCACCTTGTCCTGACGTTTTCGACAGTCTCTTCACAGCTACTTCAGTTCCATTTGAAAACTTACCCTACATACCATTCAATGAAACAAACATCTCCAGATATTTCATAACTTAATAGTATCTTAGAAAAAACTTGAAAACAGAGAACCTCCTTACCTTGTAAACCTCTCCAAATCCACCTTCGCCGAGCTTATTACTCCTCGAAAATTTGTCTGTTGCCGCTTCAATTGTCTTAAAATCGTATTGCGATGAATGTTCAGTTGAAATATCGCTATCAGCTGCAAAGCAAGGGTATTTTAGTTATGCTTCTTGTTTCCTCTATTGGCTAAGTGACAATATGTTTATAGCAAAAGGAAGCTATTAATAGCTAAAAAACAAGAAACTTACATTCAATCTCAGTTTTATGGTATGGTTTTTTCCTCCGGAAAAGAACAAATCCCAAAACAAGCAGTATCAAGACGATAACAACAGTTGGAACGGTAATCGCCACAACAACACCAGCTGAGATTCCTTTGCTATCTTCTAATAACATAGAAAAATAATGTCATTTATTTCACTTCTTACAATCATAATTATTTTTAAAGACTTACCATTTTCAGTCGTGTTATCCGGCTCGCCTGCAGGTGGTGGCACAATCACAGGAGGAGGAGGAGGAGAAGCGACGGTAACATTCTCAAAAGCCTTAGAAAATGGATACAAATCCCACCTAAAAAAGCAGCTCGGCTGCATAACAACACCTCCTTGTTTCTGACTACAACATGCTTGGTACGCAATTGCGCTTTGTCGCAGACAATTTTCACAATCACCAGAAGAAAGATCAGGGGTGCATTGCATCAATGCGTGTATCTCTTGGAAAGTTGTCAAGGTCGCCATACCAGCTTTGTAATGGTTACTACTAGAAGATGGTGTGCTTTTTGCCGCGGATGCTTCATCAATCATACGCCTCACTAACCCTTCCCATATTGTAGTGAACTTTGTTAGATCTGTGGTGATATTTCCAGTGTTCCAGGCCAAAACACGCGGGGACAAATCTGCGGATCCTGAGAAAGAAGTGTTGGAGTAGCGCACATGACAAAGCGTGGGATCACCTGGCCATGAATAAGCCTGTGTTTGGTTATTACAACTCTTTATCAAATCATCAGAACCAGACTTGATACAATCAAAACAGTCATTTTCATCTGCTCCCGGGATGCACATTCCTATTGCATAGACGCGATTCGGTTCTTGTCCGATGGAACCATAGAAGTAGAAGTCATCTTGAGATGAGACATTTGAAGGAAGAGAAGAGAGGATAAGACGGAGATTTGCGTCGTAAGTACTGTTGGGTACGAAATTCCCTCGGTTCATGCAATTTTGTGCTGAAACTGAAGTAACACCGAAGCTTATGAGGACAAAACAGAGGATTGATAAGAAACTTCCCTGCTTCATTATTGTTCTTTTGTGGTTATAGCGAAAGCAAAATCTTTGTTTTAGACATCTATCCGTTTCTGAACAGATTAAACAGCAAATTTATGCTTCTCTTAGAGATTTCTAATGTTTGAATTCGTCAAACTGATAACAGTGGTCCTTAAACCTGCATATACGGTCATAAAAACGAGTCTGAAAAGTCAATGGTAGAAGTCAAAGTTAAAAGTATTTTCTATGTTCACACATATAATAATGTTGAGTAATCAAATTTGGGACTAAGATTATGACACTAAGGACTTTTAATAGAAACCAGCGCAGCAGAGACTAATTGGGTTATTATTATACAACAATCGTTATATTGATGGATCAAATGATGGAGCAACAAACATAATCAAATGACATCAGAACAAATATATGATATTACAAATTTACAATGTATACATGATAGAATTTGTACATAATTTAGATGAGTAAGTAATCTCACAAATCACATGTCATACACAACTTTTGGATTTATTTCTTTCTCTTTCTCTTCTTATTTGTCTTCTTCATGTTCTTTTTCTTTCTCTTTCTCTTTCTCTTGTTTTTTCTTCTTTCTCTGTTTTTCTCCCTTTGATTTATATTAGGAATTCAAATGAGTGTTGGGCTTTGATATGAATTAGGGATAAATGTTTTCAGTTTGAAATTAAGGTTTTAAGTTAAACCCAAATTTGGGATCCATATATTTCAATAGTTTAGTGTTTGTTTTGATTTGATTTTTTGTGGATTTTGTAGAAATGACTCCTAAAAAATCAAGGAAAGCTTTTCGAAGAAAAGAACTTTAAATGATTCCACTTAAGTAGTAGTTTGCTAAAACATGATGCGAGCGACTTCAGTAATGGGTTTGAATCTGAAAATGAGACTACACTATCGAAGTAAGGTTGATAGTAAGGATACTATGATTGGCCCATAAAGCGAGTTCAACCCATATGACGAGCTCGGCCCAAATCCACGACGTACGACCAACCTAGTAAGTTTTGGAAAAAAAAATGATTAGTTCGAAAAGAGAAAAGTTTTACGCTTTAGGAGATTTTCCATATCTTTTTAGGGTTTATTCAATCGACTCAATATTGTAGTAAAAGTTAGTTTAAACTAAATAAGTACAAAAGTCAGTTTAAGCTAAAAGAGTTTGGGAATAAGAAAAAAGTAACTATCAAAGATGTGAAAGATAAGCTGGTTAAATGTACTCTCGATCGCCTGAAGATGGCGATCTTGCACTTTTTATGCGCAAGATAAATTAACTTTTCCTGGATTCCTAATTCTATTGGAGATAAAATTATTATTTCTCTAATTATATATTAATATTCAACCTACAACATACTATATCTCTATATAGGCGTGGGCATCCGGGTACCCAATCAGATTTCGGGTTAGGTATTTCGGGTATCGGGTTTTTGGATTTCTGATTATATAAAACCCATACGGGTTATATAGAAATACGGGTTGGGTACGGGTTGGGTATTTTCGGGTTCGGGCGGGTTTCGGGTTTGTCATCAAAAGCAGAAATTAACCCGATCAAACCTGTAAATTCAAAAGCAATGTGGCAATTTACTCTAAGTTACAAATTGACAAACAAGATATTGTCTAAAACAACGTTTAAATCAAACCAAGACTTCAAATCTATACATAATGTCTAACAACCACATAAACAAAAGCAATGTAATGTCTAAAACCAAATCAAGACTTCAAATAGATAATGAAACTAAAATGCAAACTGGAAATTTAAAAGATAGCTTCCTCTTGTGATTCTCTATTCTCCTTTGTCCATTCTTGATTCCTCCTATGATAAATACAAATCAAATAACAAATCGAGATTAGAGAATGATTATATAAATTCATGCGAGAAACAGTTGATAAATATAAAGCATATTTAACGATTGTTTTATTAGCAAGTGGTCATATTAATAATCAACCAATTTGGATAACATGCCTTTTCCTTTTTTTTTAAAGTATTGATCCTTTTACTAAATTACTAAACAAATATTTTGTTAAAAGTTTACGGTTTATCATCACCATCACTATCCTATAGAGGATAAAATAAATGATTATTTAAATAAAACAATTGTTGTTCCAAACATCAAACTATAACCTCTATAATGATATCCTCTCGTTATAAAACAATTCACCAGAATTGAAAAAATTGACCAAATCGGTTTATATATAATCTATGGTTTATATATAATCAAATAATCATCAAAGACAAATAGATCATATACAGAAACTACATTGAATAAAAAAAAACAATGTATCAGGCACATACCTTCGAATAGTTTAAAGACTTCTCTGATGGAGGAGACGAATTCCTTAGAAGATTTAGATTTTCCATCTTGAAAATCGAAAAGGAATTATGTGGATTTATAGCGTATATCGGTAAATGGGGATTTAGGTTTTTGAAACTAGAAACTGAACATGCTAATACCTGTAAGTATATATTTGTATACATATGTGTTCTTTGGGTAGTTTGGGTAACCATTTTATTTTCGGATAACCCTAACCCGAACCCGATATGTAGATTCTGATTTTTGAGTGTGTACCAAATATGAAGAGATCAAGTAGAAAACATGTTAAAGAGACAAAGAAACACTTATGTGACCTAGTTCATTAATGACAACTTCGTAAATACATTTTTGTTATACAAGCAAATAAGGGTAACAAAAATACGAAACTATGTGGAATAATTTTGTAAAGATTAGAATCACTTTGGTCAAAAACCAACTTTCCTAGGTAATTTGAGTAAACTTCTCGTAAAAAGAAAAGTTTACTATTTTTGATGATATAATTTCAAAAACTTATTAAAACTTCTAATTTGTAACAACGCATCTTATGTAATTATGAGAACTCAAACATGGCACATTAACACTAAAGTTTTGGTCAACCACTATACAATTTTATATTTATTATAATTTTGACCCAAGTGAAAAGATAAAATTTATTCCATTTTTATACTATAATTGAAACAAAGTAAAAATACAAAATGATTTTAGGATTTTTTGGTAAACACTAGTATTGTTTGTTCTGTGTATTGATTGACTAATTAAAGAACTTAGAATGAACTAATTAGGTAGTTTTTTTTTCACCAAGATAAAATTGGAAGAAAAAAATATCTTTTAATAGAAAACAATTTCGACCAAAAATAAATTAGAAAAAATCTCTCAATAGTATTGGGTAGTTGACAAATATTTTCCATCCATCACTTTCTATATTGGCTTTAAATTCAAGCATGTCTTGTGTTTTGTTTTCTATATTCAAGGAAAGTGAAAATGTTAGGTGAAAATATACATTTTTTTGTTTCTCACAAATTAAGAACAAAATATTTTATCTTTTATTTATATGGAAAGGTAAACAACCCAACAATTTGGAATGTTGGAAAAATATTTTACCTTTGTAAACCCTAGCCTCTGACTCATCTTTGTTTTCTTTTCCGCCTTTGACCGAGCTAAGTCAACCTCTTCTCATTTCTTTAGCAAATATTTGATAAAACAAATTGATTCAATCGGTTTTAGGGCTTTGTCTTATGCTTCTTTTATTTTATATGAGATGAATTGTTTGGTAATTAAAATTTTGATCTTTGCAATAGTCATCTCCGTTTCCAATCTTCGACCTCACCGACTGTTGTTTTTGAACGAGTGAAACCCGTTTTCATCCGGAACTCCCAACGTCTCCATTTATGGAATCTATACCGTCTCATGTATCCAACGCCGTCTCCGCAATCATCGTTATCGAGATAAGTAACCTTGTGTTCTATAATTATCAACACCTGCATGACTTATTATTGGGTGTCGTAATTTCCCTGGGCCATTATACTATTCAGTAATCTTATTTCTTATTGATTGCGATCATAATTGTGTTATTACTTTGATGTCACTTGTTCTTGATTATTTAGTTTGAATTAGGTTGGAAAACTGTTGGTTTGGTGACATCAGTTTTGTTCGGTTCTTTCTTTAATATTTTTCATGTTTTATTGCTTTGATAAAATAATAAGTACAGAGGAGCTAAGTCCACATAACATGCTTTATTGGTCATTGTCAGATTTCACTGTTGCTATTGCTTGGCTTGGTAAATCGTTTTACCAAGTCGGTTTGAGTTGTTTAATTTGTTAAATCATTGGCTCACATGAACTTTGAATTATTGGATAAACTTTTCGGCAAATTTTATTGGTCTTAGGTTGAGATAAAAATATATTATTTCTCAGATATGAAACCATCATTATGAGCTATATTTTTATATGGCTATATGATATATCTGGATTTTTACAATAAAAATTATGAATCACATCCATTTATGGTCCATTCCCATAAGTGAATGTAACATTTTATATAACAAAAGAAATGATCACACTAATAATACTAAAGCCAAGGGATAAATTTTTTTTTCTCATCTGACGAGAAACAAAAAAGAAGTTAGTGTGAGTATTACAAGTAGTAGAAAAGCTTATTAAAGGCTCTAGAAAAGCATATACATTATTATCTATGTCAACTCAATCATTGATTGTTTATACTGTCCAAAGTCTTAAAGTTTATACGATGAAAAAAATACATGGTCTTAGTTGGGTATGTTGTTAGTTTTATAGTAGAATTCAATTCGAGATAGATGAATCCGAGTTTTATCATCTCGAAGGGAGAGCGTCAAAGAATCTCACGTAGATAATATGTTAACTGATTATTAAGTTCACTACAAAACATATCTTGAAGATTATATAACAAATTTAATGACTTTATTTCTTTGGACTTTTTTAACATTAACCGGATGGAAGAAAAAAACACATGTGCATGTTTTTATTATTTTGTATATATTGGTATCTTTATCTTATCATAATACGTAGTCAAATCCAGTAATTTTCATGTGTGAATCATATGCACACAAAAAATTGAAATTGATATTAAAAATCATCCAATGGTGAATATTATATTATCAATAAAATAAAATCTATGAAACCAATGAGCTTCCAATTTCATATTCTATTTCTTTTTCTTATCATATTTTTTCTCGCATACCTAAAAATCGAAGAGAGTGAAAAAGGTCAATCCATTGACCAAAACATTTCATCTTCCATCGTCCTACAAATCTTAATCTCCGAAAATCAACCAAAAAATCTACAATTAATGTCACGCTAGTAATTGAAAAAAACTTTTGGTGGTGAATATCATACGCTACCAAGACAATAAGATCAAACTATTACGTTTTTTTGTGTTTGATGGAGAATATTTTCAAAACACTGAACAAACAAAACATTTTTTCTAACTAGACTCTAATCTGAACAAAAAGGAAAAAACGGTATGCCAAATGATATCATTGGAGCCAAAGATTTTCCAAGATTCCACATTTCACCAAATTGGCATAGTGTTTTCGAAGACATGTCATTTGGCGTACCTTTTCTTCCTCTTTATTCAGATCGAAGTGTAGTTAGAAAAAGAAAAACTCAAAAGCAAATGCGGATTAAATACGAATATTGAATACAAAATGTTTTGAAATATTTACTATCAAACACAAATAACGTAACAGTTTGATCTTGTTGTCTTAGTAGCGTATGATATTTGCCTCCCAAAAGGTTTTCAATTCGCAGCGTGACATTGATTGTAATTTTTTGGGAGGATTTTCGGAGATTAAGATTTGTAGGAGAAAGAAAGATGATTTTTTTTTGGTCTATGGATTGACCTTTTTCACTCCCTTGGATTTTTAGTATGCGAGAGAAAAAATATGATAAAAAAAAAGAAAGAGAATGTAAATTTGGAAGCTCATTGGTTTCATAGAGTTTATTTTAGAGATAACGTAATATTCACCACTGCATGATTTTTTATATATTTTATTTCAATTTTGTGTGTAGTCACGACCTAACTTAATCTAAACTACCCTTAACCCCTATGACATCCACACAATGCTCTCGACACTTATGTGACAATCATTGTTCCACCATGAACAGTTCCTCACTTCAACATTTCCTTACTCATGGGTTGACCACTAAGAGAATCTTTTCCACTTAATGACTTGCCATGTAATTATGCGTAACTCAGCACTAAGACCTCATTTACCTTAGTGCCTACTGTTAGGCTTTCAGGCAAGTTATCTCGTCTTCCCACCAAAACACTTAATAATTGGCTGGTTACCTATCTCGGTTTTCTCTTAATATAGTCGGCGGACTTTACCTTTGTAAAGACTCCCCGAGCCTCATAGATGGTGAGGTCTTTTTGTTACTTTTTCAGGCTAAATACAAACAAGTCGGCGATATTTATCCATAAACATGCCCCTATGCAAAATTTCAATTAGTGGCATTGTTAACTTACTATCCTACCAACTTGTATGTGTAATTACTCTCCTAAAGCTCATAATCAAAATTACTAATCCATATTATCCTAGTCATTTACCATCTACGTTCTCAAGTAATAGCCAAAGCGTTTCACACAATACCTTTGCCCCAAATAGTTGGCCCCATGTAAGCATGTCAATACCAATACGTTACCCATACAAACATATAAGGCCACACGACAGCCGTCCCTGTAGAAAGCGTTCATTTTAATACCAAACTATTTGTTTTGGGCCAAAATAAGTTCCAACTTTCTAATGAGTTAAAAAAATAGCAACCTTTAGTTGACTCGGCCAAATTAGGTGTAGAATTAGTCAAGATAAACAACCGTTAAAAAAGCGTTAACCACCATTTATTTTATCTGTTAAGTTTTAAAACAGTGTCGTTTTGAAATTAGAAAAAACCCTCATAAGGTCATTTTAATACTAAACTCTTCGTTTTGAGTCAAAAAGAATATCCACTTCTTAATGAGCGATAAAATACATAAACTTATGTTGACTCAGCCAAATTATATATAAAATTAGTTAAATATAGACGAGAGCTTATGTCATGAGACATGGAAAGACAAGATCCTCAAAGGCTTGGTCGGCTTTGCACTTAGAGCAGACAAAGAGATCAAGGTACCAGATTAAAAAAGACTGATCGTCAAAAACTCCAGCTAAGTAACATCATCATTCTGTTTGGGGTCATTAGTTTCCCTTTACTTTAGTGCTAAGTACTCATGGGTTGCTAGACGTAATCTCAAGGTGTTGGCAACCTCGGACGTGCCTAACAGTTGCCTTTTCTATTCTATTTTCCAAAAAAAGGAAAGGGATAGCCGTTGCTCATGGTATCACTCCTATGCAGCTCAAGCCAAAGGAGCAGGTTCGCCCTTCCAGGTCTCTAGATTCAAGTAACAGTTTCTATGGATCTCGTGCCTTAACATTTCTTTGGACTCAGGCTATGGCCTTTGAGAATCTCGGCTCTCCATGCCTTCAGACCTGGGCTATGGTATAAAGTTAACTAATTTTATACTTAATTTAGCTCAATCAACATAAGTTTCTGTATTTTATAAGGCATTAAGAAATTTGTATTTTTTTTTGGCTCAAAACAGAGACTTTGATATTAAATGATCTTTTGAGGTTTTTTTCCTAATTTTAAAATAACGTCGTTTTGAAATTTAATGGATTAAGTAAATGGTGGTTAACGTTTTTTTAATGGCTGTTAAAGTTGACTAATTCTATACCTAATTTAGCTGAGTCAACAAAAGTTTAGTATGGTTTTTTACTCATTAGAAAGTTTGTATTTATTTTGGCTCAAAACGCATAGTTCGGTATTAAAATGACAATTTTCCCTTTTTCCGGATTCCTAATTCCATTGGAGGTAAAAATATTATTTCTATAATTATGTTTTAATATTGAGTCTATTAGGGAATAAGACATAGGGAATCGGAGCCACGACAGTGGAAAGATTCTATAGCCGTGGTTTGAGTTATAGAATCTAAAACCCCATCGATACCTTTTATGTGTTTCATGAGTTTCTGCGAATTGCCTAGCGCCTAACTCATCCATCATATTGATTTCACATCCTAGTTTTCATTCCCATTCATTCATCACGTTTCCATTCACAAAAAAACCCAATTCATATTTTGTCTTAGCTTAATTTGCATCTCTAAATTCGAAGCGTATCATCTTTCCAGTCCCTGCGGATCGACCCCTAAGTACTACTGCGCTTGCCTATGCACTTGCATGAATCTTTGGGTTTATAAATTTAAGGCTTGATAATATAACACCATCAACATCCTTCAGAACACCCCATGGATCATCTTAAGAGGTTTGAAGACCTTGCATCTAGCATCAAGGCGAACATGGTGTCTCTTGATTACGTCTTCTGTAAGCTGTTCCGATACTCTCTAGCTAGGGATGCAGCTTACAGGCGGAAGCAGTTGGAGCCAGGCTCACTGACGACGTGGAGTGCTACAAAGAACTCTTTCTTGAGCCATTTCTATGATGAGTCGCGTTCAGATGATTTGAGAGCAAAGATCTCTTCTTTTGGTCAGGTTCCAACCGAGGCGTTCAAGACTTTTTGGGAATGTTTCAAAGGATATCATAGAGATTGTCCTCACGACGGCCTCACAAAGGTTCAACTTTTGAGCATCTTCTTGAGAGGGATTGATTGGAGACATCATATGGCTCTTGATTATGCCAGTAATGGGGATTTTAAGACTCGGTCTCCAGCTGACTATCTCATGCTCACATGGGGTACAATGGATACAACCAGAGGACTTCTTTCATAGGAAATCCAAGTTCTCCTACCTACACTCAGAAACCTCAGTATCAGAAGGGTGATTATTAGAAGTCATATGGCAGCAGCAACAACCATAGGAGCTACAGTTCTTCATCTTATCAGCCATTACCTGCTAAGCTTTCAGAGAGCGACACGAAGGCTATGCTTGAGCAGATTCTTGAGAGTCAGTAAAAGATGACAGTGAACTTCAATGGGATGATTGACACCCTCTATACTGACTTGAATGGGAAGATCGAGGCTCTCAACATTCATGTAAAGAGCTGGATACTCATGTTGCTCAAACAGCTGAGAATGTGAGAAGACAGGAGGGGTTTCTTCTAGAAAGAACTAATACAAACCCTAAGCACCACGGTGTAGTAGCTATTACAACCAGAAGTGGGAAGGTTATCAAGCCAGTTCAGAGGAATGAGCTTACAATCGAGCAATTGGAGGAGCTTGGTGACGTTGAAGACGAAGAACTCTTTGTTCCAGATCCTGTGTCGATCGACACAACTAAAGTGTGTCGGTCGACGCATCCCAAAGTCGTCGATACGAGTGCAAATCCGAGAGATGTGTCGATCGACACAATTGAAGTGTGTCGGTTGACGCATCCTTAAAAAAAGTCGGATTCTCGTCATGAATCAATCGACACAGAAGCTGAGTGTGTCGTTCGACACACACCACAGACGGACCTGATTTTGACTATACCTGTTGAGAGAGTATATAAGCCTAAGGTGCCCTATCCTAGAGGTTCAAAGAGGTCTAAACAGGTGCTGGAAGATGCGAAGTGTAAAGTTATCATTGACAAACTTATGGTTGAGATGCCTTTTGTTGAGGCAATCAGGACTTCTCCGGTTATTCGGAGATATGTGAAGAGGATAGTCGGTAAGGTCAGTAAGAGCTTGTGTGTTGAAGAGGGAGCTGCTATGATCATAGAACAAGTGAGTGTGATCATTCTGAACAAGGTTCCAGAGAAGCTCACTGACCCGGGAAGTTTTGTGTTGGATTGTTTCATCTTGTCATATAGGTTCCCGAGGTCTTTACGTGATTTGGGTTCTAGCATCAACTTGATTCCACTCTCCGTTGCTTTGAGCCTTGGGATGGCAGATTTACAGCCTACAAGGATTTCTCTTATCCTTACTGACAGATCAGTGAGGATTTCAGAAGGTGTTTTGGAGGATGTTCCAGTCAAGATTGGAGACTGTTTGATTCCTACTGACTTTGTGATCCTGCAGTATTGTGAGGAGCCTAAGGGCCCCCTTATTCTTGGACGACCATTCTTAGCTACAACTGGTACTATGATTGATGTGAAAGGGGGAAGGATTACTCTATGTGTGGGGGATTTGGAGATGAAATTCGACATGGACCAGTTGGTTCAAAAACCCACCCTAGATGGTCAGACATTTTATGTGGATACACTTGATGATCTCACACAAGAAGTTTTTAATGAGAACTATTCCATTGATCCATTGGAAAAGGACATTGGTTAACTTTGTGACAAAGACTGGACAAATGTAGGATGCTTCTAAAGGGTATGCTAAGATGATGAATGACAGTGAGCTAGTGAAGCAAGTGGTTGCTAATGTGGAGCTGGTTGGAGTTTCAGAGAAAACTGCTAAGTCAAGTGACTGGAGTGAAGAAAAGCTCCAAAAATCGAACTCAAACCACTACCAGCAGAACTCAAGTACGCTTTTCTTGGTCCTAATTCCACTTATCCAGTTATTGTCAATGCTTACTTGAACAATATAGAGCTCACTTTGTTGATAAGCAAGCTGCGCAAGTTTCGCAAAGCTGTTGGCTATTCTCTTGATGATATTGTAGGTATTTGTCTAGATTTGTGCATGCACAAGATTCACCTTGAGGATGAGACAGAGACATCAGTGGAGCATTAGAGGAGACTGAATCCGAATCTGCAAGAGGTTGTTAAGAAGGAGGTCATGAAGCTTTTGGAAGCTGGTATAATTTATCCGATTTCAGACAGTCCTTGGATCAATTCTATTCATGTGGTTCCTAAGAAAGGAGGGGTTACAGTGGTCAAGAATGAGAAGAATGAGCTTATCCCTACAACAACTGTAACATGGCATAGGTTGTGCATTGATTACATGAAGCTCAATGCAGCTACAAGGAAGAATTATTTTTCCTTGCCTTTCATTGATCAGATGTTGGAGAGGCTTGCTAATCACCCATACTATTGCTTCCTTGATGGCTACTCAGGGTTCTTTCAGATTTCGATCCATCCAGACGACCAGGAGAAGACCACTTTTACATGTCCTTATGGGACGTTTGCATATCGCAGGATGCCCTTTGGATTATGTAATGCTCCTGCTACCTTTCAGAGATGCATGATGTTGATCTTCATTGACATGATTGAGGATTACCTGGAGGTCTTCATGGAGGGTTTCTCAGTCTATGGTTCTTCCTTCAAAGAATGCATGGATAATTTGGAGAAGGTACTTACTAGATGTAAGGAGAAACACTTGATGCTTAATTGGGAGAAGTGTCATTTCATGGTGAGGAGTGGCATTGTATTAAGACATAAGGTGTCAGAAGATGGGATTGAGCTAGATTGTGCTAAAATTGAGGTTATGACAAGTTAGCAACCGCCTAATTGTGTGAAATCTGTTAGGAGTTTTCTTGGTCATGCTGGTTTCTACAAGAGATTCATCAAGGATTTCTCCAAGATAGCCCGCCCCCTCACCACCCTGGTTTGTAAGGACATCAAGTTTGTGTTTGATGCTGATTGACTTGCTGCTTTCGAACAGATTAAGCAAGCTCTAATGAGTGCTCAAATTGAACAATCTCCGGATTGGGACCTTTCTTTTGAGGTCATGTGTGATGCTAGTGAGTTTGCAGTTGAAGCTGTTTTGGGTCAGAAGAAGGACAAGAAGCTTCATGCCATCTACTACGCCAGCCGAACTCTCGATGATGCACAAAAGAATTATGCTACCACTAAGAAAAAGTTGTTGGCTGTAGTGTTTGCTTTTGAGAAATTTTGTCCATACTTGATTGGTACCTCATGCAGAAAAAGGATGCAAAACCGCGGTTGTTGAGATGGATTCTTATTCTTCAGGAGTTTGATGTTGATGTTAAGGATAAGAAAGGGGTTGAGAATGGAGTCGTACATCATCCCTCAAGGATTAGGATCGAGGAAAACGTTTCTATTGATGATTTCTTCCCAATGGAGGGTGTCAACTTCATTGAGAGTGGATTGCAAGCTGAAAATCCGCAGTTCCAAAATCTATAGAGTGCATCGATCGACACACCTAAAGTGTGTCGGTCGACGCATCCCTCGAACCTGTGTCGATCGACACCACCCGAGTGTGTCGGTCGACACACACTCCACTAAACGCTGGCTCGTCTTCCTCAGATCATAAGTGACGCATTCCAAGACCACATCTTTGCCGTTTATTCATCTATTCGTCCTTGGTATGCTGACATTGCCAATTACCTCGCCGCAGAAGACATGTCTACTTATCTAAAAGGGTATGAAAAGAAGAAGTTCATTCGAGAGCTTCGTTGGTATTATTGGGATGAACCTTATCTCTACAAGTTTTGTTCTGATAGTATTTACAGGAGATGCATTGCTGAGACTCGAGAGGTATTATTTCACTCGGGCCACTTCGCTACATTCAAGATAGTTTCTAAGGTGCTTCAAGCAGGTTTCTGGTGGCCTACGCTATTTAAAGATGCTCATGATTTTGTTAAGAAGTGTGACGCTTGTCAGAGGAGAGGAAAAATCAGCAGGCGACATGAGATGCCTCAGAACTTTATCCTGGAAGTTGAGCTTTTCGATTGTTGGGGTATTGACTTTCTGGGTCCTTTCCCATCATCTTATGGGAATACATGCATTCTTGTCGCAGTGGACTATGTCTCCAAGTGGGTGGAGGCAATTACAAGTCCAAAGAACAGTGCTGGTGTGGTTGTTAAGATGTTTAAAACCATCATTTTCCCTCGATTCAGAGTGTCTCGAGTTGTCATTAGTGATAGTGGCACACACTTCATTAAGAAGGCTTTTGATCGGTTATTGGCTAAGTATGGAGTTCAACATCGTGTGGCTAGTCCTTATCATCCTCAGACGTGTAGACAGGTTGAGGTTTCCAATAGGCAGATAAAGGAGATCTTAGAGGAAACTGTGAATGCTACAAGGAAGGATTGGTCTGCAAAGTTGGATGATGGACTTTTGGCTTACAGGACAGCGTTCAAAACGCCTTTGGGAGCCACTCCTTATCATTTGTTGTATGGGAAAGCATGTCATCTTCCAGTGGAGCTTGAGCACCGAGCAGCATGGGCAGTGAAACAGTTCAACTTTAACATCAAACTTGCTGCAGAGAGGCGTATGATCTAGCTGAACGAATTGGATGAGATTAGGTATCCTGCTCATGAAAAATAAAAGTTATACAAGGAGCAGACTAAAGCATATCATGACAGGGAGATCATTTCCAGAACTTTTGAACCGAATGATCAGGTACTCCTGTATAACTCTTGTCTAACTTTGTTTCCTGGCCAATTGCGTTCTCGTTGGTCAGGTCCATTCACTATCAAGGAGGTTCGCCAACATGGAGCTATTGTCCTTGTCACTAAGGATGGCAGAGAGTTCACAGTGAATGGACAAAGGGTGAAACACTATTGGGCGGAAGCCGATATTCCGGATGGACACATCGTGTCTCTGGATGATGCATCCACTGTCTAATTTCTGACACAGTCAAGCTAATGGCTCAAAACAAGCGCTTGGTGGGAGGCAACCCACTGGTAAGAGCATCTCCAATCCTTTACTCTATTTTTGCCTCTAAAATAGAGTAACTCTAAAATAGAGTTGTGTTTCTCTGCAACCCACTACTCTATTTTCCACTCCAAAAAAAAAATATTATAATTCTAATTTGAAGTAATACTTTTTGTTTATCACAAATTTTGCCCAACTATTTAATTTGAGTAATAACATACTATAATTAAAATTGTATTTCAATTAAAGTTATACTAAATCATATTACTAAACAAAAACAAATTTATTTTGAGTAAAACATATTAAATATGCTAAAATAACAATATTATTTTGTTATAATTGTTAAACTATTTTTTTAATTTAACCAATTTATTTCGTTATTATTTTGTTATATAACTTATTTACTTTATAAAACTGTTTTATATTGTTATTATGGATTAATCAACTTAATAACTAGAAAACTTATTTTTATAAAATTGTTTTAATACAAAATAAAAACATATAACAATTAAATGACCATTATGTAATTAAAAAAGTTCAACTCTAAAATAGAGGGATGAATAGTGTTGCTCTATATTTAGAGTAATACTATTCATAACTCTATTTTAGAGTGGAATATATAGTAGGGTTGGAGATGATTTTACTCTATAATAGAGTTTAGAGGAAAAAATAAAGTGGCGTTGGAGATGCTCTAAGTGTCTGTAAATTTCGTTTTCTTACATTTTATTACTAACAGTAGTTTTGGGTTTTGTTTCAGCAAAATAAAAATAAAAAAATAAGGCAAAATCGAGACATGCGTCGATCGACACACTTACTCACAAAGGTAATTATTCTATAAACCCCCGACGCAACCATTCTTTTTTTCTTCCTCTTGCTCGACACAAACATCACACCATCATAGAACTTTCTCAATTCTTCACTCATTTGAGTGGTTTTTGGCTTTAAATCGAGTAGAATTTCATCACCTTTTCGTTCCTATAACTCTGTTTCCCGATCTACGAGGTATGAGTTCTCAATTTCTCTCATCTAAGCTTCATTTTTGTGGTTTGGAATTATATCTACTTGGTGTGGGTTATTTTGTTTGATTAATTGATTCAAGTTTTAAATTTATAACCCTAGGTAAAGACTGAAAGTGCACAACAAATGCAGTAGTATTTAGGGGTCGAACCCCAAAGGAATTGATGATGCACAAAGAACCTATATGATGCAGAATAAGCTAAGCTAAACATATTTTTGTGGGGTTTTTGTTTTTATGGAAATAAAAGGGTAAGGGATAGATAATCAATGGTTAACTAGGTGCAATTAATGAACCTATGCAACGATTACAACAGCAACTTAAGATTCAGATGCAAGTTTGGTCTAGAACTCAAACCACAGAATTAGAATCTCTCCATTGTCGTGGTTCGGATTCACTATGTCCTATACCCTAATAGACTCGGCTGTCGCATGGTTATTAAAAGGTTAAGAGACACAGTAGAATTAAGGTTCAATTGTTCACTAAACTCCTTAACTAATTAGTATGATTGTTAAGAGGTTAAACCCATCAAATACTAGGTCAGGAGATGTTAAGAACACTTCCGTGGATACATCAACCTAGGATCGATCACTGGTTAGCTACTCCAGATCAAGCATTGAGCGTAAATAAAAATGAAGAACAACTAACAATAAGCCCTAAGATGCAATCATAAAAGCATACGCATAGAACTTTAAAGGCAACAAATTTGGTTAAGCTTTACTCCAACGAGTCAGTCGATCTCACTAGCAGCAAAAGTA
The DNA here is from genome assembly GCA_900128785.1 of Arabis alpina. Taxonomy (NCBI): domain Eukaryota; kingdom Viridiplantae; phylum Streptophyta; class Magnoliopsida; order Brassicales; family Brassicaceae; genus Arabis; species Arabis alpina. Next base: position 41,274,048 of record LT669794.1, on the reverse strand, counting down.
AAGCATAAAACATAATGAATTCGTGATACACAAAAGCATATAGAGATCTCTTCCTTCAACCAAGAAGGCCTCATTGATCTAGCCTTAAAGAACTCTTAAAAAGTAGATGTATTATTAAGAACAAAGAGAGAAACAAAATACATGTTTTAGGTATTGATTTTGTGGCTGCCTTCTCTTCCTAAAGTCTAAAAGGAAGTATATATAGGGCTAGAAGGGTTCCTAAGTCGGTTAGGGTTTTAATTCTAAGAAAAAGAAAAATTGTCAAAAGTGCTCGGTAATGTCTCCACACCGACCGCCCATACTGATCGGATTGCCGGGTTAGTATGGAGGCTAAGTCGGCATGTCTTCGTGTGCTCGATGTCCTGGTATCAATCGCGTTTCCTGACCGGTGTGGCCAGTCGGTACTGGACAGTCTTCGTATCCTCGGCAGTTTGACATGTCTTCAGTCTTCATCTCATATCTCCTTGTGTATAATTCCAAATGATGTGATTCCAACTTCCATTGGAAATCTAACTAAAAGGGCTATCTTCACCTCAAGTTTACTCCAATTCCAAACTCATTTGGTCCTCCGTTTGTACTAAACTTCCGGCATATGTAATCTGTCCAGTTTGGGAATGTGCTTTATCTTCAAGGTATGATTACTTGGGCTGATTCCTTTGGCTTCCTAGATGGCTTTGACATGAGGAATACTCCTTTTTCTCATTTTTGCATCCTTTTTGATGATTTAAACTGTTGGGGTCTTAAAGCCTATGTATACGAGAAAACTACATCTTTTGGTTGATTAGGGGAATAAAATCCACAAAACAAGTATGAAAACCGATAGTAAAATGGGTAAAATATAGGGTATATCGAATCTCCCAGACTTAGCCTTTGCTTGTCCTCAAGAAAACAAAAGGTTAAGAATTGAAAAGAGGTTTGAAAACGCGGGAACTCACATATCCTTTGGATCCATTGTCTCGAAGTCTAAACCTGTAATCCACATGAAACAAGATTAGTTCGCAAACGGTGTCCTCATATCCCATCATGACTTCGCATGCCCATCCCAAATCTCCTCTCTGCACGCATCTTAACTTCTACTCAATTGACTCTTTCTACTCTACCAGGTTATTGAAAACTCTCATCAAGGCTATTATTCAAGGGGTTAAGTGTACAAGGGAAGGCTAATTTTAGTGGTGAGGTTAAAAGTGTTTAGGGTTACCAGAATTTCGGGTGCGAGACATTATGCAAAATCGAAAGAGAGAATGGACCTATTGATGTCCGCAATTCCCCAATCACTTTGTTGTTGCTCTTCTTCCCCCAGACTTAGATTGTTCTCCGAGAATCATTGTTGAATCTTCTCCACTCACCTCTTCTTGTTGATCACGTCCTTCCTTGGGATATTCTTTGGCAATATGATCCATTTGAGCAATCGTTTTCTTTCCCCTTACCTTTTTCTTTTTCTGTTTTATTTTCTTTTCTTTTCTTTTTGTTTTAATTTTGTCTTTACGGGGGAAAACGATTCTCTTTGGAACAATGAATCATAAGCACGAAATTGATACCTTGTTTTAAGTTCCCAAGGAACGACCAAGCTCTTTGAATTTTTCTCTTTGTACTCCACCTCTCTCTAACATAATGATACATTTCTTAGTGATTAGAAAATTGCGTCGACCCTATTCTCTCCGACGTTTTTACACATATATGCAAACATGAAACGAAAAGAAAGAAGGAATAAGATAGCTGGCCGTTCATGACAACAAGAGGGTGGTAAAAAAGGAATAAGATGTCATGAACTTGACTTAAGATAATCAAAACCTATGTTAGTAGTCCAAATAAAGAGTCAAAATTGCATCCATTAAAACATGGCAAGTAGAATTTCTAGGCGGGGAGTCCATCATGAGGTATCTGAATCGATTTTCCTTGAACTCTCCTTGTGATAACGGTCATCTGGTCTTTGAAATCGAAACGCTAGTTCCTAGGAAAGTATCATCATTCCCTACTGATTTTGACTCAATAAAACGTCTTTATGTTTTTGACAAATAATTTTCAAAAAACTTTTTGAAAAACTGGAAAAATCAAACATGAGTAAACGCGTTAGTAGACAACAATCCCCCCAGAATTAACTTACACCGTCCCCGATGTAAATCAAATAATATTAAGGGAGTCATGTCGAAAATAAACGAATTTGAACAAGTTTAAAAAGATAGCGAAAGAACGATATTACCTCATTGTAGACAAAAGTCATGGAATGTGGTAAGAGTTGCCAAAGTTGTTGGTGGTTTGGATCGGTGTTGATGGGCTCGAAACAATTGGTTGTGAATTTCCCAAATGTCTCCTATGATGCTTAGAAACAATACTTCTTTAGTTGCCAACATCTCACTTTCTATGGATCAAAAAAGAAATCCATGATGGTGATGGTATGTCACTCTTATAACATGAACTCTCTCTCCAACCAAAGTGAAAGATCGCTGGATTATAGGCAGTGTCGAAGCTCCTGGTGAAATTCCAAACCTGATGATCGAGCGGTTAAGCTCATGATCGTTTAAGGTGCTTGGCTTGCTCCGTTTGCGAGCTAGAGTTTGAAATCCGTGATTTGGCTCAAGCAAACTAGATATGTCATCAAGCGTAGTGTTGAAATCGTCCTTGGGTGGTGGTGGGTGGTGGTCGTTGTCTATGTTGTTGTCCTTCTTCTCAAATCTTATCGAATGATGGATTATTCGCAAGATGAATGAATTGTGCGTCCACAACTAAACTCGTGCTGAAAATCATGTATGAGTACTAAATATCCTTGTAAAAGCACTTGAAATCACTTGTTAAATGTCACTTGGAACAAAGTTCTCAATACGTGTGTATTGAGTTCTAAGACCAAGGAAGAAAAACAATGACTTAAAAGAAAGAAATTCATGAATGAATTCAAAGTCTATCAAGTTTGCCAACTTTAGTAAAATTAGTGGTGGAAATCATCTAGATGTGTTATTCAAAACCAATTCAAAATAACCAAACTCAAAGAATTTCCACTTGCAAAATTCTAATGTTGTGGTTAAGTTATGTGTAATGATGTATGGAATTGGTGTGAGTTAAGAAAAAGTGTGAACATTTATCCAATTCCAAACTCATTTGGTCCTCCGTCCTTTACTAAACTTTCGGCATATGTAATCTGTCCAGTTTGGGAATGTGCTTTATCTTCAAGGTATGATGACTTGGGCTGGCTCCTTTGGCTTCTTAGATGGTTTTGACATGATGAATACTCATTTTTCTCCTTTTTGAATCTTTTTTGATGATTTAACCTGTTGGGGTCTTAAAGCCTATGTATACGAGAAAACTACCTCTTTTGGTTGATTAGGGAAATAAAATCCACAAAATATGTATGAAAACCGATAGTAAAATGGGTAAAATATAGGGTATATCACTACTCTTGTCGAAATTGAGTTCATATATGGAACTAGTTTGCATAGGTTGGTGATTTCGGAATGAGTAGCGTTGTGTTTGATTGTGGTTAGATGATTGCCGGAATTGGGAAAATTTTGTGGTTGATGTTCGATGTTGCAGACTGTGTCAATCGACATACTTTATGTGTGTTGTGCGACACTCATCTTTCCACGACCAAAAATTTGCTGAATATGTGTTTTGTGGTTATTTTTGTTGTGGATTTGTTTTGCACATGGCTTGTAGCAAGAGAGCACGACCAACTACTGCTGGTGGTTTGGGTTCTAACCCCAATCCATGGCCAAAACCCGAGGGACAGAAAATCTCAATTCAGAGGAGATGGTGAGATTGCCCTGAGGTGGTTCTTTAGAAACCTGAGTTTGCACGCATAAAGATTACAGGGAATTGGGATGAATATGATTCTCTCTACTACAATCAGTGGTTGAATGTGTCGTTGAAGCCTACACGGATTGCAAACTATGACACAATGAAATCCTTGGGTATTGTAGATGAAGTGGGTCGTTTGTTGCAGGATGCAAGATTGGGTAACATTGCTACCAAGCATCACAACTTGTACCCCGACATGGTGTGCCAGTTCTTTGCAATAATGAGGGTCTATTACCCAAAGGATCAGTGCCTGACCGGACAGTAAGGGATTTTGACTTTCATGATCAGAGGATTCAGATACAGGGTTACTATCAGGGATCTTTGTGGGATTTTTGGATTTTCACCAGAGCGTGAGGATGTTGTTCTTTAGCTTTCTTTTAAAGAGATGAGACCTTTTTGGGCTTTATTTGGATCAGGCGAGTATGATTCTAGGAGCACTACTAACACAGACATTCGCCATCTAGTTCTGCGTTATCTGACTCATCTGTTCTCCAACATAATTTTATACCGGAACGAGCCTTGTAAGATGAGATTAGACGAGCTCCTGGTTCTCTACTATGCTATATCAGATGATATTGAGTGGCACTCTCCTACCGATCTACTTGTTGGGCCCAACTGGGGAGGTATCCTTGCTGAGTAGTTGATTTTGCAGAAGACCACACCTTTCTCTCTAGGATCAGGTAAAGACTTTCGTGCAAGCAGCCTTATCCCTCCTATCTTGGAGTTCTGTGGCTTTGACCTTTTTGAGAGCACAGTGGTTAGCACAACCTGCACCGTGGATAACAAGCATATGGTAGTGCATCTTGGATTGGAGGAGATCGCATGTGGGTCTTCCGTGATAACACTCGAGCACAACTTCAGGTTCCTCTGCCACTTCCGGAGATGACAGACATCAGGGATGGGCCCGATGCTTTAATCTTTCATCATGATGCTCATCTTTGTCAGCCCGGTGTCAGCAGACGCTCTACTCGCCGGCCTACGCCTCGTCACAGAGGTGCTTTTTCTCGTGCTAGTTCTTCTACATCTCCAGCTTATGCAGCTCCCGCATCTTCTTCTCGTTACTAGAGCCTCCTCCTCAGATTGACATAGATCCGGTCCAGTGATGGATTATTTCGAGTATTCAGACTCTTTGGGATGCTGTTGCAGATTTGTCTCGTTGCGGTTGTGTTCGTCCTCGTTCACCATCTCCTCCACCAACTAGTTCGCCACTCACAGACGAAGATGAAGAGATTTAGCATTAGCTTGTCTCCATTTGATCCTGGTTTAGTATTTCTTTTTGTTTTTCTTTGAGTCATTTTCTTTTTTTTAAGTCAGTTTGTCCTTTGTTTCAATATGAATTTTAAATTTGTGAAACTTATGAACTTATTATCATGTGTTGTGCTATTTGGTCGTGTTTCCTTTGAGTGATCTTCAGTTTTCCCTTTGGACTGCTCAAATGATAGAAGCCCCAAAAGAAACGATTTGCCGAATAAAACAGTGCGGCGATCGACACAGATGGAGTGTGTCGATCAACACATCCACGCACTCTGCGGCGATCGACACCATGGAGGTGTGTCGGTCGACGCATCCATTACACATGTCCAAGTTTCTCGTTTCACGTAATTTTTGAGTTATTTTCTTTTCCTTCTCGCCAACTTCAGCTTAATAACATTGGGGATAGTGATGTTCAAGTATGGAGGAGGTAGTTGCTAACATTGTTTTTTGTTTTGGAGTCAAAAATTTGTTTTATTGAGTCAAAATTTGTAGGGAAAAACGATATTTCCTAAGAACAAACACTCAGTTTTTGCGACGAAGCTTTTGGAGGGAGCGGATTCAAAACAAAATGATAGTACAGGTTCCCCTCTTATCGCGGTTTGCAAAACGAAGAATATCAAACTCTAGACTACCACATTTGATCTCCATCTCACTATTTTCTCCCTAGTGATGTCACGACAGTAATCGATCCAACATTCAGGACCCCTTTTTCTTTTTTTATCTACCCTTTGTTGATCCTGAATGGCCAGCTCAGTTTTAGTTGGTACCCAACCTCTAGCCTTATCCTTTTGTTCAAACCTCATGCATTCTTTTTTTCCTTTGTTTTATGTGCAGGCATGTGTATAAACACCGGAGAGAAGAGGACCGACACAATTTTTCATTGACAAAAATTGCACAGGAAGAGGATTTGGTTGGAGCGACGATTACTAGGCCTTCCTTGGGATTCGTGCTCAATGATGGTTATTATCGAGACTATACACTTATCTAGATCTTTCCCCTTCGCTAAAAAAAAAAAATTATTTCGAAAAGTTTACAAGGGAAAGGAAAATTCCAAGGAATGGAGTGTATGGTTGTCAGTAGTGGAGCTTGTGTCTTTTGTGCTTAATGGTGGTGATTGGTTCTTTACTATGATTTGGAAGAGAGTGCAATGTGAATGAGAAACTGTGGGCATCAACTGGACCAGACTCTCTCTTGTGTTTATGGATAATGCCTGCATCCACCAAATAACATCACGTAACTATAAACACTATTAACTCCAGTAAACACCAAAAGCCAATTTATACACCTAGCGTTTTACTTGATTGACATCATTAGAGAGAATTCTATCATCACTTGATCAAGTGTGCGACAGTTAGGAGGGTGTGAAATTGATGGGTTTGCAGGCTAAGATTTGAGGTCCAACCTATGATGGTTGAGATTTCGTGACCGCCAAATGTACTTTGTTTATATGCAGCAAAAGAGTCAAGAAAGCGAAAGCAATGTTCCAAAGGATAAGTGAGTTCCCGTGATTTTCAAACCCCGACTTCATTCTTAGTCTTTAGTTTGCTTGAGGGTAAGGAAAACTAAGTCTTGGGGAGTTGATATATCGTGGTTTTCACCGGTTTTTGACCATGATATAAGTCTTTTTATTGAGTCTTTTCATTGTTTTTCGAGTCTTTTTAGGGTCTTAACAGGTTATTGTACGTGGGAGCTTTATTGGTGATTATGGTGCGTTTTGAGCATAAAAGGAAGAGGAGCCGAAGTCACACGCTGAGGACCCAGATTTTGGTTTTGTGTCGATCGACACAGCCAGTGTGTGTCGGTCGACATACACCTCTGAAGTGACGACTGATTGATTTTTAAATATTTGAAGAATTGCCTTTTTGCCACATAGGTTTTCAGAAAGACCCCATTACGATTTCAGAATATTATTTATACTTTTCTTTTAGGGTTTTAGTTTTACATCTTGTTTTCTATTGAGCAAAGTTGAGAGAGATTTTTGAGAGCTTTAGGGAGAGAAGATTGCTTCATACTTTCAAGATTTCTTCGAACCCTCTATATCACTTTCTTATTCTCTTTTATATGAAGTATTATTCAGCCATGTTTTGTTTTACATCGATGTCTGAGTAATTCTCTTGTTAGGTTTAGGGTTATTCGAAAGGATCGAAGACGAATTGTTAGATTCAATCACTTGTTAGGATAATCATATTAGTTCTTCATCTAGATTGCTTTAACTCTGATTTAGGATTTGTGACCCTAAATTAGATATCCTAGGTTGATAAATTGACACGGAAGTGTAATTGATTAACTTGATTTAGATCTTAGATGAGCAAAATCTCCTATTTGCAAAGGAATTTGGTTTAGGGATTTTGTGAACAAATTGGAAATTGGACTTAACGCTTGTTTAAGTTGATTGAATTCGCAAAGGAATTTGGATTTCTAGAGTTTACGCATAGTTAGTTTTCGCAACAAAAGTTGGTTGATTATATCTTAGTGTTTCAAGTTCGAGAATGGTTCTTAATTAAATCCTAGCATCTTTAAATCTACAATTCTGATTCATCCTGAGAATTTCCCAAAAATCTAGCTTTTGTTTAGTTGATTTTAAGAAAAAAAACAACCATCACTTGATTTGAATTTGCTTTTACATTTACAGTACATCTATTGCTTAGCTTAATTCGAAGTCATAAACTTTACCGTGTGAATTTATTCTTAGTGATTCGACCCCTACTACGACGACCTCTTAATTTGAGAGAGTCTAGTTCAAGATTAAATTTGAGCTTATCAAATGGTAATGAATATCTAGTCTTAAAGGTAAGTAATATTATTGTAACTGATTACTGAATGTTTTACTTCAATTTCTCTAGGGCACAGACTACCATTAAACTATTATATATATATGTTTAATAGTTTATTTTGCATAATAACAAATAACTACAAAGCAACCAAATCGAGAAAAAGTACCGGTAAGTAATTAAAATCGATTTGTTCATTGTATTCTAACCTCATCCATATCTGTTTTCAATGCCTCTTAACAATATATAGGATGTTTTATAGGAAAACAAAGTCAGTGCGACTATGAAATGCCAATATGATCGAATTGCTGAGGCTTACAAAATCATACCAGAAAGAGCTGGTAAGTAATTGTTCCACTTATTATGGAATATTTGATTGTCATATTTAGCCCTGGGCATAGTAGGTGTTCGGTTTTATTCGGTTCGGTTATTTCGGTTATGGGTTATTTCGGTTTATAAATTTAAGATCCATATAGGTATTTATATATTTTTCGGTTTGGTTCGGTTCGGTATCTTTCGGTTCGGTTCGGTCTGGATATTTGGAAAAAAACCAATATGGAACCGAAATAACCAAAACTTATTTCAATGTTATTCAATCAACGTATCAAATATATGAAAAGCAACTAAATTAGAGTGCATCTATTTAAAAATAACAAATTCTAAATCCATAAGAGAAAGGAAGTTTAAAGAAGAAAATATTAAATAGCAAAAGTCTAAAATCTGAAAATAAGAAACAGTCAAAGAGTAGAGAGTTAAATTGAACTAGAAAATAAGAAACAAAGAGCAAATAGTTGTTTGACCAAAAAAAAGAGAGCAAAGAGTTAAGTTGAGTTTGATAAGATAGATTAGAGAAGAGTATTGAATATACATAAGCATTATTTTTTTCCGGATAGTTGAGTGAATAGGGTGAGTTGGGTTTGGTTAATAAGTAATTATTAACATTAATAACATTACTAATATATACATATATTAATGATTATCGGTTACCTAATAGGTATCGGTTAATAACCGAACCAAACCCATAACCATTGGACATGAAAACTAAAATCCATTAGTATATTTTCATATATCCAAATTCTAACCAAACCACATTTTTCGGTTCGATATAGGTTCGATTTTTCGGTTTCGGTTAAAATGCCCAGGGCTAGTCATATTGTACTATTAATAATTTCGACACCAAAATGCAGATGACTGTGATCAGGTTGACGCTATGAAATACTTATTTAATAGACTGAAAATTTAAATCTGCGCTTTGGCGCTGGTCCAAATCTAGTATATGTATAAACTGAAAACATATTAGATTCTACCTCAAAGTAATTTTAAATATTTTCGTTATATATATGAGTTTCACTAATTTCGTGTCTTTAGTTACCACTTTCATCTTTTATCTATTATCAATGATCATCAATTTTGGATACTTATAAGATGCATTTCATATCAAGATCGAGCCCACTATTTATTATTGCAATTAAGTTTCTATTTTTTTATTATGTTTTCGTTTTGGTTTACTTATCTACTCCTTTTTATTTGATTCGATTTAAATCATTTGGTTTTAATTTTTGTGTATAAGGATATTTATTGTTCTTAGTACTCTCTAATATTGATTTTATATACATGAAGCTATAGTATGTTATCAGTAGAATATTGTTTTATTCAAATTATATGTTCCATGTCATCTTCTATTTTTGTTTTTTTAATCGTCAATTACATCATCATTAGATATATTGATTAATCCTATTATGATGATATCCAACTACATTTATTCCATGTGATTAGGTTGAACAGCTTTCACATACGCCTCCATGATGCAGCTTTCTATGTACGAAATCTTCCAAGATAGACGAGCTCTCCACGATGAACTGCTATGCATGTACGACATCTCCCATGATGGAATCTCGCAGACGAGTGGCTCTACATGTACGACATCTTCAACGATGGAACCTCCAAAAAGCATTTCTCTATTAATCTGCAAGAAATTATATTATCTGGTATTCGAACCCCAAACCTAATGTGGAACCCTTTAATGACAGCTTCGTAAATACGTTTTTGTTATACAAGCAAATAAGGGTAAAAAAAACGATGCTATGTTGAATAATTTTGTAAAGATTAGAATCACTTTGGTCAAAAACCAACTTTCCAAGGTAAACTTCTCGTAAAAGTAAAAATTTACTATTTTTGATGATATAATTTTAAAAAACATATTAAAACTTCTAATTTGTAAAAACGCATCTTATGTAATTATGAGAACTCAAACATGGCACATTAACACTAAAGTTTTGGTCAACCACTATACAATTCTAAATTTATAATATATTCTAATTGTATAATTTTGACCCAAGTGAAAATATAAAATTTATTCCATTTTTATTCTATAATTGAAACAAAGTTCAAATAGAAAATGATATTAGGATTTTTTGGTAAAGACTAGTATTGTTTGGTCTGTGTATTGATTGACTAATTAACGAACTTAGAATAAACTAATTAGGTAGTTTTTTTTCTTCTCTTTTTACCAAGATAAAAATGGAAGAAAAAATATTTTTTTCTTAATGTATATAAATATTAATTAAAAAAATAGAAAACAATTTTGACCAAAACAAATTAGAAAAAAATCTCTCAATAGTATTGGGTTGTTGACAAATATTTTCCAACCATCACTTTCTATTTTGGCTTTAAATTCATGCATTGGAGTCTTGTGTTTTTTTTTTCTATATTTAAGGAAAGTGAAAATGTTAGGTGAAAATATACATTTTTCTTGTCTCTCACCAATTAAGAACAAAATATTTTCTCTTTTATTTATATGGAAAGGTAAACAACCAAAAAATTTAGAATGTTGGAAAAATATTTTACCTTTTTAAACCCGAGTAAACCCTAGCGGCCGACTCATTTTTATTTTCTTTTTTGCCTTTGATCGAGCTAAGTCAGCCTCCTCTCGTTTTTTAGCAAATATTTGATAAAACAAATCGATTCAATCGGTTCTCTTATGCGTCTATTATTTTATATGAAATGAATTGTTTGGTAATTAAAACTTTGATCTTTGCAATTATAACGCCCGTGAACCAAAATTTAGAAAAGAGAATTGAATTGGATCGAATGGTTTAATTTTAATTGTTCGGTTTGGCTGGTTTGGGTTAAGTGAACCCTAGGGCTTAAGTATAAAAGAGAGCAGCCTCCGTTTTGTGCAGATAAAACGTGGAAGAGGCTGAGAAATTGAAAGAGAAGAGAGCAGGTTCGTTTGTGGTGGTTTGTAGAAAAGAATGGGATGAAGACAGTTCTGACGCGTTTTAGAAGAACAGTTGATCGAATAGCCTAATCTGTTTGGATTGGAGTGAAACTTGTAGGATAAGTTCTCCACTCTTATATCTAGCTTTAGACGAAATCGGATTGTCTTTTGGATGAGTATTCTGAGATTTATTATTGTTTTCCCGAGAGAGATTCGTGCAGAATTGGATCTGCAATCAGTCCACTTCGTGGGTGTTTTCCCGTCGAACCAGAAGGATTTGGGAAACGATCTGCATATCGTTGGAAAGGTCTCGGTCTCACGATTCCAGATCAGGTTTCCGATCATGATTCCGAGGTAATCTCCGTTCTCAGTGTTCTTTCTAAGTCGGTGTGTCTTTTCTGTTTTTAGAAAACCCTAATCCGGTTTAGGAGAAACTCCAATTGGTTTGGTTTGGTTTAGTTAACCAGATTGGTTTAGTTTGGTTTAGTTAACCGGTTTGGTTTAGTTTGGTTTGGTTTAGTTAACCGGATTGGTTTGGTTTGGTTTGGTTTAGTTAACCAGATTGGTTTAGTTAACCGGATTGGTTTGGTTTGGTTTGGTTTAGTTAACCAGATTGGTTTAGTTAACCGGATAGGTTTGGTTGGTTGGTTTTGCCGACTATTTCTGTTTGGGTTAACCTACTAGTTTGGTTTGCCTTGTTCATTAGGCAAAGGAGGAGAGTTGCCAGAGGTTGAGGTCTGATGCAACTGATAGGCTAAGGTGAGTGCGTGACCATGGTCCCAAATGGATGAACATAAGGATTCCTGGTGTTAGGTTGATTGATGGTTGGATTATTGATTGATTGAGATGTTTGTGAGGTGAAATCGTTTCTGTGTGTTCATTGACATTTTATTGCAGGTGATTGTGTTTCCGCAGGCCTGGAATCGAGCCAGAGAGGAGATGGCTCGATCCTAGTGTCACTGCGAGGTGGTGTCAATCGACATTCATGTGATTTTGTTTTGCTTGTTGTTTGTTGTGTTGTGTGTTTGCCTGGTGTTTCATTTACCTTGGTAATTGGCCGAGTAGATGGGATGACCGCCTCACTGAGTATTTGTGATAATACTCACGCATCTCTTTTTCCATGTGATGCAGGTAAAGGCAAGTGTGACCGTGGAATTATGGCTACGAAGAGGAGGATGATCAAGGGTCACGGTTGTTTGGTTATTGTTTCTGTATTGTCGTTAGAACTTGCTAGGTTGTTGGTTAGTTCTGGAATGTTTGGTTGTTGTTGAACTGGTTGCTTGGTTTAATGAATTGGTTTTATTTAGTTTACTGTTATCCGCTGTATTTTTGTCTGTGTGATTTGCTTGGTTGTTGAGGATAGCATTTATGGGAATGCTAGTACGAAACCAAGGGTTTATTGTTAAAAAAAAAACGGATCGGGTCGTTTTAATTTGGTATCAGAGCCCTTACGATTTTAGGACGGGCTAGAACTGCTAGGATTGAAATTGGTAAATAGTCAATTCTATGGGTTTGGGGGTTCTAGATCATCTTCCTTCGAGCCTTCAAAGAGATTCCACAGTAAGTGTTGTTTGTTTGTGTTTTGTTCTTTAGTGCTTAGCGTGTGCTGTGGTAAAACAGTAGGTTGGCTAGAGGCACTAGTGAATATGGCCTTGGTGGCCGGGGGACCGTGGAGGTCAAGATTGTGGTTTGGGATGCGGCTCAGGGTTCCACATTGATACTGTGACAGAGCCGTAGACGTATCAAGAGGGTCTGTGTATTAGTGCGAGTGCCAGTGGGAGTGCTTATGTGAGAGCTAGTGTGAGGGCTGTGGGGCCAGGGCTGGTACTCGAGCTGGTGCTGGATTGGCTCGTTGTTCGGGTGCTCCCGTAGGAGGAGTCCAGGCGACGAGTTTATCGTCTAGCAGATTTGTTGCAGTAGTTGTGATGGCGGCACTAGTGAGTGAGTCTGCCGGGAGTGCGACTCAGAGTGTTGCGCATGTGGCTGAGAGTGATCCGTAGACGTTTCAAGACGGCTTGAGCGCCATTGAGACTGCCATCGTGCAGCCAAGTGTGAGAACCAGTGTGAGGGCTGGTGGGGATAGTGTGGTCCCAGGTTGGCTGCCGGGGGCCGGTGTGGGTCCTCGTGAGGTTGGTAGTGCGGGTGCGCCCGCGGGTGGGCTCAGGGTCGAGATGATCGTCTGGCGGATTGACTTCAGCAGTTTTGGGAGCGGTTACCGAGGGCGGTGCCAGTTAGGCTCCGGTGATGCCACGAGTGGCAGAGGTGCGGCTGAGGGCTGCGGTTGTTGGTAGGGTTCCGTCTTATCTGCGGATAAGGGAACATGTGCAGAGGATTGGTATAGGATTCTCTGCGAGAGGTGGGTTGCAGCTAGGAGGGTTCAGGCAGAGTTGGCCTGGGTGGACTTTTGGGCAGAGTGTGATGCCAAGTTCTTTCTTCTAGAGGATGCGGATCGTTTGGAGACGAGGTTTTTGGAACTGGATCAGGGAGAGAGATCAGTTCGTGGGTGTGATTTGGAGTTTAACCGACTCCTGGTTTGGGCTGGTTCATGCTGGTAGGAGCATGGAGGGCGAGGAGGCCCGGGATAAGAGGTTCTTGAGAGGACTTCGATCAAATGGAGGACACGGTGCAAAGTGTATAAGTATGCTGCAAGAGCATAGTTGGTTGAGACTGCTGGAGGCATTGTCGAGACCAAAAACCAAAATGAATTGATTTCATAAAATATTTCCGAGCATTTCAATAAAGTGCATATATTGGTAATATTTCCTTTTTTAATTGATTTTGAAATGTCTCCGTCTATTAATTTGTTTCTCTTGTGTTGAGGCTTAAAAAGTTAATACTCCCTCCGTTGCATATTAGTTGTCGTTCTAGGTGATTTCACGTTAATTAAGAAAACACTTAAAAAATCTGTTTTACCCCTAATTAATGTGTTTTTCATTTGATATATGTAGTTAATAAGCTAAAATAGTATGAATAAAATCGAAAAATTAATCATAAATTTGCATTAAAAATGTAAAACGATAACTAATTTGATACAAAATAAAAAGCGTAGAATGATAACCAATATAAAACGGAAGGAGTACTACTTATTTTGCTGAAGTTGGAGAAGACTTTTGAGTACCAGACGCGTTTACTTTGACCTTGACTTTTCGCTAATGGCCACAGTCTCACGGACAGTCAGATACACCAAAAACCAAAATGAATTGATTTCATAAAATATTTCCGAGCATCTCAAAGCTTAACGGGAAACACAAATCGAGGAAACCCAATTATGTCTTCTTCTTCTTCCGGATCTTTTATCTTCCTTTTCCTCTTCTTCTTCCTCACGATAGCTTCTGCTCAAGATCCTAATTACGTTTTTCATAACTGTCCAAATACGACAACTTTCACAAGAAACAGCACTTACTTCACAAATCTCCAAACCCTTTTGTCTTCTCTCTCTTCTCGCAACACTTCTTACTCCACCGGATTCCAAAGCACCACCGCCGGGCAAGCCCCGGATAGGGTCACCGGACTTTTCCTTTGCCGTGGAGATGTCTCCCGGGATGTTTGTCGTAGCTGCGTCTCCTTTGCCGTCAACGACATCTTAAATAGGTGTCCGAACCAGAGACAGGTCATGCTCCATTACGATCAGTGTACACTCAGATACTCTAACCGGAATATTCTCTCGACTCTTAACACTCATGGAGGAATTATACTCGTTAACACCCAGAATGTTACACCTCGCCAACAAGACCTGTTCACAGATTTGGTCTTGTCCACACTAAACCAAGCAGCTACCGCGGCGTTGTACAGTTCTAGAAAATTCGATGCAAGAAAAGCCAATTTTACTGCGTTACAAAACTTGTACGGGCTGGTTCAGTGCACTCCTGATCTGAGCACACAAGACTGTTCGCGTTGTCTGCAACTGAACATAAATCAATTACCTACCGACAAGCTCGGGGCACAAAATATTGTCCCGAGCTGTAGTTCAAGATACGAGCTTTACGCGTTTTACAACGAATCCGCTATTCCACCACCGCCACCACCACCACCACCTGGTCAGAGCTCTGGTTCTTGTTACACGATTTCGATTTTCCTAATTTTTCTGATCTTAGCCATCGTTGTGTCTATTATAGTGGCGGTTTGGCTTTCCATAGCTGGTTATTGTTTCCTTGCAAAGAGGGCTAAGAAGAATTATGACACAGCATCTGCATTTGATGGTAAAGATTCTAGTGATGGACAATCTTTAATTGGGTTTGATTTGTGACAATGCTCAGCTTACCCTTTTTTTTCCTTAAATGTAACAGGAGATGATATAACAACAGCAGACTCGCTGCAGCTCGATTATAGAACAATTCAAACTGCAACATATAATTTTGCAGAGAGTAATAAGATTGGGGAAGGTGGATTTGGTCAGGTTTACAAGGTAATATTAACACCTTAGCTGCATTGATATGCGTTTTTTTCTTCTTAAGATTTCTTGCCAACACATTTGGATAAACTGGATGATGTGATGAAATCCGCAGGGTGCATTATTGGATGGGACTGAAGTTGCAGTGAAAAGACTTTCAAAGTCATCAGGACAAGGTAAAAGAGAGTTCAAGAACGAGGTTGTTCTTGTTGCCAAGCTACAACACAGAAATCTTGTTAGACTTCTTGGATTTTGTCTAGAAGGGGAAGAAAGGGTACTCGTCTACGAGTATGTGCCCAACGAAAGCCTTGATTACTTCGTGTTTAGTGAGTTGTATTCAATGTTTTGTTTTGGATGATTCTTTAGCCAATTCTTGAAACTAGTTTGCATTCTTTAGAGCTAACCGTAACATATGGTTGTCCACAGACCCTGCAAAGCAAGGTCAGTTAGATTGGAGCCGACGATACAAAATTATCGGAGGAATTGCTAGAGGGATTTTATATCTTCATCAAGATTCACGACTCACAATCATACACCGGGACCTTAAAGCGAGTAACGTTCTTCTGGATGCTGATATGAATCCGAAAATTGCTGACTTTGGAATGGCAAGAATTTTTGGAATGGACCAAACTGAGCAAAACACAAGCAGAATAGTTGGGACCTAGTAAGCCTTTCCCTTAATTCCTCATAAGTTGAAATTGGTAAACAAGTTTTGGCCAAATTACTAAACTTTTGTTGTGGGATTAAGTGGTTACATGTCTCCGGAGTATGCAATGCACGGTCAGTACTCAACAAAATCTGATGTATATAGCTTCGGAGTGTTAGTTCTTGAGATTATTAGCGGAAAGAAGAATAGCAGCTACTACCAAACAGACGGGGCACATGACTTGGCCTCTTATGTAAGTTTTGAGCAAATCAAGTTCCAGATTTACCTGTCCATGGTTGCAAGTGTTAACTGATTGATTACTGTAGGCTTGGAAACTTTGGAGCAACGGGAATCCATTAGACGTTGTGGATCCAGCTATTGTAGATAATTGCAAAAGGAATGAAGTTGTTCGATGTGTCCATATTGGTCTTTTATGTGTTCAAGAAGATCCTGTTGAGCGTCCGACATTGTCAACGATTGTTCTGATGCTCAATAGTAGTACTGTGACTTTACCAGTGCCTCGGAAACCAGGGTTTTTCGTTCAGAGTAGATCCGAAAAAGACCCGCTTGATTCAGAGACCAGTGTATTACAACCTCTGTTAACAATGTAACGATCACTGATGTATATCCTCGTTGAATATAGTATTACCCTTCACACTTGAACCCATTGAACAAGGAAAAATATCTAAATATAGTTTGGGTTATGATTAAGAAGTAAATAAAAAAGAATCATTAGTCTGGTAATTGGTCGATATGATCAATCATTATTCTGGTAATTCTATAGAAGTTAGTATCAGACTATCAGTTACAAATGAAATAAGCTTATTTTAGGATTGGAGTTTGTACAGTTTCACCGCTCTGTACCATAGAAAATGAGGAAGGATTATACGCGTGTAGGTATTGTGATGATAGAAATACAATCTTTCTGTATTTGTCACATAACTTTTGGTTTTTTCTTATATATGGTGAGGCAAAGACTATCCTAAAAAACGAAGACTACAAAAAGTGTGATTCTAGTTGTAATTTGTAACACGAGGGGTTTAGTTCTATTAGGCACCGGGTTCAAACCCTCTTTGGGACGGAAGGTTATTCTTTAAAGGGATTTTTGCTAAATTGCCTTGATTTGAAAAATGCTTTGTTAGAATACCTTCTACCATATATATTTTTGTCCCATTAGGCTTTGATGAATTGTAAATCCAATTTCACCCTTAAAAATTAATAAAAAAAATTTTGCAAAATGTTTTCTCAAAAAATATTTTTTCAGACGAAATTATTTTGAAATAGAATAATAATTAATATATTCACTTTCTTTTCAATTTATTT
This sequence comes from Arabis alpina, assembly GCA_900128785.1. NCBI lineage: Eukaryota > Viridiplantae > Streptophyta > Magnoliopsida > Brassicales > Brassicaceae > Arabis > Arabis alpina. The sequence goes on along the minus strand of LT669794.1, from coordinate 41,256,655 downwards.
AATTAATATATTCACAGATTTTGTTAACTATTAATATATACATTATATCGTAATAGATCTAATATTATGATATCTGAATCAAATATACATGCTGCAATACGACAGCGTATGAGTTATTCATTTCTTACAAACAATATAGATATATTGATTCACTACATTACCTAAAACCAATTATTTATTACATATAAATTAAATTTATAAGTAATGCACGTGTACCCTAAAACTAATTCACTCTAGTCATATTAATCATATTTTGATTACAAATTTTTTTTTTTAGGCAATTTTTTTGAAAAAAAAAATTGAATAACAAAATATTTTCGTTAGCAACAAAATTGAAAATAAAATTATTTTTTAAAATATTTAATACTACGAAATATTTTTGTTTTTAGCAAATATTTTTAAATATTTGATTAAGGAAAGTGTATCATTTTGTTTTATATGAGATCCTAGATTTGTAGAATTAAAACTAACTTTGGCAGAAAATAGTTTCTACCATTTCGTAGAATATAGACAAAGAGGTAGATAAAAGAAGTAGAATGTATATTCTGCACATGGTAGACGATAATGTAAATGGTAGAAATCGTATTCTGAGTTTCGTAGAAATGGTGGAAATAGTAGAATCTGCATTCCACTCTAGGTAGAAGGATTACAATTAGAAGAACTTCAATTCTACCACTGGTAGATGTATAGTATTAAGCAGAACACGTAATCTGATGGCATATTCGAACACGTAATCTCTTCTTTAAATTGGAATATGTAAAACTTGACTTTGGATACCGAAAAGATTATGTTCCAAAGGTTTGGAACTACTCACGGTTTTAGTCTTTGGATACCTAGTCTTTGTATTTTGTCTTGGCCTTTGATATTTATTGCTCTAATTTCGCATTCAATCAAATTAGTTTTTTTTTTAATTTATGTGAAGTTGAGTACAAAAAAAAAAGCAAAATGAAAAGTATTTACTTTGACTATTCTACGTTAATCTTAGTGGTCACAAATAGATGTTTCATTTTATAAATGAGAGCTTCAAGATGTGAAACCCAAATCAGGGAAGAGGAACCATGTCTTGTCGGAGTCAATGTCTCAAATACTCCCCTCAGGTAAGTCAATGTCCCATATAGACCCCTCTTATTCTGATTATTTTAATCGATCCCTTTTCAGAGTAAATTACTCTTTGACCAAGGCGAAGTTACGTAATTACGACCCAACCAACCCTATCCACCCAACTTTTTTGACCCATTCGGATCTATCTGAATTCAATAGAAAATCTCCAATTGCTTTTGAAATCCCTAACAATTTCAAATCTCTCTCAAATTTGAAACTTTCGATCTCCCTTGTCATATCAAAACCGTTCAAAACTGAAGGATAACTCGGCTAACTGCGTTGAAGAGTCACAAAAATCACTCCAAAAATCAAGGTCTATACAATGGTGAAGACATATATGGGACCGCCGAAGAAGACGAAGAAGAAGTCGAACAAATCGATTCCGACGGTCGATCCTCCCAACTCACCGGAACCCAACCCACCAGTGGAAGATAAGGAAGAAGAAGAAGTTGAAAAAGACGATGGTGGGTCTGACAAGGGAGAGGAAGACGATGGTGGGTCTGACAAGGGAGAGGAAGACGATGTAGAGGAAGAAGAAGAAGAAGGTGAAGACGATGGAGAGGAAGAAGAAGAAGAAGAATCCTTGGAGGAAGACGATGTTTGGGGTGGGTCTAACGGAGAGGAAGAAGAAGAAGAAAACAATGGTGGGTCTGATAAGAGTCCGTCTGATAACGAAGACGATGGGGGGTCTGATAAGGGAGTAGTTGGAGGAACCGCGCATGACTCGCAACCAACAACGACAGTGGAACCACATGTTAAAATGGTATGTATTTCGAACATCTCCATGTACTTCAAACATCTCAATGCTATTTCTCTTGTGTAAAATTGTATGTGGATATTGTGATTTGAATTGTAGGATATAGTATATGAACCAATGCAGCCTTTGGAGATGTGTTTTCCTAATAGTGAGTATGGGAAGACAGTCAAAATCGTGACCAAGTGTTATGTTGACAAGGCAATTGTGAATCTACAAAGCAAGCTTGATCCGGAGGAGTTGGAATGGTTCCATGAAAACCCACAGTTTTGTCATTTTTTTCACATGCCAAAGGACAAAAATCACATGACCATGGGAATGTGGATGCTTCTTCTCTGCAAGGCGAAGACAGATAAGAAAAGAGAAGCTTGGTTTGTGGTCAATGAGGTTCCAATCAGATACTCTCTCAGAGAACATGGACTTTTGTCTGGTTTGAAGTGTCAATCATATCCATCAGGCTACAAAGCATTTGGAAAGTTTAGGTTTGTTCAGAAGTATTTCAAGAAGGAAAAACCAACATATGGTGCTATTGAGAAGAAGTTTTTGTCAATGAAACGTTGTGGAGATAGATTAAAGATGGCAGTATTGTACTTCTTATCGAGTATCATCATTGGCAATGCTAAAGTTGGTGATGGAGCACCTCCACTAGAAGACATATTTAGAAGAGTTGTGACTGATTTAGAGTGGTGCAAGACCTTTCCATGGGGTCGACTGTCTTTTGATCACACTATGGAGAGGTTAATCCATATTGTGGATAGGTGTAATGGAGTCGCCAAACCATATTGAACCTTTCCATTTTTCATAAATCCTTTGGAGGTATGTGGTTACGTAATTTAGTTTATGTGTTGTTCATTATGTGAGTATTTTCTTATGTTATTGTGTGGCTTTTTGATTGTGTGTAGCTCCTACCATTTGAGGCGATACCTGTTTTGATGGAGAAGTTCAGAGAACCAGTTAAAGCAGTAACGAATGATTGCCCTAGGATGTGCAAGAGTAGATTCAAAACAATCAACATGAAAGGTTATTCACTGTTTTATCTGAATGAAGCACTTGGCAACTCAAAGGTTAGAGAAAACCTATTAGATTCTTCTTAGATTGTAGTGTAAATGAGTATGCTTTGATGATTAATTACAAGAAATTGATTTGAACTTTTATCATAGGATATCCATAGTATCATGGAACCTAGATTGGAAGAGATTCCTCTTATGGAGAATATCATGGATGCTCTTGAGGATGATGATCATTATGATGCAATTGTTGATGGTTGGATGAAGATGCTTGATGAAAAAAAGAATATTTGGTTCGAAAAGATGTTCAATGATGATGTGGAAGGTAGGAAAGTTGACACGAAGGCTGTGTGTACGACAAAAGGAAAAAGGAAGGTGCAGGAGAGTGGTGGTGACTGCTTTGAGGTCCTCAAAGATCTTATGGAAGCTGGATTGAAGGAACTTGGTGGTAAGGTGACAAACCTGGAACTAGAGGTCTTAGAGAAGCTTGCGGACTTGGATAAAAAAGTGAAGTATTTCATGAAATTTGTACCACCGATGGAGAAGGTAGTGGAAAGTGGTGAACCCTCTAGTGTGAAAGATAAGGAAGTGAGGACTGGTGTGGAGAAGGAATTGGAAGGTGGTGAAGAACTCGGTGGTGAGGAACTCGGTGGTGAACCATCTATTGTGAATGAGAAGAAGAAGAAGGTTAATGAGAAGAACAGGGGGGAAGAAGAGGAGGATAAGCTACTCAAACCTTGTAAGTGGCCACTTTGAGAAGCCAAATACGCGCTCCCGCAAGAACCCATGAAGTTGAGTATAATATCTTCAAGCTTGTACTTCGTTTTTTTATGTGTTTTCGATACCTGGAACTACTGGTCAAACAATTTGGATTCGGTTATTTTGTTGTTGTTTTTGTATACTGGTACTACTGGTGAAACAATTTGGATTCAGTTATTTTGTTGTTGTTTTTGTAAACTGGTACTACTGGTGACACAATTTGGAATGGTTTGGTTTGTTCATGGTTACTTGAGCAAGTTTTTGTTTTTGTGTGCAAAAGATAAAGGCATTTAACATAATATCATTACAAACAAAAGCAACATAATATATCATTACAAACATGATTTAAGAAGTTCCAAATGTTGGGGTCAAATCTCACCCCGCCTGAGATTATCAAGAAAATGGCTAAGTGTCAAAGGCGTGCGCAGGACACTAGAACTAGCACTGCCAGTTTCTGGGAGGACCTACGCTTATGAAGACGAGCACTGCTCATGCGCAGGACGAGCTCAGAAGGCCTAGGCTCCGAAAATGAACTGTTGGGGTCAAATCTCACTCCATACGAGATTATCAAGAAAATGGCTAAGTGTCAAAGGCGTGCGCAGGACACTAGAACTAGCACTGCCAGTTTCTGGGAGGACCTACGCTTATGAAGACGAGCACTGCTCATGCGCAGGACGAGCTCAGAAGGCCTAGGCTCCGGAAATGAACTGTTGGGGTCAAATCTCACTCCATACGAGATTATCAAGAAAATGGCTAGGTGTCAAAGGCTTGCGCAGGACGTCGGAACTAGCACTGCCAGTTTCTGGGAGGACCTACGCTTATGAAGACGAGCACTGCTCATACGCGGGACAAGCTCGGAAGGCCTAGACTCCAGAAATGATGCAGTAGAAGTCCTAGGACGATGTGGCGCCAAGGTAGACAAGTTGGGCCGACCTTCGACACGGAAAGCCCAAGTTGGGCCTAGGTGACTTTTCAGGCCTAGGTCCAGTACGAGGATGAGGACTAAAACCCTAAGCAGCCGCCGACCACGAGAGGAGCATATCCCGAAAAATTAGGATTTTCATACTTATCTTTTAACAGGCCTAGCCGACTTAAGACATGTATAAATATACTTTGTAAGCCTCATTCAAAGGGGGATAAAAATTCTTATACGCTTCGCGCAAAACGGCAATAACAAAAACTACTATTTCGATCTTTGCCTACGTGATTTCGTTCAAAGAAACCTCTGCTCCCTTAGAACTCTTGACAAGTTTATTGTGTAGGATCTAGCACTCACAATTGGCGCCGACTAAGGGGACAAGAGACTTTCTGACACAAACCGAAACCACGTTACGCATCAGATCCAGGAAGATGGCCAGCGAAACGGAGAAAGAGAACGAGTCTTCACCGCGCAGAGATAACCTTGAAGGGGAGGACACTATCACAAACCCTACTGCAAACCCGGAGCCTTTAACCGAGGTGAAGAAGATGTTCGAAACACTCCTCGCCCGCAGAAAGACATCGAGGCCGCGGCGATCGATTCGGCAGTTCAAACCTCATACCCTCCGCTTCTCAAAGCCGAGCACTAAGACGAGCACCCGAGGAGACCTACCACCGCCGCCGATGCTACAGACTGGGGACAGGACCCCCGAACGCGTCGACATCCGCGGAAACAGAAAACCTTCACCATCACGAGAAGGCGCCCGCGCACATGACAACCCTCGCGAAACGGCAGATCGCAACGCACCAGCGAGAAGGACTCGACCGCGTAACCAAGAAGAGGCAGACGCAGAGTACGCCAGACACCTCGCCGAAGAAGAGGACTCTTTCGTGGCCGATCCATCTGGTTTACGCCGAGAACGTAGGACGCTGCTCGAAGCACACAAAACTGAGATGGCCGAGATGCGAGCACAGATAGAACAAACTTTCTTGGCCATGAAATCACAGATGTACCATACTGCTGGAAAATCACCAGATGTCAACCGCGTACTCCAGGAGGCGCGTAACACACCGTTCGCTGAACACATCTCGAGAACCAAAATCTCGGACCCTGGAAGAATCAAGCTTCCGCTCTATGAGGGAACCACCGATCCACAAAACCACCTCTTAGCCTTTGAAGTCGCCATGGGAAGAGCAAACTTCAAAGAGCAGGAGAAGGATGCCGGTTATTGTAAGATGTTCATAGAAAGCTTAAAGGGGCCTGCGCTCCAATGGTTCTACCGACAGAAGAAGAACTCTATTGACAACTTCTACCAGCTTTCAGAGATGTTCGTAACTCATTACAGCATATTCGCAGAACGTAGGGTCTACGACGGAGGACTGTGGACTACGAAACAAGGCGAGAGCGAAAGTCTAGGAGACTTCATGAAGAGATTCAGGACTACGCTTTCAAAGGTAGAAGGGGTGACCAGCGAATCCGCCCTGGCAGCTTTGAAAGAAGCACTCTTATGCCCCTCGGCTTTCTGGCAAGAGTTGATGGTACATGAACCAACTACTATCCAGGACGCTCTCCACCGCTCCGCCGACTACGTCAGAGTCGAAGACGCAATTTTAGCAAGAACCCAAAAAACTTCAAAGCCGAAGCAGACGAGCGAATCAGCCGCCCCTACGCAAAAGAAGAACAATCCTGGTTTCAATCCGCACGAAGGATTCACAGGAGCCCGCAACTACCAAGTCGAGTTGGAGAGCTACAACATGTGTACCATAGGACCAAGTACCGATGATGGAACAACTTATTGTGAGTACCGCCGTGCCTCTGGACATTCCACCACAAATTGTCCTACCTTGGGACAGAAACTTGCTACCAAGTTGGTAGCTGGAACACTCAAGGGCGACTTTAGTCTAGCGGATTTCGAGACGAAAGAAAGCATGTAGTAACTTGAGCCTTATTAAATATGAACTACGAGGTGGCTTGATCCCTATAAAGGGTACGTAGGCAGCTCTTCTTCGGAGGAGTTCAGCTGCCCCTTCCTTAAAAAGGAGGGGGAGTGGGTGCGTATACACATATACTCCCATTCTCTTGACACGCGATTTTTTCCTTTAGAAAACCAAGGTTTTGCCTCCTACCTACTGCCGCCGCCGTCTCCGCATCTCGAACCGCGCCGCCGACGACCGCCGAAAGAACTACTCAGTTCCGCCGTCATCGATCCTCAATTTGTTGGTCCTCGGTCTCGGTTCTCACCGTCATCGATTGTCGGACCGAAGCCGTCGTTGCTCGATCTGTGCCGAGAACTCGCGTCATCGGTCCTCGGTTCATCGACGAAACCCTTGAACCCGTTGGTGCGTGATCTCACGCCGAGGACTCGTCGCCATCAATCACCATCTTCGAAGCCGAGGCGGAGGACAGCACGAAGGAAGGCCTCGGCTCCGAAGCCGAGGCTAAGACCCAAAGAAGTGCCGAGGAGTCCTCGATCCATTGGTCCTCGGTCTCGGTTCTCACCGTCATCGATCGTCGGACCGAAGCCGTCGTTGCCCGATCTTGTGCCGAGAACTCGCGTCATCGTTCCTCGGTTCATCGACGAAACCCTCGAACCCGTCGGCGCGTGATCTCACGCCGAGGACTCGTCGTCATCAATCCTCGTCTCTAAGCCGAGGTGGAGGACAACACGAAGGAAGGCCTCGGCTCTGAAGCCGAGGCTAAGACCCAGAGAAGTGCCGAGGAGTCCTCGATCCATTGGTCCTCGGTCCTGGTTCTCACCGTCATCGATCGTCGGATCGAAGCCGTTGTTGTCCAATCTTGTGCCGAGAACTCACGTTATCAATCCTCGTCTCGAAGCCGAGGCCGAGGATAACACGAAGGAAGGCCTCGTTCTGAAGCTGAGGCTAAGACCTAGAGAAGTGCCGAGGAGTCTTGATACGTTCGAAATCACCGAGGGAGAAGAAGTTGCCGAGGAGTCTCGATCAGTTTGAAAATGCCGAGGGGAGAAGTTTCCGAGGCTATCGCTTGGCGTGAAAGTTCAGAGGAGAATCGTGCCGAGGACTTTCACTCGACTTGGAAATTTTTGCGGTGAAACTCCTTGTTGCCAAAGAGTCATCAAGCCATGTTTTCGCCAGGAACCGAAGACGAGGCTGTATTGGCAATTCTTCCGCTTTTGACACTTTAGCGGATATTCAGGATCGTTTCGATATCATCACTCGAGAAATTCTTAGAGGACGTGTTGAAGACGAGGACAATCCATTCTGACGATGCAAGGCAAAGCGCCGAGAAAGCTTGTTCTGACGCTGCCTCGAGCTCCTGGTTGCGTCCTCGTTCCAAACAAGGAGAGGGATCTCAAGCTCTAGATAACCACCCAAGGAAGCCGTCTTCTGCTGATGAACAAGTTTTTGCAAACTTTTAAGTCGTAACACAACCGACGTCTCAATAACATCCTACAGGGATTACCAATATCTTAACAAAATAGACACTCAATTACATCCTTTATGGATTACTCAATGTCTTGACTAAACAGACGAGTCTATCTCTCACCGTCGCTGCTGGCCACAGCGACGATCTTTCATATAACACTCTGCAGATTTTACAATAACATCCATCATCGGATAAGCGCGCTATACAAATACTAATGATTCGTTATAGGAGCGGATATGTTCAAGGAGAAACATATCCGTAAACCCAAATGATCATTCGAAAACCCAACAACATCGTTGGTAAAATACAGCTGCCAATGCTCATTATAGACGCGGACGTGTTCAGAGAGCAACACGTCCGTAAAGTGATCATTCTGAAAACCCAGCAACAAGTTGGTAGAATCGAATGAGTTCATTCGCGGAGCAGACACCTCCGAATCAAAGTGGTCATTCTGAAAACCCAACGACATCGTTGGTAAAAACAAGTATATGTTCATTCTTGGAGCAGGCGTGTTCAAAGAGCAGCACGTCCATAAACCAAAATGATCACTCCAGAAACCTAGCAACATCGTTGGTAAAAATAAACAGCAAACGCAAGAAACAGGAAACGCTTAGCTCAACATTAACAAAACATGTGAGAGCTTGGAAAAAATAAAAATCTCTAAGCAACAAGTCAAGCTACAAAGCACGACTTATCAGAATTTTACTTACGACGAAAAGCTTTTACCAAAAACAAGCTCTGTGAACTTGTACAGAGTCAGCTCTATAAATTCAACAAAACACAAGTCTTTTGCAGGCTACGCTGAGCTAAGAATTAACATAAACATGAAAGCTTAGCAACATTGACAAGATTGCCGGGTACGATCTCGTCTCGACAACGACACATTTTCTTGAGAACCTCATTCTCACCTATAACTCTTTTTACCTCGGCACTATCATAAATGATGCTACCGAGCTGGGGGGCTAACTGTTGGGGTCAAATCTCACCCCGCCTGAGATTATCAAGAAAATGGCTAAGTGTCAAAGGCGTGCGCAGGACACTAGAACTAGCACTGCCAGTTTCTGGGAGGACCTACGCTTATGAAGACGAGCACTGCTCATGCGCAGGACGAGCTCAGAAGGCCTAGGCTCCGAAAATGAACTGTTGGGGTCAAATCTCACTCCATACGAGATTATCAAGAAAATGGCTAAGTGTCAAAGGCGTGCGCAGGACACTAGAACTAGCACTGCCAGTTTCTGGGAGGACCTACACTTATGAAGACGAGCACTGCTCATGCGCAGGACGAGCTCAGAAGGCCTAGGCTCCGGAAATGAACTGTTGGGGTCAAATCTCACTCCATACGAGATTATCAAGAAAATGGCTAGGTGTCAAAGGCTTGCGCAGGACGTCGGAACTAGCACTGCCAGTTTCTGGGAGGACCTACGCTTATGAAGACGAGCACTGCTCATACGCGGGACAAGCTCGGAAGGCCTAGACTCCAGAAATGACGCAGTAGAAGTCCTAGGACGATGTGGCGCCAAGGTAGACAAGTTGGGCCGACCTTCGACACGGAAAGCCCAAGTTGGGCCTAGGTGACTTTTCAGGCCTAGGTCCAGTACGAGGACGAGGACTAAAACCCTAAGCAGCCGCCGACCACGAGAGGAGCATATCCCGAAAAATTAGGATTTTCATACTTATCTTTTAACAGGCCTAGCCGACTTAAGACATGTATAAATATACTTTGTAAGCCTCATTCAAAGGGGGATAAAAATTCTTATACGCTTCGCGCAAAACGGCAATAACAAAAACTACTATTTCGATCTTTGCCTACGTGATTTCGTTCAAAGAAACCTCTGCTCCCTTAGAACTCTTGACAAGTTTATTGTGTAGGATCTAGCACTCACACCAAACATGAAACTCAAGTTCATTGAAATTGAAATTAGAAAGCAACAAATTACAAATTACAACAAGCATCTGCACTCCCAGCAGCCGGTGTCTTAACGTCGAGGTTGAACAAGTTTCGCCTGAAGTTGAAGAACCTTAGACTGAAGAACACCAACCACGTTCTTGAGGTCACTAACTTCCTTAGCAGATGTTTCGAGGCGAGCTTGTTGGTCACTTACTTTGGTCTTCATAGCAGTAATCTCCTCGACGACTGGCTCGTCATAGAATTTCCAAATGTGTTCCTTTCCGTCCTAACCAAAAACCAACAAGGCGAAATGATGAACACCGTAGTAAAGTAATTAACGATTATAGAGATGATGGTTCTTGGGACCTTGGATCATAGTTCTTACCTCCCTATTTCCATGACATGTATAGACTTTTAGCTCATTGTTGAGAACACCACGCGTGTGCAACACCGCATCCTTGGATCCACAGTAACAATGGGTCGGAATACCTTTACCATCCCATGACACCGGAACCCTAAATTCTTCCAGTAATGCTGCCATGAATGGGTTTTCGTCATCCGATGATGACGAGTTGCTGTTGTTGGAGCCAGTATCAAAATCATCAAAGATGGACATGTTATCGGCCAAGGAGAATGCAATGTAATGAGTTAGTGCATAATTTGACTAAATTCCCAAATTCCGTAAACCCCAAATTGATAAAACACGAAAACCCCAAATTTGATGAACCCTAAACCTCTAAATTCGATGAACCCTAAAACCCCAAATCTTAGAAACCCCAAATTCGTTGAACCCTAAACCATAAATGGAAAGAAATTACACACTCATCGTCGAATCCCAGTACGAAATTGAAATCTAACCTTGGAGTGTGTTGGAGGAGGTCCGTCGGAGAAGTGTGAGCCGCGGCGGCTTTGTTCGAAGTGTGATACGAAAGAAAGGGAAAGTAAGTGAGAGAAAGGAGAGAAAGGAGAGACGAGAGAGAACTGAGTAAAGGAAGGAAAAAACAAGATTTGTTGTTGTCCTTTGTTGTTATTTTAGGAAAATAAGTTTTTAGGAAAATAAGTTTTTAAAATTAATAAAAATGTGTTATACATGTGTTATAAGTGGTAGCAGTTGGATCTACTTTATGGTTGTACAAAACCATCAAACAGTTGTTCTTTTCCGGATTTTAATTTTTTCGTAGTTACACCAATGATAATTACGAAATTTTCAGTTGTTCACTCATTCAATCACCATTATTTCATTGCCCCAACGTTTTCGTGGTGTTAAATGTTTGGAAACAAATCGTATACATATTTCGAATGATATGGTGGATAGTGAGCTTCAAAGGTGCAATAATACTATAAGGTTTTATATGAGAAATTTTGGAAAATGTAAAACTAAATATGAACTTATGGTTTTTTTGTTAAACAGTCACGATTAGTTGTTATATTAGTTGTTGTATATCATATGTCCTTCATTTAAACCATCTTTCAAAATCATTTATAAATAAATTGGCTTTTAGACAAAAAACAATACATAATTAGACCAGTTTTCGTAGTTTGTCCAGCCAGAGAGAAAGAAAAATACCCAATTACAACTTTGAATATAATAAAATTCAACCAACACTAGGAAGTCCAATCCATTCACCCAAGCTTCTCCCTTTCACATACTTGTTGTTCGTCCTTCTCTTCTTCCTACGACGTTCTCCTGGATGAGTAAACCTGTTTTCTTGATATCTCCCCCTTCTGTTTGGATATTGTGGAGCTAATGACACTTTTGAAAGTATGTCATCCGGACATGTCCAGTGACACTCATGTGGGACTGTATAAACAGTCTCACAATACGCCAATGCCTACGTCTCTGACTTAAAATAATCCGAGCACAAATCATAGATATTTAAGTCAACTATTCTTTCTTTGAGCTTCCCGTACACAAGAACAGCGACAATAGCATGAACACAAGGGTACTTGTCTATATCGAAACGTTTGCAGCTGCAGCTAAAGCTCCTCAAGTCCACCTCGTAGCTTAAACCATCCATGCCAATCACACTAAACTCCCTTAAAAAGGTGTTCAAAACTGTTACCTTTAATTTTGCCCCTATCTTATAGTTAGGGTGCAATTCATTCTCCACAAAGGGAACCATTTTGTGGTTCATTGGTATATTACCCGACACAACCCTGTGTTTGCTAAACCACTCTGAAATTTTACCAATAATCGCATCAAACATAGGCAGTAACGCGTACATTCTTGCTTTCTGAAAAATACTATTCATAGATTCAGACATGTTTGTCGTTTCGATGTTGTACCTTTCTCCTTTAAAATAACACCTTGCCCATTTGTCAAGGGTTACACTTTTATCCAAATAATCTCCTATTTTTGGAAACCTTCTCCTGAAATCAGCATACTCCTTGTCGAATTCCATCTTGGTATAAATTCCATCTTGGTATAATTTCTCTGATTTTTTTCCCTACATACTCTTTACTTCCACTAACAGCTTTTTCTCTCACATTTTGGAACAAATGAAACACACAATAATCATGGAAAGCCTTCTTGTACACCGCATCAACTGCCTTTATGAGGCTTGCATTCCTGTCCGAAACAAACACCAAATCTTCTTTATCTGGTACAACTGTCAAAAACTGCCTGAAAAACCAGTCCCAACTTGCATCATTCTCACCATCTAGGACACCAAATGCAATAGGATAATGGTGACGATTAGGATCTTGAGCCATGGCAAAAACTAGAACACCACCATACTTCATGAAGGTTGCATCCACACTAATAACTTTCCTCATCGCTGAAAACCCTTTCGTGCAAGCACCCAACGCAATGAATACGTACTTGAACCTATTGTCTTTATCCAACAACAGACTTGTTATAGTCCCAGCATTTCTCTCCTCTAACATGTACAAATAAGCAGGCAACTTCTTGTAACTATCTTCTGGACTATAATTGATACAACTAAATGTTTTCCTCTCAAAGTGGTTTCGTATGAAACCTTCACTCCGGCTTTGGACAGAACCAAATCCACCAGAAGTTTAGGAGATGGGATGTCCACTACCCCTGGAAATTCTTCATGTATAACATCTGCAACTAACTGTGGAGTGCCTTTCTTTGTAGTGCTGCTTGTACTCGCACTTGCACGAGAGCATGAATGCATCTTCCTGTATGTTTTAATCGTCCAAATGTCATTGGTTTTATATCGAGGCCTTGACACCCGTAAATACCAATCACACCCTCCTACACTACATCTAACTACGTATCTGTAACTATCCGAGTTTAATACATCATAATCATAGCATTCCTTAAATGCAGCTCTCAACAATAAGTTTTGCACTTCTTCATTTGCCACAAATTCTTGCCTTTCCTTAAAGCCTAAACCATCTTCCCATTCCTCAACATACTCATGTTCTTGCTGTCCTGCTTCATCAGGAAGCTCAATATATCCAACATTCTCACCATGGTCAATATATCTCTCTGCTTCACCATTTCTCTCAGCCTCATCATTTCTCTCAGCCTCATCATCATTTCTCTCAGCCTCATCATTTCTCTCACCCTCATCGTCCTCATTTCTCTCACCCTCATCATCATTCTCTCAGCCTCATCAATTCTCTATGTAGCTTCTATCGGAATCACAGACCTCTCAGTTACTCTGCCATTTGAATCCCCATAATTAACTCCAACTAAACTCCCTTCCGTTACAACTCGCTCCTTGCACACAATTACTTCCACATTCAAAGAACTTCTACATTGCTTTTTATCTGTAGTCCATACGTATCCATCGACATCATCATCATCCAAAATGTACACAATCCTTGGAGGTTTCAACAACAATGGAATATAATTCAATTTCATTTTTTCCCGATCTTTATCTACCATAATCTTCCTGCTTAATCTATCCACTAACATTGCGTATGTTATATCTTCCTTAAACGTTAAACAATAGACCGTAGCTTCTTTTGAATCCCATCGTATCTTATCTCCTTTTTCGACATATTTACCTCCATATTCAGCATATATGACTGTTTTGTTCATCGTACCTGCATAAAACATAAAAACAAAATTATCCTCTTCAAAAATCGGACCTTCAATTCAATCAATTCAATCCAATATCAATTGATTCAAGCTTAATTCATTCCTCTATACTTAAACAACAAACCAGATCTTAACAAATCCCAAATCTACTAAATCCAAATAAGAATTTCTCAAAACGGAAATACATAGAAATCATCAAATGCCCGATGAATGAATGAATAAATCAAAATCTAATTCAACCACTTCAAGCTCCTCGAGCTCTCACATCTACCAACTTACCTCAATTTTCAAGCTTCATGCTTCAATTACAAGCTCCAAGAACCACCAATGGCGACAAACTTGAACCGCGAATGTTGAGCTCAGTCAAGCCCAATTGCGAGCTCACAAATGGGAATGAGCTCACAAATTTGACCTCACAATCTGGATGAGTATTGTACCAGATACGAATGAAGAGAATGAGTCCCGAATGAAGATCAAATGAGATCGAGATCATTTCGTTCGGACCAACCAAAGCCGAGAGAGAATGGAGAGAGGAGTGGAGGTGGTCCGTGAGAGAGGAGTGGTCCGGTACGCGAGTTCGATTTCCGGTCATGCGGATTTCGTCCAGTCAACTGAGTCAATGTCTTTCATTTTTCTGATTGGTCGTTCATTAAGGGCAATTTTGGGATTTTATATATTGGGAGTATTTTGGACAAAATGAGAGTGTGATAGACATGAGTATGGCTTGATTGGAGCTTTTCAGACATTCGTCCGTCTTGTCGTGCCTCTATCATCTTCCTTTTCCTCTTCTCCTTCCTCACTAGCTTCAGTGCTTCTGCTCAAGATCCAGTATTGAACCATGTTTGTTCAGATAGGACAACGTATTCAAGGAACATCACTTACTCCAATAATCTCCAAACCCTTTTGTCCTCTCTCTCTTCCGCCAACACCTCATACTCCACCGGATTCCAAAACGCCACAGCAGGACAAAACACCGACATGGTCTACAGACTTTTCCTCTGCCGTGGAGACCTCTCCCCAGAAAGTTGTCGTACTTGCGTCGCCTTTTCCGCCAATGAAATTTTAATTCAGTGTCCCATTGAGACTCAAGCCGTGCTCTATTCCGACGAGTGTATGCTTAGATACTCTGACAAAAATATTCTCTCGACCCTCACAACTATAGAGCAGTAATTATACCAAGCACCTGGAATGTCCCACATAACCAGTTAGACCGGTTCATAGATTTGGTCTTGTCCACCATGAACCAAGCCGCCAATGAAGCGGCCAGCAATTACAGAAAATTCGATGCGAGAAAAGTCATTTGGACCACACAGCAGACCTTGTATGGACTCGTTCAGTGCACTCCTGATCTGACGAAACAAGACTATTTGCGGTGTCTACAACTTAGCATCAATCAGTTACCTACTGACAAAATTGGAGGAAGAGTTCTTTATCCAAGCTGTAGTTCGAGATACGAGGTTTACACGTTCTACAACGAAACTACCATTAGAAGACCATCACCATAAGCATATTTCGTCACAATTGTGAAGTGCAGCTAATAATGAGACATTTTTACATCTCATGTCCTCAAGAACAGGAAGACCAAATCCAAAATAATTTCATTAGCGCTAATAGTGTTTTCTTTGGATAATGATCTGTCTCATTAGTGTTTTCTTTTCAAATCCAAACCCAAACTCCTCTGTCTCATTTGTGTTTTCTTTTCCTTTTTTTTATTAACGCTTATAACAAGTCTTGTTAGACATTAAAAACCACTTTCCCAATTGTTGTTCTGTAGGAATCCATGTTTCATCTACTATCTAAGGATCGAAAATAAAGCAATGAGCAGGGAAGTTTTCTGCAATGTGGTTTACACATCTATTCTTTGCTCTGGTTGGAACCATCATCAGCTAATGACTCTGTATTTTTTCTTCGTATTTGATAGTTTTGCTCTAATTTATTCAACTTTACAAACTTTCCATTTATTAGAGAATATATTACACCTCGAAAGTTAGAAAGGATCTTAAGCAAGATATAAAATATATGGTCTCTCCACTCATGAATTCGTTTTGAAAGCACATAATCTAACACTATATTGTTATAATTTTCCTTTCGTTTTCTTTAGGTTACCTAGTCTAAATGATTTTGCCTTTTCTCATCTCTCATTTTTACAACCGGAAAACTCTTTTTCTTTTAAAAAAGATGGAAAGCGACGGCGATCTTAAGGTTTTGCGAATCAAGGTGCAGGATGCTACGATGGTGGATATGGGTGTCAGAGGAAGGCCTCCGGGGGATCCGCCGGATGCGCCGGGGTCTTGGGTACAAAAGGTTATTGGTGGTAGGGTAGGAGGGATGCCGATCCAGGAGGAGGTGGTGGATGATGCGTTCGTGACGGAGAGATTAAGTTTGGCATTTCCGAACGGGGAGCATAGTGAGCTAGAGATTACGATAGGGGAGGAAGTGTTAAGAGCTATGAACGGTATATGGCAGTGATGCATGATCGTGAAGGTGTTGGGTAGGAATGTTCTTGTATCGGCTCTTAGCCGTCGGCTGCGTGAGATGTGGAAACCGAGTGGATCTATGTTCGTTCTAGACCTACCACGACAATTTTTTATGATAAGGTTTGAAAGGGAGGAAGAGTATATGGCTGTGTTGACACATGGACCATGGAAGAGTGTTTGGGAGCTATTTTATGGTACAAGCATGGTCGCTGGAGTTTGATCCACTGAAATATGAGATTAATATGACACTGGTGTGGGTGCGGGTGTCGAATATTCCGATCAATTTCTATCACAAATCAATTCTAATGGGGATAGCCAAGGGATTGGGTAAGTCGGTGAAGGTCGGCACTACCACGTTACAGTTCGAGAGAGCACGTTTTGCAAGGCTGTGCGTGGAGGTCAATCTGAAAAAACTGTTGAAGAGATTAATGTTCATTAACGGGCAGAGATACTTTGTTTCTTATGAAGGGTTAACGAATATTTGTTCTTTTTGTGGTCTCTACGAACATTTGGTGCATACTTGTCCGAGAGTCACAAGAGAAAAAGTGGTGATTCAAAGGTCGCAGAATGTTGTGGTGAGTTCAAGTCAGAATGCAGTGGTGTTAGTGGATGAGGGTTTTGTCCGGGCCAGATCAGGTGGGAGGAGAGCAGGTACCCAGGGTAATTCTGGTGGTGGTGAGATGGAGTTGGTGAGGGCAGCTGGTGAGCGAGATCGTCGGGGAAACGCTAGTAGAGTAAATATGTAGTTAGACATAAATACCCTGTATATATCCTAAATACTCTTGTAATAATACATTGAGTTAATTGTTCCCACACCATATTATTTCAAAAACTCACCCCACATACCATAAATTTGAAATTTTCTCTCCCATACCACAATAATTTTGAAAAATGCAACCATCTCTCACTCTTTCTCCTTCTCTCCTTCCCTCCTTCTTTATAAATTCCGGCGACGGACGACAACGGTGGAGACAGAAACACGATGATGGAAACAGTTCGGTGACGAACGACGATGATGGAGATAATGTCAGAGATGAACGGAGACGACGACGGTGGTGGACGAGATGGAACCGGCGACGATGATGGATATAAACGAAGTTGACGACAAAGACAGTGGACGAAAATAAAACAGGTGACGGAGACGGTGGACGAAAATGGTACTGGCATGGACGAAAATGGTATCGACGCCGGAGACGGTGGACGAAAATGATATCGGCAACGGAGACGGTGGATGAAATGGTACTGACGCCAGAGACGGTCGACGAAAATGATATCAACGACGGAGACGATGGACGAAAATGGTATCGGCGTGGACGAAAACGAAACCGGTGACAGAGACGGTGAACAAAAATGGTATCGACGCTGGAGACGGTGGACGAAAATGATAATGACGACGGAGACGGTGGACGAAAATGGTACCAGCGTGGACAAAAATGGTACAAGCAACGGAGACGGTGGACGAAAATGGTATCGGCTAGTGAGACGGTGGACGAAAATGGTATTGGCGACGGAGACGGTGGACGAAAATGATATTGCGACGGAGACGGTGGACAAAAATGGTATCGGTGACCGAGACGGTGTCCGGAGACAGAGACAATGATCAGAGTTAGAGACGAGGGAGTGGACGTAAATAGTATGGAGGAAACTAATAAGTTAAATTATGGGCAAAACGGACTTTTCATGAGGGTTGTGGTATGACTTTGAAAGGTTTTTCTGATTATGGTATGGGTTTGGTTATTTTTTATTGAATATGGTGTGGCCTTTAATAAACCCTAATACATTCACTCTTTCTCAAGTCTACAATTTGTTAATCGCAGAGCTTCAATCTTGTTTAGTAGAATCTCATCAACCCACTTAAATGTGTGTTCATCGTTGCCAAAACCAGAATCAGAGAGAAATCAACATGATTGTGAGATTACTGTAAAACCAAAACCTCAAATACATGAAAGAGTTTTTGACATACCGTCTATAACTACATCGATAATAACGCTTATAAAGATTGTGTTCTGATTTTGAGATTAATACGCTTCCACGCCATCTATTAGATACTCCTAGAACTCTTCCTTTTCAACGGCCACATTGGGATGAAGAAGACTGATATCCAGAGACATGATCTTACAATTGATTTAGTCATTGGAATAGATTTAAAGAGATTTTGAAATTTTGGATTGAGTTCTAAAGATATTCCAATTGGGGTTTATTACGGTTGAGTCAGATCGGTTTACAATTTTAACGGATTGGGTTATTATCTCATTCGGGTTTGAATTACCAGAGGTTTGAGGTCAAAATCTCGTATCATGTTAACACTGAAACCAATCCAAATTGGCATTGTTGGGTAAATTTAAGAGAAATTTGAAAAATGCCATTTTTAGGATGCCACTTTTCAATTATGCCACAATCAATTACACATTCACAAAAATGCCACAGCCTTTTTTTTATATTCTCATATTACCCTTAATGATAAAATAAGTTTTTTCTCTCTTGTTCATCCTCTCTCTCTAGAAATCTTCTCTTTCTCTCTCAGATCTGTTCATCTCTCTCCCAAAATCTCTACATCGATGTTTGATTCCTCCATCTAGGACATCCGATCTTTGATTTCTTCATCTCAGATCTCCGATTTCTCCATATTCGTTCTCGATCTCAGATTGAGATCTCAATCTCGTTGTTC
Organism: Arabis alpina; assembly: GCA_900128785.1. Classification (NCBI taxonomy): domain Eukaryota; kingdom Viridiplantae; phylum Streptophyta; class Magnoliopsida; order Brassicales; family Brassicaceae; genus Arabis; species Arabis alpina. The sequence continues at coordinate 41,237,662 of LT669794.1, read as the reverse complement.
TATAAGATTCCATAAGAAAGATCTGTCAAATTAAAATAATTCATGTGAAGAACGAGGTGGAGGAAAAAGAGAGAGGTGGCTGCGGCAAATTAGGTTTCAGAGGGATATGTAGTGGAGGAAGAAGAAACACAATATTACAGTTATGCCATTATTTGAAGAAAAATAAAAAAATTATCAATAAAACATGCCTTGTAGTTGGAACCCAGGCGCTATATTCTTTATAATCCTTACAAAAACCTTATAATATACAATTTTATAGATCAATTTTTAAATACCTTATAAAACCTTACAAGAACCTTATAATAAAACCTTATAATATAGAATTCATTTAAAGTCGTGTTTGGCAAAACAATGAAAATCAACTAATAAAACCTTTTAAATACCTTATAATCCTTACAAAAACCTTATAATATTCAATTTTATAGATCAATTTTTAAATACCTTATAAACCTTACAAGAACCTTATAATATACAAATTTATAGATCGATTTTTTAAACCATTTGAAGTCATGTTTGGCGAAATAATGAGAATCAACTAATACAACCTTTTAAATACCTTATAAACTTTGCAAAAACCTTATAATATAAAATTCATTTAAAGTCGTGTTTGGCAAAACAATGAAAATCAACTAATACAACCTTTTAAATACCTTATAAACTTTACAAAAACCTTATAATATAGAATTCATTTAAAGTCGTGTTTGGCAAAACAATGAAAATCAACTAATAAAACCTTTTAAATACCTTATAATCCTTACAAAAACCTTATAATATACAATTTCATAAATCAATTTTCAAATACCTTATAATCCTTACAAAAACCTTATAATATACAATTTTATAAATCAATTTTTAAATACCTTATAAACCTTACAAGAACCTTATAATATACAATCAAATCAGATCTTGAACCCTAATCGAATCAGATACCAGTAAAAACGTCTAAACCCAGTAAAAAAATCAGATCTTGAACCCTAATTGAATAAAATCTAAGATTTCTACCAATCGAATCAAAAACTCAGATTTTCAAAATAAACCAAATAAACCCAAATTTACAACAAAAAATGACAAAATCCGGATCTAGATCTGAATTTGTTGTCTTCTTCAACCTCATAGAGAAAGAGGCATAAATCAAATAAACCCAAATTTTCAACAAAATTTGACAAAATCGAATCTAGATCTGGAATTTTTTGCCTTTTTCAACCTCATAGAGAAGAAAACACAAATCAAATAAACCTAGATTTACAACAAAACTCACAAAATCAGATCTAGATCTATATGAGAGAGAGGGAGAGGGAGAAAGAGATATTTGTTTTGGCTTCTTCAATTTCACGAAAAAAGAGAGAGGGATCTTCATTGATGCATAGAAAGACGAGATAGAGAAGGAAAGAGAAGAGAGAAGAAAAGAGAAAATAGATGGAAAGAGATCTTGAGATCTTCATTGTTGTTGTAGAGAAATAGAAGAAGAAAGAGAAAGAGAAGAGAGAAACAAAAAAATCAGAAAATAATTTTTTTTTAAATCTCCTTGTTTCTGCCAGGGGTAATTTCGTCCAAAATGACGAAATTTGTGGCATATTTGTGGACAGTGTTTTGGGCGTGTCATTTTTGCACAGTGGTAATTCAGACGTGACAGTTTTGCAATTCCCCCTAAATTTAAATATATTGCGAAATTTTAAAAAGATGAGATAATATGTTTCCAACTATCTTTTTAGAGCATCTCCAATAAGTTTACACTATTTTTTACACTAAAATAATGTAACACTAAAATAGTGTTGGGTTTTACTCCAATGTACTACACTAATTTTTACACCAAAAAATTATATTCCAAGCATATTCTCCTTTTTAAATATTTTGTTAATTGCTAATTAGTATATAATTTTTTTTGTTAATTACTAATTAGTACACCATATTTTTTGAAATAGTTGTCATAATTTATTTGATTTTGTTTGTCTTTGATTTCGGCACTTTATGTATTTTCAAATTTATTAATAATTTATGTTACTATATTTTCTATAAAATTTATTTTTATTTTACAACTTAAACGTTAAATATAATGATTTATATAAAATTTATGTTCTTTTACAGTTTAAATTTCTAAATTTTAAAAGTGTATATAATTTATATATCTTTATACATAAATTTTATATATCTAAAAATTATCAATAAGTTGTTTGTATTTTTATAATGATCCACCCGTTTATGTTCTTGTACTTAAGGTCCACCCGTTTTTTTTTTGGTTCATAGAAAGAATTTTTCTTTTATAAATGAGAGCTTCATGATGTAAAACCAAATCAAAGAAGTCGAACCATGTGTTCTCGCGCCTCTTTCATATTATTTGTCCTTTTCTCCTTCCTCTCTAGCTTCACTGCTTCTGCTCAAAATCCAGTTTTGAACCATGTTTGTCCAGATACGACAACGTATACTAGGAACAGAACTTACTCCAAGAATCTCCAAACCCTTTTGTCTTCTCTCTCTTCCCCCAACGCTTCTTACTCCACCGGATTCCAAAATGCCACGGCAGGACAAAACACCGACATGGTCACCGGACTTTTCCTCTGCCGGGGAGACCTCTCTCCTGAAGATTGTCGTACCTGCGTGCCTTTCGCGCCAATGAAATTTTTAATTCGGTGTCCCAATGAAACTCAAGCCGTGCTCTATTCCGATGAATGTATGCTCAGATACTCTGACCAGACTAGTGTCTCGACACTCACAACTGATAGAGGAGTGATGATAGCGAGCCAACATAATGTTCCACTTAACCAATCAGACCAGTTCAGAGAGTTGGTCTTGTCCACGATGAACTAAGCAGCCATCCAGGCATCGAACAGTTCTAGAAAATTTGATGCGAGAAAAGCCAATTTTATAGCGTTACAAAGCTTGTACGGACTGGTTCAGTGCACTCCTGATCTGACGAGGCAAGACTGTTCGCGTTGTCTGCAACTGAGTATCAATCAATTACCTACTGACAAACTTGGAGCAAGAGTTCTGTATCCAAACTGTAATTCAAGATACGAGCTTTACGCATTCTACAACGAAACTGCCATTAAAACACCACCACCACCACCACCACCGGTTTCTACTCCTCCCGTGTCAGATCCTCCGCCATCTGGTTAGAGCTTTGTGTTCTTTACTTCTGCTTTTTATGTATCAGGATGAAATTTGGCCGTAATTTCTCAAAAGAAAGTTTTGTCCTTTCGACGGTTTGCTATTTGTCTACCTATGTCTGACTTCTCTAACTTTAAGCAAATAATGTCTGAATAGCAGGGAAAGGTGGGAATTCAGCTGTGTTAGTCATAGCCATTGTTTTATCTATTATAGTGGTTGTTCTGCTTTTCATAGTTGGTTTCCTTGCAAAGAGGATAATGAAGATGACGTCTGATACAGCACCTGCACATGATGGTAAAGATTCAATTGAGCAAAATCTTTACTGGATTTGATTATTGTCATCGATCAGTATTTTTTTTCTGATTACTACAAATTTTATTGTTCAAAAGGAGATGATATAACAACCATCGATTCGCTGCAACTTGACTATAAAACAATTCAAGCTGCAACAAATGATTATTCAGAGGATAATAAGATTGGTCAAGGTGGATTTGGAGAGGTTTACAAGGTACAATCACTAAGTGTTTCTTAATTGCGCCTGAGGTTGTGTACTTTTTATCAAAATATTGTGTCACCACATCTGGATAATGAGATGATCCTGATTAAAATGGACAGGGAACATTTTTGAACGGGACTGAAGTTGCGGTGAAGAGACTGTCGAAATCGTCAGGACAAGGTGACACAGAGTTCAAGAACGAGGTTGTTGTTGTTGCAAAGCTTCGGCACAGAAATCTGGTTAGGCTTCTCGGATTTGCAATAGAACAAGAAGAAAGGATATTGGTCTACGAGTATGTGCCCAATAAAAGCCTTGATTACTTCCTCTTTGGTCAGTTGCATTTATTGCTTTGTTTCAATGATTCTAGTCATTCTTAAAACTTAGAGTTGCAATTTTTAGAACTAATGTTAATATATGAATGTGCACAGATCCTGCAAAGCAAGGTGAGCTGGACTGGACTCGACGTTACAAGATTATTAGAGGAATTGCTAGAGGGATCCTATATCTTCATCAAGACTCACGGCTCACAATCATACACCGTGACCTCAAAGCAAGTAACATTCTCTTAGATGCTGATATGAACCTGAAGGTTGCAGATTTTGGAATGGCAAGGATCTTTGGAATGGACCAAACTCAGGAGAACACAAACAGAATAGTTGGTACCTAGTAAGTCTTCCATTTAACTTCTCATAAGTCGATGTTTGTTTAACTTTATTTTACCAATATACTAAAGTTTACTTGTGGGCTTTACCGGATACATGTCTCCCGAATATGCAATGCGTGGTCAGTTCTCAATGAAATCTGATGTCTACAGCTTCGGAGTGTTAGTCCTTGAGCTTATTAGCGGTAGGAAGAACAACAGCTTCTGCGAGACAGACGATGCACTAGTATGTAAGTTTAGAGGCAATCAAGTTTTATATATAAGTAATGGTTGCAACAACTGATTGATTGGCATTATAGGCTTGGAGGCTTTGGAGTAACGGAACAGCTTTAAACTTGGTGGATCCAGTTATTGTAGATAATTGCCAAAAGAGTGAAGTGGTTCGATGTATCCATATCGGTCTTTTATGTGTCCAAGAAGATCCTGTAGAGCGTCCCACCTTTTCAACCATTTTTGTGATGCTAACTAGTAATACTGTGACGTTACCAGTGCCCCGAGAACCAGGATTTTACTTACAGAGTAGACCCAAAAAAGATCAATCTACAACGAGCAAGTCTGTTGATGATTCATCGATCACTGATATATATCCTCGTTGAATATGGTGTTTACCTTCACGTTTGAGCCCAAGTCCATTGGTATTATTGAAAGCAAAATTAAACTTATTTTGATTTACTAGTTTCGATTTGGGTTTTCAAGTTTATAGAAACTGAAAACAAATCAAATCATTTGTTTGACAGAAAAATAAATTCATTTGTTGTAATTTGGTTTAGTTTTGGTGCTGTTTGATTCATTTTGGATTTGGTTTGAGTTTTAGTTAAAAAAACAACTTTGAATTAATAAATACATAATGCTCAAATACAAATAAACTTGTTTGATTTTGGTGGGGGGAGGTCATTTACATGGTTTGTATTGTGGTTTTGATTCGGAACAAATTGTGTAAAGAATTTGTCAAATACCTCACCACCGGTTTCCAATTTCAAGCTTCACGTGATTTGTTTGGATTTAAAACCGAGAGAGGGGTGAGATGTTTAACAAAGGTTTACAAAGCACGTCCTATGCAATAGTAATACCTTGTATATGTAGCCGAACCCACGTTGACTACGTTCATAAGTAAATTATCTAGAAAAAAATGGTAAGCATAGTATCGGAAACCATATGCAATTGTAATTGTAATCATGTTGTAATAGATTATTTATGGACTTGGTTCCGGAGAGTAGAAACCAAACTATAATTAACAAATCTCTAGTATCAATTTTCTTTATTCTCATATATACTCGTTACACACAAACGTATAAATCTAGCCTCACAACCACACTTTCAAAAGTAACAAGAAGCTTTTTATAAAAAAAACAAACGTGGAACTTTATATAGGTTAGGCTGATCGAATTTCTCGCGGCATAAGAAAATTATGAAACGACGTCAATGGACAAAGCGGAATGTGACCATGTGATGTCTTCAATAAGAATTTTTCCGGATCAGAGGCTGCAACTTTTCAGCCCCAGAATGTTTCATTGAAAAAAGTCAACAAAGATTCTAAAATGTCAATAATTTAAAACCATACACGACACAATGTCCCTAGCTACGTAGTATTTCTTAATCTCGTGGCATGGACATAAAACCATATTCTTTATGCAGCACAAAAATATTACTTACTCCCTCCGTTGCAAATTACTTGTTATTCTAGGTATTTTCACACAAATTAAGAAAACAATTAAATTTTCTGTTTTATCCTTAATTAATGCATTATTTTGTTTGATAGAAATAATTATTAAACTGAAAGTTAAGGGTAAAAAATGGAAAAATAATAATAAATATGCGTTGAAAATACAGAACGACAAATAATATGAAACAAAAAATAAAAGTTAGAATGACAACTAATATGCAACAGAGGGAGTAGAGGGAGTAGTAGTTCACTAGTATATCAAACAACGTATTCATCAAAGTGTGATTGGGTTGGGTTTTTGTTCGTATCAATATTGAGTACGCTCTCTTTAGGTTATAGCCGAGAGGTTATTTAAATACTTCTTTCTTCTACAGAATATATTTATGTTGACAACCAGAAAAAATGAGAATTATTTAAAAAATTTGACAAAATATATCTTAATTCGAAATAATGCCAACTACTATATTTATTGTCTCCTCAAAATGCCAACTAGCAACCGTTCATTATTTGCAAATCAATTTTTGACTTTTTTAATTTTATTTTTTTTTAGTGATTTTTGTCTTACTTCTTCCGTTCTCCTTCTCTACTAATGAAAATGATCAAAATAAAGGCTCTCCTCCCTCTCCCTTGGGAGATAGCGATTAGGGTTTTCTCTTGAACTGTCACCGCAGCCGTCGGTGTGGCCTCTCGCCCACCGACGAGAATCTCTTTCTTTCTCCCTCGTCTTCATTTCTCCCATGGTTCCGATTTTGTTTGGTCCAGTCTTGGTTGAGTGGTGGCTCGCTCCTCCTCCTCCCGAGCCGCCGCCGCTCGATTTTCCTCTAGATCTACTAGATGTGGCTCTTGTCCCCAAACCTCCTGACCCTCTCGACTCTCTCATCGTCCCAGATCTTCCCTCTCCTCTTAGTAGAGCCAAAATTCTTGTAGCTGCTTTGTCTCCTCCTCCTTTCAAACAGTCAATATATGCCTTAACCGGTCTGGTGGTCGTGTCCCTTGGAGGAAGCTTAGTCAAGCTCGTGTTTCTTACTTTTACGGTTTGCAGCCCCCAGATCTACATGATTTTTTGGGTGAATTCTCAACTCTCATATCTGCAATATTGTACAGCTGCCTTGGCCGATTTAGGCATATTGTTACCGAGCTCGTTAAAATCATTGTCCTCCATATCGAGCCTGGAGAGACCATTGTCTATTCACTGTGCTCAAATCCACCACTCGTCTTTCACGATGTGGTTTTCCCAATTGAATAGCCCGTCGAGAGGAAAGAAATCGAAATCAAATTTGTTAAAAGCCAAAATCAGTTTTGGCTTGTACCTTCCTCTGTTGTGACTGAAAGACTGATTCCAATATTCTCCTTTATGGAGATTTCATTCGAATCAAATTACTCCCTTTGGGAAAAATCAGTTTCAGCATATTCTCTTGAAGAGAGAACCTCTCCGGTTTCAAAACCGAGAAAATCCTCCTCCTTTATGGAGCGAGCCTTGTTTAGCTTTGTTTTAATGGTTTTGCCCCAAGCTTTGATGCCTTTGGTTCTAACCGTGCAAGCTATGTTTGACCATAAGATGGTCTTGGGTTTAAAGAAAGTTGATTTCAAGTCTTCTTCCCTTCAAAATTCAGCAAGTCATAATCTCGTGGACTGGGATTTGGTTGTTGATATGTTGGTGGTTGGATGCTTATTGTCTAAAGCTTCGGACAAAGATTCCATGTTCTCGAGCTTGTCCTCGGATTCTTACGACTTTGGCTCCCTTTTTATCTCAAAGGAAGGTATAACAAAGTGTTGTAATTTCTTTGATTTTATCAAGTTGTTGTCTTAATTATGTTGTAGCCTTGTTGTGGTTGTTGTAACTTCGGATCCATCCGTTTGGGATTGGAACAATTTCTCCTACATGGAGTGTAACCCCTTTTAGTTTTATAAATCACATCGTTGACAAAAAAAAAAAAAAAAAAAAAAAAAAAAAGAATAAAGGCTCTCAATTTTTTTTTCCCTGTATTTTTACTCTTTTATGTACATCCAGATCCCGACTACTTTTCAGATGAGTTTCTAGCAATGAAAAAAACTACAAATGTTAATCAAATCCGAAGATGAAAGAGTTTCTTTATTATTACATGACAATAAATTGATTTATATCTTTTGTGTAGCGGTAGACATAAATATAGTAGATTGCAATTGCATCCAGTGATTTTTTGTTTTTTTTTAATTAACAAAAAATTTCGAGGTAAAACCCGTAATCCTCTAAGTTCGAAACCACAGATGTTGAGAGTCTGTGTAGTATGACTAGACCTTGACGCGTATGTCAACACAAAAGCATAGCAAGGTATATGCAAGCATAAATCAGTTTTTTGGTTTGTTTTAAATCGGTCGGTTCGTGTTGGTTCGGGTTGAGGAGCATAGGGCTTCGTATTTAAGTCGTTTTGGCCATATTTTGGTCGGGGAAAAAACCAGAATTAGGGAAAAAGAGTTTCTGAGAGTTTCTCTTGTTTCCTAAGAGTTTTGTGAGATATGTTTCGTTCTTGGTTGTTTTGGAGTGGAATTTCGTGGTGCTTGTAATCGATATCGATTCTAATCTCAATTCCATCAGTTTCTGTGACGTCCGTGAACCATTTTTGAGGAAAATGAAGGGGCTGTCGATCGACACACATGGTGTATGTCGATCGACATGGCTCTTAAGGGCTGTCGTTCGACACACGTGGTCGGTTTTCTGGTTCGACAGGGCCTTTGAGTGGTCGGTTTTCTGATTCGATTTTAATCGTTCGGTTGGACCGGGCCGGTTTGGGAAAAACCTAGGGTTCGTATATAGGCCTTTTTGGTTGCATTCTGATCGAAACCAAGTCTCAAATTCAAGGGAAAAGAATCAGAGAGGAGTTTCTCTTGTTCCTCATAGTTTTGTGAGTTAGGATTTCGCTCTTGATCGATTTGGAGTGGAATTTCGTGGTGGTTGTAGTTGATTTCGTTCCTAGCCTCAATTTTCCATCAGTTCTATCCAAAAACCTAAGGTGAGTGCGTGACCATGGCTTCTGCGCCGACAGATCGTTAGGGTTGTTTGGTGATAGGTTTGGAACGTGTTGATTGATCTTGTGTTGATTGATTGTGGCTGTGTATATTGGTTGTGGTGTTGTGATTGTTGTTTTGGTGCAGGTTTTCGTGTTGACGCAGATGAGGAATCGATCCGAGAGGATTATGATCGATTTCCCAGGATTTTGCGATGGGCCTGTCGAACGACACACACGAGGTGTGTCGAACGACAGACGAGCACGAAGGCTGTCGAACGACACACATAGGGTGTGTCGAACGACATACCAGCACGAAGGCTGTCGAACGACACACATAGGGTGTGTCGAACGATAGCCAGATCACATACCTGTCGATCGACACCCAGTGATTGTGTCGAACGACAGGTGTGCACAGGGGGTGTCGATCGACACCTAGTGGTAGTGTCGATCGACAGCCTGCCTGTTTGGCTGTGGTTGAGCCTTTGCGTTTGTATGATGTTTTGTTGTATGTTTGCCTGAGCGGTCCATCGTGGCTGAGTGCGCAGTCATAGATGGGATTACCGTCTCACTGGGTATTTATGATAATACTCACGCATCTTTTTTTTCCATGTGATGCAGGTAAAGGCAAATTGTGATCGTGGAATCACGGCTACAAAGAGGGTGATGACCTAGGGTCTCGTGTTTCGTGCTTTCGTGTTGTTTTCCTTTATTGTTTTAGAACCGATGTTAGGTTGCTGGAATTTATTGAATTGGTTATCTGTGGAACTGATTGGTTTAATATTTTAATGGAATTTATTGTTGGTTATCCGCTGTAGTGTAATTGTGTTGTGGTTTGCTTGGATGTTGAGGATATTATTTATGAAAATGCTAGTCTGAGGCCAAGGTTTGTATGTAAAAAAAAAATAAACGGGTCGGGTCGTTTCAGTTTCCATCCAAAAATCTAAGGTGAGTGCGTGACCATGGCTTATGGGTCGATGGATCGTTAGGGATTCATGGTGATAGGTTTGTGTGTATTGATTGATCATGTGATGATCGAATTGTGGCTGTGTGTGCTTGTTGTTGTGTGATTATGGTTGTTTGTGCAGGTTTCACGTACTCGAGCAGGTGAGGAATCGATCAGAGATGATTACGATTGGTTCTCACGTTTCTGCTGGATGTGTCGATCGACACACTTGTGGAGTGTCAATCGACACACCAGTACGAGGTGGTGTGTGTCGCTCGACACCTAGTGGTACTGTTGAGCGATACATGCACCGGTCTGTGGAGTGTCGATCGACACCAGTGAGGTGTGTCGATCGACACACGTCTGATTTGGGCTGTGATGAGCCGTTTGATGTGCTGTGTGATTTGTGTATTTTGCTTGAGCTGTCCATTGTGCCTGAGTGCGCAGTCGTAGATGGGATGACCATCTCACTGGGTATTTATGATAATACTCACGCATCTCGTTTTTCCATGTGATGCAGGTAAAGGCAAAGTGTGATTGTGGAATCACGGCTACGAAGAAGAGGATGATCTGGGCCTCGGTTGTTTTGCTATATGTTATGTTTTGCATAGAAATGCCATAGGTTGTTGGTTTGTTCTGGAATGTTTGGATTTGGATGTTGTTGAACTTGTTTAATTTGGATAATGGATTGGAATTGTTTGGTTTATTGTTATCCGCTGTTGTTTGGTTATTGAGTTTGATTGGATGTTGAGGATAACATTTATGGGAATGCTAATTCGAGTCCAATGTAATTGTTTAAAAAAATAAAAAATGGGTCGGGTTGTTTCACATTACCACTTTGCACCTTTTTCGCCAAATGTAGCTCTGCAATAAGAACCACCAGTCTCAGAACTTTTTCGTCTTCTCTGGTGGAACACCCTGAACACAACCTCTCTATTATAGACGAACATGAACAGAAACTACCACTATGAGCTTGTTACAACCAGTGTACCTCTGTGACAATACATCACCAGATCTCACTATCTCGTTGGCGGGACAACATCTCTCTCACACAAAACGTGTGTATCTCTCAAGAAGCTCTAAATGTGTCAACTGTTTCTCAGCCACATCCCTTCCCTTATATAGCAGCAACTTTGCAAACCTTAATCTATGTTTCCTCAACAATTGGGCCTTTCACACAACAAAACCCACCTGACTTGTTTGTGTTACTGTTCCACTCAGCACACAATATATGGGCCTTTGCAACAGTAAAGCCCACTGGTTTCACAAATGCAAATGACTTCTCTGCGACACTGTTCAACAACAACATAAGCCAGTGTGAAACAACTCATGAAGCTTTCCTTAATCATTTGAGTCCACATGGCTTTTCTTTTTTTCCTTGGGTAATACCAACAAGGAGCTCAATGTCTTCACAATATTAAGAAACGTGGCTTCACTTTCTTGCTTAAATCTTGTAACTATTAATCCTGTTACTCAGACATCTCCTGACACAGACATCTCCTATGTAACTTCTTGCATCATCTTCTTCATAATTCTTTATAACTTTGAGTTCTAAAACCTGTGACAACAACACTTACAAATATAATATTAGTTTCGTCCAAAATACCACTCAAATCAACAATTTCTAAATTTTTCTCAAAATCTTTAACAGTTGACCAATTGGCTATTGGTTATATTAAAATATATGTTACCCAACTCTTACACCGAGATTTATACAAGGGCTTCTTACGTCTAAACATACTTTCCCAAACTATTCTTTCAACAAACATACTTTCACAGGATACTATACTTTTTGCACTGTTTGAGATTTATAAGGACTTATCTATCCTTAGTCTGAACGAAAGAATGAGAGGTGTTATTTAGTTGGGCAAAAAGAAATATATAGCTTTGTTACAGATTTATAACCGTTGATTTATTTTAGATCATGTGGCTATAATCAAACCTAAAACTAAATCATCCTTTTTTCTTCTTTCCGCCGTCAAACTTCTTCGTCTTCTCTGTTTTTTTTTCTTCTTCTTTGTTGCCTCACAACTTTGTTATGATTTCGTCCCTCGCCGTTGCTCTGATTTTGGTCTTCTTTTCCATTGTCAACCCCGACTTCGACCAGTTCCCCTCGCAACTTCGTTATTATTTCATCCGTCGTGGTGGCTTTGGTTTTTGTCTTCTTTTGCCGTCAGCCATGGCTCCGACCATGTTCACATCTTTAGCGATCTTCAGTGCTCTGTGAAATTCTGAATCTATAATAAGATATAGATTCCATTTCCTCTTCAAATGAAGTAAATCAAAAACAGCGTACGAAAGCAAATGTATTAGGCTTAAAACTGAAAACCTTCTTCAAATTTAACACAAATACAAAGATTCATAATCTCTTATAATCGGAAAATTGCATATAGGATGTGAATCTATAATGAAAATGGGAATAGACAAGCGATAATTGTTTCATGACAATGATGATGATGATTCATGACAGTGATGATTCATGAATGATGTTTTCATGGATACTCATTTGTGGATAGCGTAGATGGTTGCGGATTGTCATCCAAAAGAATATGTCCATTCTCCTTTGAACATATAGTCATTCGTGAGAGACATTGTGCAATGGTTAGAGTGTTTTGGACATACTTACGTGGATACACTACGATGTTCTTTCTTATCTCTCTACCAATGAATTGCAACATAAGGTACCGTCAATAACCATGGAATTGGTCCTCCTCATACATCAAAATCGATAGGTTTTGTACACAGTACGATTAATGTAGTTGCAGCCATAAGCAGAAAAACTCTATATAAATCAGCTTGGGTGATTGAAAATCAAATAATCAAAGGGATGGTTGTGCTTCTTTGCTCAAGTTAGTTTCACTTTATATCAAATTCACATTGAGAACAAACAAATTTAAATCAAAACGTATAACATTACAAACTCCACAAGACTAGATATTTCTTACAAATTTAGTTATGTTTTTATAGAGTTGCTTCTCTTATTCATCTCATTTTTTTTCTTAACTCTCTAACCTATGTCCACACTAACTAATCCATGAGACAATATCCACATAAACTATTTGATGGGACAATGGGGATACATGTTAATATGTCCACACAAAATTTAAGAAGAACAAACAGAACAATTGAATGCAAACAAACCCATAAACTTACATGAACTTTAAAAAGTTCAATCTCGAAAATCAGTTAGAGTACACACCAATTTACAAATTACATTCGTGGGTAATGAAATCCCATTTCTTCCTCTGAAAGTCTAGATTGGTTATTTACCATGATTCCGATCTCGCAATCGTATCCCTCTTTTAGTTTACACGATGGTTGCTTTTCTTTCCCCCACAGACGAGAACATGGATTTTGTTTCTATTCGCGATTGGGATCGAGTTGTGGGTCTTCAATATGTGATACGGTTTCTAGCGAAGAAGGAGGAGGATCTGGAGTAGGAGGAAGATTTGGAGATCAGAAAAATTATAATCGATGGATCTTCTTTTTATGTTGGGTTGAGACTTGAAACGATAAGAGCAAAAACAAAATGAAACGATAAGAGCAAAAACAAAATGAAACGAAAGTGTCGACTCTTTTCTAAATTTGATTTTTGGTTTTTTATTTAATTTTTATGATTTATACTGAACAAAAATATGATAATTAAAAGAATTGAGTTAGTTTGGGGTTAAAATAGACTTTGACCATGACAAAAGTATGTCATCCTTTATAAGTAGGGTTGACTGTTTAAAACCACCCCAACTCATTAAACCCTATCTATTTCCACCTAAACTATTTATCTCTTTATAAACCCACCCAAACTTAGTAATTTAGGCTTTAAACCACCTAAAGTAACTTAATTCTTCTTAATTCCACCTCTCTAATTAGAAATCTATAAATCGTGATTAATAGAAGAAATCACGTTTGGTTAAACACCGATTGCCCAAAAATCCAACTCATGGATCCAACCCATATTGGTTAAAAAACAAAAGAATTGCTACAAGTAAAAAAGCAAAAGATCATGGAATTTGGCTCTTGTTTTGTTTTGTTTGGTTTTCGAATATGAGAAAGGAGAGGATGAATATAATAATCACGAGCAACACCGTAACAAGTTAATACGTTTGCTTCTTCGATCGTTATGTTCGAATGTCTTTTACTTTGATTCCATTTAGTTTTGCTTATTCTTTGATTGTATACTCGAGTACCTTTTTCTTCTTTTAGTACTGTTCTTGTTTATCATAAACGTTTATAGCCTCATAGTTGTGCAATAATCAGCTTTTTACCAATGATGATTCTATCTCATTCCTTTCTTGTTTCCATGACGTGTCGAATACTTTCAATTGGATATATAATTGCTATGTTTCTTTTATTGATATAATAATCAGGTAGAGATTGAAAATCTATCTGATTCCACGATTCCTTCCAAACGCAACTTCTTCTATTAATCCCGATTTATAAGTTTCTAATTTGAGAGGTGAAATTAAGAAGAGGTAAGTTAATTAGGTGGTTTAAAGCATAAATTAATAAGTTTGGGTGGGTTTATAAAGAGGTAAATAGTTTGGGTGGAAATAGATAGGGTTTAATGAGTTGGGGTGGTTTTAAACAGTCAACCCTTATAAGTATCTTAAAAAGTTAAAAGTTTGTCAAAAAATACTTTTGGCTGTAAATTTCTCTTTATACAATATGTAGATTAACTCGTATGCATGTATAATAAGTAATTTGTATAAGTACCCTAGATCATCTGGAGTACACATATTTTTTTAATACATTTTGAAGATTTTGAAATGTTCTCCGTCCTTGAGTTTGTTTCTCTTATGTATTCTAGATCTTATTAGGCTAAAAATAGTCCTTATGAGTTATGATTATGTAGCTATATACTTCACGTAAAGAGAAAATAGTTAGTAAGGATTAGCAGCTGAAATACACAAGTTGGACAAGACTTTTCAATACAAGACCTGCTTACTTTGACCTTGACTTTTCGTCGTAACTCGTCACAAAACCAGCATCCTCTGTTTCACGCTAATCTACAACAGTCACAGAGAGAACAAAAACACAAATCAATTGGTTCCATAAATATTTCCGAGCTTCTCAAAGCTTGACGAGAAACACAAATCAAGGTCAAGGAAACCCAATTATGTCTTCTTCTTCCGCATCTTTCATCTTCCTTTTCCTCTTCTCCTTCCTCACGATAGCTTCTGCTCAAGATCCTACTTACATTATTCATAGATGTCCGAATTCGACACTTTTCACAAGAAACAGCACATACTTCACAAATCTCCAAACCCTTTTGTCTTCTCTCTCTTCCAGCAACGCTTCTTACTCTACCGGATTCCAAAACGCCACAGCCGGACAATCCCCGGAAAGGGTCACAGGACTTTTTGTCTGCCGGGGAGACCTCTCGCTTGAAGTTTGTCGTAGCTGCGTGACCTTCGCCGTCAACGACACCTTAAATCGGTGTCCGAACCAGAGAGAGGTCATGCTCTATTACGATCAGTGTACACTCAGATACTCTCACCGGAATATTCTCTCGACTCTTAACACCGACTTCGATGGAGGAATTATCTTGTTTAACAGCCAGAATATAACATCTAACCAACAAGATCGGTTCAGAGATGTGGTCTTGTCTACGATGAACCAAGCAGCCACCGCGGCATTGAATAGCTCTAGAAAATTCGATGCAAGAGAAGCCAATTTTACCACGTTTCAAAACTTTTATGGGCTGGTTCAGTGCACTCCTGATCTTACGAGACAAGACTGTTCGAGGTGTTTACAAGTGATCATCAATCAATTACCTACCGACAAGATCGGGGCACAAATTCATGTGCCGAGCTGTAGTTCAATATTCGAGCTTTACTCGTTTTACAACCAATCCGCCATTCCAACACCACCACCACCACCGCCGGTTTCTACACCTCCGGTGTCAGCTCCTCCACCACCTGGTCAGAGCTCTGTCTTTTTCCTCTGTTTTTCATGTTTCAGCATCAATATAAAGTTTCGTTATTGTTGCACAATTTCGATTTTGCTTTTTATCTGATCTTAGGCAAATTATGTTTGAAAAGCAGGTAAAAGTGGGAATTCAGGTGTGCTAGTGGTAGCCATTGTTGTGCCTATTATAGTGGTTGTTCTGCTTTTCATAGCTGGTTATTGTTTCCTTGCTAAGAGGAAAAAGAAGAATTATGACACAGCATCTGCATTTGATGGTAAAGATTCTAGTGATGGACAATGATTAATACTTTCAGAGTTTTATACATGTCAGAGTTGCTGCAGCTCGGTTCTAATACTTTCATTGTGCAACAGGAGATGATATAACAACCGCAGACTCGCTGCAGCTCGATTATAGAACAATTCAAACTGCAACAAATAATTTTGCAGAGAGTAATAAAATTGGCGAAGGGGATTTGGTCAGGTTTACAAGGTAATATTACTACCTTAGCTGTATTGAGCTGTGTTTTGTTTCTTGGAATTTCTTGCCAACGCGTTTGGATAACGGGATGATGCTGATTAAAAACGGCAGGGTGCATTATTGGATGGGACTGAAGTTGCAGTGAAAAGACTTTCAAAGTCATCAGGACAAGGTGAAAGAGAGTTCAAGAACGAGGTTGTTCTTGTTGCCAAGCTACAACACAGAAATCTTGTTAGACTTCTTGGATTTTGTCTAGAAGGAGAAGAAAGAGTACTCGTTTACGAGTATGTGCCCAACGAAAGCCTTGATTACTTCGTGTTTAGTGAGTTGTATTCAATGTTTTTTTGGATGATTTTTTAGCAAATTCTTGGAACTAGTTTGCAATTCTTTAGAGCTAACCGTAACATATGGATGTCCACAGACCCTGCAAAGCAAGGTCAGTTAGATTGGAGCCGACGATACAAAATTATCGGAGGAATTGCTAGAGGGATTTTGTATCTTCATCAAGATTCACGGCTCACAATCATACATCGTGACCTTAAAGCGAGTAATGTTCTTCTGGATGCCGATATGAATCCGAAAATTGCTGATTTTGGAATGGCAAGAATATTTGGAATTGACCAAAGTGAGCAGAACACAAGCAGAATAGTTGGGACCTAGTAAGTCTTTCCCCTTAATTTCTCATAGGCTGAAATTGGTAAACAGGTTTTGGCCAAATTACTAAATTTTTGTTGTGGGATTCAGTGGTTACATGTCTCCGGAGTATGCAATGCACGGTCAGTACTCAATGAAATCTGATGTATATAGCTTCGGAGTGTTAGTTCTTGAGATTATAAGCGGCAAGAAGAATAGCAGCTTCTACCAAACAGACGGCGCACATGACTTAGTCTCATATGTAAGTTTTGAGCAAATCAAGTTCTCAATTTACCTGACCATGGTTGCAAGTGTTAATTGGTTTGATCAATATTGTAGGCTTGGAGACTTTGGAGCAACGGGCAACCGTTAGAGCTCGTGGATCCAGCTATTGTAGATAATTGCCAACAGAATGAAGTTGTTCGATGTGTCCATATCGGTCTTTTATGTGTTCAAGAAGATCCTGTTGACCGTCCGACATTGTCAAGCATTGTTCTAATGCTCACTAGTAACTCTGTGACGTTACCGGTGCCTAGGCAACCAGGGCTTTTCTTTCAAAGCAGACCCGAAAAAGACCCACTTGATTCAAGCCAGTTCTCAAACAGCAGGTCTCTTCTAGGGTCAGTTGACGATGCATCGATAACAGAGGTGTATCCTCGTTGAGGAAGAATTGTTTACCTTCTTGCTGATTCTTGAACCATACATGTTGAAAATAAGTTAAAAACTTGTTTTGTTGTAGAAAGTTTGTATTGTAATCGTAACCACAAACATATATGAGATGTATACTATTTAGACGTTTCTTCTTGAAGACATAGGAGTGACCTGTTTCTCCAAATTAAGTGACTAATAAGCTTAACACAAGCATCAATCAGAGAATGTGTATCAGCTTGAAAAGGTAAAAACCTGTAAATATTTTCATAAATTCTAGTTTCGTTGTATACTTCACACCAAAAACTATTTTTGTATACCTGACAAATTCATTTTGCAGTTTACAACATACACTTACAAAGAAACTTTCTACTATGTTTCTTATGTGCGTGGAGAAATAAATCAAATATAAGTCTCGTTATCTTTATGTGCTTAAACTTTTCAGAGGTGAGGAAACTAATCATTTCTTACGAACTAAATGAGGAAAAGACTGATCCGATTTTGATTCCTCAGATACCGGGTCCAGCTCGAGCTTGCTTCGTGGGAAAAACCCCGGTAACCGAGGCGCTGGCAGAGTCATTGTGTTGCTAGTAAGCATTAAAATGATAGTTGATAACATTGGACGGTCTGCAGGATTATCTTGAACACATAAGAGCGCAATATGGATGCATCTCGTGACTTCAATTCTCTGATATTTCCTTCTAATGGCCGGATCCACCAACTCTAATGGTGATCCATTTCTCCAAAGCCTCCAAGCCTAACACCACAAACAATCAATAAATATTCAAGAACGTTGGTCTTATGTTTAAAGATGTTAAATAGCTGTAAGTTGAGGTTTTTATGCTCACATAGGTGACCAAGTTTCCAGCAGTACTAGTTTCATCCATCTGGTAGACGTTGCTGTTTTTCTTGCCGCTTATAATCTCGAGAACTAAGACTCCGAAGCTGTAAATGTCTGATTTCATGGAGAATTGACCATGCATTGCGTACTCAGGTGACATGTAAGCGCTGAAAAACATATAACATTTTGTTAAATGCAACATAAAAAGGTTCATCAGACCTTTATTTTTAGTGGCCATTACAAGTATAACTTACTAGGTTCCAGCAATCCTATTCGTGGTTCCTCGAGTTTGCTCCATTCCAAAGATTGTAGCCAATCCAAAATCTGAAATTTTGGGGGTCATATCCGCATCTAAGAGAATGTTGCTGGCTTTAAGGTCACGGTGAATGATTGTGAGCTGTGAATCTTGATGAAGATATAGAATTCCTCGAGCAATTCCTCCAATGATCATGTATCGCTGACTCCAGTCTAGCTGACCTTGTTTTTCAGTGTCTGCACATATCCAAGTAATCAGTCATTGTAAGATGAAGGATAAATCGAAAGAAAAATCGAAGCGAACCATACCGAATAAGAAATAGTCAAGGCTTTTGTTTGGGACGAACTCATAGATCAGAATCTTTTCCTCTCCTTCTAAACAGAATCCAAGAAGCCTAACAAGATTCCTATGTTGAAGTTTTGACACAAGAACTGCCTCATTCCTGAACTCCCTTGCACCTTGTCCTGACGTTTTCGACAGTCTCTTCACAGCTACTTCAGTTCCATTTGAAAACTTACCCTACATACCATTCAATGAAACAAACATCTCCAGATATTTCATAACTTAATAGTATCTTAGAAAAAACTTGAAAACAGAGAACCTCCTTACCTTGTAAACCTCTCCAAATCCACCTTCGCCGAGCTTATTACTCCTCGAAAATTTGTCTGTTGCCGCTTCAATTGTCTTAAAATCGTATTGCGATGAATGTTCAGTTGAAATATCGCTATCAGCTGCAAAGCAAGGGTATTTTAGTTATGCTTCTTGTTTCCTCTATTGGCTAAGTGACAATATGTTTATAGCAAAAGGAAGCTATTAATAGCTAAAAAACAAGAAACTTACATTCAATCTCAGTTTTATGGTATGGTTTTTTCCTCCGGAAAAGAACAAATCCCAAAACAAGCAGTATCAAGACGATAACAACAGTTGGAACGGTAATCGCCACAACAACACCAGCTGAGATTCCTTTGCTATCTTCTAATAACATAGAAAAATAATGTCATTTATTTCACTTCTTACAATCATAATTATTTTTAAAGACTTACCATTTTCAGTCGTGTTATCCGGCTCGCCTGCAGGTGGTGGCACAATCACAGGAGGAGGAGGAGGAGAAGCGACGGTAACATTCTCAAAAGCCTTAGAAAATGGATACAAATCCCACCTAAAAAAGCAGCTCGGCTGCATAACAACACCTCCTTGTTTCTGACTACAACATGCTTGGTACGCAATTGCGCTTTGTCGCAGACAATTTTCACAATCACCAGAAGAAAGATCAGGGGTGCATTGCATCAATGCGTGTATCTCTTGGAAAGTTGTCAAGGTCGCCATACCAGCTTTGTAATGGTTACTACTAGAAGATGGTGTGCTTTTTGCCGCGGATGCTTCATCAATCATACGCCTCACTAACCCTTCCCATATTGTAGTGAACTTTGTTAGATCTGTGGTGATATTTCCAGTGTTCCAGGCCAAAACACGCGGGGACAAATCTGCGGATCCTGAGAAAGAAGTGTTGGAGTAGCGCACATGACAAAGCGTGGGATCACCTGGCCATGAATAAGCCTGTGTTTGGTTATTACAACTCTTTATCAAATCATCAGAACCAGACTTGATACAATCAAAACAGTCATTTTCATCTGCTCCCGGGATGCACATTCCTATTGCATAGACGCGATTCGGTTCTTGTCCGATGGAACCATAGAAGTAGAAGTCATCTTGAGATGAGACATTTGAAGGAAGAGAAGAGAGGATAAGACGGAGATTTGCGTCGTAAGTACTGTTGGGTACGAAATTCCCTCGGTTCATGCAATTTTGTGCTGAAACTGAAGTAACACCGAAGCTTATGAGGACAAAACAGAGGATTGATAAGAAACTTCCCTGCTTCATTATTTTTTTGGTTATAGCGAAAGCAAAATCTTTGTTTTAGACATCTATCCGTTTCTGAACAGATTAAACAGCAAATTTATGCTTCTCTTAGATATTTCTAATGTTTGAATTTGTCAAACTGATAACAGTGGTCCTTAAACCGGACGAATGTCTGAAAAGCTCCAATCAAGCCATAGTCCTGTCTATCGTACTCTCATTTTGTCCAAAATACTCCTTATATATGAAATCCCGAAATTGGCCTTAATGACTCCATTGACTCGACGTTGACTCACGAAATCGACTCCACGAAACCACACATTCGTCCGAATCGAACCGGACCACTCGTCTCTCACGGACCGGACCAGACCACCTCCACTCGTCTCTCCATTCTCTCTCGGCTTTGGTTGGTCCGGACGAAAGGATCTCGATCTCGTCCCGATCAAAATTTGAATTCATTCGGAACTCAATTTCTTCATTCATATGGCACAATACTCATCCAGATTGTGAGGTCAAATTTGTGAGCTAATTCCCATTTGTGAGCTCGCAATTGGGCTTGAGTGAGCTCAACATTCGCGGTTCTAGTTTGTCGCCATTGGTGGTTCTTGGAGCTTGTAATTGAGGCGTGAAACTTGAAAATTGAGGTAAGTTGGTAGATGTGAGAGCTCGAGGAGCTTGAATTGGTTGAATTAGAATTTGATTTATTCAATCATTCATCGAGCATTTGATGATTTCTATGTATTTCCGTTTTGAGAAATTCTTATTTGGATTTAGTAGATTTGGGATTTGTTAAGGTCCGGTTTGTTGTTTAAGTATAGAGGAATGAATTAAGCTTGAATCAATTGATATTGGATTGAATTGGAGTTCCATTGAATTGATTGAAGTATAGAGGATAGTTTTGTTTTTATGTTTTATGCAGGTACAATGAACAAAACAGTCATATATGCTGAATATGGAGGTAAATACGTCGGAAAAGGAGATAAGATACGATGGGATTCAAAAGAAGCTACGGTCTATGGTTTAACGTTTAAGGAAGATATAACATACGCAATGTTAGTGGATAGATTAAGCAGGAAGATTGTGGTAGATAAAGATCGGGAAAAAATGAAATTGAGTTTGTTGGGGTCAGATCTCACTCCGGTAGAGATCGTCAAGAAAATGGCTAAGTACCAGAGGTAGGCACGCAGTTATCGGGACCAGCTCTGTCTCTGGGACCGGCTCTCAGAATGACTAGGACTAGGACCTCGGCACCTTTCCAGGACGACGTCTGTAGTAGTCATTTAGACTCCAGGAGACCGTTGCAACCATTTCACTTCAAGACAGGGAATGGGCCGAGCGTCGGGCCCACATTGGAGAAAACGAGTCGGAAGCCCACGAGTAACAAGTCGCGCCGACCTCTACTGCAAGACTGGGCCTGGAAGGCGAGCTCTCGGATTTGGGCCCATGACGAGGACGAGGTCAAAACTTAGAGACGGCGCCGACTATGCTGGGGAGGATCCCGAAGATTGAGGGATTCAAGCTTATCTCTTTAGGCGTAGACTTAGGCCGACTTAGACTTGTATAAATAGACCGAGGATACCTCCAAAAAGGGGATCCGCATTCTTACACAAACCACTTGTAATATTTGCAAACACATTAATAACATACTCTCTTGAGATCTTCGCTAGGTGTTTCTCATCTCAGAGCTTTCAGACCTAGACCATTGACTATTTCAACTGTGCATGTTTCCACCACCACAGTTTGGCGCTAGAAGGAGGGTGCTTGAAAGCTTCTCACTCCGAAGAACCACCGCGAAGAGATCCAGAACACGATGACTGACGAACGACGTATCGCTGATCCGAAAGATGCCGCGCCGAGAGATCTGGAAGAGGGCGAGATCCAGGCTGAAGGAGGTACCAACGCGGACCAGGCCGCTCGTGACGATCCGCCACCAGCAGGAACAGCTCGCGCCGATCTCCCTGGCGAGAAGTCGAAGGAAACCCCGAGAGCGAGCTCGCTTCTCCCTGAGTTGCTGCAGAAGATGAGCGCGACACTGGACGCATTGCTGGAGAGCGCCGACCGGCAAAACAGAGCCAACGACACAATAACCGACGAGCTCAGATCCATAGGAGCAGACGTCCGCGCACGACCTCTCGAGCCGAGTCTGTTCAGAAGACCAGCGGCACGAATCGATCCAGTGGCACTCAACTTCACCACACCGATAGGATCGTCGAGCCAACCTCGGCAACAGAATCCATCAACCGCTGCAAACGACGAACGGTCCGTTCTTTTAGCCCAGGCACGACGAGAGAAAGCGAAGGTTGGCGACGAGCCGATAGACCTCGACAACGACGACGATGACCTGGCTAGAAGAGTCGTCCCCGAAACAATCTTCACTGAGACAGCGAGAGATCGGCAAGGAATGGACAAAGCAAGGAACAATGATCCTAAACACATAGCTTCACAACAATTCTCCACCGTCAGAGACGATGCCCCTGTGAGGAGAGTCACACGCAACACCGAACTCCCAGAGGAAGAGGTGGCGCGGCGAACCACTACGAGGCAAAAGCATGCCGACCCACAAAGGACGACCCAACGACGTTCCTCCGTTTTCAACGATGAGATCGGTCGTGGATATGCCAGACATGTTTCGGAAGAAGAGGAAAACGTTGAGTGGGTAAAACAAGCGGAGGATGCTGAAGCAAAACAAGCTGCGTTTCAAGCCCAGCATGACCAGATGGCCGAATTTCGAGCTTCGTTAAGCAAGACTACTGCCGAGTTGAAGACTATTCGTTCGCAGATGCATCGTGCCACTAGCAAGGCACCAGAACTCGATCTGATATTGGAGCAAGCCCAGCACACTCCTTTCTCGGCACGCATCACAAAAGCTCGAGTATCGGACCCAGGCAAGATTAGGGTACCAACCTACGACGGGACCGAAGACCCAGCTGACCACCTCAACGAATTCAGTGTGGCTATGACAAGATCGAATTTCAAAGAGGAAGAGATGGACGTCGGGAAGTGCCTGCTTTTCGTAGAAAACCTTAAAGGACCAGCTCTCAAATGGTTTAAAGGGCTCGAAAGTAATTCCATCGATACGTTCAAGCAGTTGACAGAGGCCTTCATCAAACACTACTCCATCTTCATTGAGACTCAAACGTCCGGCGCTGATTTATGGTCCATGAATCAAGGACCAACCGAGTCCCTCAAAACTTTCATCGAACGTTTCAAGCTCGTACTATCACAAGTGAAAGGGATAGAGGACTCAGATGCACTCCGAGCTCTGAAAAGAGCCATATGGCACGAATCTGATTTCTGGAAGGAGATGTCTCTCAACGAGCCCTCAACCATCCAGGATGCCCTACATCGAGCAACGAACTACGCCAAAAGCGAAGAAGAAGCAAAGAAACTTGCAAAGAAGTATGGGAAGTCAAAACAGAAGAATGACAGCGACCTCCCGCCGAGCCAGTCGCAAAAAACCCATGGTAGAGGTTATGTCCAGCACGAGAGTGGCTCAAAAGGAGCCCACAATTACCAAGTGGATTCACCCGGCGTTGGCCGAGGTAGAGGCCGCGGTCGTGGCCGAGGAAGAGGTTTTCCTAATGTGTGGACCGGAAACTCAACCTACGACGGGTCGCTATACTGCGACATTCATCGCACCCATGGGCACTCAACAGTAAACTGCCGATCCCTCGGCTCGGCCCTCGCCCAGAGACTGCTGGACGGCAAGCTTAAGGAAGACCTCAAACTCGAAGATTTTGAAGTCAAAACAGATCAGGCGCCCGCACCTGAGCCTGCACCCACCGAGGAGGAACCACCGAAACGCGGTAGACAAAACGAGAACACCGCTCAAGGCGGTCCAAGAAGGAGATTACTCATGATAATGGGAGGATCTCACTATTGCTCAGATACGATTTCTTCGATTAAAGCATTTCAACGCCGAGCTGAAGCTAGCGTCAACTGGTCTGCCCCGTCTAGTTTCCCTAACGACACAATCACCTTTGAAGAAAGAGAAACGATCGGAATCGACAAACCACACGACGATCCACTTGTCATCGAAATCGCTATCAGTAACATTGACGTGTCTCGGGTCTTGATTGACACGGGAAGCACCGTCGATGTAATCTTCAAAGACACGCTGAGACGAATGGATATCAGCTTTGACGAAATCAAGGAACAACCGAAGCCCCTAACCGGTTTCTCAGGAGAGACCACGATGACGCTCGGAGTAATCAGGTTGCCCGTAGAAGCTGGAGGAATCGTCAAAGTAGTCGAATTCTCAGTAGCGGATCACCCAGCAATATACAATGTCATCCTAGGAACTCCATGGCTTAACGCGATGCGTGCCGTAGCATCCACTTACCACCTATGCGTCAAGTTTCCAACAAAGCAAGGCATCAAGACGATCTACGGAAGTCAGAAGGAGTCTCGTGTATGCACTCTCACTGAACACAAAATTCGGAATCCCGTTACTGACCCGGTCTCGAAAGCCGAACGAAAAAAAATGAAGAAAAACAGAGACCCCGTCAAAGAGATTTCCGAGAAGTTATAGCAATTACAGATCGAGGAGGACCGCGAGTTGACAGCGGTACCTACCTGCGAACCGGTTGTATCAGTTTGCATCGACGATAAGAACCCAGAACGATGCATCGAGATCGGCGCTAATTTGAACACTACAATCAAGAAGAGACTAGTCACGTTTCTGAAGGAGAACATAGGCACCTTCGCTTGGGCAGCTGACGACATGCCCGGTATCGATATCAACGTAGCCTGCCACGAGTTGAATGTCGATCCGTCATTCAAACCAATTAAGCAAAAACGAAGGAAACTAGGACCTGAAAGAGCAAAGGCTGTCAACGACGAAGTCGAGAGACTCTTGAAAGTGGGATCGATAATAGAAGTCAAGTACCCCGATTGGCTGGCAAATCCAGTCGTGGTCAAAAAGAAGAACGGCAAGTGGCGGACCTGTGTAGATTTCACAGATCTAAACAAGGCCTGCCCCAAAGATAGCTTCCCCCTCCCACACATCGACCGGCTCGTCGAGGCAACAGCAGGCAATAAACTCCTGTCATTCATGGACGCGTTTTCTGGCTACAACCAGATTCTAATGAACCCGGCCGACCGCGAGAAGACGGCGTTCATAACGGATCGCGGCATATACTGTTACAAAGTCATGCCTTTTGGTTTGAAGAATGCTGGAGCCACTTATCAACGCCTAGTCAACAAGATGTTTGCTGACCAACTCGGCAAGACCATGGAGGTTTATATCGACGATATGCTGGTGAAATCATTAGACGAGGAAGACCACGTAGTCCACCTAGAAGACTGTTTCAAGTGCCTGAACAAACACAACATGAAGTTGAATCCAACGAAGTGCAGATTCGGAGTAACCTCCGGTGAGTTCCTCGGATACCTCGTCACCCATCGCGGCATCGAGGCAAACCCAAAACAGATCGACGCACTCATCCAGATGTCCTCGCCGAAATCCAAGCGAGAGGTCCAACGACTCACTGGGCGAGTAGCAGCACTTAACAGATTCATCTCAAGGTCCACTGATAAATGCCTTCCGTTCTACGACACGCTACGAAAGAATAAGAATTTTGAGTGGACAGAAAAATGCGAAGATGCCTTCCGACAGTTAAAAAAGTACCTGGCCAGCCCTCCAGTGCTAGCGAAGCCAGTCCACGGCGAACCTTTGTTCTTATACATAGCAGTCTCCGAAACGGCTGTCAGCGGAGTCCTGGTCCGAGAGGAAAGAGGCGAGCAGAAGCCCATCTTCTATATCAGCAAGTCACTGACAGACGCCGAGACTAGATACCCAGTCATGGAGAAGCTGGCTCTATCCGTCCTCACAGCCGCAAGAAAACTGAGACCCTACTTTCAATCACATCCGATAGTAGTCCTTAGCACTTTCCCGCTGCGGTCTGTTTTGCACAGTCCCAGTCAATCAGGACGACTGGCAAAGTGGGCGATAGAGCTGAGCGAATACGACATTGACTATCGAGGCCGCACTAGCGCGAAGTCACAAGTCCTGGCAGACTTCCTTATAGAACTGCCAGACGAAATCAAAGAAGTTGAAGTCCCTAGCCTCCCTTGGCTGCTTCACGTAGATGGCGCATCATCAAAAAGCGGTTCAGGCGTAGGGATACGATTAACTTCACCTACAAAAGAAGTACTCGAACAATCTTTCCGCCTGGGATTCGACGCCTCGAACAACGAGGCAGAGTATGAAGCGCTCCTAGCAGGACTAAGACTCGCCAAAGGACTGGAAATCACGAAAGTTTCAGTGTTTTGCGACTCTCAGTTAGTCGTAAACCAATTCAACGGAGAATACGCCACCAAAGATGAACGAATGGAGGCTTATCTCCAAGTCGCCAAGGAACTAGCAGCGCAGTTCGAAGAGTGCACGGTAACACGTATTCCTAGAGAAGAGAATACAGACGCCGACGCCCTAGCAGTCGTCGCACCTAAAACAGACGAAGATGTTCGCCGCGTCATTCCTGTCGAGTTTATCAAGAAACCAAGCATTCGCTTGCGCAACTTGGCAAATGTGGTAACCCGCTCCCAGGCAGCTAAGCATAAAGCACAAGGAGACTTGACAGAACCCGTCCACCTCGAACCTGCTAAGGCGTCCCGTCCCACAAAGAAGGCTCGTGGTACTCCAGCAGAGCCGACCAATCCCGAACCAGCCGAGCCAGCCTGCTCACCTCCGATCGTGACGACTCCTCCCGAGACAGCTCACCCTGGAAATCCCTCACCAGAGACGGCTCGGCCTGAACTCAACTGGACGACTAGCAACGAAACTGAAGCACCATCTCCTCCCGATGCTCCGGAGTCAACCGACCAAGACCAGAACGCAGCGTCAAATCCTGAAACGGCTACAACAGCCCTTTCCAAGCCAGATGGTCCATTACCTATGGAGACGAGTACGTCAGATCCTGCCTTACCAGAGACAGCCCATCTTGAAGTTGAAGAAACAGCACGTGTTCCACCCTCACCAGCGTACCCCTCTACACCTGCCATAACGACCAGTACTCAACCAACAGAAGCGGACGGCCAGACCGCTCAGAGCGATAAAGAAACTCTAACTAAGGGAGAGGCAGAAGAAAAGGAATACGGCTGCGAAACGCCATGGATGGACCAAATTCGAGGATACATAGCCGATGGCGAGTTACCAAAGGATAAGTGGGCAGCTCGCAAACTACGAGCACAAGCGGCTCGTTACGTTCTACTCGACGGCAATGTCTACAAATGGCGATTTTCCGGGCCTTTGCTCGCTTGCGTCGAAGAGAAAAAGGCTAGGCAAGTAATGGAGGAAATCCACAGCGGATCTTGCGGCAACCACTCTGGAGGACGAGCACTAGCAATCCGAATCAAACGCCATGGTTACTTTTGGCCCACTATGATCCAAGATTGTGAGAAGTTCTCCTTACACTGCGAAAAATGCCAGCGACACGCCCCAATGATTCATCAGCCCACGGAGCTGCTCTCATCCATTACCTCGCCTTATCCGTTTATGCGCTGGGCCATGGACATCGTCGGGCCTCTCCACCCTTCGCGAGAGAAGCGTTATCTCTTGGTGCTGACAGATTATTTCTCCAAGTGGGTCGAGGCAGAGTCATACTCTAGCATCAAAGATAGACAAGTGGAGAAGTTCATTTGGAAGAACATCATTTGCCGGCACGGCGTGCCTTACGAAATCGTCACTGACAACGGCTCGCAGTTCATCTCCGCCAAGTTCGACCTTTTCTGCGATAAGTGGAAGATCCGCCTGAGCAAATCTACGCCACGATGTCCTCAGGGAAACGGACAAGCCGAATCCACCAATAAGACTCTTATTGCAGGACTCAAAAAGCGTTTGGACGAAAAGAAGGGACGCTGGGCAGATGAACTCGAAGGCGTCCTATGGTCCTATCGAACGACTCCAAGACGAGCTACAGGCGAAACCCCATTCGCCCTCGTCTACGGAACAGAATGCGTCATCCCACCAGAGGTGCACGTCCCAGGAGTCCACCGTAGACTTCTCCCCGAACAAGAAGGACTCAACCACCTGCTGCTCCTAGATGAGCTGGACCTAGTAAACGAACGGCGTGACCGAGCACTACTTAACATCACTCGTTACCAGTTGGCTGCGTCCAAGTACTACAATTCCAAGGTCCGCACCCGGCGATTCTACGAAGGAGACCTGGTCTTACGCGAAGTTTTCCAAAACACAGCAGAGCGGAACGCCGGTAAACTTGGAGCACATTGGGAAGGACCATACGTCGTCACTAAGGTCGTCCGCCCAGGCGTGTATGAACTCGCAAACATGGAAGGAAAGGCTATCCCACGATCGTGGAACGCACGACACCTCAAGAAGTACTACCACTAAAGTCCATCCCGCTACCTCAACAATCATCATCACACTCAATCATCCATACATCAAACAATTTACCATGAACTACGGGCGACTTGATCCCAGCAATGGGTACGTAGGCAGCCCATTTTCGGATGGGTTCAGTTACCCCCCTCCCAAAAAAGGGGGGGGAGTGGGGTACGTATACTCGTATACTCCCACCTCTCTTTGTAGCAAACTTTTATGAGAATAAAACATCTGCTACAAAGACTTATCAAAACAACTATCTCTATTACATCCGTTACGGATAACTCAAGGTCTAACTTAAACGACCATCCCAAAACGACGCTGCTGGCCACAGCGACGACTTCTCACAAAAAACTCTGCAGAATAAATACGACAACATCCACCATCGGATAAAGCGCGCTATATAAATAAAAGTGGTTCATTATAGGAGCAGGTGCGTTTAAAGAGAAGCGCACATGTAACCGAAGTGACCAATTCAAAACCCAACAACATCGTTGGTCAAACATCTACAACAAAGTACGTTTCGTCGTCACTAAGATTTTCTTTGAAAGACTAAGCAAAAAAATATTGAAAAGAAGATCGTCGATAAGCTAAAAACCGCATTCATTATCATCTTGCAAACATACAAGGTAAAATCATCCATGGATAAAACCCGTCCAGACGGTAAGACATCAAATCCAGAAAACCTAAAGCCGAAAAGCATAAGGCCGCCTCCTAGGCGCAAAATCAAAGTCAATATCTAAAAGGCGCTAAAAGATGCGCAAAACACAACTAAGCAATGGTCTTCTCGTCCACTCCTGGAGGAGCAACCTGAGTGACCGGCGCCCCCTCGGCCTCCGTCTCTCCAAAAACATCGTCAAGCCTCGGGTCCTCGGTAAGCGCGTCGATCCTCGGCCCCTGGAAATCCTCGTCCGTCCTCACCTCCTCAGGAGCCCCGACAGTCCCAGCGCCCTCGGCGACATCGTCAATCCTGGTCTTGGTCACCTCGGCCCCAACTCCGCCGATTAGGGAGAACTTCCCATCTACGCCAACTACCGCAGCCTTGCAAGAACTGGTGCCTCCAAGGAGGGACCCCGATGGATCGGCTACACTAACACTCGCCGCGTACGTCTCGAGTGTCCGGTCCTGGACGGCCGCGATGGGCGCCTTAGCCTACAAGATAAAGAGAGAAAGGAGTTAGACTGTGAAAAGGAGAAATAACTGCATCTACCCGAGGGAGTAACTGCGTTCATTAAGGAAAGACCACTAACCCGCGGATCAAGAACGTGCAAAAGTCCGTGAAGGTTCTTCATCAACCGCTCGAAACGCTCCTCGTCCCCGGCGTGCTCCGCTACGTCGGCGGTAAGAAAAGTAAGCTCGTCCTCTAGTCTGGGGGGCTCCTGACCATCAGTAAGTCCTAGTAACAATCTGGCAAAGTCGAGGTTGGCTACTCTCTGCACCTGGTAGACCATGTTGCCCCACGGATCGCCCTGGAGCTCATCGAACTTATTCCTGGCACGAGTGAACTTTCTCTGGAGACTCTGGATGTGCTCGTTCGCCTGACTCAGCTTCTCCGTAACTGCGACGACCTCACCACTACGCTTCGTCAAGATCGCGGCCGAACATTGCTCTCTCTCCTCCGCGGCGGCAAGAGCCGTCACGGACCTCTCCGCCTCGGTGAGTAGGGCCTTCGCAGACTTCTTCGCCGCGGCCCTAAGCTGGATTATCTCTCTGGATTTGTCAGCAAGCTCGGCATTCTTCTTATCTATCGATGACCAGGCCGCAGTACGCTCAGCTAGAAAACCCGCAGCCGCGGAACGCGCGGTCTCAGTACGACGCGTCTCGTCCTCCAGCTTCTCGCTCAAATCTTCGATCTTGGCCCCAAGTTCGTGTCCCACCTTGTTCACAAGGGCTAGAAACTGTCAAAAGGAAAAAAATATATAATAAGAGACAGAGAAGTGTCAAAAATAAGGAAAGAAACACTAAGTGTTAAAGGACGATAAGCAGAAAGGAAGGATAACCTACGTTCAGTCCCTGGCGCATCATGTCTCCGGAAGACTTCGTGTTGATCGGAGCCACGTCGTCGTCATCAAAAACCAGAGTAGAGAAGAGGCTTCTAGCGGAAGCCTTGTTCTCAAAGACGCTACTAGAAACACGACGGGGAGGCGAGGCGGATCTCGCCCGAGCCCTCTTCGGCTCTCGGTCCACGTCAATCACGTCGTCCCTGTCGGATGATCTCTTGCGGTCGTCGCCCGCATGACCCTTCCCTTTGGCCGCTCTCTTGGCATCGTAGTCGGAAGGAGGAGGACCGAACGCAGCAGGCAGAGCGGCTACAACCTCATTCCTAGTCGAAGAAGGGAGACACGATCCCTTAGCAGCAGTGGTGGTCTTCCTGGCAGAAGTGTCACGTGGCTCAGAAGGAGGCACAGTAGTCGGCTCAGCAGAAGCCGACGCGGGCACGGTAGTCGGCCTGGCAGAAGCGGGCACGGTAGTCGGCCTGGCAGAAGCTGGCGCAGTAGTCGGCGTAACGGAAGGCGTAGCAGTAGTCGGCGTGACAGGAGGTGGTGCAGTAGTAGGCACGGCCGGAGCTGGCACAGTAGTCGGCGCCGCGGAAGTGGTCGCAGTAGTCGGCGTCGGAAGCTTGCCACCCCCCGCAGTCCTACGCGCTAAACCCCTGAAAGATCGTGGACGCTCCATCTCTGACTGAATGTCTCCTGAACAATCTGAAAAGCGAAAACTTGAGACAGAAGAACCCACAAGGAAAGCTCTCGCTTTCTCGACACGTCGCAGTGAGAAGTCCTTCTTCCAATTGCACCCTCGAACGCTGAGCAAATCCCAAACTGCCTTCCAATTGCTCGGAACCTTCAGTGCTGGGCCTGTCACTGCAAAAAAGACATGACCGAAAACAAGAGGTTATGATCAATACAAAAAGACAAACGCATCGCAAGCAATAAAAGTAAAACTAGCCGACTCTCAAAGATAGACAACGGGACCGGCTACCCTTTGTAAGCCATTTCGATTGGATTAGGCCTAGTCCATCTCCCAAAGTCTCTTCGCATATCGGCACGAAAATGAAAAAATCCATCCATTGCCGGTCTTTGCTGCCAAATCCGTGGATAAGTCTAAGATTCCTCCGGTTTACAGCGAAGTATACAAGCTTGGAGAAGGGAGAGGACCGCCGAATATCCACGAAGCGCATCAGGTGATGAACACTTAAAGTTTCCCCGCACTCATAACTCCGAACAAGGGTTCCTACTAAGTGACGAATTCCTCGAGGGGTGATTTGCGAAATCGAAAGTCTATACTTTGCTAGGAGCTCGAGAATCACATACGGAACGGGAAACC
The DNA here is from genome assembly GCA_900128785.1 of Arabis alpina. Classification (NCBI taxonomy): domain Eukaryota; kingdom Viridiplantae; phylum Streptophyta; class Magnoliopsida; order Brassicales; family Brassicaceae; genus Arabis; species Arabis alpina. The sequence goes on along the minus strand of LT669794.1, from coordinate 41,205,525 downwards.
ACAGGAAACACGCCTCGAGGAAGCTCTCATATAAGGTAAAATACCCCTCCGGAGGATCGTCAGATCGTTTGTGAGGTTCCGGGACCACCAGCTCTATTTCATCAGGGATGTTAAGTTTCTTTCTCAAAAGAGAAAGTGATCTCTCTGTTGATAGAGTAGATCCTGGCGGATCCGGAGGTCTGAACTTTCTAGCGCGACGCTTTCCATGTGTCGAAGATTTTTGTTTCCTTAGGAACGAGGCTAAGTCAAATCTTTCGTTTATCTCGTCCTCGTCATGTTCTACCTTTACGTCTGGAGAATTACGTGTATCAACGACTTGCTCGTCGACGAGATATGGACTCTGTGCATTCGCTGCATCACTCACATCTGAGACCAGGACTCGAGTCACTTCTCTATCTTTACAAGGACGAAGCCAGGAGCTGGACTCCGCATCAGAACGGTTTATCTCAAAACTTGGTCCTAGGCTTTCTAAACTACTGGTCCTAAAGTTTGAAATGGATTTTAAAAACTCCTCAAAAGACGACGTCGGGTTTAACATGACCTAGGCACGGAGATAGCTCGAATCAAACCGGACCGTTGAACCGAAAACGGCGTGAACGGAAGCGAACGGACACGAACTGGTTTTCACCAAAAAACGCGTGCAATGACGGACAGGTAACGAACCAAGACGTGAACCGGACTTGAACCAGACTGGATCTCACCGGAAAAGCACCGGAAATAATGGTGATTTCACTGTGACGACGGAGAAGAAACGCGAACGTCGGGACCAAGCTCAACCCTTGACTAAGACCGAAGAGGAACGGAGACGTGAACAGGAACCGGATCTCGCCGGAACAATCTCCCCTCGCTGGCAGCAGTAGATCCCGTGGAGGAAAACGAGGACGGAGCCAATCAAAACGGCGAAGTAGGAGCTCACCGGAATGAATGGTGGACCCTTGACCCCGGCGCCGGATTAGTAACGACGACCTTCTCTCCGAGATGTGTTAGTGATGACGACGATAAACCCACCGGAAACCGCCTCCACTTTCGACAACGACGAGGAACCACGAGCTTGTTGGAATTGAACCAGCTCCTGGATCTGACCAAGAGACGCAGTCACCGGGAAAGCCGAGAGCCGACCAGGGGCAGCGTCGACGAGTCTGAACTCGAGAGGGACCTCGCCGGAGAAGACTGGGATGCCGCCGACAGAACGAAGAACGGCGCGAAGCTGACCTCTCTCCTGAGTCACCGGGAAAGAAATCGTCGGCACGAGCGTCACCGGAGGAGCCGAACCCGTCGGGAAACAAAACGGCCGGAGTCGACGTCGATGGGTCTGAGCCTTAATGGGGTCTCGCCGGAAAAGACCTGTACGCCGACGAGGAGACTGGACGGCGCAGAACGGAACGCGATATCACCGGAGAAAGCGTGCCAACGGCCGGAGAAGACAAAACGATACGGGACGGCGGCGTAAACAAAAAAAAAAAAAAAAAACAGACAAAAAAAAAAAATTCTTTTTTGTTTCCAAAACCCTAGATCTAAAACAGAAAATTGAGAGAGAAGAGAGGCTACCTTTCTTTTGGAGGAGTGAAGTTGTGGAGAAAAGAAAAGGAGAAGGAGTATTTATAGTTTTACTGTCAAAACCCTGGAGTGGCAAGTTTCTGTAGCTAGCGAGAACAATTTTGATTTCTGAAATGAGTCAAGCGTTTGATTTCCAGCGGAAATTAACAACTCTAATTTCTAAAGGAAATTTATATTTCTAATTCAGCGGGAATTAAATTTTCAGCTTCCGGAAAACAGTATCTTTACTAAGTCCGGAAAGCAACTAAACAGAGACATAACGTCCAACTCAGCATTAACGTGAACATGTGAGAGTTGGGCAGGGTAAACGAGTTTTACGAGCTTTAACGAGAACAAGCTCTGCAAACTTTACTGGACCAGTTCCTCTAAACTTTATAACACAAATTCAGAAACACAAGTCTATTGAAAATCCTTACTGGGCTATACGTTAAACATGAACACGAAGGCTCAGTGACATCGGCAGGTCCTTGGAACAAGTTTTCACAATCTCATCTCGTCAGACGCAGGCCAAGCAGTACATTTTCTTGAGAAACCTCACTACGACTTTTACCTCGGCATCATCATAACTGATACTACCGAGCTGGGGGGCTAACTGTTGGGGTCAGATCTCACTCCGGTAGAGATCGTCAAGAAAATGGCTAAGTACCAGAGGTAGGCACGCAGTTATCGGGACCAACTCTGTCTCTGGGACCGGCTCTCAGAATGACTAGGACTAGGACCTCGGCACCTTTCCAGGACGACGTCTGTAGTAGTCATTTAGACTCCAGGAGACCGTTGCAACCATTTCACTTCAAGACAGGGAATGGGCCGAGCGTCGGGCCCACATTGGAGAAAACGAGCCGGAAGCCCACGAGTAACAAGCCGCGCCGACCTCTACTGCAAGACTGGGCCTGGAAGGTGAGCTCTCGGATTTGGGC